>CM033272.1:23010280-23716252 GCA_019343175.1 Oedothorax gibbosus | reverse complement strand
CGATCCGATAAGGATTCTACGAATATTTTTCACAAGAATTAGAAGTTCCATACGTTTCATTATAATATGAAGTAAATTTTACTGCACTTAGTCTAGACACTGTTTTTTGAGAAATTTACTCATGATAATTCATTGATATCTAGCTAACGAAGTTGAGGACGACCATTGCGCGGCTTGTTTTTTATCCTTTTTAAAAAATGTTTTGTTATGCTGCACTGTTTAAATGAGGTAGATTAATTACAATAGTGATTCCTTTAAGTGATTTTCTAGATTTGAGATGAAATATAATTAATTTTAATATAATAGAATAATTAATTGAGAAATTAAATACTGAAATCAAACGATTTTAGTGTGTGTTTTAATTAGAATAAAAAATAAACTGTGAAAATGATGAATTCAAATAAATAATGTTTTGGTGTACAAAGAAATTTGTTTGCGAATTTCGTGACATTTTTCATTTATTTATTTTCTGGAAAATACTACTTGATTTTTTTTTCTTTTTAAATATTACTCAGATTTATTAAGAACTTTTCAAAGATACTGTTTAAAAATATTCAACTGATAAAATTGTTCATTACGAAGTATATATAACACAATTTCTGCAAGTGTACGAACACTTTTGGAAGCCACTGTATATAAACATTAAACATTGCACCATGCTTGGACATTTTTGTGTTGTGCCGATAATGTTAAAAAACGATCTACAAACAACAAAAATAATGAGGAAACAAAATAACTTACCTAGTTTATCTTCTTTTCATTCTTCTACACTTTGTGTATTTATTTTATTAATAAAAAACTTATAAATAATGTTATTAGAGAATTTGAAAAGTAAACAACAAGAATACAAAAAGGCGGTTACAGCAAAGGAATAGGAATACAGTTATTATCAAAATATTTTGAAATAATATACGGATTTATGGCGAAACATTCATATGTTTTGCTTTAATTATTTTTAGAGCTGTTTTTAGTTAAATTTTTCACTACAATAAACTATATGACATAAGAAACAAGTCTAGAAATACCTTTTCGATGCGGTTTGGTTTGTTTGAGAGCGCTATGCTCTGTTTATTACGACACGTACAGGGATTAAAAATAAGTTACAAATTAAAACTACAATAAATGTGTCCTAATGTAATCATTTTTGCCCTAATTATTGTTAAAAAAAGTTCGATTTGGAAGATTATTTCTTATTTTTACTTTAAAAAGCATTAAATTACGAAGCCTTGTGACAGGGTTCGATAGCGTGATCTGCTATCAACGAGTAAATAGTGGTATTTCAGAGGTTTTTAACGATTCAATATTTCTCTACGATTACACGTATTTAAAGTTATACCTAATAATAAAGAAATACAATATTAGGTTTCTGCAGCTATAAAGTAATAACCCTTTTCCGATTTTATTAAAACACGTTTTATGCAAATAACATTTTTCGGCGAAAGTCAACGATAAAAAGCTCTCGTGTAGCTCTAGTGCGACGATAATTCAAACTAAACTAAACTGAATTAATTTTTAAAAAAATTCCTTCCCTACAAATGTTTTGTACTTATTATAAGTATTTTATTTTCATTGTCGTACACGTGGCAATAAAAACATTCAGAAATAAAACTGAATTTATTATTGAAACTAGAACCAAAAACACTGTTGTGTCACTACACAACAAGCTAAATGTAAGACCAACCTATATATCTAATTTTTCTAAGTAATTGAAATTTAACACTTCAATTTGAACGATTTGGTTTTAAAAAATAAATATTGGTAACTGAAATAAGTCTTATAATACTGATTTTTCTTTTGAAAACAAATACTCTTATGCAATCACTCAATTTTGTCTCAATAGAAATATTTGACATGTATTTTCCAATAGTGTTGAGTTTGTTTGACAACTATATTTTTCATTATGTGAGGTTATAGCTTTTGCAAAGGTTATCTAGGTATTTTATTAATTATTTAGCTGCTGTGGAACAAGTTGCATGTGTGAACGCATTTAATTTTAAATTCCGCTTTATTTGCGATTTTTTCTTTGTTTTTTTTATGCCTTTTAACAAGTTACCAGTTGCCATGTGCTGATCAACAATTTGAGACTTTTTCACTACCAGGCTTCAAATCGGACATTTTTGTGCATCTTCTTCACGGCATCCATCTTGTCCAGACAACGTCACTCTTCGTTCTTCCCGCGCTTTTCCCTCCAGCCAATAGCCATCCCATTCTACAATTACATCATGGAGTCATGTGACTGACAGGGGCCAATAACATCGGTCTCTGTGCAGTTTGGAGGTGGACGACTCTGGAAAAAGAAGTCATTGATAACTTGGGAAGTCGAAAAACGAGGCGGTAAAGAAAAGTTGGGGAGTTGGTTTGGTGTGGAGGGAAAGATCATGTCTGGGTGCCCTGCTAACGCTGGACGGAAAAAGCCGGTCCATATGAAGGACTAAAAGGAGTCTCAATTTCTACCATCGTGCCATGGATGAGGACTTCAGATAAGCATTTTATTCCCACTAACCCTTCTTTCCTTTTCTATTTAAAAATGTATCTTTAATTTATTTTTTTTTTTGTTGCGGAGATCTCGTTTGGTTATAAAATCTTGCCACACGCCACGTGGGTATACCATGCTGCGTAATTATCGCAATTGCGCTCTAAGCGCGAGGCATGCTTTAAACGTAATTTTTTTCTTTATTTTTATTTAGAATTCTATACTTGAATTTAATTCCGAATTTTATTTAATCAAGTGTTTTTTTTTTTTTCCTGTTCTGTGTGGGAGTTGAGTTGAAGTGACTGTCATTTTATAAAAAAGATGTGTTTCTTGGAAACCAGATAAATACTGTTTTGTGAAAGTTATGTGAACCTGTACTGTCTTGTGTTTTGTTTAATATTGTGAGTTTTGTGTATTTTACAAAAAAAAATTTAATTCTTAAATTTTTTTTCCATAAAAGGGAAGGTTATGTTGTGTCACTACACAACAAGCTAAATGTAAGACCAACCTATATATCTAATTTTTCTAAGTAATTGAAATTTAACACTTCAATTTGAACGATTTGGTTTTAAAAAATAAATATTGGTAACTGAAATAAGTCTTATAATACTGATTTTTCTTTTAAAAACAAATACTCTTATGCAATCACTCAATTTTGTCTCAATAGAAATATTTGACATGTATTTTCCAATAGTGTTGAGTTTGTTTGACAACTATATTTTTCATTATGTGAGGTTATAGCTTTTGCAAAGGTTATCTAGGTATTTTATTAATTATTTAGCTGCTGTGGAACAAGTTGCATGTGTGAACGCATTTAATTTTAAATTCCGCTTTATTTGCGATTTTTTCTTTGTTTTTTTTTATGCCTTTTAACAAGTTACCAGTTGCCATGTGCTGATCAACAATTTGAGACTTTTTCACTACCAGGCTTCAAATCGGACATTTTTGTGCATCTTCTTCACGGCATCCATCTTGTCCAGACAACGTCACTCTTCGTTCTTCCCGCGCTTTTCCCTCCAGCCAATAGCCATCCCATTCTACAATTACATCATGGAGTCATGTGACTGACAGGGGCCAATAACATCGGTCTCTGTGCAGTTTGGAGGTGGACGACTCTGGAAAAAGAAGTCATTGATAACTTGGGAAGTCGAAAAACGAGGCGGTAAAGAAAAGTTGGGGAGTTGGTTTGGTGTGGAGGGAAAGATCATGTCTGGGTGCCCTGCTAACGCTGGACGGAAAAAGCCGGTCCATATGAAGGACTAAAAGGAGTCTCAATTTCTACCATCGTGCCATGGATGAGGACTTCAGATAAGCATTTTATTCCCACTAACCCTTCTTTCCTTTTCTATTTAAAAATGTATCTTTAATTTATTTTTTTTTTTGTTGCGGAGATCTCGTTTGGTTATAAAATCTTGCCACACGCCACGTGGGTATACCATGCTGCGTAATTATCGCAATTGCGCTCTAAGCGCGAGGCATGCTTTAAACGTAATTTTTTTCTTTATTTTTATTTAGAATTCTACACTTGAATTTAATTCCGAATTTTATTTAATCAAGTGTTTTTTTTTTTTGGTTCCACATGTGCAGCTCGTAGTTATAGATATAAAATGTTAGCATGCCTTATTGTCTCTGAAATTTGAAGTATGTACTTGTTGTCAAACCAATTAATCAATGAATAATTAACTTTCATACCCATAATTAATCTCAATTGTTGTGATTTATGTAATTATTTGAACCCTATTCAAAGGGGATAAGCCTAACTACCATGCTTGATATTGCTTATTGAATACCCACCTACTAGATAATTCTAAAAGTGTTGTAACTATCATGAGGGATAATTATGTTAATAAATATGTGATTTGTTTTAAAATGTAAACTTCTGTTGTGTGTTTATTTCTGCATATTTACTTGATCACACAGATCTTCAGGAAAACCTGGTTATTTAGGAAATTTTATTTAATTGATGTTTAGTGCATGTACACACTTTTGTTTCATTTGGCCTTATTATGATTCTGCTATTAATCAAAATTGACTTAAGCTTAACTTTGTGTAACTCTCTTAATTATCCTTTTTCTTATTTTATTTTTGTGTAAAATCTGTGTGGACTTCTGTTGATTATTTCAACACCACAACACCTGAAATATTTTGTGTAACGTAATTTTGCCATTCATAAAACCCAATAGAAATTTGTCCGACAGCTTGTTTTTTGATGACGAACTCTTATATTAGAATATTTATTATACGACGAGTCCCATTATATTGTAACACCATAGCCAAAATACTACACGCTGTTAATGTTAAGCCTAACTTGCACCTTCAATTTTTCCTTTGCCAAAATAAAACAAAAAATTCACGTTGTACGAAGCTTATTATATATGTGCATTCATTTATTAACTATTAGTAATTTTAGTAAAATATAAATTATTTGTTTTATAATTCATTACACAATTGAAAATCTACGCGTTCTTATACATTCAGGTTCTTGGCATTTGAGTAATATTTTTGTAGCATTGCTATAAGAAATTCATGACCTATAAAATATGCCCACACATATATGGTATATTGCAATGATTGATGCTTTAGTATACATTTACATTACTTTAAAATATAGACGACGTATTGTTATGTTGTGTTCCCATAGGCTGGCCATAGATTTATATTACCATACCATAAGCATATGATGTGTTTCCATAGCCTTGCCATATGTGCAGGGTAGTTTACCATAAGCTCGATATAACCCTAAGGCAGTTATGGCACTTTACCATATAGACGACGCATGTTTATTATGTTCCCATAAGCTTGCCATAGATATATATATATTGCCTTACCATAAGCTTATGGTGTGTTTCCATAGACTTGCCATAGGTGTATGGAACTTTACCATAAGCTTGCCATAACCTATGGCATATTCCCATAACCATGCCATAAATCTATGGTGTGTTCCCATAAGTTTGCCATAACCTATGGCATATTCCCATAACCATGCCATAAATCTATGGTGTGTTCCCATAAGTTTGCCATAACCTATGGCATATTCCCATAACCATGCCATAAATCTATGGTGTGTTCCCATAAGTTTGCCATATGTATATGGTACATTTCCATAAGAGAACCATAGCTTATGGTACATTGCCATACGATTACCATAAAAATCTTATGGTTACCATAGATTCCCATAAGGTTTTCTATGGCAATTTTTCCTAAGGGATATGAAGTTTCCTCAGGAATTTAAATCAAAAAGCAGTTGAACACTTTTAGAAGAGTGCAAATTTTACGTTTATTAAAATATTTAGGCCTGGTGGTATGCAAAAATTTCTCAAAAAGTCAAGTGGTACGCAGGTGCAAAAAGGTTGGGAACCCCTGCACTAGGGTATGTTGATATGAGTGGTTAAAGCTTGGAATATACTAATGGTGTTGGATGCGGAACTCTGATGATGACATCACTCTGATGGAAGTCAAGTGACTTGTGAAAATATCTTCAAAAGTCTTAGTTTCTCATGTTAAATATGCAATTATGATTATCTGCAAAACCTTAATATTTATTCAAGTACTTTCAAAAATATATTTAAATAAAACGTTCAGGGAAAAATACATTAAAAAAATTACAAAAATGTAAAAAAAAAACCTATCAAAACAAATTATTCCTTCAAAGCATTAAAAAACAAATATATCCAAAGCAAGCATCCCACTTTACCCAGTATTACAAAAAAACCTCAATAAAAAAAATCCGAAAAAAACCCCCCCTCAATACTTAAACGCAAGTGACGCACGTACCAAGGATTGTAGGATAATGCAAAAGGTGAGAAGAAAACTTTTAAAAAACTTTGGCTAACCAGGTAGAAGCGGTTCAAACAGCATCTGAAAAAAAAGCGATAAAAACCGAAAGTGGTGCAATGCCATTTGCAAAGCGGCAAAATCATAACTACTTTGTGTCGCGCTTCAAATTTAAAACAGAACTTAAGAAATATAAAATCTAATTAAAAAATCAAATTAAAATCTAAGTCTAATTAAATCTAATTAATCTTAGCATTAAAAGATAGAATAAAGTAAAAAGTAATTCCTCCTTGCGTCTATAGATTTTTTTTTCCGGCATTAGTCAAAGTAACAATTCTTACAAAAAACGATGAAGTTCTAAAAGAATAGCCTACTTTACTGTTACTTTAATAATCAAAGAGTTCTATAGTAGGGTAGAGACTGAACCTGGCAACAGCACCATGGACAAACCATAGAGGTATGAAAGAGAATAGAGAGGTCCTTGTATATGCGCAGTAGCGCACAAATGAAGCAGGCTAGAGTGGTGCATCTTGGGATACCTCAGTGCCAGTTCGGTCACTATGTATGCCAGTAGCTCAAACACCGCTAGAGCGGTGCATCTGGGATACTCAGTGCCAGTATGTGATGCCAGTAGCTCGAAAACCTGACAGCCCTTCAAACCATTTGAACTCATAGACTCCTCTACCTCTCCTTCCTAACTCTATGGGACAAACACAGAGACAATATAGGGGGTTCTGACCAAGCACACCAACCTTAATATGTATGTCTACCAACCAACCAACCAATATAGGGGGGACATGTGGGGCCCGATGGCCGAGTGGTTTGGATCGCAGGCCATAAAGCTAGCAATCCGCGCGATGTAACTGGTGCGGGCTCGATTCCCGCCTTTGCCCTGAGTGTACTTCCTTTCTCAGTATCAAAATTATAAATTAACTAGCACTTTTGCCACTCGATTCGGGCTCCGTAGTGAGCCATGGCTGCCGATGGCAGCTCAGTATGAGTCGTTCCTCTACACTACTATAGAACTCTTTGTTAATAATAGCTATAGATCTTATAGTGCGAAGCAAAAAGAAGTGTAAAAGACAGTTGATGTAATACCTTTCGAACAAAAAAAGAAATAATTTTTAAGATCAGACAGTTAATATTGAAGTTAAAAGTGACCATAATATTAGAGATGGACTGTAAAGCGTGTCAGGCAAACGGACGAAAGGTACAGAAGATAGGTCTCTGATGTCATATCTTTCAAACAAAAAAAATCGGACTACTGTTAGAACCGAAGTAAAAACAGATCGTCTTTAAGTGGATAGAAGGGAAAATCGTTAAAAAAAAGAAGGTAGGTATCGACATCGTGGCAATTTACGTCCATCTGTCAGCCGTCTATCCTTTTGAATCCCCTTTTGAATTCCGCTTTAACCGTCTGATTTTAAAATTTCTTTTGTGTTAGAAATGCATCCGACACCAATATTTTACACTTTTTCGCCATTTGTTGTATTATTTTTTATTTTATGAGAATGGGCTCGGAACAATTTATTTACTTGGTTTAAGAATGCAAAGTGTCAGCAAAAGTAAAATGGCGAACTGTTTTTTTACTTAAGGGGACGCATTACCCAAAATTTAGGGCTACTCAGAAAATAATTAAACATGCTCGAATGCTGTGATGTAAGGATATTGCAAAAAAAAGAAGGAATACTTAATAATGGTTGAGGTTTATTGAAAATGATATAGTGGTTTGATAAAATGGTTTTTGAAATTTTATGTTGATTTTTTCACTTTTTAATTTTTTTAGCTTGTGAATGGTTAAAACCCTAAGGCTTTTAGGTAAATTAATGTAGAGCTCCAATTTTTTTTCCTGCGTTGAGACAGGTACGATCAACAAAAGTTGGTATGGGATAAGGTCTAGTGTGAATAGATTTTTAAAAAAAATTATGAAGTTGAAAATTTATAAAAAATCATTTTTAGCTATTTTTATACATAAAGGCTTTCCATACCAACCAACCATACATACCATCCATACCAACTTTTATTAATAGATGTTGTGGGAACATTTTGCAAAAAAATCCATCAAAAATAGGGGGGATAGCATTTTTAAAAAACGTTAAATTTATCAATTTTTTTAATTTAAAAAAAAACTTGTTTCAATTTTTATTATTTTTTCGTATATGTTTATTGAATGTTAGTTCTTTGTAAAAATAGTTTAATTTGAATGCGAGCGATAAAAATACAGGATTTAATTTTTTGGGTACCGCGTCCCCTTAAAATATCATAGTTTATTTGTAAAAGAATGATAGTAACTGGTAGAAAACCTGTGTGTTTTAGTTTTTGCTTTTAAACTAATGTGGTGAGAAGCATTTTACCTAATGATATGCTAAAGTTAGAATGGTTCTATCGATTAACCCAAAGCTGTCATATAATAAATCTTTATGTATGGTTAATTATGCAACAGTTATTTTTATATTTCAATATCTTATATTTTACAAAGTAAACTGATGCTCATTATTTCTATCAACAGTCACGTTCGTTGAAGAAAAAACATTTATTATTGGTGACATATCTAAAAATATTCATTTTTTTCCAGACATTATCATAACCTTACTGATTTTCCATTTGTTTTCTTCTAAAAAAATCTATGTGTGAAAAATACCACACGACTTTCAATTATCACTCAATAATAGATATTATACGCATAATACGCACTATAGATACACACAATATAGATATAATACGCACATATACAATACGCAATATATATATAATACGCACAAATTTGGTTATAGATTTGTTCAAAAAGTTATCGTTTTTCACAGCAATACCTTTAAAGTCTTAAAAGTTCTCGGTTACGCATGCTCGATATTGCTAAAACCTTACTATAACGTCCAACCGGTACTAGGAATTAGCTTACTAAATTTGAAGTCTATATCTTTTTTAGTTCAAGCAGTAGAGTGGTTTCAGACGGACCAATGTTTTAAAACTCATTTCAGCACCCACAAAACGTGTAGAAAACTTACATTTCTGGCCGTCTATTTCTATCCTCCTCTGGTCAAGTGATCTGGGGCCCTGAGTAGGCACCTAAGGCAACATTCTACAACGCGGCTTCAGAACTCTCAACTCCACGTGTTTAACGAGCACATGTGTCACAGTGTACTCAAGGCAAATGCAGACTAACACTCAACACAAACACTCCTGTTCATATGCCGGTATTCGAGCACGGGACCTTCTGGCCAGCACCCTGACCATTTAGCCGCCAGTTGAAAGTAAAAAAAAATGTTGAATACATGCGGTGGAATTAACTGACGCTTTAAAGTGTTACAAAATGTTATTTTAAATATGAAACGTAGTTTTTGTGTACATCTAATCCAACATTCTTGCTTAATTAAAACACTAATGTAAAAAAAATCTTAATAAAAAAAAAAGTAGACAGTTTCATTATTAAAAATAAAAGCATATAATGCAGACTATAAAGTTCTATTGAGAATAGTTTTATGCTTGAAATTAAATGCGAGGTATAAATAATTAAGTTGATGAAAAAATTGTATTTACTTCGCCTCTTTAACTAACTAAAAAACACTGTAATTATTGATAAGCAGTTTTAATGAACAACCTGTTTAATTAAGGAAAATTATAATTGTGTTTATATTCTTTTTAACGCAATATAAAGATTTTTTTTATTTGTTTTACAACTCAAATAAACATTCCGAATTTTGTTACATAAAAAAACCTACATTGTGCTGTTATTATATTTTAAAATGGTTATTATCTCTTTTTTAATTGTCATTCTCGATTTAGAGGTTTCGACAATATTTATGCAGGGTTTAAAATTTTAAAGAGGCCCCATAATGAATAATGTATTACATTTTGGGGACTTTTTTAAAATTGCTCCACGTAATTTGGGGTCTTTTTTAAAATTGCCAACATGTAGATAATAAAGGTAATGATTTTTGAGGAAGTACTATAAATTAATTTTGTACTTAAAATAGTTATTGATGAGATGTTAAATTTAGAAAATGTTTTAGTAGATATCTTCTTTCAAAATGTTAACAGTATACAATAAATTGTACTAAGAACCTTTATTCTAGTAAGTTTAATATCTTAAAATAATCTCAGAATCTTATACATATAATTCTTGTAGACGACTAAATATAATTTAAAAAATAATTCAGGAACATTAGAATACTTTGATCATTTATTCACTAATATAATAAGAATCTTGTACATACGTAAACATTTATAAATTTAGTCTTGTGATGTGAAATGTAATCCCAATACTGCTTTTCATAGCATACCTAAACATTTCATAGCATACCTAAATATTTCATAGCATACCTAAACAAAAAAAAAAAACTAGCACAATCTTAAGATTTACTTAGTTTAGCTAATTCAAAACTATTTATTCTCTTTGTCTACATTTCCGGTACTAACTTCGGTTGCAATTAAGAAATTGCATCCGAGTGCACCCAAACAATCCTATTTTTTTAAAAATAAAACTTATTAATTAGCACTCTTGTTGCAAAATACGCAATTTAATGCTTTCTTATAAAACTAAACTCAAATACTCATAGTCTCAAGCGCATTTTACTTTAGTAAATGCCCAACAATTTACTCCGCATATCCAAAACTAAAATCGTATTAACTCAGAAATCAAAATAACCTCCAATTGCCACGCTGTGTTTTCGGCGAATTCCCAACCGCATCATAATTAAGGAATAATGCAACATAATATATTTAATAGCTAGAACCGCGTCTTCAAATGTGCTCTAAATTCGGATACCAAAATTAACATTTAGAATCTCCCGAATCTTCATTAAAGAAGCAGCAGCGCACAGAATAGAGAGATATTTTAAATAAATGACCAACGGTTTTATGGAGGAGAAGCTTGAGAAAGTTGTAATTGACATATTTTTAAAAAACGTTTTATATTTTTTTGTACATTAACTAGCTAAACTTTTATTAATAAATCCCCTTTTTGTGCTTATTTTTATTCAAAAGGGATAAGAATCAAAGCCATTGATCCATTTGTCTTGACCAGCATTATGATTATCAGTTTCAAAAGTATTTTACTAAAAAATCATTTAGTTGTTAGTTAAAATGTTGTTGTACGAACTCGGCAATAAGTGCCTCAGAGGCAGATAGGTTTAAATCCAATACCGATGATTTTAAAGATTTGGAAGTATTGTATTTAAGATCATTTTTTTGGCCATACTACAAAAGTACATTTCGTTATTAAGACACAATCGTGCTGCCTATTGTTAGACTCGAATATCATAATTTTACGCGGCTAATTTACGGCTTGTAATTTTGATTTGTGGTTAAATGACGATGTCAGGAACTAAACGATACATCAACTCATGCGCACTTGACGTTCAGATTCGTGTCTACGTTGGATTTAAATTGAACCATCTATCTTGATACACACAGAATTAAATCTCAATATAAAAGTGTTGAATTGAAAAGATAAGTTCTGATATCGTATGCAATGTGTATGTTGCAATTTGTGCACTTTGTTCCTCATTAAGAATCGAGCTAGGCCATTCTGGCTTTGAGATAAAAAATTGTAATATTGCAGCGAAAAGCACTTCGGGAAACCTCCATAAATATTGTCGGAAAAACATTTTAAATTTGGCTGCGATGGGAAAGGATGATATTTTTTTATTGATATGTGGTTAAACAGTTGTTTTACATTTCCGTTACTTTTTATTTACGAAAAAAGTACTTCAGCTTTTTATTTAAAAACAGACGTTTTTCTCGTTTGTTGTTAAGTTTGGATAGTCTTGTGGAAGGCGTGCAATTGTTTTTTTAATAGGTTTAAAGCAATAAACATTGTGTTTAATCAGTATAAATATCAAGCCCAAAAATCAGGCTAAAATCTTTATAACGTACTAATCATATTTACAATGAACAATTTTGAATGAAAGTCAAGAATCGATTTCAACATATATCCATAAGTTCACTGCTAACTGTATAAAGCTTAAGACACTATTGAAAACTAAAAGTACATTAAGGAATCCTTTTTTTTGTCATTCTCCCTCGAATGAAATGAATTGGTAGAAATGATACACATGATACCCCTTTGTATGCTTAAGAAGTAATATTTAGAGACTATATATTAGAATAGAATGATTTGCAATGGAAAACCAAAGCATTCTCCAAATCACGTGGGTTCGATTCAATGCGGATTTTTTCCGATCAGACAACATTTGCTTAATTCCTAACAATGCTTTCGCGTTTCAAGTATTCTGAAATGTCCGTAACAATTTTTAAATAACATAAATTGCATCAACCATAGGCATTGCAAATCTGAGAGAAAAATAGCTTTCAAATATTTTTTCAAATTGTTTGGAGGTACTTACACTAACAGATATATAGTCCAATTGAGCAATTTACCCCTCTAATACAGCTATGCATATTGGTCCTATATACCCTGCCTTTGTCTTTATACTCTGAAGGCTAGAACGCGTCGAGGACACCAAATGGTTATTTGTTTATCATCCCAATGAATAGGACGTAGGCAAACGGCGAAACATGTGTAGCAAATGGCGAGTTTCTCTGGAGAAGAGCCCCCTTTCTCTTTCGGTGCGCGGACCGTGATTAAAGTTCCGGGTGTTTTGAAGTTAATAGGATTTCAAGATGGATTGCTCCTCCTTTTTTCACAATTTCTGCTTGGATGGTGTTTTTTAAATATATTTATTTTCAGGGTTTTAATACATGCGGTTTAAGAAATTGCTTTTGTCAGTTCTTCTACAGAATGGAAAAGGATGTCTTGTTTAGTTTGAATGTAACAGGTAAAGGTGCTCGATAATATGATGGATCGTTGTTGTTTTAGATTTATTAAATAAGCCGGTGATTAATCTAATAAATACATAAAACACGTGCATTTTATTTTTTTTCACAATGTGAAAAGGCATAAACAAATGTAAAATTGCAAAAAATTAGAGGAGAGAAATATAAATCTAACTAAAACACTTAATAGTAATAACTAACTCTCTTGTGTTTTGTTAGAATATTGGCACCTGAGAGGAAGAAAATATTCAAGATTATCAGAAAAAAACTTCTTGATTTATATGACAAGAAACTTTGACAATTCATTTTACTCCACTCAAAATTTTCCTTATTTTAAAAAATGAAAATATACATTTTTTTATATATAAATGTCTGCTAAACTTTTTTGAAAATGTGATTCTCTAAAATGGGCTTTGTTCAATTATATTTTGGCATTTAAAAAAATACACAGTGTCTTTTTCGTCTCTTTAAGAAAACGTTACATTCTAAGTCATAAGTAAAGAAAACGCTAATTATTATTGGTTGTTTTCTGGATTAGACTTATTTTTACTATTACTAAAAGCAATTTAAGACTTTTTAAGTGTACTTTTTCTAAATACTCTGTTAATGCCTCTTTGTTAATTTATTTCAAAGACAACAAAACAAACATGCTATACAAAGATTAAAAAAATTATCGGTTACACTAACTTACAGAACAAAAGTTCTACTCTAAATATACCAATCTTGGAAATGATTGGACTAAAAGTAACTTTTTTTATAAAGCACACACAAAAAAACGCGAATATGTGAAAAAATTTTCTCCTACTTTTCGATTTGAAAGAAATGCTTAACACAAAACTCTATTCAATCAACACAATTTTTCATTTTCCAGGCTAAACTATTTTTACTAATTTCGCTTTAACAAGAACATTTTTGTAACCTTTTTTTTTTTGGAAAAACCTTCGCCACCAAGCATAAGAAAAGTAACGAAACGGCAGATGTACACTAATCCACATTCTTTTAGATAAATGTTGTCCTGGCTTCCGCGTTATCTTCTGTCAAGTCCCCGCTAATCCCTGTCACTGTCAATGGATGGCGGCCTTTTGTGCTGCTGGCCCCGACACTTGTTCTTTGTTTATTTCGTTTTCTTGAAGATCTTCGCTTACTTTTCCATTAATATATCTCAGCTAGAACTCCCATGAAGATGGGAATAAGACTGAGATGCTATGAAGTCAAAACTTAATACGAAATCGGGTTGACTTCTAAATTTATTGATCGCTAACACAAAAGGCCCAATCAAGTGATTGGCGAATAAATCGGTGCAAGTTTTTGCAAGTTACTACAAAAACAGTAATTTAAAATTCTTTAACCAAACCTTGAATCTCACAATCAGTCTATAGTTGTAATTGGTTTATTATTTTAAAGTTTTAATACACTATTCCAAGAATATATCGAAAAGTATTTTTATAAATATTTTTATTGTAAGTACAGTATGTTTGGTCTTATCATAACAACTTTCAAACGTCTTTACTTGGCAAATTTCAACCGTCCTTTTTTTCGTGCCAAGCATCTCCAACTTATTCCCACCTCTATAAAAACACACTTCGACAATGTTGTGGTTGGTTTTTTTCCATTTGATTTTGGTACATATATTGTTTTGTAGTGATTGAAAAAAAGTGTGCAACAAAAAATTATTCAGAAATAGAATTCAATGTCCTGATGTTAATAAATATTCATAGTGTAAAGCGTTGTCTGTGGAATATTTTATGCTTATAAAAAATGGCCACAAAATTGTTTCAAAGCTTTCCGTAATTAAATGAACAAAGTAAGAAAAATTACACATAAAATAGCGTTAAACAATGAATTTTTTTGTTACAACATCTACAATTTTGAACTGTCGAAAAGAAGACTGCTTCTAAAAACATGAAGTTTTTCAGTGTATAACGGTCGAATGGCTATGTTTGAATATTTTTTCAGTTATAAGGGTACTATTATTAGAGGAAAAATTGGACGGAAAAGTTAGTATTTAAACTTTAGAAAGCTAGTCTAGTGTAAATTTTAATATGTTTAGGTGGCAGCAAAAGTTTTACCTGGCTTTTTGGATCTACTGAGTGGTTAAAATGGGAAAAATATAAATACTCCATGATCGATTTTGTCTACAATCGAACATGGAGTATTTATATTTTTTAGGGGCTTAAGTATAAGCAAACTAACTGCAATATTCAATGTAACTTAGAGATAATGAGCAAAATATATTACTTACATATTGAACTAAACTTCTCGGCTCAACAGCCCATTAGTGGGCCAAGGCCTGCCGCGCCCACATATTACTTACTTATATTGCTTACATCTATGGGTGAATGCTCTGAAAACGTACCGCAAAACGTTTGACACAAAAAATCTCGAAAAAAAATATTGATGAAAGCTTTTGAAACTTTGGATTTGAGTTACACTTACATACTACATTAAAAAAAATAACATCGGTCCAGATCATACAATAAATTTTCTCATTAAAATTTAACTTTAGAAATTTGGATTTCCACTAACATGAATACCTTGCCAAGGACATGATGAATTATAGGTTTTCAAGTACATAGAACATATTTATGAATAAGAAAGATATTTTTCTCTTTCTGTTAATTTTTCTGATTTTCCCATCCTAAAAAAATATTTCTGCAGAAAAAAAAATCTAGTTTCAGAGCATGTTTCTTTGTAATCACAAGCTGGTTACTATATCAGCTGAATACACTTTTAAAGATACACATAGTGAGGTGTTATGAATAATCAAATTTAACAAAAATAATTTTGTGTGCAATGTATTAATTAGCTATTTATAAATTTTTCTTTAATTTTCTGTGTTTTGATAATTTATTCATAATCAAGAGTGGTCAGTTTTAAAATCAGCCCTCTGTTAATTAAATATATCTTATTCCATTGTTATTACTTTTACTTCTAAGTAGGTTACTCTAGCCTAAACACATGTTATATTTAGTACTACAAACATAGTATAGTCCAAGAGCAGTCAAGCAAGCCATCATAATAACATCCATGGCCTGTCCAACTGATCATGTCTGTAGACATACAGAGTTCAAGGACGTGATGTCCACGGACGTGACGAATTCCATGTACCATCCTTGTAAAACATGGTATGTTCATATTTGAAACATTAGTTTAAAAAATTAAGCTCTTTGTATCTAATATGCTACTTCTATAACCTTGTAATTTATAATTCTTTCTGTTTTCTACTCGATAAAATGTATTTTCATTTTCTCCTAAGTTAATTTGCTTTTTAAAAGCCTATATTACTTTTAAAACTGGCGGGGACAAGAATGGTTCGTTTTCCCGCGATCATACATGAATAGATAAGTGTCAAAATGTTTCAATTTTACATAGAAGATAAGGTAAAAGTCCACGGAGTTAATAAAACCAAATTTGGCGAGATTCGTTGCGAACCGACAAAAAGTAGCCAACGCTTAGCCCCTTTTGTCGCACGCAATCTTTTTAATTTTGGTCGGGTTGATGTCGTAACAGGCTAGAACTACTGTGAAACCTACTCATAATAATTACTAGTCAATGAAAATGTATAGCTAATAAATTTTTCTAGAAATTATTTTAAAAGTTTATATATTCACTTATTTGTATTTCAACCATGTTACTAAAATTTTAATGGTCAGTTTTTAGGAAAGTGTAGTTAGGGTTAAATATATTAATTATTCCAGAGAAACTTGGCAACACCATATAAATTGGATACCTTGCTTTAGAATTATATGCTTTTTACATTTAGCGATTAGTATCGATTTATAAAGATTAAATTACTTTATATTATCTGTATTTTTTTAATTAAACGCTTATCAATGTAGATACACGTATACTCGTTATTATATAGATATACCTTTTTGAAGTTCTAGTTGTCAGTATGCAATACTATTCAATAATTTAAAGCTCAACATCCAAACTAGTAATGCAGAAATAAAATATTGAATTTAAAATATAATTGCCGATACTCAAGCATTAAATTTCAGTTCCAAAAATATCTCATTCAAAGAGAAAACGCCGATATTTTTATTCGACACATCTCAAGGAATAAACTGCTAAAATATTCAAATCTTAGAGGAAGAGAAAGCCACTGATAGCCCAACATTTTTCACCTTTTATGATGTATTGGTGAAGTTTATTGCCACACTTTTCTTTAGATCAGAAAATGCACTTCAATTTAGAAAAAAAAAAGCTATGAAACTTCAAAGATAGCAAAATAAAAACTATATTTCCAAGCTGAAATTGCAACTTATTTTATCAATTATTTTTTCCTTCAGAAATTTGGGTCTCTAGCAATTGATGAAAAGATTTCATTCAAAAGAATCTTTCAATGAAAATATTTGCTTCAAAAAAGAGTGATATAGTTTAGTGACAGAGGAATGGAGATAAGTTTAATGCTTATTGATTCTCTATCTCAACTAATTTTCTATCTTAACTAACATTAATAAAAGCTATCATTTATAAGTTTCAAATAAGCTATGGTAAATGTTGTAGTAAAAATAGTAAATGTTTTGCCCATAGCTCTTGTTATTCTAGATTTTATCTGAAGATACATGTTTATACATACTTTTATCCTATAGAGTTTTCTTTTTTCCGTTATGGATGAGCTTTAAATTATTTTGTTAAACAAATTTAAAAAAAAGTAAATTTCCAACTCATAAATATCTAATTTTTTAAAAATTTAAATCGTTTCTAATACATTTAACAAGAAAAACCTTATTAACCTTTTTGATGCTGTATAGTATACTATGTGGCAGAATAAATTCAATATTGTCTATGTGTTTGATTTGTACAATTCTAATCCAGACATAATTAATCCAGAATATTCAGAAATTTCCCAATTATATTTTTACTGATAAATTAAATAAGGAACAACTAGTCTAATAACTTTCCTTATATCATCCTGTATTGTGTACTATGTAGTAGAAAATTAAATATTTTCTATGCGTTTGACTTTTATTTAGACGTATTATTTTGAACTCTAAGAATTTTTAAATCAGGCAATGCTTTTTGTGAATTTAAATAGATTACAAAATGTAATCAATTGTTTCCAGAATTTTTAATGATGTGGTTGATACTCTTCGCATTTAGTTTTTATGCCAAAATTCAGAATTAATAAAAGTAAATTTTTAAAGATAAACAAATAATGCATAAATTGTATTTTTACCGACTAATGGTTCATGGACGATGTTTATCTGCAAAGACTATCTTTAGTTTTTAAATTTACGAGAATCCTAAGTATATTCGAAAGTAAATCAAGGAATGTCTTATATTTTTTTAATCTAAACTTGTATCTTACTTCAGAGTAGACTTCATTGAGATAAAAATAGATAAGCTACTTACGATGTTGGCGTCTAGACAGACAGGTTTAAAAAAAATTCTCAAAGAAGATTGATGAAATACCCTGCTATATATTTTTTTGGCCTCACTTTTAAGGGATACATGAAATATTACTTTTTAGTGTAAGGAATTTTGAAACCATACATAAATATTTTTTCTATTTATTTTCAAATTTCAAATCATTATAAATATGAACTATCTACAAGATAGTTTATCATAAAATGATGTTGAATAATTATGTTTAGTTTTTTATGTTAATATCAACTTCCAAGAAAAAAATTGCCAACATTCTACTGGCATTTTCAAATAATTCAGGCAAAATATATTCTCCTGTAGTTTGATAAATAAAACGTTAGAAGGAGTCCAAGTAACAGAAATTATCCAGATATATTAACAAAAACTCCTTTTTACATCAGTTCTACTCAAAACAAACTAATACTAATGTGTTATCAGTTTGGGCTGTCTTAAAATAAAATGATACCTACATAAAGCTTGTTACTTCTCTAAAAAAATTATACCAGTATTTTAACTTTTGAAATATTTAAGATTAAATCTTAAAGAGTGTGAAGGCATCTGTTGAATCTTTTCAAATGTATGTTCCATAGTTTTTGTTTAGGTGGCAAACAAAAAACTAGAAACTAAAGTTATATTTTTCACAAAAATTAACAAAAAAGACCCTTGTCGGTCAAAGGCTAATAATTATTACGTACTATTCACTACACGTATTTAGTAATTAAATAAATTTTAAATGGAAAAACAAAAATATAAATAATTCACCATAGGCTTAACTACCTGATCTACATGCTTAAATAAGTCTTATTTGGACAAGTTTCTGAATTTGTATTTGCAAACAATAAATGTATTTTTTGGAAAAGGCCCTTATTTGTTTTAAAAAAAACCTGTGTCACTAGAATTGTTTTCCATGCCAAATCCGTAGAATAAAACCATTCGATTTGGTCTTTCTACTTTCGTAAACACCTCGAGAACAAATATTTCTTCGATAAAAACCTCTCCTGAGACGACCTATCACAGACGCAACCCTAAATAAATCACTGGGTATTTCAACTAGTTCTTACCTTACAACCTCTTTTCAGTTTCTTTTTTTCTCTTGAAATTTTGTTTGGCTCTGAAGTGCCTTAAAAAGTTCAGCGAACAGTTTGTTTCTTGAGATGAAAGTTTTTTAGTACGTTTTGTGTCATAAAACGTGTAAGTTTTTCATTTTGTATTCAGCGAGGAAACAACAAGCACATTTATTACTTTGATTGGATAAAATCGTAACTGCCACTTGACTTGACTTGGTTTGAAGAAAATTAATAGAAACTTTCAAAAGCAAGAAATGAAATTTTGATGACTAGTGTTTTTAATGTAATTTTGTACACAGTTTCTTCATAAAAAACAGATACTAAGTATATTCTTTGGCGCAGTACAACCAATCTCAGAAATGAATTTAAGGGTGATGTTTAAAATCATTTGGCTTCCATACAATGATTTGAATGTAGTATTTCCAATATTTGACAATTATGCATGAGAATTCTTATCGATTAAACTTCTAATTTGTTCTAAAGCTCATCTAGTCATTATAACCCACCTTTCTATTTGATCCAAGATTATTACAAGTAATCCGTTGCACTTAAGTACTTTAGTAAAATGGACCAAATAAATTGTTATTGTTGTAATGTTATTGTAATGCAATTGTAATTGTAATGTTATTGTTTTTGTATTAGGTAGTACTGTGTATTCATGTCTACAGGCTGTAGGTAAGCTTCAGGAGAAAGTTTCCTCTTATGACCAATGACTTGTATCAAAGGATATGACAATATAAATATAGATAAGTCAGTTTTGAAAAACAATTTATGTTACGATTTTGGCAAACCAATAGAAAAAAAATGTTCTAAATTTTTTATTCACGATTTAGCAGCGAAGGCGACTGTTAAACAGCCAGGATCGCAGTTTTTGCGATCAGGTATTGTTGTGAAGTAACTTTCCTGGTTTCGGTGAAGTTTTGTTATCGCGAATTTATTTTTAGTGGCAAATTTTGACGGTTCTCGGAAGAAAAAAGAATAACTTAGTCGCAGAAGAGATTTTATAAAAGGAAGTGTTCTTACTGTATTATTAGTTTAAGACTAGGTATATTTTGATATTCATAGGATCTTCCAGTTTTTATTCATATTGTTTATATATGTAATATCAAATCTTGTTTTTTTTGCCACTTACTTTTCAAAATGTATAAGATGAGCTACGGATTTCTTGTATTATTGATGTTTTCTATGCACATTTTTCATCTTGTTGGTATTTTCTATTTTAAAATTTTGGAACAAGTGACAAAAATTTTCTGAAGAAAATTTTAAAAATTGAAAATGATCCTCTTGAAGGATTTTTCTAGAAAAAAGATGCCAATTTTAATTCATTGTTAGTTGATAGTGTAATTACGTGGCCCTTTTTTACTTAGAACAAATTTAAAAAGCACCTCGTGTTCCACAAAGCATTCCACGAGGCTACGTGTCCCTTTGGATAATGAAAATTTACGGATGTTATAATTTAACAGAATGGCGAAATTTAAAATCGCAAAAAATTACCTCTTACCAAAGAGCCTGCTTCGCTTTATTTTACTTAAACTGTTCAAATACTTACTACAGGAAGTACTTCAATTTATCATTTCGAATGGATACACATTTCTAATTTTCTATTAGCATTAAAGTATAACAACTACTTACCAGACTTTTTAATTAAGTTTGCTATCTAACAAAAAAAAAAAATATGAATCACTAACCGCTTGAAAAACCCCCAATCTAATGCATCCATTTCAATTTTCCGGGCAAAAGAAAAACTAGAAAAATACAAAACTCTCATTCTGTCTTAAGTAAAATAAAAAAAATCGCATGAATACTCACATATTCGGTAAGGATATTTGATAATAAACCTCAAAACAGAGATAAGAAAAATATGAAAAATGATTCGAACTAATTATTCAACCGGGCGTCGGATCATTTGTCACTGTTTACCCCAACAGATATTCCATAAATCTTCCTTGAGCGTCATCGAAATATTCCATAGGAAATTCTTCAAGCTGTGTTCTGAGCTCACAATTCGCCATTGACTCGGAACGATGATTTTAAGAATGGTAAGAAAGTCATTTGAATGGCCTGAAGCTTTTTATTTAAGGAGATACCATTTCGTTCTGAAAAAAAGTTTTGTTTTATTATGAAGAAAAAGCGCCCTCCTCTTTAAATAAATCGTTTTTTATTGCTTTTGTTTGCAGAACGGATTAAAATTGTTTGATAGTATGCATGTGATTGATGTTTAGGTGCTTCTTATTTAAGTGAAATATGGGAGAATTTTCTTTTTATACAGCTGAATACTTTGTTGTGTGATTTTGTTCGAGATACTTGCTTCAAACATACATGTATTTTTTAAGAGGAACTTATTTTAATAATAAGTATAGCCAATAAGTGTTTTAGAATTTACTAAAATATGTGAAGGAAAGAATTTATATGAGAAAGTAGTTATCTTAATAGGGAAAACGAATTTTAGTAGGGGAATTTTTCCAAAATTGTTTTCAAATACCTTTAAATACATATAAGTTACTCTGGGGTGAAAGTAAACTTATTTAATGAAAACAGTTTTCGAAACTTGAATTAAAATTTCTATTTTAAAACACTATAAGAGAAATATTGATTCTAATATCTCTAAGGACATCATTAATATAATTCTATTTAATGGAAGCATTTTTTATTTACAAAATAAAACAGCTTAATGCCAACAAACGAATACAAAATGTTTACACATTTTAAAGGAAGAAGTTTCTTAATAAATCTCAATGTAGTAAAAAATTAATGTTTTATGCTGATATAACAAATTTAATAGAGTTATAAGTATACAAACCTAAATACATGAAATTTTAACTAGTATATTTTATGAAATGCAATGGCGATTCTCATGTGATTGTTGTGAGAGACAATGGAGATTTAATTTAATTTAAAGATGCCATTTATATGCTTTTTAAACGAGCATTAATTTGAGTCGTATTTTTAATAATTGATTGACTATTGCTTCGAATTCGATTTTAACGTATCACTACATGTATGTAGCATTTACAGTTTATTTGCGTTTGGCAATTTTTTTTCTCTAAGGTGTATAAATCTTGAATGGAAGCGGTTCTAAGCGACCGTTACTTTTACAATTATACTTGTTTTCTGATTAGAGTTTCAGTGAGCATTAAAGTAACAGAAAAAAAGCCATTTTTGTTTGTTATAACTTTTTGTTATTTGAATAGATAATCTTTCGGAATTTGAACAGAAGTAATCCTTATTGTTTCACATCTCCTCTGAAAATCCTTTTTTTTTGTACTTTTCAAACATAAAAAAGTCACGCATTATTTTTACTTTAATGTTCTCTCCGGATTAGAATTGAGTTTCAACCTCAAACAATTTTTTTTTTCTGAAACAAGAACTCTTTCAGAGAAAAAAAAAAGTTTATTATAAGGTCTCTAACTAGGCCAAAAATAAAATAACAACTGTCCCTTGGATAAAGTAACTACTGTCGAAGGAGCCGTCAGCATTAGGCTTTAATAGTTTGAGAAACTTCTAACTTATATTTTACGAATTTTGGGTTAAAAAATGAAAATAAAAATTATAATAGAAGAGCTATAGGGGGAAAATGTTCATTCATTGGTAGATTGTTATGTTTGTAATATTAAACTAATAAGAGAAAAGTCTTTTTTTTCTGCAGTCTCAATGTTTAGGCATATATGAAATTCTAATAATTTACTACACTAGTAACTGTTCATTTATAATATTTCAAAAAGATACTCTTGGACTATAAATTGATTCTAATTTTACATCATATCCTGTAAAAAAACCGAAGATTTGGTTTATTTTTGAAGAGAATACTAGCATTAAAATACAGATTCGTTAAAAATGTCAGTTATACTTTTGTCAAGCTAGAGAAGTGATTACTTGTCGGCTCGTCTTCAAATTTCAGGGTAGTTTGAAGCAATTTAGAAGTTGGTGTTGTAGTGGGGTTATAGTTTGGTTTCTTTGTTGAGAACAACCAGGAGAGGAGTAAAAAAGTAAATTGTGATTGGAGTGTGACTCCTTAAGCTTTGGTAAGTTCTTTTTCAATCGGAACTATTCTATATATTTTCTATAAAGTTAAAAATATATTGCATTACTTAGTACAACAAGGTCTCCATTGTGTAAATGTGTGATAGATTAGTAAAATTATCCAGAGTGATGTGCATGTTAAACATGTTAGAAATGCATTAATTCTTCTTTCTTAATTCTAGTATCACTGAGGTTTTATGGAAAAATTAAATTAATTCTAACCGACTACTATTAATATTAGAAAGATATAAGGGAAATTAAAATTTTCTCAAATGCATACCCAAATTCTATATACTTTTTCTTGAAATTCACTGAGAAAATATCTATTTCCTGAACTAACTCATTTCAAATAACGGAGATTTTAAATGAGGATTTGGTGGCTGAAGTGCATCGATGTTGCAATTTCGGGGATTAAATAAATAAAGCAAATTCATACGCGGCCTTTCATGGGATCGTATATCAGTCTTAAGTGAGTATAAAATGCGAACCAAGAATGTTTGGGAACTAAACACTGAGGATTCCGTGCTAGGTTGGATACCTGGCCAAGACATTATGTTTCTCTCCCATAGCCGTTTGTCGAGACAGCTAAATGTTCACATTCGGTCTTGGACCACCACGTCGAGCCATTGTTTTATTTTATTATTTTTTGTTAGTTTGACTCTAAGTTGTAGATAAAATATTGTTAAACAAATAAATATTCACCTTACGTTTAATAAATTAGAGAAGTGCTTGATATATATATATTGATTTTGGTATCTGTTTCCAACAAGGTAGTAATTTTTTGAAACAAGATTTTCGGAAAAGGAAATCAATTGGAACCCAGGATTGTAGACGCCTTAAGTTATGAGAAAAAGAATGAAGGTGATATTTTTATTTGAAATACAAGATTTATCGGACGCGAAATCCCTGATATTTGTACGGAGTCAATGTGACAAGCCTATAAATCGTTGGGCTTAAATCGGCTTTCCGTATTCACTCGGCGTGGCTAATATGGTTTGACCTTACATTTCTTTTCAGATATTGAACCGGAATACAATTTTAACGGATGTAATAGTTTTAAAAATAAGGATTAAACACTTCTAAAACATAATTGCGATTTTTGAGTTGTTGATTGCAATTTTTTTTTAAGTAAATTAAAATTTTATTTAAACCAATATTTGTCTAAAAGACCACAAAATAAAGTTATACGAAAAATGCAAGAGGACAAATTCATATTTCCACAAGTTTAATGTTACTAATTTCAGAAGAATATTTTTTTGTCTAAACTTTTTACTTGTTTGAATTATATATTTTTAGCGTTACTTTCTTACATTAAGGTGTTTAAAACGTTTTACATGTTTCTAAAACAATTCAACTATGGACGTTAGGACTTAATGATTCATTAATTGTTAGAAAACTCTCATTTAAGTGACGGGATACATTTGTATTCTTCAGTGGTAAATAATTTCTTTTATATATTTATTAACCACTTGACAAAGATTTCACGTCCCAACCTTTTTTTATATTTTAACCAAGTTGTTGAAGGCAAATTTAATAGCAAACTAAACTTTTCAAGACAACAACTATAAAAGCTAGTTAGTCTTATTCCCAGATCTCTAGAGACACTCGTAAACAAACAGTTTGGTTTGGAAATTCCGATCACGGAAACGGGTTAGGAGGACACTTGTGGCCTCATAAAAAATAAGTCCGGATTTGCAGTGCAAATAGATCCACCACAAATTTTATTTCTTTAGAGAATCCTGTCAACCGATTCTTCAGCCCACCTGAGACTGAAAACTTTTCTTTTCGAAATGCAGTATTATTTGAGAAGTTGTGTGTATGGGTGATCGAGGAAAGTTTTATAAGCATTTTCATCTGCTTTGTTGTGAAGCTATTATTTGTGATATGAAATACTGTCTCAGAAGCAACTACTCAAACTATAAGGCTTTATAGTACCAATACATAGAGTTAAAAGTATTTAGATTTAATAAAATATTGATTTACAACTATATTCCATTGTTATTTAATATATGATGTTTTATTATACAAGGTATCATTTCAGTAATAAATTGGTTCATATATGCCATGCATAAATTTATGATATATTTAATAGAGAAAAGAAATGGAAGTACTGATTTAAAAAAAATTTTTGGCGGAAATATTCAATTTAAAGCCTTTTATTAAAACTGTCAACAAAATGATTTTTAATGTAAGAGTAAATATAAAATTGTTTATTTTTAACGCAAGTTATAAACTATAGGAAAGATACAAATTTAATGTAATTTTTAAAAAATGTTTTCACTGAAATATTTGAAGAAATTTATTAATATACTTTTTTTTGTTTTTCGTTTTAACAAGGATTTCATATTTTATAAAACATCCTAAATTAAACTGAACATACATTTACTTTAGAGTGCCATGTCGTTGACTTCTTTGGTATGCCTAATACTAAAAAAACCCCAAATGAATAACTATTTGATATGTTGGATTTTAAAATAGCAAAAAATCATGAGTTGAAAACAATAAAAAGTATTAAAAGCATGATTTTGAATAAAAATATCAGAATTTTAATGTATTGCATTGTTAGTGAAACTGATTTATTCTAAAAAGAGTTTGTTTCATGACAATTATAAACTTAAAGAAGAAGGTAAATTTCGGTTCAACCTTTATTTTTAAATTTTTTTTAATTTGAAAATTATTTATTTTGGAAGATGTAAGCCCACAATCTTTTTCTAACAAAGAAAGTAAAATAACACTAAAATTTCATTTTTACCGAAATATTTAAATTTATATTTATTGCAACAAAGACCGGCTGCTCTCATAAAATTTAGAAAAGCCGGGTCTAACGGTCAGGAAGAATACATTTACAACAGATATTTAATATAATCAAAATTTACAAAAAACCCAAAATATATTACCTATATATTGTGGAAGTAATAAACATTTGGATTTTTCATAGAGATTTATACTATGAGCAATGCATGATTTATGTCAATATTTATAAAAATGTGTTGGTAATATACCCTTTGAAAAACTTGTTAAAAATCATTTTACAGAAAATCATAAATGGACATATTCCACTTCAATTGAACCAGACACTTGTAGTCCCACATGAAAAAAGAGGATATTCAGTGCAAACAGATCCAAACAAGACGTATGTGTCTTAAGTTATGCTTAAGTATGTGTTAACCGAATATTCGGTACACCTGAGCAGTTTTATCAAAATTGAGTTGCTTTTGAGACGCTGGATAGAAAAATGGTGTAGCGTTCGAAGTATAAAGCAAATGTTGTGGTGAAAAAGATTTACTTGAAAATTTTCGAATTAATTTTTTTTTTGAAATCAAGTATTATAAAGAAAATTGTTCAGTTATCTAATTTAACACAAACTAATAAATTTGTAATACAAAATTGAAAAACATGTTTTTTTAAATCTTGAAGATTTTTTAATCCATTGCAAAATATATAAAATAAGCCTGTGTTGTAGTTTTTTCAGGATTGCTTTTAATTATTTTTTTCAAAGACTAAGAATACTAATTTTAATAGTTTTATTTTTTTATCCTTAAAAATTATGACGAACTTTTTATAAATAAATAAAACATGACAGTGCTGTTCATTTGCTTCACTTTTGAATTAATTTAATAAAAAATATTAAGAACGAAAACAAGTGTTCCAATTCAAATTTAAAACGTAAAATAATCCCATTTTTAGCATCAATGAAATAACGAACGATCCATTAAACCAATTAAAATTCTTTTCCAAAACTATCTAGCATAAACAAATAATCACTAAAATCTAATCATTTGAAATCTAAGTCTTTATCTATTCCAAACAGCAATAAAACCCATTTAAATTGTCTTAAGTGTACTCCTTTAATTTTTATAGAAATCTATTTCGCAACAAATCTGGTCAAATCCCGATCTAATGCGACATTTAATCCATTCCTTTCTACGAGTCAATCATTTACCAACCCTCCAATTAGCTAATGAATTAATTAACAGCCACAAGAGCCGTGTCCAATTGCCCGATTCGGACTCCCATCTCTGGCCATTAGGAGGGCGGGGGATGGGTTCTGTTCTTGAGTCGTTAGGGAATCGGACTCCAAGAGTCAAGAGTTTGTGGTGTGGTGGACTTAAGCACCCGACTACGTTGAAAGACCATTTTGACGAAATTTAAATAATTTTTATTATTTTAAATTATAGCGGAGATTTTAAGAATCCAAAAATTCCATATGACTCTGCATAAAATAATCTTTCTGTTTTGCATAAATGAATCGCCTTTATACAGTTTGTTTACTTTAAATTGATTTTCTGTAAAATGAAATTTTTGAAAATTTTCTTCTCGACAAACCATCTTTCTCAATATGTACTTAAGCTAATGTTTTGAAATTTTTTGTGCATATTTTTTATTATATTATCTAGGGAATAGACTACAGACTAGTACTTTAAAGCATTATTCAGAAATTATGACACTACTGTCATAAATAGTAAAAAAGTACATAAAAATCTTTACTTAGCTTCGAAAACTCTAACTTTTTATTGGTTAGATAAATATCTTAGGTTGTAGTCTATTCTCTAGGTATCAAATGAAGATTTATTAATTTATAGTTGTTTTAAAGAAATCTTAAATACTTTTTTAGTTAGAAAGTCTATCGTAAAGGCGAAAATATCAAAATTTACCTAAAAATTTTTAAATCACAAAAAATATATTTATTTAAAATAAAAATGGTCAATAATTATTTTTGTTAGTTGTGTTGGTGAACATCAAAATACATAAAATATATGTATTAAAATTTATTTTAAAAAAATGAGTGTACAACGTAGTCGGAAACCTTGAATTTGGGCGGTAGAGGTTCTCCAAACCGAAATCTTCTATCTGTGTCAATCCATTGAAAAAAATAATTTTCCAAGCCAAATCATTCCGCTTGTATTGAATATTTTTACAAACGGTGTTTTTATATGATTAATGTAGCCAGCTTACAGGGATCTATAATTTCACTTTTTTTTAAAATTGGTTCAAATATTTTATTGTAAAAATTACTTATCGAAACTTAAAAAAAATAATTTAGGGTATTTACAATTTATGTTTACTCATTAAAGAACTCGACAATTTTAAAAACTCTAAAGTTAAGAATTTTATTTAGTAAGAAACACATTAATGTAATTTTCAAATGAGTATACAATACAATGGTTTACTTTCGGTGCAAGTTATTTCGGTGAAAATGTTTGATAACTCTTGATATTTTTAAAGGTATAATAAAGTGTCTGCTCCCTTCTCTTGACTATACGAGCAACCTCTGTGAATTGGCTTTTTTCACGTGACGTAAGTCATTCTTGCTTTCATTCTAGGGTTTCCTTAGCGGTTTCAGTATTTGTTGGTATGACACAGTACCATTCACTACATTGATTAACCAATCAAGATATAACTTTCATTCCTGTGGAACTGTTTCCACCCAAAACGTTTTTTTTTACATATCCCTGGGTCAAAATTAGACCAGTTCCATGATGTTTGCGACCCTGAGAAAGTCCAAAAATAAAAGTGGGTCGTCGTAGATGTCCTTCCACGTCAAACCGAGGCAATAGAGTATGTGTTCGGGACTGGCTTGAGCACCTCCACGACAGTTGGGGCAGTCTGGGAACAGCTTGGTTCCGGCCTCAAACTTCAAACTCTTTGTGTGTCCCGTCCTGAATCTGGAGAGAGCAGTTTGGTCTTGCCTGCATAGTTGCAATTTAGAAATTTCGCCTGGTTTCCCAGCGCCATACCACGAGTGCTGAGGGGGACTCCAGTCTATTGCTGTATTTTTGTAAATGGAGCCAATTTCAGAATAAGTCAACAGGCTGTCACCCTCTAAGATCTAGTCACAGCCTGCCCTTGCAAGTCCGTCAGCCAGTTCATTCCCAGCTAAACCGACATGAGATGGTATCCAAACTAAATGCACTGGGAAAAAACGCGAAAGTCTATCGAGCTCCTCGATGATCGCCACAGCTGTGGTTCCTCTGACCTCATAGAAATTCTTCAAATACTGTAAGGCACTAAGGCTATCGGTCATTAACCACACCTCCCTTTCATCGTTTTCTATAACTCTGATGGAATCAAGAATAGCGAATAGTTCAGCTCTATAGCTTGAACTGTGGTTCGGTGTCCTTCTGCTGATATTAATGGGTTCCTTGTTTGGTCGGAAAATCACGGATCTGCTACCGCAGCAACCGTTTTCCAGTTTGCTTCCATCTGTAAAAATACGTGTGGCTTCAGGGGGAATACTAGACAGCATCTCGAGCCCTAGCATCCTCATAAGAATTGGGTTGTCATTACTTTTGCTGATCT
Organism: Oedothorax gibbosus; assembly: GCA_019343175.1. Taxonomy (NCBI): domain Eukaryota; kingdom Metazoa; phylum Arthropoda; class Arachnida; order Araneae; family Linyphiidae; genus Oedothorax; species Oedothorax gibbosus. Next base: position 23,686,474 of record CM033272.1, on the reverse strand, counting down.
TATAGGCAAGGTCTTCATTAAAATGCACATTTGATAGATCAATAAGGGGGTTAATGGCAAAGAAAGGGGATGTAGGCTCAACATCAAATTGAAACATGTCACATCTAAGCGCCCTACTGAGTGGAGATTCTTTATTTAACCTTTGATTGCTTTTCCAGCTTTTAATGTAATTTGCAGTTCTATGATTACAATTGTAACTGCGAAGCCTGTTTAAGTAATTGTTCATAAGGTATTTTCTCCTGCATTCTAATGGAATCAGTCCAGCTTCAAATTGCGCAATGTCATTTGGGCAGGAGTTTCGCAATCCTGCAATAATTTTTGCAGCACTAGTTTGTACTTTGTTTAGTTGTTCAAGAGAAGAGATGGAAGCCGTGCTAAATATTTGAAACCCATACTCAATGATAGGTATAACGGTCCAAAACGTGAAACCTTCTTGTTCATAGTTTTAAATAAACATCACATCTCAAATTAATTTAGTTTGTTTCTGTGATACAATAAGAAAAAATGAATCAGTCTTAGGAATACCGGTATCTAATATTAACCTCAGAATAATTCCTAAAATACAGTATTGATTCAAATAAATTTGTAAGAATAGAGCTAGATAGAGCCACAGCAAATAACATCCAACTGAACGAAACTCAATTCTCAAAGTTTCCACTCGAAGAGGAAAAAAATAATCTCCGGTTCCATCTAAGTGCGTTAGGAGTCAGAGTAAACCACTTTTAAAATGGACCTAAGTCCCGCGCTCTGCCATAAATAAGTAAATAAACAAAACAAGTGGTGCCAGGTTGGGTCATTTTTTCTAGCGCAATGCAGCTCATTTCGTGGAAAGATCTTGGGATTCTGTTTACCGTATAAAAGTGCAACTGTCCAAAGAAGTGTTTGAGATCATTCCTCCGCATTAGGATGCTTGGCGGGCAAGGAGGGATTCCTCCTAAATTTTGTTCTTTTTGTGTGTTTATGCGTTTGTGTATCTTATTTTATAACTTGTATTGTTCTATTTCAGGTTTTCACGAGTGGATTGTTTGATATGGCAGTTGAAATATTTGGTGGTTGGGTGGCTTTTTGTTGGAGGTACTTGTGTATAGTATTCAGCAAAAGTCTTGCTAATATATATTTCTGTCATCATATCCCTCTTGCTATACATATTTCAATTGATGGAGTTTTTGACCTCCTTCCATTAATCTCTATGCCAATATAAGCATAAATCCACTGCTATATTTTTATGTGAAAATAAACTATAATTGTACACCTTTTAGCGAAATTCCGACAAGTAGTTATTACCTAATGTTTTTAACTTAATTTTTGACTAGAATTATTGATGTTATTTTCTTTTTTAATATCATACAAATTCCAATTTCGTAACCCTTCACTGCACCGTGTTCCATGTGTGAGCATACCTATATTTTGTACCTGTAAAGCAATAAATTAAATTTTCATGCAATATTTCACACTATTTGGAAATGCCAATTGGTGCTTAAAGTAACAAATTAATTGAATAATTCTATGAATGAAACCAAACCAAATATTAGATCAATTAACTTTTAACTTATTTTATTTGTTGAGTGACTGGGTTTGTAATTCAAATAAACTTATTCTATTGCACATTGTTTTATAAATATTGCAAAATATGCATGCAAAATTTATCATATTAATCTGGGGTACATAATATAAACGACGAGTCTTACTTAAACGAGATTTCAATAGAATAAGTTGCCTTCGTATAAATAAATACTTACACATTACATAAATCCATTTAATTATAAACAATTGACCCTTGTCTTCAGAAAACCTTGAATTAGTAGTTGAGTATTTATCGTCAATACCAAAAGCTATTTTTTTCCCGACATATATGCAATTCAACAGTCTCCGTTCCCTGGACATAATTCCCGCTGTCCATCGTTGCTAAGGAAGACTAGGATTCTTGCATTATGCCTTTAGAAAAGCGTCTTCTGAAGAGCTTTCTTTTGTGGGCAGTAAGCTCTTCTTTCAGCTTCTTTCGTGGCCGGAAACTGGGGAGAAGGGGTTTTATCCGCTGACAGAACTTTTGGAGCTGTTTCTGGTTTGGCCTCTTGACAGACTGCTGAGTTGTTTGACAAAAAGGTAACAAAAATTTTACTGGTTTTCGTTAAAAAATGGTTGTGTATAAAAATTGATGTCTGGTTTACTTATTTTTTAAATAGATCGACGAAAAGGGGACATGAAATTTTAGGTTAGAGAAGAAGAAAATAATTAAAATTTAAATACATCAGCAAAAATATTATTAAGAGTATTAGTTTTTATTGTGATGTATAAAATTAGCTTGCCTGATTTTTTTTTACCTCAGTGATATTCCAAGTTAAATATATATCGCCTTTTTTATGAGATGAAAAGTTCAAATATTTTAATCATAATATTTGGATGGTTAGACATTTTTTACTTCAGGCTGACTTTACATGTTTTATATGCATTAATTATATTTTTTGCTCACGATTATTAAAAGTACTATAATGAAATATTTGAAAATGATCTTATTTACTCTCAGAGAATTTCAAATAAACAAAATTCCACAAGTGAAAAAAAATTAACATTACGCACTTCTCAATACTCATATTACAAGAATTCCATTGCAAGAATGCATTTAATTAATAAACAATTGACCATGGTCGACAAAAAAACTTAAATTGTTGTTGAGAATTTCTTTATTCACTTCACAGTCCCAAAAGCCATTTTAATCAACATATCTGTAATTCAACAATCTCCGTTCGCTGGACATAATTCTGGCTGTCAATTGCCCTAAGGAAAACTGGTATTCTTGCATTATGCCCAGGGCCGTGTGGTGCTATGATGCAGAGAGGCGGTTGCATCAGGCGGCAGTTGATTAGGAGCGGCAAATTTCGAAACTCAACTTCCTTTTTTACTGGTGTTTCAAAAAAAATTTACTAAACGGATTTACTAAATCTCTATAAAACAAATACTTCTAAATCTTCACATATAGGAAGAAAAAAGAGCGGCAATTCTAATGAATAGAGGAAATACTGAGATGGAAAATGTATGCCTGTACTAGCCAGGGGGAAAGCGGAGGTTGAGCGGGGGGGGGGGGGGGGTAAAATTCCCCTGTGCCCTTACTGACCTTACTGTCGGCTTCTTATATTCAACAGAGAGCGGTCTACAGAAAAGCCACTGCAAATTTTTTTTTTATAGCAGACTGCTTGGTTTTTTAGTTGTGTTGTGGGAAGGGGGTTTCACTCGCCCCAATCGTTTACATTCCCAAACTTAAAACCCTATATGTTAGTTAGCGACCCATCTGCGTCAACAAGTGACTCTCTGCCGCCCTTCATCCGTTAAAGGGGAGGGGGGGGGGTGAAAAGAAATTTATTGCCTAAGATAAAAGCATAGCCCCGCCACTTGCATACAACTTGTAACACAACACTAAAATACTGGAAGGTTTCCGGCCTGACACGAAGCAACACTTTGCAGTCTTTCAGTTATTTTGCGATTTGGAGACCTATACAGTAGTTTCTTTTTTAGGGGAAGAGGATAAGTTTGTTTAGATTAAGATACAACAACACCTAAATGATTTCGATATATACTTTGATTTCATCCGGAAAAGTAAGCGTTGACATATTTTCCTTTTTTTTAAAAATATATTGAGATTGAATTTGGTTCCTGAGCAACAATTTTGACCTGTGTTTCAAATATGTTTTCAAAACAGTTGCTAAAGATCTAAAGCATTTATGTAATATACAAACAACCAGTTAAACTGGTTACAATGCTTTATTTTGAAATTGTTGAATGGAAATGTTGCATATTTGTTAAAAATTTCTGTATTAGTTAAAATCATCCTAATTTATGCTATATAAAAAGAGTCATTCAAACTTAAAAAATTATTGAATATTACATTATTGTTCAATTTTTTATTATAAGTTTTTTTTTCAAAAAAAAGCTAGCATGTACTATATATAGATTACATATGCTGATTGTGAAAAAAACTTTTTAACCCTTTTAAACTAGTTTCACGATTATTAGTTTTCAAGTTGTTGAATACAAATGCTGTGCATATATAATTTTTATGAATTTCATTATGCATACAAGAGATTGTTGATACTATAATTTTATTATATAACAGTTGTGTTAAAAGTAGAGTTTGATTATTTTGCTTGTATTTCATTAAATTCAGTCATTTGTATCAGATATATTTAAATGTATTTTCTTGAATAAATATTTCAAAATATTCAATTTAAATTTTGGATTATCTGTAAACTTGAATTTTTAATTCCTCGTAGGTTTTTTTATGTTCATATTGCAATTATAAAATTAATAACAATATTTAAAAAAAACATATATTTATTCAACAGTTGTGAAAATTGTAAAAATTATTAAAAAAAGCTTTCATTTGAGTAGTTGTTTTGTGTTAAAACATTGGTATGAAAACTTTTTAAAAAAAATCAAAGTCGGCATTTTAATGATTTGCATCATATTTAAAAATATACCACACGGCCCTGATTATGCCTTTAGAGAAGCTTACGTTGAAGAGCTTTGTTTCGTGGCCAGAATGCTCTTCTTTCAGTTTTTTTTCTTAGCTGGAACTGCGAAGAATTGGTCTTATCCAGCTGGTAGAACTTTAGTAGGTTTTTTTTTTTGGTTTGGCCTTTTGACAGGCTGCTGCGTCTGTTTGACATGAGTGTTACTAAGAATGTACTAGTTGTAATTGGTGTTCTTCTATAGTAGTTTATTAGGTTTCAATCTCCTTCAACGAGAACGGCTAAAGGTTTGCTTGGAGGTTTAGGTTTTTTAGAATAAATTTGATAATTGTAACTTAAGTTTTATTATATTAGCTGAAATTTTATGTATTTTTATTGGGGTGATTTAGTCAAAATATCAAATTACAGTTACGTTATCGCCCGACATAAATATTTAAATTGTAATGGTTATTACATTTTAAATGTACGAGAATTAAAATTTTGATCACATTTGCAAAAGCTGTAAAGTAAGAATCAGTGGTCATATTAATGCAATATTTTAAAGAACTGCATATTGAGAGTAGGAGTGTTGTTGAGTGAAGAACGATAAAACAATTAGAGAACATTGTAATGTTGCAAAATAAAAATGAAATAATATCAAATGTATTTTTAAAAAATATGTATCTAAGTTACGGGAAATCAGGGTAAATGTCTTAGGAGAATCCATTTAGAATATTTCGCTATAATCTGATATGGACTACACTATACAATGCCATATTGTTTACTATAAGTATTACGCTGCTCAATCACTCCAATTCTGTTTCTTAAATGAAATATTACAGCCCTACAAGTATATCTGTAAAAATTCATAAGACATTGATGGCAGTTTCTAATGTTAAAGGTTTTGGTCGAATCAATACTTTACTTGTATTTACCTTGTACGAAACTTTTTGCCCTATTTTATTAATATTAATATTCAGAGAATTAAAAGAATTTCCGACAAAAAATTATAAGTTGCAACTATGTAAAACTAACGGAGACATCTTTTGGTTGCACAGTGTAGGAAAATACAACCGAAGATGAAAAGGAGTTACACTTTTTTAGTTTTGTGTAATTGAATTTAGAGATATGTTGTATTGTGTATTTTAAGTGTTTGCTGTATTACTTCCTCCCTTTTGATGATACTTATTTACAGGAGAAATTTTATGTAGTACTAATTAGAAATATTTAAGATACGACTAATCTGATGTTTTCCAATGTCTTTAAGAATAAAAATGTTATTTATTATAATGCGTTAAGGTTTTTTAGGAATACTAAAATGAAAAAAAAAAGTGTTTACTGTAAAAAATATCAATGTATTTTAAAATAATTTCAATATTTAATAATTTTTATTCGAAAAATTATGAGTTTATCCAGCAAGAATTTTTTCATTGAACTTAAATTATCTTGGTGCAATATGCGATTAACTTAATCCCCATAAGCATATAACCTAATCACTTTAAGTGATTAACCAAATAACAGAACGTGAAATTTTAAATTTATAATTTATTAAAAAAAAATATTTGATTGAGATAAAACGTTTACTTAAATTTTAATGAAAATAATCAATATAATTTTATTGAATTTTGAATTAAAGATAAAAAAGAAAACAATAGCAAAATATTGATATACAAACATAACCGCTATGTTGCAGCTCTGAAATTTAGAAATTAAGACTTTTCTTCTCTAAAATGGTCTCTCAAACCATAAAACATGTTTAGAATTAAATTACTTTCATAATAAACTCTCATTAAATTATGTATTTAAAATGAAGATACATTTTTGCAGTAAACACATTAAGTATATTATACTAAATATTAGAGAATTTATCCATTATTTATGTTCGATGTTAATAATATGTCAATATATGACTTACAAAAAAAGTCCTTTATTTTATCACCTATAAAAAATTCAGGATTCTGTGAACAAATTTTATTAAAATATGACAAAACCCAGTTCTGAATATTTATTTACCGGCCCCCAAATATTCGAATGAATTAGCTAAACATTTATCTTACGTACACGGCACAATACGAAGGTAAGACATACAGCAGTTCATATTTCCATAGCCCTTTTGAGGCTCATTTCTTTCCATGGGGAAACAGATATTTTACTTACATAAATTCAGCGTTTTCTCAGGTTGAAATGTACATGGGCGTGTTTCTCGGATGTGGCAATAAAATATCCGCCTTTTGAAAAAGAGAATAGAAATATACAAATTTCTGGTGCGACCTGGTCCTGACAAGCCTCGGAAACTGATGTGAAAATAAGGATTAACCAGTTACATTTCACACGCTATTTAGCGTAAACTGGTGTTTTATGTTATTTCATGCTTATGAATCGTTTTATTGATTAGGACGTCTCGATTTTGTTAATTCGAAAGAAAAATGGGATATTGACAATGCTGATTTCCGCCTGTCAGCCTCGCACTCTCCTATTTCAACACTAGGTCTAATCGTCAGAATGTCAAAATTATTTTTTTGTCTGAACGGTTTGACATCAGATACACATTCTTTTAAATTTTTGTCCGCCTATTTGTTTGGTCCCCTTTTCAATTTCCATTCATAGCATCATATATTTGATATTATTTCTGTGTTTGAAAGATATGATATCTGAGAATTACCGTCTAACCTTGGAAAGTTTCATTTAAATTCCTTACTTCCAAAAATTATTTTGGTGTAACTTTGCTACATAAAACTGGTGGCAGTGTTCAGATTTTTCTGCCAATCCAGCTTTTGAAAGTTACCCCATAATAGGATTAATCTTACATTATATAGCAATAAGCTTGGATATTATTTTCTACTTTGAGATGTAACTTTAATTAATAAAACAAAAAAAATCTCAAATAAACTGGAGACTGCTACCAGTTTAATGGAGTAATGTTACAACAAGTACAGTGCTACTTAATTTTACAGTTAAGCAATTTTAATATTAATATCACAAAAATCATTGTTTAAAAGTAAACCCGGGCTGTTAATGACTGCTAAAAAGAACTAAAATATAACAAGGTAAAACTATTAAGGTGGATGATGAGATAAAAATTCTGAGAAATTGTTTTAAATAAATGGGTCAATATTGTGAGACAAAAACTGAAATGGTTAAAAAAACATAGTTATGAATCAGTATTTATTTTGACAGTTTCGAGATCTAACCGTTAAAGTATCAGGAATGGACAACAATTGTGATTTTCTATTAACGTAGTTCATAGGCTCAAATTCCCGTTAGAATTTTTTCTAAAGAAAAGAATAGATTTTCCTAGAATGCTATGTAACATATGCGTCTTTACCAAATGCAAAGCAAGAGAAATCTAAATTCTCAGTGTGCCATTTCAGGAGCAAAAGAATAACTACGGAAATGGATTTAAATGTTATTTTGAAATATGTTAATTTTATTTTTATAAAGTAAGACACGTTATTTAAGTTGGGTGCAAAGTATATATGGCGAATACGGTTTTGAAATATTGTATTATTTATTTCCATAATAGAACAGCTACGATGTAAAACAATATTATCTTCAATATTAATCATAAATTGCAAAAATCTTAAAGAAATTAAATGAAATTAAAATGAAAGAAATTAAACTCAATACATTGAAAATTCCACTATAAAGACTACAGATTTTAAAAAATTGGCTAAATATTGCCCGGAATCCTGGAACTTACTATCTGCCACCACTATTCGGAACGTCAATTGACCAATTTTGTGGTAAAACTATTACTTTGATGCACCACAAAACTGATGAATCAACGCTTTAAAAAGTGCTGATAGCTAGAAAGTTTCAGTATTCCGGTGCAATCATGCACCAAACTTTTTAATAGTGTATATCAGAAATGTTATAAAATGGAGGCCGTCATTATGGTAACAGAACAATTATAAAAATATCATATACTCAACGTTTTGAAGTGTTGAACAGATTAAGTGCAGTTGCAGTGTCGCATCAAACATTTAAACTTTTTTTTTAAAAAATATGTAAAAATTTACTTGCATTTCCTGCTAAATTAATAAAAATGAAAAATTACTGTTTAAAATTTTACATGACACCTACATATACTTTCTAAAACCTAGGTATACTTTTATAGTTACTATACTATTACTTCAACAAATTCTTAATGAGTAAAAAGTACCTCAGAAATTATCATTTTATTCATATATTTTAGTCTAGACGAAAACATAAATATGCGTCTGCAAAGAAAGAGGATTCTGAACTTTCATCTTCAGATAACAGCAAACAATAAGTATGGAGTTTGTGTTCAAATTCTGCTTAAGTGTTAAATTTGTTTCTAGGAAAATATTCCAGTCTTGTTTTCATGTTTTATGCATATCAACAGTAGAAGTTTGGAAATTAGTTTTTCCATAACTTTGTTAAGTTTTGTTTCGAAATCATTTGCATTTTAATTTAATTTAAATTATTTAGAAACCTTCACTGCAATAAAATTTTAATATATACATTAAAAGTTATAAATTCAGGGACTTAAAGTAAAATTTTACTTATTTTTATTCTTTCCTATCAGCATCGAACAACAAGCGAGGAAGAAAAATATAATTTTCAGTACATACGGAATACTAAATTATTCTTCGTGTATATATTCTCTGAAATTTATATAAATGTTGTCTTAAAGGACATAACCACCTGTGTTATTAGTACTTTATATATTTTTTTAAGATTGCGATGAGCTGTTGACGTCAGATCATATTTGGAATTTTTTTTTTTTTTTCATTTTTTTTGGAAATTACAAAATTGCATTAATTAAGGCCTTAGGTACCGCTATTCTATTTACAGATTGAGTTTTTCGGAAATAACACAAAATCGTGTAAAGAATCTGCTGCACATTAAATTTGTCGAAGTCAAATGTAGTGATACTGCTTACGATCCTATTAAAGTTTCTATAAGTGTTCGTCTCGTCGCTGAGCTGTACTTCAAAATTGAGAATATAGAGGCAGTTGTAATAAGCTCTGAAAAAAATCAAGAAATAGACATCGTAAAGTGTTCACAAACAATCAAAGTTATCTTCACCATTTCGAAATTAATCTATCTCTTAGGTGAGCTAACATTTTTTCATTTATTTAATCTGGTTTAAAAAGATCTATCACCATCACTACAAATTATACCACGTATTCACACGCAACTACGCATTAAATAACTTGAAGAGCTTAGTGGGAAAACGCGCTAAGTGACATTTTTGAAAAAATTGATAATTTTATGTCAATGCGAACATATTATTCCATTCTTTAAAGAAAACAAGTTTCCCCTTTTTCATAAACTTGAAGTTAAGTATATTTTTTACCGTTTGCAAGGACCGTTTTTAAAATATCTGAATGCAAACTAAAAACTTTAAAGCTCATTTTCTCGTTTTCACCTTTTTGTTACTTAGCACGTTCTTCCACTAAGCTCTTCATTTCACATGGTAACCAAAATTATTGTCTAAGATAGAAGTACTTATCGTGTTTGGCTGGCGTGGATTATTTAAGGTAATTTGCAGTAATGTAATAATGTTTCTTATTGACCTCTGTGATGACCTTTACTGTATCACTACAACATGAGAAACCTAACGTTGAAACGAAGAGAAAACGTGAAATCCTTAAAACCGGAACTGAAATATGAATCCCAGAAATTGTAAATCCTTTTTCTGGCGGCGGTTTCGTTCCTATTTCAAATCCTTTCAGGACGTTCGGAACTTTCGTGATAAATGGGACAGGAAAGTAAAAACTTTGTCGTATCTTTGTTCTCCCTTTTTGTGTTCTTACATAGCAAAATGAAAGTGGTAGATTCACTTAAAGGTAAAGGTTGTAAAAAATGGAACTTAAAAATAGTATTGAAACTAAAAATAATTGATATTCTTTGTTTATTGCTCATTAGATTATAGAATTAACCTTTTTTAAATTGAATGAAAAATAAAAAAAAATGTTATTATTTTTTTGTAATAAAAACACTGAAAAATATTATATTAAATATTTCTAGATACCAAATGAAAAAACTGTGTGAAACTGAAGATAAAACAATTTTTTAAATCAAATATATAGTGGATATAACCCTAAAACGTGTTTAAGTGAAATGTAAACAGGGTTTTAAAATATTATAAAAAATGAGTTAGCAAGGTAAAAATAAAAATTAAGAAGAAAATTTAAATTTTTATAATTGTAGAGATAAAATAAGCAAGTGCGTTGGCGATGGACACTGTAATTTAAAACATATTTCAATACAAAATGTTGCAAAACAAATTTCGGTTAGACGCAAGTTACAAATATCTAAATCTTTAACAAAAAAATAAACATAAATTTTATTTGAAAACTTTGATTTTTGATCGGAATGAACAGAATGCTTTCGCGCTATGTACTTACGTTAAAATACACTGCAATAACTTTTGCGCTAAATTTAACCATAATAATAATAATGATGATTTCTAGTGACTAAAATGGTATGTTTCACCATATTTTCTGTTTTTGGTTGAACCATTTCTCAGGTTTTTGTTTCCAAAATCTGAAAAATGGTCAAAAATAAGGTGAACCATTTCACCACACATCCGTTGCAGCTACTAGAAACCATTATTATGGTGAAACCAAGCACACAATTTTTAACAGCGTAGTATTTAACTTGTCTTCAAAAGGAATAGTTCTGGTAATTGAAGTAGTAATTTACTGGGCATTATATTTATCTTACAATTAATGTAATGCAATAAGCACAAATCTGACCTTTGATCCAGTTAAAATAATAATGTCTATTTTGACCAAGACTCCATTGAAAGAGCAATCAAAGACATTCATTACAAACATCAATAGACATCAACAACAGATTCTATTATTTTTTCCAAAGAAAAAGCTGAAAAGACATCCCACTCTATTGATCGGATTTCCGATTTCAAATAGTTGGAAAAAGAATAAAGATTTCCCGCCAAAAAAATCTAATTCCGAAATTAAACATGTTTTGTATCGGTTTTGATGCGTTATTGAAAGTCAAATCTTTTCAATGGTGTCATTTAATTTTCCGTTTTAAGTGATTATTATTTTGTTTTCTTTTTTTCTGTGGATGTTCTTATAGCAAGTGTTGGAGAAAAAAGTTTGCTTCTGTCCAGTTTTTGCATTATATCCGATAAAATAAAGCGTTTTGTGGAAGTGAGATTTCTTTAACAAGCGTTAGAGATATTCGATTACCAATATTTTATTTTGGTAAGGAGCAAATAATCAAAGAAAATGTTTTTCTTCGTCCTTATTTAAATTTTTCTTAGGCTATTTTGTATTTTTATACGTAAACAAATATTGATTAATGACAACCAGATTTTTGACAATAAATTTTTATATATTGTATTTTGAAAATAAGTTTTGATATCTTCCTTTCCTAATTTAATAAGCTAAATGTTAAAATTACATTTAGAGATAGTTTTCGTTTCTTTACTACAAAATTCTTAATTAATTTTATACAAAATTACTTATTCCTAAATAATTTTTCCTTATTATTTAGTAAGAAATGCTTTTAGCATGCCAGTTATTGCTAACAACGTGAAAAGTAATATTTAATCATAATCCAAAAAAATTTGTTGTATAATAATTGACAAGCACTACTGATTTAAAAGAGTGAAAACTAATGATTAAATTAAGCACAACAATCTTGGTTTTCTCTTTTGAAATACTTAAACTCAATGTGATAATCTAGAAGAAAAACAATTGGAAGATATCAAAGTAATTATTTAATTTAGCTTATTTATAAAATTATATTCACCATTATAATATTTAGAAAAGTTTCAATTGTATATTTAAAATATCGCGGAAATTTTGTCTCATCAATGTACATCCTATTATATCATAAAATAATTTTATATTTGACTTAAATTAACTTATAAAACAAAATATTTATATATCATAATATTATCTTCAAGCATTTCGTACATTGTTTGCAGTCCAATTCGGAAAATTTGCTCAAATTATGTCTTTAAAAGGAGTCGTAAAAACGGCAGTCCAAAATTCTTTTATGGTTTTATTTATGACAAAAATATGTTTTATTCCATGATATCTTTTATCACTTCCTCCTTTCCATTGCACTATCTTCACCAGAAACATTAAAATGAATATTCTGAGAGCAAAAAGAAAAAGAATTTACGTGACCTAGGAATAATGAAAAAGGATCAGAGGAGGAAAAATCATTTTGCAAGATGGCCGCTGAATAAAAATTATAATTGCATTCTTCCTGACACGATTTAGTCAATAATTTCGGATATATTTATAGGTAGAAGATTTAATTTATTTTGTTCTTTGAATTGCTTTTGAAATGTGAGTTCAGATTTCGGTTTTATTAATTTAGCAGAACAATAATGGGTGTTTTTATTCTTTTATTAAAAATATGGTTTTCTAGGTTTCTCAGAGAGCATATATTTAAATTTAGTAATAATTTTTATTATTCTTTTTTCCATATTTTCGACTTTTTTCGATGCTTTTTAAAAGTTAGTCATCAGAAACATTGAATGCGTTTGATTTTAGAGAGTAAGGTGTGGTAAAAATGCGCAAAAAATATTTATTTAACGGGTTTTTAAAGTATAAATTTTTTTAATCATATTAAATTATGATTTTTCCGTATTCAGAAAATATTGATTTGAAATTAAATAAGTATTTTTTCATTTTGTTTTTTGGACATTAATAATTTTAGAATTTTATCCGTTATTTTTAAATAAATTTTTAGCAAAATGGGGCTAAATATTTTTTGTTAGTAAATCAATAATCCCTTTATATGTATTTTTGGTTTCCAGATTTATCGTAATAAAACATTTTTGTATTTCAGTTTTAAGAAAGCAATTACTTAAATAAAATTTTTAGATTTGCAGTGTTTGGTGTTTTTTAGTTATCTTTTACTTTTATAAGCAAAAGCTGCACATGCAGACAACTTCTTCAACTTTTAGCGATAAGTACAAAAGTCGTCGAAACTGTTTAAAATTACTCACATACACACAAAATACTACAACAATAACTTTATAAATATTTAAAATAACAAAATATGGACAAAATTTTTTATGTATTATCCAAACAAATAACCCATTGACTGAAATATAAAATTTTCATCCATAGAGGCTGATGTGAAACAGAAGAACATACTGTTGTTTCAACCAGTTCTTTTAAAATAATAAAAACTTCCTCTTCATTTTTCGAAAATAAATATATAATTTTTAGGTTTCAAGTATTTTTGAAAATAAAAAAGATCCCATCATTTATTAGTTTCAGTGGCATCATTACTCCAACTGGTCCGAATTATTTTAGATGCTGGTATGATTGGTCAATGAATGCATGTAAGGGAGACTGGGGAGCCTTGGCCATATGGGAGACTTGGCCCACCTTTAAATTTTAGTATTTAAAAATATTTTAGCATTTTCTCAATAGATGGTACTCAAAGCTACTGTTGTCAGCAGACACCCACTTTAGTTTTATTGAGCTACTTTTTTGCATTGAGGAGAAAATAATAAATGAAAGTTTCTCACCCCAAAAAGTAAACATTTTAGACATAATGTGTAAGATTTTTTTAGAAAAACCAATTCAATTAAGTTTAAGTACCACTCTATATAAAGGAGGGTTGGCCACTTGACCAAGGCTCCCTAAGTGAACTAGATATGAAATTCTATACATAATGTTTATCAAATACACGGTTAATAATAACGTATGATTATAACTTTATGAAGGTAATAGATTGATTATATGTATTTGTGTACTTGTTTAGAATAAAACGAAAACCTCAACTAAATCAAACTTATCATTTATGACCAAATATCAAACTTTTTCTGGAAGAAATATATAAGTTATTAATTCAAGCATAATAATACTCCAGATTAATATTAAGATATTATCAGATTTTTCTTTATAGGGGGAGGGGGGCCGAACGAGTAGCTTTGAAAGTGCGCTTTGACTTTTACAGTTTGTGCCGTTAAAATAAAAAAAAAATTCTAACTGAGGCTTATATCTTGTGCATTTTAATGTGTGTACAAACTGAATAAAATATATTTAACATAAATATGAAAAAATTATTTGTTATGGACAATATTAGAAATTTTAATTCATACAATACTAGAAAAATGTATTACTCTAAATACTACGGCAAACATGATTTTTAAATGAGTTCCAGAGTGTTGAATTATAATATAATTTTCTTTTTTACATTTAATGATTACAAAATTAATATGAAATATTTATTATTTTGCCCTTTAAAATTAGGCATTTTTAGGCAAAAGTCGAACCAATAGTTTAGGGTTAAGGGATATTGAGCCCGGAACCACGGGCTGCCTATTAACGGTATATTTAAATAATTATTTTACGGTTATATCTGTCGTAAACAATTATTTCTCCGTGGCCAAATGACGAAGCACACATAACCAGGAACCCAACAAACCTTATAACGACATCGTTTTTTGGGTCAAGACTTTGAGCCGTGACAGAATTAACGTTCGTCTCATATAAACAGCGAAATTTATTGGAAGAATTTTTTGGTTCATCGCGATCCGTTTATAGGATGGCTAAAACTAGGACATGGCCTAATACGAAACTATCCTACGTGACATGATGTTTTAACCCACAATCCCACACCGGCGCCACGTACCGTAGTACAGCTGTGGAAAAAAAGTTCCCACTAGTGATTATTTCGGCCGTTATTTATCTTATAGAATCGGACTTCTTTTACTTTGTGAACAAATAACATTCTGAGTTAACTGCATGACACAAAATAATAATGAATAAGGGGCCGTCTTCATAATAAAAATTTTACTAACTTTAAAATGTCCAATGACAACACCCTATTTTAATAACTAAGAAATTTTAAGCACCCTCGAAAAACACCAAAATCTAGTTTTTTGTTACATTTAAAGGAATATATGTCGAGTTATTCAATCGAATCATTTGATGACCTTTGGGGGACCATCTCCAAAATAACAAGCTTAGTTTGTAGGTGGGAAGAGAAACGCAATGATAAGGTTAAAGATCTTGAGGAAGGGGTCCTACAACTGGTGTATACTGTATAGTCAATGAGGATGAAGCCCTCTAAAATTATTTTTAGCCTACTTTCCTATTTCTTTAAACTTGAAATAATTTTTTAAAAAATAGAAAAGTAGGTAATGATAGGGTAATGATGTCCGTCTGTCTGTCCGTACTTCCCTGCCAAAATCGGTTCTATCCGTCGGATCTTAAGAATAATTTTTATTTTAGAAAGGTATGACAACAGAGACCCATCTTTCATACTTTGTGTCCGTCTGTACGCCCGGACGGACATCTGTTCTTCTGTCAGTCGGCGAAAGGGAATATTTCTTATGATGTCACGCTCTGCGAACTGCGAGTTCATTGGTTGTTTTGTTTTCTTTGACAAAGTGTTGAAACAAGCTCATTACCCATTTAATTAGCATTGAAATTTAATTTTTAGTCATTTAAATTGATGTTGCCACATCGAAAATAGCACGGGAAACCTTAATTAAAATTTAAATTTACCGAGTATTTATTTTTTCCATATAAATCGGTTTGGAATTACGTAAAAAAATATGGCATAATGAGATTCTTTGAATTTTTATTATTTGTTTACTAAGAAAGCGGTTCACATTGTTCTTTTTTTCCTTAAAAAGGAAATTGGTATTAATTTACATTTCCTTAGTTATTAATGCAATTTGGCGTTGTTTCATGTTTTATTACTAAATATTTCGGAAATATCGGGTTTTTACGTTTTTTGTTGTTGTTGATACTTATATTTAAGTATAAGAAGATCACGTGTTTAATACTTTGACTGCTAATCACGCGCCAGCGCGTGGCGTGGTTCCGATTCACCGATAACAGCATATTCTGATGAAACTCATAGTACCATTTCGCCAACTATTCTTATGAGTTCAAGTTCGTTTGAAAACTTGATAAACATGATAGTCTAGTGGTTACACAAACTACACGATCTAGCTCTCTCATCTACTCTTTTGTATGATATTTAATTGACACCTAGTAATCCCAGATGTGACTGATGAATTTCCATACATAGAATTTACAGCTTATGCAGCTTTTGTGTTATTGCTAAGTGTATTTTTCGCCTATTGACGACAAATATAATACATCCATAATTATATAGGGATGTTAACACCTATATGCCGACCCGGCGGCGCAACGGTTAGGGAGCTAGCCTTTGGAGCCTCTGGGTTCGGGTTCGAATCCCGGTAAGGCATGGATGGCATGGATGCTTGTGTTTGTCAAATATATATGCGGAGGACGTGCTCGTTAAATCTGTTGGGTCCGAAAGTCATGTGGGCGGTCATTGCGCAGTTTCCCACGGATACAGGTCCCTGGAGACTATTTCCTTCCCCTTCAGGGACATGTCTAAATTGTGAAGGTGGCCATAGATGGCAGCATCTGTCATATATGTGTGTGTATGTCGTGTCCGTCCTTCCTGACGATGGTTTATAAGCGGGTCTTTGTGACCAAGCACACAAGCCTGAAAATATATGCCTACCAACCAACCAACACCTATATTTGAATTATGTAAACACCGCAAACAAATTTAAGGTTATTTTTTGATCAATTTGAGGATATAGAACGTAGAATGTTAGATTTTACGCTTTTGCAATCGATCCCACTGTGCTTGGAATAATACGATGAAATGGATGATTTGAAAGAGTATGTTCTATTTAAAATTACGAGACAATTAAATCTTTCGTCTTAAATGTAGGGCGACCAGACACCAGACATACTGCATTTCGCAGTGCGGTTTAGTTTGTTATTCAACTATCTAGCTATAAAAATTGCAAATAGTCTCTTTTTTATTTCTTTTGTAGTTTTTAAAACAAAAAAACCCTCAAAAAATATGAATTATGTGACGTCATCCCACCTGAAATTTTCAAACGGGCGGCGGGTAATTTTGCTCTAAGACAGCGTCACGTTATTGCTGCTGATGGCGAATATGTGGAAAATATCGTAGTATGAGTATAAACCCATAATTTTCCCCATTCTTTATTTACGTTTGTTGGCTATTTTATATGTAAACACATGTACAAATTTTTTATATGAGGATCGACCTATACAAAAACATTCAGTTCAGAAGTCTGCACACAATCAACATGCACCTTTAGCTATACAAACCGCTCCTTCTTATGTGCTGTACAATTTATGTCCATATATACTAAACTGAACTAATGTACAATAGATGTATTATGTATCGATGATAGTTAACATCTAAGTTTTGCAACAATAATGCAACAACTCTATCAAAATGATATCTAGCCTCCTAAAACAAAATTTTTGATATAGTCGAACCTACAAAAACAATAGCAGAACTACCACACATCTGCACTTAAACCTACAAACCCTCCTTTCTTGTGCTGTTGACAATTATTATGTCCTTTTATTAATAATAAAAATTACAATATTATATGTATCGACTGATTCAACATCAATTTTGAACATAATGCACAACCTATCACAATGAACAGCCCCTAAAAAAGATATGTGTTAAATTTGTGACCTAATTAATCCGATGTAAATTCACCACCATAAAGTACAACTTCGGAGTAGCACAAGTGCAGCTTCATGCACGACCGAAATGGGCAATTATTTAGCGTTTTTTATTGGGGGGGGGGATAATATCGGAATTGCATCCTTTCCATTCCGTCAATTTGAACACCTGTACATACTTGTTAAAAACTTGTCCATTTTCTCTTTGCTCACAACCAATATACCTCGTAATTTAAGATCAGATAAACAGGGATTAAGTCATTTGATCACTTAGTTTGTGGAACAACACTATTATGTTTATCGAGTTTTCAAATTAACTTGAACTGATATGAACTGTTAGTGAAATGGTAAACATGAATTCTATCAAACTATGCTAATATAGATGAATAGAAAATCAGGTCGAGATCACTTGTCGCTGGCCGTCAATGTGTTAAAAAAAATTATAAATTTTATTTATAAAATTGTACGACACATAAATAAATATCGTTCTATATTATGCAGTTCCAATGGTTTTAAAAACAGAAGCAATTCATCTATACATTAAATAACTTCTGACAAAACCGTAAACAACGTCTCCATAAAAGCAAAATCACTCTATTCCTGGAACCACAAATATAGTAGTCAATTCCATAGCGACAAAAAAATCTAAAGATGCGGCAAATCAGTAAGACAGAGTTGTAATCAACTTCCCGTTTAAAGCCCTGGTTTGTAAGGACTGAAAACGCACGTCAAGGCGTGAAAAATCGACCTGCTCGGCGATATCAGCGTCTTATCTTCGCTTTGGTGGTTTGTTAGAATTCACGTCTAGCGATGCGTCCGCATCTAACGCATGCGCAGTGAGCGAAGGCCACTGTTATATCTTTCGAATAGGTAGAAACATCGGCCATTTCGCACGTTTTGGACGCTCGAATCAAACCACGACTGATTCGAGATTTACGGACGCTGAGATCAACGTTATTTGGTGTCGCGGGTCATGTGACAACTAGGGCCAATAAGAAAGCGGGAAATTCGGACGCACAGCTCAGCGTCCGAATTTGTGTTCTTACAAACCAGTGCTTTAGATATAACAAACATAACATATTAAATTGCAGAATCGGTGAGAAAAACTCATTCTTGGAAACGTATTACTTACTGCATCGCAGTTAGTTTAGACGACAAATGTATATTAAACTTATCATAATTAATGCTCATTGACTTTTTATTACCAATCCATAAAATATAAAAATTGTTAATCAAATTAGTTTGAAAGTATTTAACCGTTTATAGTGTTTGTTAATAAGTTTTCCCCAAAGACATGTTTTAAACCTGCTTGGTGGCGTTGAGGTATATTGATAACCTCGTTACTCCGAAATTGCTGATTCGATTCTTTTCTGAATTAACATATTAAATTCGTAGAAAAATGGTAAGTACGCTACGCTGCTCGTATGATTATGTGGCATTTAAAAAAAACCCTTAAAGTATCACCAGTCTTATTTACACGGGTTTTGTTAAAATTAAATATCTGGGCATGCTTTAACATCCTCATAAATCCCCGTTCAGTTTAAATGTGATTGCCTTTGGTAGCTCAAGTTTCGTCGACTTAATGCTAGAAAAAATGTCAGTTTCGGTAAAATTGCCCAGTCTGAAATTTTTTAATTCTCCTTCTTCGATAAAATGTTTTAAACCGAAATGTCATTTACTTGCTTTTCAAACCACCATAGACAGCTAGAAAAGACATGGCAAAAAACTAGAGCTGATTAGGGAGTCTACTTTTCTTCTATCAGCGCTGCTGTCAGCGTCCAATCACATCGCTAGATAAACTCCATAAGAATTGGACTACCCCTGACGTCTCTTGCCCTTGTTATCCGCTAAGGTATGTGCGAATACATCTACGCAAAGGAAAAAAAAGGAGGAAATAACATGCTGTGTTTGTTTTCTGTGACAGTGGGGAATTGCTTCGGATAGGGAAAAAGTCAGTCTCGATCATAGTTGGTATTGGGGGAGAGAGATTTCGGGTTATTTCTACTTAGCAGTGTTTTTAGAAATTATTATTAATTACAATTTTTTCGGTGAGGCTGAGGATAACTTCTTATTTCAGACTATTTACATAGCTTTATTGCAGAAATGTTTGCCTCGTAATTTAGAAACATAATCAAGTGAAGAGGCCATCATCGTAGCAGGTACCGTCGAATGGGGTAATTTTGGCCCTTTAAGGTGGCTTTGGCCCAAACTTAAAACCCTAGCATTGACTTTCTTCTTAACTATTGAATAATTTTTACTCATAGGTAAGGTCAGACTTGCCACTAATTGATAAAGCAAGCATATTTTTAAAGAGTGCATTTAAAGAGAAGATGTTAGTTTGAAAGACTTGGGCCGAAGTTTTTCTCCAGGGCCAAGGTACCCCATTCGAAGGTATTTCCTTTGTAGAGACACACATATTCGATGCAACTTTGTCGCAACAATGTACGGGTACGTGGCATCAGAGTAAATATCCATTCGGCTACATGAATGTTTTCAGGCTATACCAACTGAATTTTAGCTTCCACACTACGTTTATAACGTAAAAAGTGGAAGGTATTATAATCGTTTAGTTTAGTCCGTCGGTCTGTCTTTCAACCACTTTCACAGGACGAACCGTAAGTCTTACAAACAAGTGAGATACGTCATTTTGAAGCAAAAAATCAGATTAAGCTACATTCCAAATTTCATTAAAAAATTTTAATTAGAAGTTTATTTAAAATTTAAATAACTAAAAATTTAATCTACATTGTAATAACATACGAATTCCGTTTTTATTCAATATTTTCACTGTTGCCATTTCTTTAAACGTACGTGAAACTTTATTTAAAAAAAATTTAAAAGAATAATTATATTATTATATATATATATATTATATTATATATATAAATATAAAAATTTAGTTTGGATTGTTGTTTTTATTACAATAGAGTTCTTTTGATGGTTCTAATTATTATATGTATAGAAATAGAAAATCAATAGAAATTCTAACTAGTATAAAAAATATGCAAATTTCGCTTTTATTTTTAAAGCATCAATTGTACTAATTATATATTTTTCGAACTGTAAATTAATTTAACAAACGATAAATAACTGAATTTTCGAAAGAAATGTAAATGGAAAATTTTGGCGACACAAAGATATTCATTAAAAAGATTACACCATTATTCTTCGAACTTCAAACAAATTTGGCAAACGGTAAAGTCTAATTGTTAAATATGAGAAAGAAGATTAATGAAAATAGTTAATTTTGGCGCTTAAAAGTTTGAATTACAACTAGCTAAAGGCCATGTTTGGCGAATTTCTTTCTGAGGTGTATACATAGTATGTTTTCTGTTGAGCACAAATGTTGTGTGGAAGCGGTTTAAGTGACAGATTCTGTAACAAACCCACTTGTTATTTTTATTACCCTTTCATAAGGAATTGCGTATGGGCATTTCTTAGAGCATTTCTGTTAAAAATAAGTTTAAAGTATAATTTATCGACGTATGTAAGCAAATAAAAATATGATTCCTGACTGTGGACTAAAAAGCATATGTTTTTTTTTTTGTAAAAAGGTTGGAAGAATGTGAGCTGATTGAAATGAAAAGCGAAAGATTGAAAAAATATGAAATGAATTTATAACAGCATACTAATAAAAAACTGATAAGAAAATATTTATCTTGTAATTTTTAAAATATTGTTGTTTAATCTACAATTTAATATAATTAATGTAAGTGGTGCCACAGAAGTTTATACAATTGAAAGTTACACGCCAAGTTGGTATTAATAAATTTTTTTGCCAGATATTTCAAATGAATATTCTACATATGAAATCATTTTAAGGTTTCACTTTGTTATTTTATTTGTTATTCATCGTGGTCCCCGAAAAGTGTAAATAAAATCAAAATATACAGGGCCAGATTAAAAAAGTTGACAAATTAAATTTTCTTCGAGTTTTTTGTATTCCGTTTACAGTAACCATGCTATATTTATTTCAAAGAACATATGAAAATTAACAAATCTTCACTCTTTTACATTCCTAAGTGGTATCTGCCAGAAAATGGGTAAAAAGTGGCTTGCGTAAAAAACAGCCGTCTTCTATTTGATGTGTGAATTGAAAGGTGTAGTAGGACTTTTGTATTATATTGGGGGTGGTTCAGATCGAGGCATCATATATGTCAATAGTTGGAAGTTCAGCCTAATATATGATATTCTAGTGTAGTCTGATACTCAGGACAAATTTATTTTAAGCCAAAATATGAATACTTCTTATTGAAATAAAATTAGATTTATAGATAAATTATAACAAAAATATTTTTAATTTCCGTATGGAGATTATCAACGAAACTGAGATCAATGAATAGACGTCATAGTTTATAAAAATTTATAAATTATCACGTATAAAACTTTTGAAAATAAGTGATATAGTGATATTTAGTTAGAAGTGGGGGTTCTCTGTTAAAATCCAAGATACACTTGAAATTATTCACTGAGAAATATTGGATAAGACAAGCCCAAGGTGGATAACATATTAATTTTCATTAAGCAAACAATATTTTTATTTGTGTGACAAAAGCACTCAAATAATTATTAATTCATTTATAAAAGGTTTCAAAGTGCCCCAATGAGCATCACCTCACTAACAATCTCCATCGACAACAATCATCCTCGCAATCGTCCTCGGTCCACCGGATCCAAAGTAGTGTCCTGTGTCAAAGTCCGGGGAAACACACGAATTCGCTCATCAGGAAAAGAATGGGCCGAATCAATATTGACCCTTTGAATAAAGTATCCATTAGTCCAAGGAGGATGCTAGAGCACAAAGAATGAGGGCGGGCATCCATCGATTTTCTACGATTAAAAGACCCTTTTGTGGATTTCAGGGGTTGGTTCCTGGTAATCTCCTGAGCAGTGATTTCTGTCCTTGGGATTCCTTGAAGTTAAAGTGGCTGGATTGGTTGTGGGAGGGAGGTTCTTTTCAGATCTACTTTGCTTTTGTTAGATAAGAAATAGCCTTACATGAATATCACTGTTGCTGGTTTTATATGAATGTCAGAGTTTGCCTTATATATATAGTGTAACCAGTCAGAGTTAGTCTTATCTGAATTTCAAAGTATGCATTATCTGAATATTAGGCTGCCCGCACAAATTTGGTTTCCAAATCAGGGTCCCAAATTTGGAATTCCGTAAAAGTAGCGCACACGTTCGATTATTTTCTTCAGGAATTTATTCTGCAAGTTGGTTAAGTGACATTTTTGAGCATGCATTGTAGTCCCTTTGACACAAAGCTCGAGCGGTGGGCGGGATTCTAAACGAAAATGTTTTTTTCTCCAAACGGAAAATGTACGAACGTGTGCCTCTAGTCAAACTTTCGGTATAAAAAGTTTGTATTCGGGTCCCTCAATTCTGAATTCCGCATTTGGAATGAATGAATCTTGTTTAAAGATCAGAGTTAGTCTTGTCTGAAGATCTTATCCGAATAGTTAGTCTTATCTGCATATCCAAATTAGTCTTAACTGAATATCAAAGTTATTTTAATCAGAATATCAGAGTTACTTTTAGGTGAAGATCACAGTTATTGACTCTTTTCCATTAGCACATAGAATTTTTTTCAGTATTTTAATAAAATATATAAATATTGTGTGGAAATTAAAAAAAAAACCTTACTTAAATTTTAGTTAAAAGCTTCACTAAAAAATCGCCCACACCTTAAAATACTTTGCATTACCAATACATTCCACAAATAACATTGAAACGTTTACTTGCTTGTGACAAACCTAAATATTGTAATAACTATACAATAGTTGTAATAGTATTTTTAGAATCATAGAAATAGTTGCTATTTTTAATATTTATCTCCACCTCAAACATGTATCGTGTCAAACTGAAAATCACTTAAAGGAAAATTTAGTTGAAGATAGCATGACAAAAATTTATTGCTCTACTTTTTTAATTTTCAAAAGTAAAAATCGTTATAGATCCATTCTGAAGAAGAAAAATAGCTTTACTTTTGTGGTTCTCCATTAGGAGCTCAACTTTAACAGACGATTTCCAAAAATAAAGATTCGGTGCTTACTTCCATTTAGATTGACACGATCCAAGAGTTCTTTGCCCGAGTAATATATATGTCTGGTTCAAAAAGCTCAGCCGAAGTTCCCCATTAGGGCAAGGATTGATTGTGGCTTTATGGTGCTTCTTCTGGCCTGGTGGTTTGTTCAACGAATGATTTTCTGGTCAGAAATTGACGTTTGAGCAAAGTAAGCTATTTGATAGTTTGGTTTTTAATGGGATCGTTTGATGCTTTTTTTATAATACATGGATTGTAGTTTAAACGGATTTGTATAACCTTGATTTACTTTTATGTGTCTGATTTAATGTAATTTATATATCAATTTTAAGAAAAAATGTTTTTTTATATGAGTAATTGTTTACGAAATGTTTTCTGCCCCGTCGTACGTTCTTCTTGTTTTAAACCAATTTTTAGCATCCAGTATTATTTAACCAAAGTTTGATGAGTGGTGTCTCTCACTCATCCAACTTTGTTAGTTAATGGTTAGGATGTTTGAGGTATAATATGAAGTTAATGGTATTTGGAATTGAGTGTTCCAGAATTTGTGAAATATTATTTTAAATTTATCTAATTTTAGATAGACAAACATACAGACGGAAGACTTCACGATGTTATTATCTTAATTTCTATTTTTACATTTTTTTAATTAAAAAAAGAAAGTAGGGTAAATAATAAATGGATCAATCAGTTCGATTTCTTGAACACGCTCCTCATGTTATATAAGAAAAATTTGGTTTAATTTTAAATATCTATGTTCAATTTTTTTTTACTCTCAATTAATTTATATGAAATATAAGGTAATGAAAGTATTTTGATGGGATCGAAAATCCAAAATGGAGATTTTGTGTTATCTTCATGTTTTAGAGGAAGATGATTCTTAATAAAAGTGGTTTTTTTAAACAATAGTCCGTCTGTCAGACAGTTTGTTCGTCTGTTAAAACCACTCTGTAGCTCGAACTAAAAGAGCTATAGATTTCAAATTTTCTACACAAATTTCAAATATCTGTTGGGTGTCATAATTAGGTTTTATAGAAAATCGCTCATGTGCAAAGGGTAGTTGCCTTAAAACGTTTTTGGTTTCAAAATTATAGCTGGAAAACGAAAAAAGCTAAAGGCATCAAATTTGGTACAAGGGTTTCCAGCACCTGTCGGATGCCATAATAAGTTTTCTATAAAATAATACGATAAAACCATGGAAGTAGAAAATGGTGTGGGTGTTACACAACCCTAGTTTTCTTTTTGAAATAAATATAATGCATAAAACAAAAATTAATAACATTACAGATCTTTGTCATATATGCATTAAAATGGCTTGATGGTAATTCAAACAAAGTTTTACAATAAAAAAAGAAAAATACAAAACAAACAAAACCGAATATAGTAATAGGTATTAAAAGCGCGCAATGGAGTTATTTCTTTTAAAATTAAAATTAAGTAAAAGAAAAGATGTTTCTTTTGTAACATTTTAATGAACACAGCAGTCCTTTTAAATACAACCCGAAATCTTAAGTGCATTAAAAGGGATTCAAACATTTACAAATTGGAATTTAAACTCATTTCTTATGGCAAATAAAAGGAACCATTTGTCGCAATCAAAATCTTAGTAACGATAAATAATAATATAAACACAGATAAAAATTCGTTCACATACATCTGGATTATTATATTTTTACACACAATTACGAATTGCTTCTTCTTATTTTGTTGAACAAACACATTCCCATGAACGAAAGCTTTTCTTACAAAAAAAAAAGAAATACATACACAAAAGAATTTAAAAAAAAATTGAGCTTAGTTCTGCACAAAAAAAAGATACGCTTTGAAAGTTATGCACTTTTCCCTTTGTCCCCGAGTCATTGTCTCCTGTAACTTAACTGTAATTCTTGATCTCCTTTTTTATAAGTTTATTAGGGTTGTAGTTGGAAGATTTAGACGTCGCCAAGGTTGGAAAAAAATTATCGCCAAATTTTCCATATTTGTACAGTTTATATTGGGTTATTTATTCGATGCCTATCCCCAATGTAGTTTTTAGTCAATTTGACTTTCGTTCTAACACTCCAATTTAATTTTTTTTATAGAAAGGCATGACATTAGAAACCTATCTTTTATACTTCTTTTAGGGTCTCTTTGTTTTCCCGTACTTTAACTTCAGTAAGTATTAAAGTAATATGAAAGAAGTCCCGTTCTTTTAGAACTCCTTGTTATTCCTTAATGATTTTTTTACAATTCTTTACTACTTTAAGTTGGAAATATGAAGTTTTTAGAAGTTTTAGTTGCAATAACAATTGCAATAAAATAACAAAAACATTAATATTAGAAGTAAAAATTTTTAATCATATTATTAACCAGTATATAAATGGGTATAAAAAGTTTTTGGGACGTGCCTTGATAATTTGACGATTATTTGTGTTGAATCTGATATTTCTTTGTTACAAACAATTAAGAAGTTTGATCGTCTAATGATTTTGAAAAGGTACTGACATTTAAAAAAATAAATGTTTCTGACAACTGCATTTAATTATCAGGTCATGTGTAATTAATTATTAAAAAATATGAATTCATATGCATTCGCAAATTAATAGAAAAAAAGAATACGGCAAGAATACGGACAAAAGTCGCCAGCTAAGCGAAATATCCCCAAAAAGCTCCCACAAACCCCAATGACAGCCGTTGAAAAAAGGGAGAAAGAGACATTTCTTTTGAAGAAAAGAATAAGATAAGAAAGGCCAACAAAGAGTAGGGTGGGAGTATGCACCATTGAATAGGGGGCGGCCCTTATGCTCTTAATCCAATAATAATCACGCGCGCTGTGCCTTTTGGGGGGAGCCGCCTCTCACATAAAGGCCAGTATTATACTTTATTTCAGGCACGCTTAGGCCTTTGTGTGGAAATAGTCTGTGTTTTTCGTGTGTGTATTCGGCTATTGTATAAGTCAAGTTGAATGTAGATAATATTTTTTCTTTGATAGAGGTTTTATTTACTTGAAATGGTGCGGAAGTGGTTAGTATTTTTTTATTTGTTGGTGCAAAGAAAATGCTTTGTGGTATTTTGTTTTACAATTTTTAATGTTCATTAGTTGATAAGCAAGATATTTTATTGCTTTGAGTTTTGTTGAGGTACTTCGCCGTATTTTATGTTTCCCTGACATTGTCTATGTTGTTAATAAACAATAAGTAATTGCAGTGTATCAATCAATTAATCAATTTTTATGGTTACTAGCACAGGGAAAAAAATCATAGGTTTATCTAATATTTTTGTTATTCATTCATATTAAGTATGAAGCACTCTGGTACTGTTTTACGGTTTTTCGACGATGGGAGATTTCGCAAATTACTGTTCATGGCACGACAAAAGTAACATATATTACCCTAAGTTATCTGTAAAATATTATTTATTCTGAGATCTTACAGATAGAAAACATACGATAAACAGCAGGACTGGTAATTATACCAAAAACAAATAGTTAATCATTGCTGAATATTATCACCATTTCCAAATTGTCGAACTATTTAAAAAATATATTTTAGTGTAAGTAGTTGATAAGAATGTACTTTTTATGTCAAGGTAATTAACTTACCTCAAATTTAAAATATTTTTTGAGGAATTCACCAAAAAATACAACTTTGACGCCCCGTAATGAATAATTTCTAATTTTGAGACATTAAATACAAATAAAATGTTTCCTTTGTAATTTTGATGATTTTGCCTTTCATTTTAGTACACTGTATGAAAATGTCATCCATCATTAAGTAACTTTGTGAAAAACAATTCATTGAAAAGAAAGTTGGCGTTAAAAAGAAAGCGAAGCTTAAGGCTGATATTGATTTTTTTAGTAATATAAAGTCAGTGAAATTAGGGTAGGTTGGAATCCTGTTATTATGTTTTCATTAGTACTTGATATATATAAACAATTTGTGAAAAATTAACAAGTAATAACGCTGTAAAGAGTATAGCTGCTTTAAGAATTTTCAATCCAAAGAATTTTTTTTACAACTAATAAACAGATCACATTTTAGTCTAAAGTTAAAAAAGGTAACTATGTTTCCTTACTTACTATTTACTACAACTTTTAATTCCTCAGTTCATGCATTCTCTGCGTGTTTACGAATCTGTAGAAGTTGTTTTACGTTTATAGTACTATTTGTGTAGGGAAACAAACATCACCGTATTATATTTCTATCCTCATAGTTCTCATATAAAAAAGGATGGTAAGGGAAATCGGCGCCTGATGAATTGATATTTGAACTATACTTTCTTTCGTATTTGCCTGGAGGCGTATTGATATAACGAGAATAGATAATTATTTTATACTATATCAATATTTTCAATATTAATTTTTGGTGTGGTATGAACGCATATGGTCTAAATGCAACTGTTTTATAAAATGGTCTCTAATTGTGTATATAAGTGCATTGTTGAAGTTTTTATTAAAAAAATTTAGTAAATATCTGCATTCAACTTTCTAATAACACATATCAATACATAAAAAGTAAACTTCTTTCAAATTTGTAAAATTTAAAAAAAACGCAAATATTTTCACATACTTTGCACATTGTCTATTCTTTTCTATAAGTTTAGTGTCAGTTTCAAAAAGAAGTCGGTAAAAATCTTATTCGAATATTGTAAAATCCTTTGGAAATGCCAAGGGGCTCAATAAAATCTCCCACATCTTTTTTTGCTAGCTTTTACGGAACAAAAGAACATAATGTTACGACAAAAGCGAGAACTTTCAGCCATGGAACAAAAAGGATCATGTCATATCCTGAGGACCCTTCACAACCTCGATGTGTCAAAAACCGCTGATGGCATCTAATACCAAATAGAACTAAAAAATAGCTGACTAGAACACCTTTATAAAACCGATCATATGCAAACTAAAGCTAAAGTCGCTATCTCCGTGATCCGATCATCAATGGAGCACGAAGAAAGGTCGACATGTTAAAATGGCCGACTTAGCAAAAAGTATTGTTTGTCCATAAGAGGAAGATGTTAAGAGAAGAGGTGTCGGTTAGTTTTTCAGATTGTAGGTGTCTCGTCGTGGATCGTGTCTTATCTCCGAAGTGTCTTGAAAACTCAAAAGTGTCAGCACAAAACAAATTACAAGATCCCCCTCCACAGAAAGGTTTCTGTAATTAGTTCAACATTTGCGGTGTCTTTGAAGTATTTTTTAGTAACTTGAATTTAAAAAATAACCGGCTGTTTACTTTTCCGAAAATTTGAGTAAAATAAATTTAGTTTGTGAATAACAAAGAAAAATCGTTAGTTTCGATGAGTTGTTTTGTTGACAAAATGTATAAAATAGAATTAGGTTGTTAAAAGATTGTGATAAGAAGAGAAAATTAAAAAAGAAATAGAAATCGGAAGTTTTTAAAGCCGATATTTAATAAAAGCTAAAAATTCTAAATAAAAAAAAATATAAAAATTCTAAAGTATGCAAATAATGCGCGCTTTTAAATTCAAATGTTTATTTTGATATTTGAGGTAAAGGAGTCCGTTTTTACAAGTCTAATAATTAAAAAATAGAAATTTAACTGTTGAAAAAACATGCAACAATAAATATAATTCTTAGAGTATCTTTTTGTAGATCAATTAACTGAAAAGTTTGTTTGATTTACTAATTGTATATCTTACTACTGTGTTTACCTTTTGAAGTTTTATTTATTGGAGACTGGGTAGCCTTGGTCATAGTTTCAGAATTTTATTTTTATAAATTTTATTTTTGCACTAAAAGTTTCATATAATAGCACATATTAAATTAAATTTTATTGACAACAAGTATATAATAGTGATAATATAAATAATAAATTTTCTTTTTTAAATATGTTGTTTTTTGAAACTTACAAACTTGGCCAAGTCTTCCTTATTAAGGGAGACTTGGCCCAATGTAAGGGAGACTTGTCCCATGCAAAAATGCCTAATTTTAAAGAGCAAAATAATAAATATTTCAAATTAATTTTGTAAGCATTGAATGTAAAAAAAAATTATATTATAATTCAACACTCTGGAACTCATTTACAAATCATGTTTACCGTAATATTTAGAGTAATACATTTTTCTAGTATTGTATGAATTAAAAATTCTAATATTGTCCATAACAAATAGTTTTTTTATATTTATGTTAAATATATTTTATTCAGTTTGTACACACATTAAAATGCACAAGATATAGGCCTCAGTTTGAATTTTTTTTATTTTAACGGCACAAACTGTAAAAGTCAAAGTTAAAGCGCACTTCCAAAGCTACTCGTTCGTCCCCCCTCCCCCTATAAAGAAAAAGATTGATAATATATTAATATTAATCTGGAGTATTATTATACTGTTGTATATCGTCGACAAAAAGTTTTCCTGGGTTTCAGTTGGCCGTTCAATGGTATTGTTGAGCCTTATTAACTATTTCGGTCTTCTTAATGACAGTGGTGAGTGTAGTAGTATGAGGGAAAGGATCACCTTTGTTCTAACCTTTTTGCTCCAGAGGTAACGCTTACGTGGGCCTACGTAGAATTTTCTTCACAACTTAATTTTACATTTTTTTACTACTGGCTGTTCTACTATAAACTAGAATGCCAAAATTTTCAAAAATACCGTTACCAAAGCACCCCAAAAGTATTAGTTGTTTACTTGTATTAAAAATGCAAAATTGTAATTTCGAAGGTCTTAAAAAAACCTAAATTTTTATTGATAAGATATTTTGCAATAAAAAATGTTGGAATGGATTATTAATTAGAAAAGTCAGATAAAGCTTATTGTTTGTTCATTCATAACTAACAAAATGCATGTATTTCAAGTGCTTTAAACATTATCGTTTTTAAGGGCTAAACATTATCTGAAATCCCCGCTGCACAATATTCTTACCCCATATTTTTCTCTAGGATAATAGCGTGACATGATAATTTGATCTTTCATGACTTTAGCTCGAAGCACTGGTAAAAAGCTGGAAAATATCTAAAATTACGTAAATTATTCTTTTGATTGAGATAAATAGGTTAAGGTTTTGCTGGCATTTAAGTATTTTACACTTCCGTTGTACTCTCAATATAAAGGTATATTTTCGAACATATCCTAAAATAAATACGATAACCTCTTTAAGGGGACGCGGTACCCAAAAAATTAAATCCAGTATTTTTATCTCTACCATTCAAATCAAACTATTTTTACAAAGAACTAACATTTAATAAACATATACGAAAAAATGATAGATATTGAAACGTAAGTTTTTTTTTTAATTAAAAATTAATTTGTTTTTAAATTTTTTTCAAAATGCTACTCCTCCTACAATTTAAAGAATTTTTTAATTGATTTTTTTTCAAAATGTTCCCACAACATCTATTAATGAAAGTTGGTATGGATATTGGGCTATCAGTTAAACAAAATAGTTATGTAGCTTTATGTATAAAAATGGCCAAAAAATAAGATTTTTTTGTAAATTTTCAACTTCATCATTTTTTTTTAAAAAATATATATTCACACTAGACCTTATCCTATGCCAACTTTTGTTAAACGTATATGTTTCAACACAGGGGGGAAATTTTGGAGCTCTACATTAATTTACCTAAAAGACTTAGGGTTTTAACCATTCACAAGCTGAAAAAATTAAAAACTTACAAAATCAACCCAAAATTTCAAAAACCATTTTACCAAACCATTATATCATTTTCAATAAACCTCCACCATTATAAAGGATTCCTTCTTTTTTTGCAATATGCTTAGCTCACAGCATTCGAGCATGTTTAATTATTTTCTGGGCAGCCATAAATTTTGGGTACCACGTCCCCTTAAAAAGTGTCTGTGACTTCATATGTGACCACTGTGGGGATAACAATAATTTTGTTATGGACATGACTCAAATGTACTTTTCAGTTCATGAAGTAATGCATTTCCTAAAACTCGTTGTGTTTGAGTTCAAAGTAATATAAAATATACTTAAATTTAGATTAATATTTCGTTTAACTTATTCAGATCAATTAACAATATCATATCAGATCAACTAAAACAGGTTTAAACATCATTTTCAAATAATAAGAACACTATTTTCTTTTAAAAGCATTTAGGTTTCAATTCTGAACCGTTTTCTTGATTAAAGTAGTCAAACAGGCTTAATTAAAAAACACCACCGCTTTTCTTACATTACAAAAAACATTAAACATTAAATAGTTTTTAATTTTACAACAAACAAACCACGCAATTTTTTTTCATTACGTCTCGGGCATGTTTTATTTTGCGCACAATTTACCATTCCTTCCTAACCACACATACACTTGCCGTAATCAAAATAAGGTTGAAACGAAAAACCTAATTTACGTTAGCAGCAACGAATTCCAGAGGTTATTTAAGAGAAACCAGAGTTACAACACGGAATATGGGCATTAAAGACCTTAAATGGCCTCTTTTAAGGGTATTGATCGTGTTGAAAATGCCCCAAAAAATGAGGATCTAAACAACTCGGAATTTTAAATACGCTTGCTCAACGTAGCGTCGGCTTATAATTAGACTTGTTATTTTAGGTTTTGTATCGCAAATGAGAATCTAATGTGTAGCGTTTCTTTTACATATAAATAAACAGTGGTTTTTTTTATTGGTTAGTAATATTATATATTTAATACATATTTGTGTTTATTAAGGGGATACGGTACTCAAAACATTATTTCTAGAAATAATAACATAAACTTGTAAATTATTGTGGTTTTAAATTTCACTCTAAATAAACATTTTCTAGCAATAAAAGCAAATATTTACAAGTAGTTTTTCATTTAAAAAAAAGTCAAAATTTTGAACTTTTTTAAAACGCTACTCCTCTTTCAATTTTGAGAATAACTCCACCAAACTTTTATAGTTTGTTTTTAGAACTATTTGTTCAAGAACTGTGCATGAATTTTAAAATGTGAGTTAGAGTTAAAAAGTAACATGCATTTGTACTGAAAATCACAAAAAAATACAAATTATTGAATTCAACATTTAAAAAAAACTATACATAGTAGACCTTATTCCATATACAATTTTATGCACCATTTATATAAGAAATTCAAAATTCTAACTTAATTAGCAAAAAAGCCTTAGGGATTTTTTAAACACAATAATCGAAAAACGCGAAACAGAGAAAACATGTTGAAAGCAGACGAAATAAGTATTCAAACTTATAGGAATGACTCCAGAAAATATTTAATAACTTTTTTTCGACAAAAGATATCATTATGAAACTTTCAGTAAATTTTCGAAAAATATTGTGAATAATAAGAAGGTAAACTCTGAAAAATCGATATTTTGACCAATTTTTGGGTACCGTATCCCCTTAATGAATTTATGGTCAATTATCTTTCATAAATGTTAGATTTCATTTCTTAAGAGTTTGTTTTAGAATGAAACTTTGCATCATTGTATAGTGGTAGGAATTTTGTAGTAACAGTAAAATAAATCAGGTAAAAAAAAATATTAGACATTCTGTTAACTAACTATATTATCTTTATAAACTAATCTATTTACGTTACATTATGAATTCTTAAAATCATTCTATTGCACAAAATACATTAAATGACATTTCTAAGGGATTTTAATGAAGCTGAAAATTATTTTAAAATAGAAAGTTTAACAATTAAGATGTTTTAATACTCCTTTTTAATTTAGGAGTTTGCTGCTTATGATTGAAATCTTTTTTTTGAGGTTTACAAAGTTATTGAGTGTTTTAATGTCAGTTTACATTAAGAATTATGTTCCGGTAAGTTCAAAGATAAATCTAGGAATATTGTCAGTGCACTTAATGGTCGGTAAAGCTGCGTTCTTGAAATTGATACATTGCAAAGATGAATCTTGATTGACGACTAATTTTGACTGGGTGTAAAACTAGTATAAAAAAGTTACCACCCAATGCTGCAAAAAAATTTCTTACTATATGAGTAAAATCCCTAAATTCCCGTAATTTTAGAGGCAACTTCGGTGTAACTTGTTATTACATATTGTTGTAGCGTGCCCTTACTTATTTTGTGGTGTACAGGTATTATTTTGTGGTTATTTTGTGGTGTAGTAGGTATACACGGCTACACAGTGTTAGGCTCATTTTGAAAAAAAAAACTGTAAGTGAAAAATATAAATCAATTCTGTGCTTGTGGTGTAATGTACCATGGGAGTGCTTACAGGTTAAACATTAAAAGGACAGAGAACTTTAATTGTGTTAGGACTGAGGGGTGAGTTAAGGCCATTATTTTCATTAAAAGTGTGGGGGGACGCATGTTTCTACAATTTTAGCACTGAGTATATGCATATGATGCTTGTATGGATATTATATTTTAAAAGCGTCCGTTATCTAAACAATATTTTCAGGTATGTAAAGTATTTATGTTTCACAATTTTTACATTTGTGATTTATAAGAACCGTGGTAGTGATTATTATAGTAAAGTATTTAAATGAGGCTGTAAGCATTCTTTCAAAATTAGTTTTAAAATATTTTTTAATCAAGATAAAAAAAATTTAGTAAATTTTCAAAAAAGTTTTTTAGTTTAAATTTTACACTAGCACCCACAAAATTTAATAATAGGCTGAGTTAATTAGTTATGTTTCGTAATCTTAAATAATAATTGAAATTTTGTTTTGTGGTATTTTGAAATTACAAATTCATCGAGTTGGTGAAACTGGTTTAATGGTTTAGTATCTTACAGATTTTCTCTGAAGATATATTTAGATCTAAATGCAGTAATAGGAACACATTTGAATACAAAAAATCTCTTTAAAAAATGTGAAAATAAAATATCTCTTCCAGGAATCTTCTACGTTCGAATGTTGTTTGGCTAAGTTTTTGTTGTCTCCTTACCAACTAAATACCTTTTTTTCCCTTTCAATGGAAATACTAAAAAATTTTGCATGTCAAAGTGTTTACATTTTATTCTATAGCCAATTTAGTATTCAAAAAATAGTTTCAAGACATTCAAATTCTTTATTTGCAACATAATTTATTAATATCTATAAAAGAGAATATGGACCATAGATTTCTAGTTAATTTTTCAAATTTAAGTTTTGTTTTGTATATATGTGTTATAGTAAGGTTATATCATCATTAACCAACGAAGAAGAATATCTAAAAGTTCTACAGAAAATCTATATTTCAGACCTTTAGAAATTTTTTGCTCCTCCATGGCCAAATACTAGTTTTCCCCCACAATTTCTAAATAGAAACTTCAAAAAACAAACCTTTAAGGATTGAAGGCCTGCAGAAAAAAATTAGTTTCTTACAGTCAAAAACTCTCAGATATCTGCATCTCAGCCAAGATATTTTGCAAAATTGCTTCACATAAACTTCAAAAAGGCTGCTGTTTTTCTGCCACCCAGCTAAAATATTCTGCAAAATTGCTTTACAAAAACTTCAAAAAAGCTGCAGTTTTTCTGCCTCCCATCCAAAATATTCTGCAAAATTGCTTTACAAAAACTTCAAAAAATCTGAAGGGATTTGAAACACTAGGTCTACAGTTTTCTTTCAGCAAAAACTGCAAAAAGGCTGCAGTTTTTCTGGCTACCATCCAAAATATTCTGCACAATTGCTTCACAAAAACTTCAAAAAGGCGGCCTGCCAAATATTCTAAAGCCACTTCCCCAATTTTGCCCCCAAAATATTCTGCAAAATTGCTTTGCAAAAACTTCAAAAAAACTGAAGGGATTTGAAACACTAGGTCTGCAGAAAAAAAACTGCAGTTTTTTTGCAGCAAAAAAAAAACTGTAAAAAGACTGCAGTTTTATTCTGCAGACTAAGTGTTTCAAATCCCTTCAGTTTTTTTGAAGTTTTTCCAAAGTTTTTGTAAAGTTTTTTTTTTGAAGCAATTCTGCAGATTTTTTTGACTGGGCTCATTCCGTTTTTGTGGTGTAACTTAACATGTAAGTAACCATACGCATTACACCTAACTTTACACTTAGTAAAGCTGGAGGCGTAACTTTCTGTCACCAGATTTATCGATAAAACAGTGTTTCTACAAGAATATTTTGATCTTCAATCTGCAGTTTATTCACCATTACAAAAATACTAAAAGCCACTTTAAAATAATTGTGTTTGTTTGAATGTTAAATTCGATGTTTAAAAAATCTATTTTTTACAGCAACATTAACGATTATGAAGAACTTTGGAGAACTCTGATACAACTTATCATTTACAAACAACGTACTTTGCAACCTAATGGCGGACTTTTCAATTTATCTAACTATGAAAAGTTGAAAATACATATTAGTAATAGGCAATGACACAGAATAGGCAGCTAGTTGGAAGCTTACATAAAAACTTATTCAAACTCGATGGCAAACTCCAAAATACTTTTATTTATTCATTGCTTCTTTTAGTAAATCACCCATAAAAAGTACTTAAAAAGATGGCGAGTGATGCGTAGAATTTGTTTATTTCAAATGCATTGAAGCAGGATTTTAAATGATTCCTTTTACTTTCCGAGGGAAACGTGCATAATAAATATAACGCTCTAAAACATTACCAGTGTTTGTTAAGCTACTTTTTATATAAGTAGAAAGAGATTCTCAGCTTTAAAAAAATCGGAAAATTGGTTTTAGTAATAGAACTAACAAAACGAAACTTAAAATATGCGAAAAGCTTATAGTTGATTAACCTTTAGTAAAAAATTGTAAATGAAACAGCCAATCTAAAAATAAAACAGAGATCTCTGCCGCTTTCAACATCTGCTTACAGTCTCTAGGTGCTACAAAATAAACTAGATTAATGCAAAACAAAAGGTACTCGAAAAGATTTCCATTCGAAAAACTTTTAATCAGGTTTCGCCTTTTTTTTATTCCTCTTTGTTTCGCCTAGAGACCTGTACCTGCCGGTAATCATTCCTGGTTTAGGATTCGAAATGGCGCCCAGAACAAACAAAAACGAAACTGGGGTATTCTAATTTGAAGCATCATCGGGTTGCAAAGTAATTACCTAAAAATTCGATACTGACGGTACGCTGTATTTATTCTGGAAGTTGTGGAACAAAGCTATTTCTGTTCTATTTTAATATTGTTGCTACCAATAGGAAGAGACATATGTTTGTTTAAATTATTGAAAAACATTTTGCATAAAATAGTGGTGAATCTAGTTATGCATAACAAATTACATTCTTGTTAAACTATTTCAGCTAAACAATTTAGGATACATAAACTTTTTTATGAGTTTTTTTACTGTTTACATATCCTTGTTATTGTGTTTTCTTCAACTTTACAGGAGATGTAGAAGGCGATGGTGTTGTTGTGGTAATACCAGATATCATTAAAAGTAAGACAAGGAAGGATTATAAGGGGCCAGTTGAATTTGATATTTGCTCATAATAAGAAAACATCCATAAAATATCCATAAAATCTTAAAATAAACATTTTTCAAAAAACAATAAAACAGGGTAATAATATGAAATTACATCCACAGCATAAATTTAATAACATTTATCTTTGTTAATTAACCTTCAATTAATACATTAAGTCCTCTTTCTGTATCGCGCAACATTAAGTTCCATTCCAAAACGGGGTAAATAACTGTCTCGGAATCGCTGCACTTTACCACGCTCCATCAGTTAATGGACACACAAAGAGGTTTCTTTCCGGAGATTCAGCTGCATTAAAGCCACGGGAAAATATCTGGGCAATAACCTTTAATAAATCATCAGCAGCCGTGTTACAACTCTACTCGTACTACAACCCACCGCGCCATTTGGCGGGAAGCACCCAGGATCTCGTAATTACGCAGAGATGGTAAGAAAAAAAAATGGAATTTTCGTGTTTGGCGCCGTAAATTTTTCTTCGCTTAATATTTTATGGCTTCATAAACCGGCTGGTGTACCGAGTATTGGTGGGTTTTTCCACATCTTGAGTCTGTTTACGTGTTAATATAAATACGTTAACGAGTGTGAAACGGTGAACAATATTCGGAGGAAAAAGTGTTCTGGAACAGTTGTTGCCTAGGTAGTTTTTAAATCGAGAGTATAGTAAAAGTGTAGATGTTTTGGTGTCGCATAATTGTTGTTAAAAGCTAAGAAATTCAATTTTAGATTCTTAAAAAAACTTTTTTATTATGAAGTTTTTGATTAGATAATTAAAGCCGTCGTAAGTCGGTGAAGTACAAAGAAAATATTTTAAGAATATCTAAACGTTTGTTTTACGAAGTGAATCAACAGTTTAATACAATGGAATGAAAAAGTGATAGAAGGTGATAAATACATTTATCTCTAGGATGTATTTACAATAATACATCCTAATAAGAAATAAAAATTCTATAGGAATGTGTTCTTGTATTCCAATGATGAATTATTTTAAATTCCACAATTTTTTATTATACAATTAAGTGGTAAATGACTTTAAAGAACTTTTCGTCTTTTTCAACTTTAAATTTATTTTCAAGAACAAAGCGTAAAGCCCTTTTTACCATTTTAAGAAAAGCATTGAAAACTTTAGGGACGATCAAAATATTTTCAAAATGGTTTCAAAAGAGAAAAATAAAATAAAAGGTTATATAAAAAAAAGAATAAAAGGTTGTATTAAAATAAAACTGTTCCTATTCAACAAATTTGTTTTCATCTTAATAATTTTGTTTGCTTAGAGGTTAATACGTATATTTTTAAAAAGCTCATATGCACTCATTGTCTACCAAATAGATACATGGTTATTTTGTATCTATATTTTAAGTGTATAGCATCAAAAAAAATCCAGGCCATTACTAACTGGCTCTGAAATCATATAAAGGAAATGAACTCTATCTAAAAGCCATATTTTTGTATACCATATAACCTACTTTACTGGCTATTACAAATTGATTCTTTGGTACTATTTGCAATGTACGCCGAAATTTGGTTCCCCATGCTTTGGTTTTCACATACGCCTCATAAGAAAAAAGAACTGTAAGTGACTACTCAAACTATTCTTACAAATAAATTAAACCAAAAGCAATCTCGCTGTTCCAACTGAGCATTTGCAAATAGCGAATCGATGAAATAGGGCGTTAATAGAATTTTCGAACGAAAACTTTGTGCCACCTTTAATTCCGATTCACTTATTTTGTTTCGCATTCGAAACAAAAATAAAGAATTTACGATTCGTTCCACTTTTAAAAAGAAGGCCAAGGAAGCGAAAAGAATTAGAAGAAAAAAAGTGGAAAAAATACAATTTGAGTCTGTTTGAATGCAAAATAAAGTTTTGTATTCGTTAATTTAAATGTAAAGCTCCTTTTTGTGTAAAAGTATTTAAATACCGTATATATTTTTATTATATTTATGCTCGAAAGTATTTTAAAGTGCCGAAATATATACTTATTTTCATTTTATTCTGTTTTGAATAGAGGATTTTTAAAATAATTAAAAAAGTAAAAAACAAATACTGAAATTTTTTTTCGTTACATTGTGTTAATTTTCTACTATGTTTTATGTTAAAATAATTAAATAATAGAACATTTCAAATTGATATTTATGGCATGGAACTAGAAAATGATCCTTCTCATGGCATGTTAAACGAATCATTATCATAAAAAATTCATTATTAAAATTCTTATTTTAAAATTTAATTAATTTGAAAAATTCATAAAAAATCATTATTATAAAAAAAAGACTATTGAGTTAAAGCAGTCTTTCTGACTTTAAAGCCGTTTTAAATTGTCACTTAAAACCGCCTTCTATGGAGAAATCAGATGAGCAATCAAAAATCAAGCGAGTCAAATTTAAATAATGTGGACTAACCACAATCAGATATATATATATACATACATACATACATACATATATACATACACATACACATACACATACACATACACATACACACACACACACACATATACATATATATATATATATATATATATATATATATATATATATATATATATATATATATATATATATATATATATATATATATATATATATAATATATATATATATATATATATATATATATATATATATATATATATATATATATATATATATATATATATATATTATATATTATATATATATATATATATATATATATATATATATATATATATATATATATATATATAATATATATATATATATATATATATATATATATATATATATATATATATATATATATATATATATATATATATATATATATATTATATATATATATATATATATATATATATATATATATATATATATATATATATATATATATATATATATATATATATAATATATATATATATATATATATATATATATATATATATATATATATAAGTGAAAATATATAGTATTCTTTATTTCCTAAACACAGTGTTAGAATATGCAAAATAGGGTTGTTCTCTCCACATAGAATTATAATAATAAAAGAAAAAAATAATAAGTTTGTTTTTCCCTTGCGAAATTAAAAATAGGGGGCAATTCAGCTCCCTCAGGCTCTCTGCTGCCGCCTCCTCTGAACTCTTATCTTGAAATAAAACTAAGTTTAAAATATATTTTTTTAACGTGTTTAAAATTTACTACCATTACGCTTTTTAAAAAATATTCTTAAGTTGTTTGAGTATTACATTAATCTGGTGGTAATTGTTCAAACAGAGTTTAGAATTTAGATTGCACAAAACACTAGGACAAACTTTTATTTAAAAAATGGGAAGGTTCCAAATATTTAAAAAAATGATTCCACTGAAAAATACAATTTTTAAGAGATTTTTCAGAAAAATTAAAAATAGTTTAGTAAGTCCCAAACCATATGTTATCGATCAACTCACGCATTGTTTTGTAAGAAATGAATAAAATGAGTTTGGCCTGTTTTTGACATCGCACCATATTTCATTTATACTGAGCTCGTATTCAATTGGAATAAAAGACACAAAAAATGCGTACTCAGCTTCTTTTGGGTCGTATTTCAAGAGAGTGCTCAATTCATTGTTTCAAATTGACACACTTGTAACTAATAACTTATTAAAATCATGAATAATTTGAAAAGAAGAATCCTTGTGAATGCGTGATTAGAAAAAAAAAATTTGATAGCTAATCTGATATTTTCAATACACGACTGTTTCAAGTAGCGATTAAACGCGGCAGTCAGAAAGACAGCATTAAACAACAGTGGAATTTGGTTTGGAACAAAACCATGGAGTATTAAAGTAAAGGAATAATCTATATACATAAAAGGCAACTTCCGTTTGTTTGTTTGTATAAGACACGAGATCTAAAGAACCACGCTATAGATCGTCACGAAATTTGGCACAAAAATTTATCTCATCTCCGGAACAAACATAGGCTAAGAAATTTTCGAATCAGACCATTCCTTCTATCGTTTTCGAACGTTTTTATGTTTCCCATTCAATGCATTGAAGACCTTAGAGGTTTATTGCTCCTTCAACTGCACGTTTTCACGGATTGTTGATTTATTTTATTTTACACATTTTTTAAAAACAATTTTTAAGTTTATTTAGTTTAATTAGAAATAAACATCTAAAACAAAAATCGTTTGCTAGCTTTTTAGCAGTTAGAAAATATTTAATATTAAAAATAAAAATCATTTGCTTTAGTATCTTTATCACAGTTAAAAAAATACAAATAAATATAAAAAATGCAAATCATTTGCTGGAGTAGCTTTATAACATCTAAACAATTAGATCATGAATTTGCTTTCATTAGGCTATGTCCCGACTACGCCACAAATGCCACAAACGCAACAAATGCAGCAAAACTTGGCGACTTGGCAGAGTCAGCCTCCATGCTATTGCATCGCTTGGCGCCCTTGGCGATTAAGAAATTTTGTTGCCTTTGTGGCGTTTGATGTCGTAGTGAGGGCATAGCCTTAAGAATATTTTATTTTCTGCACGCAGACCAAGAGTGATCAGTTTAAAGTGAGATTTAAATTTAAACTACTTTGGAATAACAGATTATACCAATCTTTGTCCTGAACGCACTTTTTTCTGCCATTTTAATCTAATTTTTCTTGAATTGCGTTAAAATAAATGTTTGAGATCCTTTTAGGATTTAGCTGTTTTTCCATTTTTAATTCTTACTGATTATTTTTTACTTAAATATGTATTCTTTTTAATTTGAGTTTCTTATCAAAGGTATTTTTGAAATTAATATTAATCATTACTATATTCAAGTTGGGTAATTAAATGGAAAATTACTGGGTAATCTTCATATCTTATGTAACTAAAATGAAAGAAAAAAATAGTTAAATTGACTGTAAAATTATTTTTCCACCTCTACCCGGGCAACGTCGGGTATAACAGCTAGTAGTGAATAAATAGAGACATGGTACACGGCTAATAATTTGTGAATTGATTATCCCATACTTGATTGCAACAAAGCTTTATTACATGAGTATCAAAGTGAAACGTTTGTTACTGATTATACCAATAACAACGCAATCAATTTTTATTTTAATATATATTGTACCATTTTTTACATTATTACCTTAATCTTCTATGACAACTATTTTAATTCCTAGATTTTATGTCAAATATTTACCAAAATCTTTGCTTCTTAATACTATTTTTTAACTGAAGTATCAGAATCACCCAATACCTTTTTCTTAAGTACTGTGTAAAAATATTACAAAAATTATGTTCTACAAATTGGTATTTAAAAGTTTCTCAAACTGCTGGAACAAATATATAAAGTTATTTTTATAAGAAATTAGATTGCTTGGAATATTCTGTAGGAACTCGAGATTCCAATATTTTTCTGCTTTTATTTAATTTTGCTGGTAATTGGATTTAGATGTGAAAATAATCCTGAGCAATTAAAATAAATTGATTTAGAAATCCGAGTTTCTTCAATTAGTGGAAGACTTAATTTTTTTTCTCATAAATTTTTATTCAAATGAACTTCTTCTCATTAATGGAAAGCTTTTATTCTCAAAAGAAAACTTTATTATTATTTTTAAAAAAAGACTCTCAACGTGTTCCAGATTTTGATATTCGGTGCAAAGAAATATCGCCTCGCAACCAGAATATAAAACGTTGTAAACTTTTCTGATTGAAGACATTTTAAAATCTGATTTATTGTGTGAACGAAAACGATAAATTGATTAGGGGAATTAAATGAGATGAAAAAATATATACTTTTTTTATAATTTGTTAGACTTTGATTAGTATTTGCTTGAAGAC
This sequence comes from Oedothorax gibbosus, assembly GCA_019343175.1. Classification (NCBI taxonomy): domain Eukaryota; kingdom Metazoa; phylum Arthropoda; class Arachnida; order Araneae; family Linyphiidae; genus Oedothorax; species Oedothorax gibbosus. The sequence goes on along the minus strand of CM033272.1, from coordinate 23,643,426 downwards.
ATATGCTTAGGAATAATTGAAAAATTAAAATAGATATAAAAAAGTAAAATTTGACGACGAATACATTTTAACCTGCATAAAAACATCATCATAATAAGGGCAATTAAAAAGTTCTCTGGCAGTAAAACCAGTTTTTTTTCAGAGTTTTTTAATTTGCATCTTAACATTGCATTCTTTCAGTACATTTTTATGTAGTTTAAGTAATTTTTTAAAATTATAAATGGATTGAACTAAGTTCCATAAGTTGTAACCCTGGGGTAAAATGAGTCACACATGGGGTAAAACGGGTCATAATGCAAAATGAAGAGTGTATTATAATCTATTTATTAGTAAATACACTAAATACGAAGAGTAGGCCAAGAACACATTATATAAATTTAATGATACAGAATAACAATGTTAATTTTCTAAATAATATTGTTTGCGGTTGTTACAAAACGGCTCTTCCAAGACACTTATATCATCTGACTTTTCTACAATATCCCCGTCCTCTTTATAGGGAAAGACATTAAAGTTTCCTATACTAGATTTTTTAAAAACTCATTTACATGTAAATCATCCGCATCAATAAGTGTAATTTGGCCAACAAATTATTTAATTGGCCTTTTTCCTTTGTATTCAACTACCAACCACTTTCCAGTCAAAAAATGTTGACTATCGTCAACAATCATGGGTTTAGGTGGCTCTGGTTTCTTTCGTTTAGGTTTTGAAAGAAGTTCTTCTGCTTGACTTTGAATTTAACTAAGCGCTTCAAGAGTATCCGACATAGCTGGTGTTGCACAGGGCGGAAATTGTATTTGACGTAGCTGGTGTTGAACACGATGGAACGGCTGCATCATCTGAAATAACTGGATCATGTAATATAACTGCGTTCATTAATGGGACATCCGGCTGATCAGGAACTCTTTCAGACAACAACATGATTTCTACTGCTTTTCTATCAGGAATAAACAATCCTGCACCTTTAAAGACCTTAACAGCATTATCTGCTCTTAAACTTTTAAAAAATTGCTTCAAAAGAGCGAGGCCTAAATATTAAACATTTTACCACATCCAAAGTAAATTGAAATAATAAAAAGGAAAATCATTATTTTCTTAACTGATTGGCCTGAGGTGTTGCCTAGTATATACTTCTATGATATAAATAAGTTACAGTGCAAGATGGAAGTGTTTTCTTAGTTTTTTTCAGAAGTTAAAAAGCCATATGGTTTGCTCACTTCCTTTAAACTTCTTGTAAAAGGATTGTTTTTGGTTGCCAGATTCATGAAATTAACTTTTTATCTTATGAAAAATGTTTCAAACATCTGTTAGAATATTATTACAAAAATTGGTTCAGAAAAATAACTTCTATATTAAGTTACATAGGGGTATTTATAAAGTGAGCAGAGTTGCCGGGACTTTCCCGTTTCGTTAAGTATTTTCCCGTGTATTTACAAAAGTTCCGTTTCTTATTTCTACGTTGTTAAAATTTTCCATTTTGCATTTTCCCGTGTTTCTACTTAAGTTTCCGTTTCTTATTTCTCCGTTATTAAAATTTTCCATTTTGCATTTTCCCGTGTTTCTACTTAAGTTTCCGTTTCTTATTTCTCCGTTATTAAAATTTCCATTTTGAATTTCCCCATACAGGAAAGGCAAGGTAATCGTTTCCGGCTGCCTATTTCTAACCTCCTTTAGGAGCTTTAACACAGCCAATAACGCCTCGTAATTTAGAACCCTGGTCAAGTCACGAGGTCGACACCTAAGCGGACACCCAACGGAACTTCGAGCGACATCGTACGCTAACGCCGTCGGGACTTTGGACTCCACAGATTTAACGCGCACGTCTGTCCCAGTGTACTCGGGCCCATCCGTGAATTGAGGATTTTTCTACTATTTCCAGCACAGATCCGATTTATAGGATGATTGGCAGTAGGTGGGATTCGAACCCCCGCACTCCTGAGAAGGTTGAATCTCTAGGCTGATGCCCTAACCACTCGGCCACAGACGGCCCTGGTAATACAGGTATTTGATGTTCGAGTTTCGATGTGTGTATTCTTAGTGCATTATCGCCGATTCTACGATAGGGTAATAAAAGTATGGCAGCTCTAAAGACGGGAAATTTCCGTTTTCATCTCTTCGCTCGTTGTTTACGGACATTTTCCGTTTTTAGAAGGAAAAACCCGTTTTCAGAAAGAAAAAACCCGTTTTCAGTCGTTACAGGAAAGTTCCGTTAAAATCAGTAATTTTTCTCCTGAAATTTCAGGTTTTTTTTAACAGTGTACCCTAAGGAATCGGAATATCGGATTAAAAATTCTGTTACAAATTCAAATTTGTTTATTCAATTATTTAAGTTTTTAAATCACTAAAAAGAGCCGGACACGCAATAGGGCTTCCAATGGGGTTGTTTCACGGAGGATCTGGCAATAGCTCTGTGGTTTTGTTTTCATGTCTCTCAAATTACTTTTGTTGATATTCGAAATTAAGTTTTCTAAGAATAAGTTATTTTAGTTGTTATTTTTAAAAATTACTACTTCCTGCTGTGCTGTTGGTTGTTTTAATTATTTATCAATGAAACTTGCATTGAAAGAAGTTGGAATATAAAAAAATTAATAACTAAAATATTCTCTTCGAAAACTTACTACCGAATACCAAAACAACAGTAATTCGAGATATGAAAACAAAACCGCAGAGCTATTGCCAAGATAATCCGTGAAACAACCCCATTGATCGTGAAGTATTTAGTGCCCAGCCTCTGTTATTGCGCCAACTGAACTAATTTCAATACTTTCAAAGAGCCTACTTACTACTCAAAGCCACCAATTTGTCTACGAATCGAGACACTATCTACTATCTACGTCCCTAGGAGAATATAACGTGACTTCCTGTTTGAGCCTGACATCGGAACTAGCTATTTTAAAATTTAAGTTTTAAATTAAAAGAAGTCAGAGAAAAATTCAAAAAGTAGTTGTTTTACAATCTGGGACTATGTGCAGTCAATTTGAAGCAAAAAAACATGCTTTAGTTCTTTATTCTTTTTATTTTAAACGAATCATAAAGATAAACTTTTAAAAAAATACCATTGAATTCGTTTTATAGGTTTTTTTTTATCTTCGTATAGCTTAAAAAAGTAAAGTTGTCACAAACTGCTTACCCGATTTATAATTGTACAAAAAGGAATCAATGCATTAAAATAAAATGATGATAATGAAAAAAAAATGAGTACAGTAGCATTCTAAAAAAATCAGCTGTCGTTTTTTAAACACTCCATAAATTTATTTTGAAATATAAAAGCCAACCAAACAGCGCTTTCCTTTTTTAAACCAAACTTGACGTTTATTTCAAAAATGCAGAAAAAATGCGCCGGCGGAAACGCCTAACTTACATGCTTCTGTAATTGGAACGTTTTCCTCGCTTTTCAAACCTTCAGAGCAGAATCCTAAACTTGTTCTAAGACACGCACTAAACTGATGCAACAACGTAGTTGGGCAAAATATGACAAAAATAGTTTTTTTTTTGCTTCAGAATCAAAGTGGCGTAACTATATTTAAAGCTCATACAGTAGAACTCAAATTATCCGAATCACTTGGAACCGGATCATTTTCGGATAATCGAAAATTTGGATAATTGGATTTATTTTATATTGGACATACACACTGATTAATTGATACGAAAAACGAAAGGTGGGTCGTATTGACAACCTTTCATTAGGCGATAGTCAATAAAATCAATACATTTTGAGACAGTAACCCGTCATGCATATTTTATTATATATTAATTTGATAATTGGAGTTGTACTGCTATATTAGATGTACGTATAATAATAAAATACCTGTAGTAATTATTCTAAATATATTTTTAGATTACAGCTAATTAATATGATGCAAATAGTTAATTCTGGTAATCTAATTTTTGCCTATGCAATTTATCCTGTGACTAAAGACGATTTATAAAATTCTTTTAATGCACGAGAATAATATCACCAAAAATGTACACTTCTTTAATATTCAATTCGGCGAATAATCAATTTTTAAAGTAATTAATCATATGTATTGATAATAAGATGTATATGAATGCAAGTAAAGTAAGATTTATAGCGATAAATAAAGATTCCAAACCTTTTTTTTAATTATAAAGTACAGCTTTTTTTGCTTGCATTATCTGCCCATCGATTATTACCCTCTTTCACTTTACACTACTCCCAACAAAAAAAAGAGCATGTAATATTTTAGTTAAAATAGTAAGAGATAATTTACTAAATATTCTGGAGAGGTATAGGATGATCCCATATTTAACACTCACCGCAACAAGACCGAAATAAGAATTGTGGCTGGTGTGATATCATTAATTGCTCAAACAACTCAGTTCTGATCACATTCATCCACGAGCATAAGAAAACGGAGATAAAATATAATGCGATTGCTCTGTAAATTTTGATTAGATATTCATATTCATCGTTTCACAATGTAGTATTTCTGGCACACACATTTTAATTTCTTTATAAATATGCTATAAGGCCACATTCAATCAATTTAGAAATTCGAAGCATATTTAATTAAAGAATACACATTTGAATTTGAAACATCGTTCTATCAGAAATATCTATTTTTAATTTCAAACCTAAATTACTTAGATTTTAAACATGGGAGTATAATATATATGTCACGTCTCATAATTCCAAAATCTTGCGTGGGATTAGAAAATATTGATATTGGTACATACAAAATAACTTTAAATTTAACAGAAATTTAATCCTATTACTAGAGGCAGACTTAAGTTCTAAGTAAAAATGAAAAAACTGTAATGAAAACCTGTATTTTTGGTTTTACGTCACTTGTGTTCAAAGTTTAGTTCCATGTGCGCATGTGTGGCAGAAATTTAGGGAATCAGAGATTCTTCATACTTACAAATACACAGAAATATACTTTCCAATAAACCCCAAATAGCAGCTGAAAAGTTTGAGGGCCTTGGGCGAACACATAATAACACACTTTTCAACCGAAGTCCATAACAGGTGCTGTTATAATATTTTTCTGGGAGATAAATCTTCGGATATTTAAATTTATGGAAAATATAAACTGTATTTTTGAAAAATAATGTGGAAATAGCATAGTCAGTAATGTTTTTTTTCTAATATTCATGTGTTTGTGTGCGTTTTCTGATTTCAGTAAGTTTGCAAGTTTAGGATAATCGTCCTTTTAAATAAGTCATTTTTTTAAACATTTTTCAGCAAAAGTTCTTTAATTCGACATTTAAATTTTAAACAATACTTATGAAATTTTAAATAATTTTAAAAAATCATTTTCTAACTTAAGTTTCTACAAAAGGATGATGAAGTAATGAATCCATTTAATTAAGTTACACCAACGTTTATTATGAGTGACTTGAATTTTGTACTTGTTTTAAGAGATGTGTCGTAGTGCAAAGTAATTCATCCATTTTGGCATCATTGAAAATGTTACTATAGACGTATTGTCGTGGCCCATAATATAGTGCCCCAATTTAATTGGTGCAAAATGTTGCCAAATTGTAATAACGCGTAAAATAAAATAAGGTTTTTCATCTAAGTTTTACGATAAAGTTGTTAATTACTCTTCTGTTTTTTTAAGGTACTGTTGTAAATGGGCCAATCTGACTTAAAACTATAAGTGAAACTCAGAAAAACTCTAACGACAATTCTTTTTATTACAACTAAAACATAACGTTAAAAAGGGTGGCTAACAACGCCCCATCTCGAAAAGTCAACAATTTATAAACTTCTATTAGCATTGCCAGATCCAGAATCGTGGCCAGATCCAGAATTCAACGTCAAAAAGGCGGTTGCCGTGCACTTGAACTACTCGGGCCAACCAAACCAACTTTTCTCAACATTCTCCCACCTTGAAAAGTAGGAGCTTTTCAAAATATTAACACACGATCCTGGAAATGGCTCACAAACATTAAAAGCAAACTATTAAAATTTAAGGTAAACTGGAAAATGGAAAAATAAAATTAGTATATTATTTTAAGTATCATAAAAGCAAAAATTATTCAATATCAATTTTTAAAAACAAGAATTATTAAAAGCCAATAAAAGCATTTTAAAACACAAAAACATTAAAAGTCAATCAGTTCTAATTTTTATAGCTTCCTTGGTTTCACCAGTCTTCCCGAGCGGGTCCTCATTGCATTCGCACCATCGCTGCTCGCGCCAGGCGAAGGAACGCTCTGAACCGTTTGCTCCTGATCGATATCCAGACGATAAAGTCTCTTTACTGGTCTTAGAAAACTCCCTTTAGCTGTCTTTACTCGTACTAGCCGGTTGACTCCATCCTTACCTGTAAATATTTCAATCACCTGTGCTATAGGCCACTCTATTCTCTTTCTGTCATTGCTACCTACCAGAACAATATCGCCTATTTTTAATCCTTGAGTATACTTCCCACTAGGTGATCGCAGCAAACCCAGATACTCTTTCTTGAAGCGTCTTCTCAAATGTTCTCTCAACGTTTGAATATACAGTAAATTTCCGTTACAACGAATTCCAAGGGACCAGAAGACTTGTTCGTTATAGTGGATTGTTCGTTAAAACGGAATTGCATAAAAAAAATTCAGTTTCGTTAAATTTAAAATGCTGCAAAAAGTCAATAAAAAATATGCGACAATTTCATTAATATAGAAGTTATAATATTTGTATTTAATAATAATTCTATAAATAAGTACTAAATAATATAACTAAGTATTAATAAATAGTTTGAAGACAGCTGTGTCCTTTTCTTGAAGCTCTACAGTCCGTATTCCTTATCTACTCAGCCTGATTGCCGAAGATTGCGCTTCAATTTTATTTCGCTCTTTCAAAAATTTTGATAAAGTTGGAGAGATTATACATTTTTTTGCAGCATCTGATTTTTAAAAAAATCCTTTAACAACATCCGTTATTATGGTCATCTTTTCCTCTAAGGAAAACTGTTTGCGTTTGGTGGCTGCTATTTCTGGAATGAGACAGAGTAAGACAACCAACACTAGAGAGAATAGAAGTAAAAGACAGAACGTCAGAATCCACCCTTTCTCCTTTGAGTCCTTTGGTAACGAAGGTTGAGTGTAGAACAAACCATTAGTCTATGTTAAGCAGAACCGTCTTCAAAGAATAACTTTTGTGACAGAAAACCAGCATTCTTTTTCATTCAAAAAGGCTTCCTTTGTGACAACAATAAAAGTAACGCACATGTACACACAAGGTTTCAAATTCAACCCAGGAAAACCAAAAGCTCCAAGTGTCATAATGACAGGCTATCATTAAAGAATTCTAAAGGGTATTATACTGGTCACTACAGATGTTTGGGTTTGACCCATTGAATGGCAATTTTCAGGCTTTCTTAGGGGGTAAGGGCGTGGTAAGGGGGCTTCTCCTTCCATATGACATTAATGATAAACAAACCCGTTTAAAACTTGTTTGGTGTCTTTTCAAAACAGCAGAAACCAAAAAGTGTGAAGTTGATGGAAGAAAAAATCCTTCGTTATAATGAAACTGAGTTTTAGTAATTTCGTTAAAAAGGAAATTTTAAACCGTAATTCTTATGGGATTTCAAAAGGGACTGGGGATTTATTTCGTTATACTGGATATTTCGTTGTAATGATATTCGTTATAAAGAAATTTTACTGTACCTTAGTCTTTTTGCCAAACTGATGGATTCGATAGAGTCTAAATCATTTACTTCATTTCCATGCAGACTCTGTAGAAATAGTGAAGGTCGCAACACGGACAATTTATCCGGGTCTTCTGACAAATAAGTCAAAGGGCGGTTGTTCATGAGAGATTCGCATTCACAAAGCAACGTCACCAACTCCCCGTAGGATAAGGATGCTCTGCCGAGTTTCTTTCGTAGAAGGTCCTTGAGAGTTCTGACCAGACGCTCCCAAAACCCTCCCCACCAGGGGGCGGCTGGAGGATTGAATTTCCACTGAATCTTCTTCAACTCGGAATCCCTCAAGATGTCGTCCCATTCCAACTGTTGCAAAGCTGCGTTGACACCAACAAAATTAGTGCCGTTATCAGAGTATATGGTAGAAACTCTCCCTCTTCTCGCAATGAATCTACGAAGAGCCTGAATGAAGGCGTTGCTGCTTAAAGACTGTATCAATTCCAAGTGTACTGCCCTGTACACCTCACAGGTGAAAATCACTATCCAACATTTTTCTTTGGACTTTGTAAGAAGCGGTCCAGCTAAGTCTACTCCGGTGATCTGAAAGGTTGCGGAAATAGTTGTTCTGTCTTTAGGCAAAGGTGGGATTGGCACGCTAGGAGCCTTTACCTGACTTCTCTGACAAACCAGGCACTTTCCGACCACTGAACCTACTGTTTTTCTTCCTCTGAGGATCCAAAGTCTTTCCCTCAACATGGTAAGAAGGGTAAGAGTTCCCGCATGCCTGTTAGCCAGATGGTGATGCCTGATTAAATATCTTCACTAGAGGATGATTGAAAGGCAGAACGACTGGATAAGTGTACTCTTCTGAATCATTCGAGTCAATCACTCTAGACTTCATCCGGAGGACACCCTGACCGTCTTTATAAACATTGAGAGTTTCCAAACACTTATTTTCAACAAAGCTTTCTTCTTGGATGCATCGAAAAAGTACAACTTCGGCTCCAGAAAACTCTTCTCCGGTAATATAAGGAGGTCTTGACTCCCAACAGGTCTTCCTTTTGAATCGAAGCATCCAAGCAACTATCTTCACTATGGTATTGTAGTTGGAAAATTTTCTCGCTAGGTAGCCGGTAACAGTTTCTTCTTCACTCGTTTTAAAGCACAAAGCAGTTTTCCTTCTTTCCTTTTCTACTTCATCCGACTTAACCTCCACCTAGCACACGGCCAGGTTTCTGGATCATCTTGAAGCCACTTAGCTCCCTCCACCATTGGGAATTCACGAGCTGCTCCGGAAAACAACCTGTAGACAGCAAATCAGCCGGATTCCTCGTTCCAGGTATATGATTCCAATCTGCAATATCCGAAATAACTCTAATTTCTTTTACCCGATTCTCAATGAAAATAGACCATGGGCCGGGATTTTTAATCCATGCTAAGGCCACCGTAGAATCAGACCATAAATAGGTTTTAAGCTTAGCTACTTTTAGAGATTTCCTTATAAATGAATTCAATCTTGATCCCATAAAGGCCGCCATAAGCTCAAGCCGTGGAATAGTTAATACCTTCGTAGGAGCTACTCTTGATTTTGCCAACAGAAGATTCACATAACTTTACCTTCAAATTCAGTTCTCAAAAATATGCAACATGCGTAAGCCGCTTGACTGGCGTCACAAAATACATGCATAGTGCTTGAACTATTAATTGGAACATGTCTTAGCATCTTACACTCCTCCAAAAACTTTAGCTACTGAACCCATCTGTAGAACTCATCAAATATATCCTTAGGCAAAACATCATCCCACCCCAACTTCATAGACCACGTTTTCTGCAGAAGCAGTTTTGGGACCAAAGTAGCAGGAGCTGAAATACCGATCGGATCGAATACCCTCTGTGTTATGGATAAAAGAGTTCTCTTTGTCAGAGAAGATTCCAAATAGTTTAGTCCTGGCACAACACACCCAAGTTCATCCGACGAACAATACCACTGCATGCCTAGCACCAGGGCCGTAAGTTATAGGGGGGGAGGGGGGGGAGCCTCCCCCCCCAATAATTATACAAAGGGCGCCATTTTGGGCGCCGCTAGGCGCCCAAAAAGGCGCCATCTTTAACTTTTTTAACAGTTCACTTTTTAAACAATTATTTTTCAATAATACGTAATTGTATAATTATTTTATTTTCTAATTTCCCCTCAATAATTTTTACGCTATTTTAGCCCAAATGGCACCATGTGAATGGCGCCCTCTCTAAGATTTCATAATAAACAACAGAATCTTAAACTGGTATGAAGAACATACTGGTATTTTCAAAAAATAACGGAAATCTTTCACTCCAATTATCTTTCCTCCCCCCCCCCCCCATGAGATGGAGATCCAAACACTTATACTAGTTAAAAACTATCTTCGAAACACAATATTGAATTTAAAAATATATATATATATATGTTGGTATTTCCCTAAGTATGAAATTACCTAACAGTTTTGCCCTCTTTGCTCTTTGACAGGCTTGCAAGCTTCGATTCAGGCTGTAAAAATGGGTAGTTTAATTATCAGTTGCACTCAGTGGCTCCGGAACCAGTATGGCAGTTGCCATACCAGCTTTTGCAGTGGGGCCGGATTGGTATGGCAGCTGCAATACCAACTTTTGCACAGATTATATGTTATGTTTTTCTTTTCATTCCACAGAATTTCTTTCATTCCAAACCCAAAAGTGACCGTGTAAAAAATACAACAAAAACAATCTAGCTTGCAAATCTAGCTTGCAACCCCACAACCACACCACACCGAGAAAGATAACACGTTTACCCATTCCCCTTGGGGGTCTGCAGTAATGGGCTAATGTCCCATGTTTCGGGGAAATTTTAGTATCGCTTTTCACTATCTGAACACAGGGACACGGCTAAGAAATTCGGACAAAAGGAAGCAATAAAAAAGGCTCGTTACTGTACTCGGGATTGTAAATTGTATAGCCACCCTGGTAATGTTGTGTTTTTACTTGGAAATGGTCATCCTGGACCTTTTCGACAGTGACTGATACGTCTTTGTGCAATCTCAGCTCTTTCAGTAAACACTTAAAAAGTTTCCTCCTGTTGTGTTCAAGTTGTTATTTTTTCTTCGTTCTTTCTATAATTCTATGCTGACCAATTCTTCTGTTTAAAGGTAACTAATGATTGTTTATTGTTGTCATAATCGTTTTATTTGAAAACTATTTTAACTGGATAATTGTTAATGTGACCAGATGTCCCGATTTTGGCGGGACAATCCCGCTTTCTGTCTCACTGTCCCGAAGACAAAATGTTCCGCCTAAACGTCCCGATTTGATTTTATTGCCCCGCTAAGTACTGAAAAACAGAATTTATAAATCAAATACTTTAATGAAATTCTAACGGTATTTCATGCTTATCTTTTTAATAAAATATTTTTTCTGTAGACATCATTTATAAGTTAGAAGTATAATAATAATACACACTTAAGAAATTGAGAAGCTCTGTATTATTATATTTGATTACTCGGTATAATGGAACTATTTTTTAGTTAATTTTCAGTCTTTAGTTGTTTAGTATAAGCAAAATATTTTGTTTATATTTGCTGAAATTTGAGGAAATTAGCTAAAAAAAAAACTTCAGTAGCGAAAATATTGTATGCATGTTATGTCAAAAATGCAAATTTTTGCAAAGTACTATTTAATTAACTTCTACAAGGTCCATTTAATTATAAAGCTAATAATTTGTAGGTGTAAATTTACCATAACTAATTCGGTGTTGATATTTTCAAATTAGGTTAATTCACTTTGAACCAATTTACACATTAATTGTTAAACAATTAAATTCTTTTCAAGTCATTAATAATTATTTAATTTTAATTAAAAATTATTTCATTAGTAATTTATTAATGATGTAAATAGTAATTAATAATTCTTTCATTATTAATTAAAAGTGGTTTAATTAGTAATTAATAGAAATTTATAACTTTGATTAGAAAGTTAAATTAATTCATAAGTACTAATTAATGTAATTAGCCGTTAATAATGATTCATAACTGACGAGGCTCCAAAAAAATTTGAGAGGGCGCCAAAATGTGGTCCTCCCCCCCCCCCAATAAAATGTCCAAGTTACGGCCCTGCCTAGCACATTTTCAACTTGCCACTGAGCTTGTTACCAACCCAACCCCTCAAATTGAATCCAGCCGAAGCCATTACTTCCTTTGCTTCCCCAATAAATTATTCCACCTCATCCACGTGCTGCACCCCGTCAAGCAATTATCCACATAGAACGATCTGCGAAGCTTGTTTGCCGTGCTTTCAAGGTGATCAGGAGCGCTTTCTAGCAAATTGTTGATGCAGGCGGCCAGCAAAAAAGGCCTGCACGTGATGCCAAAAACGACCCGGCAATGACGGAAAACAGTGATCTGACCATTCTTCCACCATAGAAATCTCAGCACATCACGATCAACGGTATCAATTTAATCTGCAAAAACGCTTTTTCAATGTCCGAGGACAAACCGATTGGATACTGCCTAAAATTCAAAAGAACGTGGGGGATTTCTTCCATCAAGTTTGGACCAGTTTTTAGGAGGAAGTTCAACGAATTTCCATTACAATCCCGAGCTGAGGCATCGAAAACTGGTCGCACCGGAGTCGTGCTGCCTTCTTTAAAAACGGGTCGATGAGGCAAAAAATTACGCCAGCTTCCGGATCCTCACCTCCAACCTGTTCAATTATTTCTTTTCCAACCAATCTTGCATAACACCACTATAATCCTCAGATTTCTCCATGCGAACCAACTTTATAGTAGTAGTGAACAACCTCTTGGTTGCTGCTGCCCTATTGTTTTCAAGAGGTGGAATGCTTCAATCCAAGGTAATTTTTAGACGTAGCGTCCAGTGGGTCCATATAGCGTCCAGTGGGATCTCGTGCGACGGTTTTTCCGAAAAAATCCAAAGCTTTATCTCTCTGTTGTTTAGCCTTCACACCAGATTCAGTAATCCCTAGACTTTCTAAATCCCACAATCTCGAAATATCAGTGGAGGCCACCAAAGAAACCAATATACTTGAAGAATCTTTGTACCCGCTTTCCGACTTTCCAATTACTGACCATCCTAATCTAGTCTTAACGGCCACTAAATCTTTCTTTAAGCTACAATGCTGACTAGTGATTATTTTCGACCGCACATCAGCACCCAACAATATTTGAATGTCACTATTTTCACCCACCTCACTGGAATAATCACTTAAATGTATTCCCATTTTTTCTAAAATGTTAAATATAGCGGCATCCCTAACCCTAGGCACATAACTACAAATACGTTCTTGATCTAGTGCACTCACCTCAAATTGTAAACTAGCATCCAAACTTCTTAGTAATATTGAATATGCGTTATGTGACGCAGGTGCCGTCTTACCACCTCCAAATAGTTCTTGTTGAATAACTTCTGTACCATAACCGGTTTTAATTTTAATTCTTTCACGCATGTTTTAATATAACTTCTCTGCGACCCCGAATCACACAGAACACGCACTGCCGCTACTTTATCTTCAGTTACTACGTTTACAACCAAAGTCTGTAAGTAAGTCGTTATATACAAATTCCGAGCATTTGAAAACAAACTTAGATCAGCACCAGATGCATGCCCAGCCTGGTCAGGAACGGCGGTTTCTCTGGAAGCCATTTCATCTCTTTTGGTCGACGAGTGATGGCACAAAATCGGGAAATGCTTTTCTTTGCAGATTAACGCACTTTACAAACGCCCTGCACTTTCCGGAAAAATGGCCACGCTTCAAACAGACACCCTTCTTTTTTTATAGCTGCTCGCCTTTCTTCTAGAGTTGAATCTATTATCGCTGAGCAGTCCTGGGAAGAATGGTTTAGTCTACCGCAAAAACGCAACCAGCCGGTCGGTATCCCACATTCTTATCAGTAGACATAGACACCAAAGCAGCTGCACTCGGAATGCTATGAGCCAATCTGGGTCTAAGCTGGTTCTTACCGCCGTGAGGCTGTACCTGATCTTCGAAAGAGTTGTATCTTAGCTTTAGCTGCTCATCACCTTCGACTTCAATTCTTAAAAATTCCAATAGTTCAGTCAGACATTCGCTGGAGTCCTTAGTTGACGCCTTTCTCGAAGCCCGATGCCTTTCCCAGATCTTGAAAATGTTTTCGGGGACGGCCGATTCACCAAAGGAAATAACATCGCGGCATATTTTTCTTTTGTTACACCTAAGGAATCTAATGCTCTCAACTGCGACTCCAACCGGTCGTAAAGTTGAGCAACTGGTATGTTTTTACCCTTTTGTAGGACTAGTGCTAAAAGTTCACGAACGTAAAATTCCACTAAAAGATCATCTTTCCCGTATCTTGATTTTAACAACTCTAGAGCTTTGGGGTAGTTTTTCTCTAGAGGGTGGGAATCAGTCAATTAACCTGCAAGCGGGTGACCCGGTTTCATGGAATACTTCAAATACTCAAACTTGTCTTCCAATGGAATAAGATCATCGTCATGAATCTTTGAAAATTGACCCAAAAACCAATCCAATTTTTTAAGTCTCCGTCAATTTTATTGAGCTCAATCTTTGGAAGCCTCAGCTGAGTACCAACGTTTTGAACGTACTCCTTATTATTAGAACTTGATTTATCAACCAAACTGGCAACTCTTTCTTTCAAGTTAAGAAAACGAATTTCGTACTCCGAACATTTGAAACCTCATCTTCAAATTGTTTATCAGTCGTTGCATCTTGGCCAGAGAGTTCATCCCAAGTTTTAGAATTGAAGACCTCTAATCTATCTTGCTTTAATTTTAGAGCCTCGAACCTCGCTTTAACTTCAAAGAGCTCACCTTCATTATTGTTAAGATCTTCAAGCTGCTTCGCTTCTATAGTAAACTGTCGCCGAAGAGCCGTTCTTTGCGCCATTTTATGTTTATCCTTATTACGCCAAAGAACCTCGCTTCATTAACTTCAAAATTTCCCTGTCGCGGACGCCAAATGGGCCAATCTGACTTAAGACTATAAGTGAAACTCAGAAAAACTCTAACGACAATTCTTTTATTACAACTAAAACTAACGTTAAAAAGGGTGGCTAACAACGCCCCATCTCGAAAAGTCAACAATTTATAAAACTTCTATTAGCATTGCCAGATCCAGAATCGTGGCCAGATCCAGAATTCAACGTCAGAAAGGCGGTTGCCGTGCACTTGAACTACTCGGGCCAACCAAAACCAACTTTTCTCAACATTCTCCCACCTTGAAAAGTAGGAGCTTTTCAAAATTTTAACACACGATCCTGGAAATGGCTCACAAACATTAAAAGCAAACTATTAAAATTTAAGGTAAACTGGAAAATGGAAAAATAAAATTAGTATATTATTTTAAGTATCATAAAAGCAAAAATTATTCAATATCAATTTTAAAAACAAGAATTATTAAAAGCCAATAAAAGCATTTTAAAACACAAAAACATTAAAAGTCAATCAGTTCTAATTTTTATAGCTTCCTTGGTTTCACCAGTCTTCCCGAGCGGGTCCTCACTGCATTCGCACCATCGCTGCTCGCGCCAGGCGAAGGAACGCTCTGAACCGTTTGCTCCTGATCGATATCCAGACGATAAAGTCTCTTTACTGGTCTTAGAAAACTCCCTTTAGCTGTCTTTACTCGTACTAGCCGGTTGACTCCATCCTTACCTGGAAATATTTCAATCACCCGTGCTATAGGCCACTCTATTCTCTTTCTGTCATTGCTACCTACCAGAACAATATCGCCTATTTTTAATCCTTGAGTATACTTCCCACTAGGTGATCGCAGCAAACCCAGATACTCTTTCTTGAAGCGTCTTCTCAAATGTTCTCTCAACGTTTGAATATACCTTAGTCTTTTTGCCAAACTGATGGATTCGATAGAGTCTAAATCATTTACTTCATTTCCATGCAGACTCTGTAGAAATAGTGAAGGTCGCAACATGGACAATTCATCCGGGTCTTCTGACAAATAAGTCAAAGGGCGGTTGTTCATGAGAGATTCGCATTCACAAAGCAACGTCACCAACTCCTCGTAAGGATAAGGATGCTCTGCCGAGGTTCTTTCGTAGAAGGTCCTTGAGAGTTCTGACCAGACGCTCCCAAAACCCTCCCCACCAGGGGGCGGCTGGAGGATTGAATTTCCACTGAATCTTCTTCAACTCGGAATCCCTCAAGATGTCGTCCCATTCCAACTGTTGCAAAGCTGCGTTGACACCAACAAAATTAGTGCCGTTATCAGAGTATATGGTAGAAACTCTCCCTCTTCTCGCAATGAATCTACGAAGAGCCTGAATGAAGGCGTTGCTGCTTAAAGACTGTATCAATTCCAAGTGTACTGCCCTGTACACCTCACAGGTGAAAATCACTATCCAACGTTTTTCTTTGGACTTTGTAAGAAGCGGTCCAGCTAAGTCTACTCCGGTGATCTGAAAGGTTGCGGAAATAGTTGTTCTGTCTTTAGGCAAAGGTGGGATTGGCATTGGTCAATTTTATTGAGCTCAATCTTGGAAGCCTCAGCTGAGTACCAACGTTTTGAACGTACTCTTTATTATTAGAACTTGAACTATCAACCAAACTGGCAACTCTTTCTTTCAAGGTAAGAAAACGAATTTCGTACTCCGAACATTTTGAAAACCTCATCTTCAAATTGTTTATCAGTCGTTGCATCTTGGCCAGAGAGTTCATCCCAAGTTTTAGAATTGAAGACCTCTAATGAAGACCCTCAACGCTCTAATCTATCTTGCTTTAATTTTAGAGCCTCGAACCTCGCTTTAACTTCAAAGAGCTCACCTTCATTGTTAATAAGATCTTCAAGCTGCTTCGCTTCTATAGTAAACTGTCGCCGAAGAGCCGTTCTTTGCGCCATTTTATGTTTATCCTTATTACGCCAAAGAACCTCGCTTCATTAAACTTCAAAATTTCCCTGTCGCGGACGCCAAATGGGCCAATCTGACTTAAGACTATAAGTGAAACTCAGAAAAACTCTAACGACAATTCTTTTTATTACAACTAAAACATAACGTTAAAAAGGGTGGCTAACAACGCCCATCTCGAAAGTCAACAATTTATAAACTTCTATTAGCATTGCCAGATCCAGAATCGTGGCCAGATCCAGAATTCAACGTCAGAAAGACGGTTGCCGTGCACTTGAACTACTCGGGCCAACCAAACCAACTTTTCTCAACAGGTACGTTGCCACTTTTTTTTTATGGCGATCGCAACTTTACAGCAACCCGTATTCATTCCTAGTTAGCATTTAAAGCCCATTTCACACCTGCACAACTACTTGCAATTCCGTTGCAACTGCAACTCGTAACTTGTGGTAACCTGGTTTTTCGTGCTCGCATGAAAAATCTCACGACTTGAGTGCAACTTTTAAATGCATGGTGTCTTATGGGAGTTGCAAGTAGTTGTGACAAGGTGTGAAATGGGCTTAAATCTCCTCTCAAAAATCGATTTATGAGCTTTTGAAATTATATATAAGAAAGTTATTATAGAAGTAACATTTCACTTATGTGAATGAAATTTGTTTTTCATTGTTTCGGAATTTTTTACTTCAGTTTCTGCATGAAACTGCGCAATTGTAGCCGGCAAAAATTATATAATAGCTTGAAAAATTGGAGTAAATCATAATAAAATATGTGTATTTATTTTCAAAATAAATTCCTGTGCTCCTTTTTTCGTGTCAAATGAATCTCTAAATTTAATAAGGTTCAAGTCTATATGGGAATTTACATTAACTTCGTTTCCTTTTAAAATTTCAGAGAAATAAGATGCGTGTTAGGAAACTTTTTGTGTAGTCGACACACATTTTTACATTTATGAATTCTGTTGCGATGATTATTTTATATCCCTTTTAATTGCCCTTATTAGCAGTCAGATTCTTTAGCTAAAATACTTCTAATTGCACTCCCGGTTGTCATACAAATGCCGGAACCCTCAATACTCGTAATCATCAGAAATTCGGCTTTACCAGCGATCTCATTCTGTTATCTGCAATTGCTGTTAATAGTGATTGGGGGGATAGCGTTAATAGCTAGAGAATAATTTCTGTATCTTAATGCCACAGTGATGTAAACCCCCTAAAAGAATGATTGAGCCATGCATGGCTGCGTGGTGATACGTTGGACTTCATTATAAGAGAGATTAGGTTCAATTTCAGCAATAAGCTATACTAATACAAAACAAGTAGGTTTGTTACAGAATCTGCCACTTAAACCGCTTCCACACAACAATTGTGCTCAGCAGGAAACAAACTATTTTTACACCTCAGAAAGAAATTCGCCAAACAGGGCTTTTAGCTAGTTTAATTCACATTTTAAACGCCAAAATTAACGATTTTCATTAATCTTCTTTCCCAGATTTAACAATTAGTCTTTATCGTTTGCTAAATTTGTT
This sequence comes from Oedothorax gibbosus, assembly GCA_019343175.1. NCBI lineage: Eukaryota > Metazoa > Arthropoda > Arachnida > Araneae > Linyphiidae > Oedothorax > Oedothorax gibbosus. Next base: position 23,625,422 of record CM033272.1, on the reverse strand, counting down.
TGAAGTTCGAAGAATAATGATGTAATTTTTTTATAAATATCTTTGAGTCTCCACAATTTCCCATTTACATTAACTTTCTTCCGAAAATTCAGTTATTATTTATCGTTTGTTAAATTAATTTACAGTTAAAAAAAATAATAAATAGTAAAATGATGCTGTAAAAAAATTGGCTAGTTTCATTAATTTTATTTCGAAAATTCAACTATTACTTATCGTTTTCAAAAATTAATTTATATTTCAAAGAATAAATACGTAATGTTCCCTCGCTTTTAAATAGAATGAAAATATTTCATATCAACATACAAAGAATCTCGTAGTGAAATATATTTGACGTCATTTCAAACTGATCGATGTCGCAAAAATAAATTAATTTTAATTTATTGTTTAAAAGAATTAAAGTTTATCGAGCGATTGTTGCGATGGCAATGGTGATTTAATTCTAATAAAAATGGTTTCCTATGCTTTTTAAATGAGGATTAAATTTTGCAGTTTTTTAAATAATTGAAGTACTTCGAATTCGAATTATTTTCTGAAATTTTCAATGCATTCTAATTTCGATGCGCTGAAGTTTTTGACGTATCACACTTGTCCGTAGCATTTGTAGTTTGGACTATGAAAGTGGGTGACAGATATTCAGACAGATGGACAGACAGACGGACTGAACGATTACTACCTACCACTTTTTACGTTATAAACGTAGTGTGGAAGCTAAAAGGGAAGTGTATGAGGCTGAGGCACTTTTTAATATTTCCGCTGTCCAATAAAAATTTTCGATTGTTTTGAGACACATGTAACTATGTCTACTACATTTACTTTCACGGGCCTTAAAATAAATCCTGTCTATATTATTAGGGATAAAACTTCAGAAAAATAGGACATCCTAAGCGTTTTTATACAAAAAATAGTTTTCTAATGTTTGAATTGCGTTCACGGGTGCTTCAAAATATTAATCTATTAAAAAATATCAGAGCGATCAAAATTTTACTAAACCTCTGAAACGTGAACACTTCCGAAGAATATTTTATTCTGAAGAGTCTCCAACATCGAAAATATACATGTTGAACGTAAATCCAAAGGGGTTTTGTTTTCAACTTTGACTTGTGTACTTTATATCTTTTTATAAATTTATCAAAAGCCCTCATTTAATTGAAGATTATTTTACCCTTAATAATGAAATTTCAGTAAACCGAATTTTAATGCAGCAGCAAAAAAAAAAACGATTGCAATTAAACGCGATTAAGTATCGAGTTATAAAATTTTTCTAGCAGTGCTCTGAATTTTCGTAATACTGCTGATAACGGAACGTGGAAACATATAATCTTAATTTCTTCAATAGAAATGTTACTATATAAGAAGAAAATACTTATCAGTAAATTCGATCATTTTTGCCTATATTCTACTATTTCCTAATGAAAATGCTTTTAAAATCTTAAACTATTTAATCTAAGTTTTAAAATTAAAAAGGTTTTCTCCTGTGCTGGTGAAGATGTAGATTAAATATTTTATTTGTGATTAATATTATTTATCTATGTGTGTATATATAACAGATGTCCCACATCAACTTTCCTTACTACTTTATTCTTGATTTCTAGATTTATTTGCTATTGCAAATACCAACCTTTGTAAATAAACATGAGTACGGCCCATTATAATGAAACTTCATCTCTCTTTCTATCCCTTTCACACTATCTCTCTAAGGCTCCACTAAAAAATTAAAAACCCACAGACAAAGAACAAGATCTTTAACTATTTTTATGTCATTATATAACTTTATTCTGTTAAACATTTCGGGCTAGGTACACTGTTAAAAATTTTGTGCTTGGTTTCACAATGATATTGGTTCCTAGTAGCTGCAACGGCTGAATGGTGAAACGTTCCACCATATTTTTGGTATTCGGTTGAACCATTTCTCAGGTTTTTGTTTCCAAATCCAGAAAAATGGTTCAACCAAACACCGAAAAAAAGGTGAAACATTTCTCCACTCAGCCGTTGCAGCTACTAGGAACCAATATCATGGTGAAACCTAGGACCAAATTTTTAACAGTATCAATAAAAAAAAATGGTTCCTAGTTGCTACAACGGCAGTGCGGTGAAAAGTTTCACTATTTTTTTTTTTTTTTTTTTGGTTTTAGTTTGAACCATTTTTCAGATTTTGAAAACCAAAACATTAAAAAATAGTTTAAACGAATTCCAAAAATATGGCGAAACATTTCCCCATACACCGGTTGCAGGAACAAATGCAACTTTTACACATACGACTTTTTACATTTTGCGACACACATACAAATGCGTAGTTGCGCCTCTTTGACTCCCAGTCCCTGAATTCCTTACCTGCTGTGGGTGTCATTCGCGCATGTGTGTGACTTGGCCATGCAAACGCGACCTCCTTTAAGTACAGCGCTCCAACCGTGGGTGTAATTTGCGCGTCTTTCAAGCCTCGAAGTTTAATGACATGCCAAGTCGTAAAGATATGTTTCTGGAAGCGAAAGGTTCTTGGCTGCTAAGCGATGTTAATGAATGTCAACCCTAATTGATTCCTGTTTGTATGATTTGGCTCCTGATGTTTTTGACAGTTATGAATAAGGATTATGGTGGAAGTAATTATTAAAGAAATGCTTATGGGATTTAATTCATAATTTGAGTTTGTAATTAATTTTTTTGATTTTGCTTTCTGTTAATGCATTTATTAACGTTTTAGAACATTTTTTAGGCTATGAGTTTGATAGAATGTTCTTTTTTACTCAGAACTACAAAGAAACATGCTCTAATGAATAAATATTTGATTGTATTAATATGCAGTTTACTCAGCTCGAAATTGTGTTTACCATTCAGATCACTAAATAAAATGGAAAGAAATTAAACGAAAAGAAAAAAAGAAAAAGAATTAATTGCTTTTTTTACTGACAGTTTTTTAAAAGCAAAATACTGAGAATAATAAAGCAACTATATTTTTTCGTATTGAGCTCAATAAAAGCAGTTTGAATGGAATGGTTTGCTTTAGATCATACAAAACGCGTGATAAAATAAAGCAAGCTTTGACGTTGAGAACTAAACTGTAAAAAAATGTTTCTGAGCCGAATACAAAAGTTTATGAATCATCGCTTGTTTGATAATACCGTCAAAATCGTTTTCTAGCGACAAGACGGAAAAGTAGTATTTTAACAGCATTTTACATAATTCTTAGGAAAAGAAAACAAAATTAAGAACAAAAAAACTTTTGTTATACTAACAAAAATCTGGAAAATGAAGACTTATTCGGATAAATGTGTACATAAAAGAAAACTCACTATTGTTTCTCAGCTAATTTTAATCCATGTAAATCAATGTATAAGTTTCCCCTTAAAATCACGTTAATTTGCATGGCTTTCATGTTTTTTGCTTCTTTGCCAATTTTGATCCAATCAATCTATGTTTGAATCGATTTCACATAGAATTAGTTTTGGAGTTAGCTTTGGAATCCTAACTTCAAATTCAAATACGATCAATAGAAACTTGCGTATGTTTCATACTAGTTTTGCTTTGGAAAAGCTCTATTCTTCAGCAAGTATTCTTTGACGACAAACATTCTGTTAGAAAGCCTACCGACGAGGTCGCTGGAATCGAACGAAGACTTTTCAGTACTGCATTTAAAGGTTTGACAATGTCGTAGGTCAAAAGTATGACATTATTTATATTAAAACTAATTTTACCAAGAAAATAATTTTGAAACATAGAGTTGGTTTTATTGGCCGATTTCATTGGATGGAAAGAAAGACTTTTTTTCCGATGTCTAAATGAGAGATTTCGATCTCCGATAAAGTTGTGTGATTTGTACTTGTCATTTACATGGCTTTTTACGTGGTTGAATAGGTTTCGTAATGAACACACTAACACCACAATAAGTATTTATATCATTTTTATAATTTCTTTAATCATCATAAAAAATGAAAAATTATCTGTTAATATTTATATAAAAAAGTATTGAGTTGATATAAATACTAACATATTCTAGATAAGTTTATGCGTCTGTGTTCCTCAGATGGTTAAGAGTGAAATTCACTCCTATCGGAGAAGTGCATTTTCGGCACGGAAAGGAGTGGAAATTAACTCAGACTGAGTTAAAACCGCTCGTTTGTTTTAAGAGTGTAAGGTATATTAGTTCCTTGTCCCTGCCTACGTAGTCTGTAGTCAAAAGTATAAATGCACTGCTAAAAAGTTCCTAGCAGATTGCACCTAAATACTTGCGTAAGCTTGCGAAGGAAGCTTAACAGCTTGCGTTGCGGAATTTAGATGCCCAACAGCCGACGGTGAATTCTACCTTAAAACAGTGGTGGCATTTAAAAAGTTACAGGATTCCGATGCAATCTGATTCAAAAATTTTAATAGTGTATTTTTTATACACTCTTAAAACAAACGAGTGGTTTTAACCCAGGCTGAGTTAATTTCCACTCATTTCCGTGCCGAAAATTCACTTCCCCTATAGGAGTGGATTTCACACTTTTTGCGGAGTGGGTAAAAGAATTAAAAGAAAACAATCTACGTCCTACACTCTTAAAACGAGCGGGTTTAACTCAGTCTGAGTTAATTACCACTCCTTTCCGGTGCTGAAAATGCACTTCCCCTATAGGAGTGGATTTCACTCCTTTGTTTTAAGAGTGTAGTAATTAATATCCGCTGCACTTTTTTTCTTTCATTTAAAACCATTGAGTTATGGTCTTGTCAAACCATAGTAGCTGCTAGAGATGGCTTGGATGAAATCCTGTACACGAAAGCCCCCGAAAAGTAACTGGAGCGTAAATGGACCCACTCCAATACCAAAATCAGAAAAACTTACAAGAAGAGTTTGAAAAATATAAGAAACGATGGGGGGGGGGGGGGAGGGATGGGGGAGGAGAGATCCAGAGCTCCCAAGAGCAAAAATGCTCGTGGACATACGCAGTGACATCGATTCCTTTGGACTTGCAACAGCTTTAGGATAGGAAGTGGGATTTTATTTTACTTTCATGTCGATGGGGATAACTTTTAAGGAAATGGACTTGTTCTACGGCTTTAGAACCGTGGGATTTGTTTTTGGTAAAGCAAAATAAGTATTTAAATTTATTATTATAAGTGAGGTGGGTAAAAGTGTGCTATTTTTCCTATCAAATGGCTTAAAGGTTAATTTTTATGCAAGTTTGGAACTTTGTATGCTTTAACACGGTAAAATCAGCAAACGGTTTTATAAAACATACAATTCTTTGTTTCTCATAATCATTAAAAAATATGTACTGTTTTTATAATTTAAAGAAATTTCTATGCTTTATTTGCAACTTATCTTTAATGTGTTGCTAAAAGTCAATTAATTACTTTTTTAATTCAACGTAGCTCAATTATAAAGAGCTAATTATAAATTATTTAAATTTACGTCATGTTTTTGAAGATTAAATATGCCAAAATATATTTGAAATCAAAATTTAAAGTCTGAATAAAATTTACATAAAAAAATAATACAAAAAATTAGTCAAGGACAACAAAAGAGCCTAATTTGCCAAAGTAGACAAACAATACCAACTCAATATGATTGTTTTTCAATATCGAATCATTGTCCTAATCTCAGAAAAATATGAGATGAGCATCTAAAGAATATTATACGATATTGTGTGATAATAAGGGTGACTATAAGTAATGACGTTATACATACTGTTGAAGAACCAAATTTTAGCTTGATGCAGAGAAAACCAAAACTCATTTTGACTAGCATCGCAAGCTAATCCTTTTGTGGTGAACGGCAGAACACGAGCGTGCGAGTTTACTCACAGTTAAGTGAAATTGCGCCTGCTTTAGAGGGCTAAAAGACGAAGTTTTAAAATACGTGTTTAGGAATACCAAATTAAAGGGCTAGAGATGTTGCTTGGATTCGCATGCATCAGCCCATTTCCGATTCACTCCCACTCTTATTGCTCATTTACAAAATAAACTACTTTGCTATTGTAGCTCGGTAATTACAAAGGAACTATGTGAAAGTTCATATAATTTAGCAATTTTTACCGAAGTATTGTCAAGGGTTTATAACTTAGTTCCAATTAAAAACTCAGCTGCCTTATTTAAAAGGAGAAAATTAACAGTTAGTCTACGATTATTACAGTGCTCTATAACAATTTCTCAAAATAAAGGCTGGTCCATGAACGATTCTACATCCCACTTAAGTCTGTAAGTTAGTAACCCACTTCTGGCATTGATATTCATACCTCAACGAATATGACAATAAGTATGTATGTGACGAATTGTAGAACGCAGCACTTAGTGGATGGCAATATATGTTATAATGTATGTTAACTTTGCAAGAATAGTCACACAATGGTTTTCTTTTTCCATATAAAAGTGACAGAGTGTTTATTTGCTCTTACTATATATAAGCTCTTCAAATGTTACAGTGAATTTGATTGCTTTCAGGCAGCGCAACCACTGCATATAAACTGAACCAAATAATGGTTAAATTATTCTTTACGAAATAAAAAACAAAGAGCATTTGTTTATTTATATCAATGTCGGTCTATTAGCTAATGAAACCTGCGAATCTACATATTTATAACATTTTACCTTAAATTTTATATTAGTGGTTGCCATGATTCGACGATGAACCCACAGTTGACTTAAACTTGGTACAGATTAAACGACTCGGAATGAAAAAGAGACCGAAATTGCACATTCTCATTAGCTCGTAGACTTACATTCGAATGAAACAGGGTCGGCAGAAATCTGTAGACCGTCGCTCATTCAAATTCGACAAAACCATTTCTTATACAGTTTTGCGCGTAGTTCCATTCGGTTTACCACCCTTCATTTCGAAAAGTACCATTTCTTCGAAATGATGATTATTCCTACTCTGCTAATCTCTCGCTTGCTAAGACTAATCCCAGAATTAGGAAGGAGAAGCTCAACACAATGAATTAAAAGACTGGTTGTTTGTGTTCAAGTCATTTAACGTTGTTCTTAAGTCCGTTGCGTCTGCGTTAAAACCTGCTTTTCCCTTATTACGATTTATATTAAGCTTAGTCTAAATGCATTTCACGTGTAATTGAATGGAAGGGCTTTTGCATCTTCTCGTACGTTTTGGGTAATTTTATTGAAGTTTAATAAAAATTGTTGTTAATATTTTTTACCTGAAATCAGTTTAACATTTGTACTTATTTCTAAAACTATAAAAAATCATTCACTATCTATTTATAAGGAGGCCCAGTTGCTTTGTGGTTGTGCTTCGCATTGCCACGCTATAGGTCGACAAGGGGGTCGAATCTCGGATTGGGCGAGGTTGACTCATCCTTTCATCCCTTAAATGGGTCGATAAAATAAATACCAAGTATGCTTGGGAACAAAACACTGAGGGTTCCACGTGAGGCTGACCACCTTATCGGAACATCTACCTAGCACCGCAGAGCCCTTGGTCAAGTAAGCTGGAATGGGCACGGCAAAACGTGGCCCGCTAACGGACTGTTGTGCCGAGGAGTTTAATTTATCTATTCTAGGGGGTATTAAGTTTTTTATTTGGTTTGTAATATCACATAACTATAATTTACTTTTATACATGCTTATTTTAGTTTGTAGCTTTAAAACGCAATAAATAAATACAGTGTAGGTTTTCGTAAAATTAACCTAAGGTATACTGTACATAAATAAAAAATGAGGGCATACTCATCAACTAATTGTATTTTTAGAGAAACTGATGACCGAGAGTAACTTGGATAAAAATTTAGTATATATGTAGAAATGTTATTTTTTTTAAAAATAAATGGTAAAATATCAGAATTATCAAACAATCATACACTGTTAAAAAATTTGTGCTTGGTTTCACCATGATATTGGTTCCTAGTAGCTGCAACGGCTGAATGGTGAAACGTTCCACCATATTTTTGGTATTCGGTTGAACCATTTCTCAGGTTTTTCTTTCCAAATCCAGAAAAATGGTTCAACCAAACACCGAAAAAAAGGTGAAACATTTCACCATTCAACCGTTGCAGCTACTAGGAACCAATACCATGGTGAAACCAACCAATATCATGGTGAAACCTAGCACCAAATTTTTAACAGTGTAGGGCATACGATACAATATTTTAAAAATAAAACCAGAGGGCATACTCAGTATACCCTTCATTGAAACACTGGTTAAATCAATAATTAATTTGGAAACACCATTGTGAAACAAGTTTTAAAAGAAAATTGAAGCTGTCATTTATGCAAGTTGCTTTAGGCCGTTCCCCTATACTTTTTTCTCATTGATTACGTTGTTAAAATTATGGTGCCTGAAGAACTGCTCTCATCATTTGACCAAATCCAGTTCTGCGAAGATTCTTACTGCACGAGAAAATTCAATGTTTCATAAAAAAATTTACTTTCATCTATTCGGATTCATCTTCTACATTAAATAACTTACGTATGATTGATTCAATAATTAATTATTATTCGGTGGAGAATATTCCAAAGACAACTTTCCTTTGCCCAAGGAAGAATTCTTCGCACAAAAACTAGTGAAATCTTCTACATTCTAAATATGAAGCAAATAGCTTAGAAAGCTTATTAGCTTATAAGCTTATTAGCTTAAGAAAGTATATTGAAATAGAATTAAAAGTTTGTATTTCTAAATTATTTATCTTGTAAGGATTACAAATCTTTTAATGATTGGCAATGGTTTCCGTAATTCAGAATATTTAAATCCTTGTATTGCTAAAATACATAACGAAAATTCAAATATGCAGGCAGGGGTTGGAAAAAAAATTTGAAACACTTGGCGATTTTTTTTTCTTCACAATTCTCTTTAACTACTACGACATTCATCTGATTTTGACGTCTGGTATTACTAGTTCTGGCTCACATTTTTGCACAAAAATATCGTCTTTAATGCAATTTTGTGGTACGAAAAATATCAAAGTAAAAAAAAAAAACGTTTTGAAGCACCCTGATCTTAAAAATTTATAAAAAAGATAATTTCTTTTGAATTAATAGTAATAGAACTAATATTTATTCAGAAATTCTATATAAATGTTAATTTTACTACAGGAATTTAGCTTCTGTTTAGGTAAATAACTTTACTTTCAATTACCTAACATGAAATTTAAGGTAATGAAAATATTCCGATGGGATCGAAAATCCAAACAGGAGATTTTGTGTTTTTCACGCGTTTTGGAGGGTGCTGATTCTTAAAATGTGGTTTTATAACATTGGTCCGTCTGTCAAACTGTCTGTAATTTTGTCTGTCTAAACTCTACTATAGCTCGCACCAAAAGAGCTATAAACTTCAAATTTGGTACGCGAGTTTGTAGTATCTGTCAAATCTCATAATGAAGTTTTTGAGAAAATTGCGCATGCGCAATAGGTAGATCATGAGTTCCTATTATTGATACGGGATCATAAAGTTAAAAAAAATCGCACGTGCAGAACGGACATTCGAAACTAGTATATCAATTATATATTATTAAGTGTTAATTGAATGTCGTGTGGCGTTTTACATATCTAATTTAAAAAGGAACAATCTTTTTATGGGCTTCTAAGATCAGGTGCTTCGATTTTTTTATATTTATTTTTGGATACATACCATATAATTGCATTAGAGACTATATTTTAACGCAGAAATGTGTGCCGTAACACGCGTAACAAGTCTTCAAAAGAATTTTGCATATTTCTAGATAGATTATGAGAAAAGTGAAGAAAATTATAATTTCAAATTGCTCAATAATTTAGGACCACGGTCAAGTGACGAGCTGACTGAGTAGGCACCCAACGCAACCGTTAAGGGCGACATCATATGCAGCGTTGGGACTTTAAAGCATATTTTAACGTGCACTTCCTATTACACGGGAAAATATTAGTCGGACATTCTTGGCTGCACGGACCGTTTATAGGTAAGCAGTAATTGTGGCGATTCCCGGACTCGAACCTTCCGCATGAAAGGGGAACGCCTTAACCGACTGGGCTCCCCAGCGGGGGGGGGGGGGGGGGGGGGGGGGGGGCTGATTAATAAATAGCTGTGAAAACGATGAGTAAGTTTACAGTTTTAATCTGTCTTTACCTTTAGAAAATTAAGGACGTTTAACTGTATGCTCAGTTTTAAACACATTTAGGAAATAAGAGCAAAATCATTTACAAGGGATTTAAACACATGAAAGTGAATGAAAATAAAAAGTATACATATAATAGATGGATTTGCTGTGTATTTAAACAGTTATAGCAGCCATAGGCAAGGAAATAATCTTTTTTTTATTATTTTCATTTACTTCCATTCTTTAAAAAAATGCGATTTCAACTCCTACTATTTAAAGTCATGTAACTCTATAAAATCGGAATTACTGCTATTCGAAAAAATATTATGAAATATATTTCTAAAAAATAGCTCTAAAGAAGCTATGCAACCAATTCCCCTGTGTTATTTAACGCATCAAAAATAAAGACCTCACACTTTGATAACTCACCACCACTAAGAAACCTCAAAATAAAAACAAACAAAGAGCTGTTGCCATTCCATAAGAACGAAATCTTCCGAGACAACGCCGCTCGCAGATAGCCCGATTCCCATCAGGGACCCGTTCCCGCAAAAGACCTCCACGAAGGCTACGCCTTGGCGATAAGAGAACGGCTCAATTTTCTCACGTATTTTCTTTATTATCTCAACCCAATGTGGGAAATATGACGTTCCGGCCCCACCCTTACCAGCTTCTATTCGGATACGGATATACAATTTGGAAATATGGCATAAGTATAGAGAAAAAAGGTTTTGTGTGGATACGTTTATGTAGTAGAGTGGTGCATATCCAGATTTTATACGTTTATTTTTATTAATACCTATTTTTTCAATTTGCCATACAAGCACCCATTACTATTAGGTTGGATTAAAGCCGTTACTATGCCTGGAAAACGTGTTTTAGTTTGTACACTGTAAAAAAGGAAACAAAACAGCAAAAAATTTTGTGAATAATTAACAGCATGCTTACATTATTTTTTAGCGTTATTGGAAAATAATACGTAATAAAGAAGCGCAAACTGCTAGAATCAAATAAGAAAGACCACAACAAGACGAACAAGTATAGGTATAGGGCTTTTGTGGTCGATGTGTATATCTGTATAATCGACCGATTTATCATCGGGAGGGTTTTGAACAAAGCCGTACCACATGCATGTCATTAAATATAATTAATATTTACTAAAAAAAATCACTGGTGGTCCCCGAGTACACTGGAATAGACGCGTTCGTTAAATCTGTCGAGTCCAAGGTCCAACTGCGTTATCGTACGATGTCGCTCGCAGGGTACGGTGTTCTTTAACAGTTGAAAAATAACGGAAAAATACTGTTGAATTTACGACGTTTCTGTTTACATACAAAAAAATTGCTGTATAAAACAGCAAAAAAAAGCTGACAGCCATCTTGTCAGCATATTTTGCACAAAACATTTGTTATATTAATGGATTAAAAGAATGATCTTTGATGCAGAACCTCCTAGAGTAGTTTCTGGAGTTCGACTGCTAAACGAAGCACGTATTAGTTTCTTTATTTTAAAAAAATGTATTTTATATGATTGTTTTAGGCATACAAACAAAAATGCATAGTGCTTTAAAAAAACAACGAAAAGTGACATAAAATCTGATGTGTTCAAACAGGCAAGTGGTCTAAGTTTTAAATATTAAGCTGTTGAAATTGTTGAAATACCACACACTACATTAAGTCTGTAGGTTTTTTCTTTCAAAAAATCGTTGGTGAATAAAATTAGGCACTTTGTTTTAATTAAACTCTGGCAAATTTATTTTCGCTATTTTATTAAATCTTAATTTTTCTAAGGCTGTTTTATGTAAAAAAATTAACACACACATATATTTAAAGAAAATATTTAACTTTAGGCAATTACCCCCCAAAAAATTTCAGCATATTTTTCACAGCATTATGTCGAATTTATAAAAATTAAAAAGGTGTGAAAGATAAAAGAAAAATATTAATAATGCTTGATAGTTATTAAATATAGTTGTTATCCTTAGTTTAAAAAAAATTTAAAACTAAGGATAACAAACATATACGCCCATCAGACTACAAAGAAACTTCTTTTTGATTTTTAAAAAATGTTTTTAAATTTTGATATTACCTGAAAGTGAAGCATGGCATATTTTTTTTAGCATGGCATATTTTGAAGCATGGCATATTTAGGAAATAAAAACTCTTGAGACGTCAAATAGTTTGTCCCAAAACTATGTCGCACCGACATAAATTTAATAAAAGTTAAAACAACATTTTTCCAATCTGCCAAGATTAATTATTTGCCAAAGTAACTAAACAATCTATAGATTTAAAGATTAAAAACTTTATTTCTTTTTAAATACCAATAAAAAAAGACTGTTTTGGTATTTATCGGGGAAAAAATTATGGATTTGAGTATAAAATCACAAATTTTTTTCCCATATGTGATATTATAATATAATTTTAACTGCATTAAGAAGAAAATTTTTGCTAACTAACGTTAATGTACTGTGTCTTAAAAAAATAGGAGAGACCGTGACCAGCTTTGTAAAGGAGAAAGTTTTCCACCTGGAACTTTTTACTGGAAATGAGCCATTATGGGGTGCCAACTGGTGGCTTGGTTTATGAAGCAACATGTCATGTGTCACCGACAAGAATATTTATCTAGTTGTTGTTGTTGTATTGTCGTTAGTGCTGACATGCTGAGTAAATTTTCATACTAGTATTGAAACCCAAACTGAACGTACTATTATTATTAAACTTACAGTTTTATCTTTGCATGAACTAAATGATAGTTCCTTCCTCTACGCAACTATGTAATCTTCTTTATTATTTTAGTCTACAATAAAATGTACATAAAAATAACAAAAAAATATTTTTTTTAGAATTTTTATAATTTTTCAAGAATAGTTGAAAAATGTACCGCATGCATTGTACCGCATATAGGGCACGTTTTTCAGCTTAACATGCTTGTTAATCACTTACTGTCACAAACTATACTTACGTTTTGGAAAAGTAAGAATGCTTGTTTTTATATGAAAGTTTAAGGGAGGAAATAATATCCTGTTTTCTCCAAAATAAAAAAATATATGTAACGGAAAAAAACATGGAAAACTATATAGCCACGTTCTCTTCTACAGTGTCAACTAAATGAAATTTATTCCAATATTTTTTCGGATTTATTAATTTAATTCATTTGCAATATATTTTATACATGGATTATATTTCTTTGTTACAATAACTCTATAAATAAAATGTTTTTTAGAATAATTTAAAAAAAAATCATTGCTGCTGTAACTGTATACGTGATTTTTGTTTTAAGTATTTACAGTTAAAAATTAAAAATTTTAATAAATTTCTAAAATATCTTTGCTAAGCATATCTTTATGATAGATATTGGCTATTATAGATTATTATAAATATTAATATTATTATTAGATTGTTCGTTAGGAGATTTGTTATAACTATATCTTTAGATAATAATCATTTGTTTTAAAGCAACATTTTCATGATTAATTGTTGTTATATATAAATTAGACGGCATATTCACGCAATAAGTCTTAAAATTACATTAAAAAAAATACAATAGCTTCAAAATTTGCTTAAGTATTTTGCAGTTTCAAGTATATAAAAAAGATTAATTTAGACTTTAAGTTATGTTTATAAGTTTTAAGGTAATACAAATAGCCACTAATTTTTACTTAAGTTCTTAGACGCCAATTGAAATGCGAAAAAATGTAAAACTATAATGTGGTTTCAAGATGTTCTGTTTAAAATCAAAACAATCACTATATTAAATTCACCAGCCTAACCTATTGTACTTCGTTAGAAGTATAATTGAACACTGCTCAATTGTAAAAAAAATAAGTTATTAAAAATAAGTTAAATAAGAGGGAAAATTTTCAGTTATTTTGTACTCTTTACAAATACCTCGTAATTATAATACTGCTTAAAAATATAAAAATATTATTAACTGATCCAACAACATTAATTAAAAAACATTAATTAAAAAGACTTTTAAGACATGCGCCACTGGAGCTCCTTACACTACTTCTGAATCGGTAGCCATCAGCAGCCGATAATTTATTCATCCATCGCCAATAATTCCAAGAAGGCTTTCAAGATAAACGACGTGCTAGATGAAGACATCCATCCTTAAGAAAATGAATGGGCGAACATGCTTCATGACGGAAACGCCCTATTTAGAACATACGGAAGAAAAAATAGGAAAAAAATCTTATGTCTTACATTACTTGGTGTATTATTTTGCTAGATGCAGCGATTTTGGTCGGTAGAAAATGTTTGTTTATGTAAACATATAGAATTAGTGTGAGATTAATTAAATATATGTGAAATATAAGAAAGTTTACTTTTCTATTATAGATTTATTATTTGCTTTGGTAAAGGTTTTAAATGATTTACTGCGTAAAATGAATATATTATGCAAATTATATTTTTCTAATCTTTTCAAATGATGTAATGCCGTGTGTCTTTTCAACCGATAATTATAAAGCTTTGCCAACGTTAGAGGGAAAAAATTAGAGATCAAGTTAGAGTAAATAATGACTTAACAGTTTACCTTTTAATTATGGCTCTAACTTTGATGATTAAAAAAACAGATAAAGGAACAAGTAGGTTTGTTACTGTCACCAAGAACCACTTCCACACACGATTTGTAAACCTTAAAAATAATTTAATGGTAATTTAAACTTTTTTCTCAATTCAATTAATATTCTATAAGCATTCTGTTAAGTCTTTGTGATATCTGTATCATTGTAATATATATCTGTTAAGTCATTATTTACTCTAACTTGATCTCTAATTTTCTCTCTCTTCCGTTGACAAAGCTTTATAATTATCTCTCAAATCAAATTCAATTAATATTAATTACTATTTGGTAAATTAATTTAGAGTTAAAAGAATAATAGTTAATAAAATTACTTGCTCTACAAATAGAAGCGAAACTGATCATATCATCCTTTTTACTATATATTTTCTTGAAAAAGTATTTACAATTTGCAAAAAAACAATCTATAATTTGTATTTTGTCGTCCTTCTACAATGGACAAGTTGCATGAAACGCGAAATTCATAATATATGTGTTTTTCTGGTACATTAGAAGCTGCAGATTCCGAATGTAAGGTTAAATATTCACAAATATGTTTAATTTCAACAAAAAATGGATTTGAAATTTGCCGAAAATGTACGTCACTGAAAACAGCTCTGACGTCAACTGTTATGTTTTTGGCGATGTTTCGATCTATGCTGAAATACAGTTTATAAAATAGTAAACCTTACAATTTCTGCGAAACCTCATTAAAAGAAGACAATATTATTTGCAACCAGTTCATATCAAGGAAGTTAAATAGCTTGTTCCAAGTTTGGTTGTTAGTTAAAATACACACACTAGAGCGCGTATAAGCTATTGCAGAACTATTGACTGTTGGATCGATCGGAATAGTCGAGTGAAATCGTTCAACGTTTGAAGAAATTAACTGGAATGAACATGGCATGTTTCTGTAAAATAGCATAACTTTTTAAGAGTTTGATAAGGATGAAAGCACGTTTCACAGTTTCAAAAGCGATACAGTGAAACGTACATACGAAATAACACGCCAAGAAAAAAAAGCCAACTGTGACGTCATCTGTTATGCTAAGAGAGGTTTAACAAGAGTGACGTATCATTAACTTTAAAAATGAATTTAAAAATAAATACATCTTTAAAACCAGAAATACTTGAGTTTTAGAGTTTTTTTTAATATGCTTAATCGAATAAATATGTTTGTGGAAAACGCTGTAATTGTCCATTATGCATTAAAAAACGTTTAAATGCGAGTTGAAAATGACCATATTTATTATTAAAAAACAAAGAAATTGAAACTCTCTCTCTCTCTCTCTGCCACTCTTCACATATATAATGAACCATCAAAAGAACTCTATTATGATCAATACTATGACGTCGTTTTAAACTTATTTATATCATCAATGCTACATTCTTTTACATTTTTATTCATTTCTTTATTCATTTAAATAAAGTTTCTCGTGTGTTTGAATAAGTGGCATAAATGGAAATTTTGACTGAAAATAGAAAAATATTATTATTTAAATGGGAATTAAATGTTTTAGTTTTTTAATTTTAAATATACTTCTAATTTCGATTTTTTAAAAAAGATTCGAGATACAGAATTGCCTAATGATTTAGCGTTAATATAATTCACTACACTTGTCAGTGACACTTTTGGTTCGTTCTGTGAAAGTGGGTGATGCACGGAAAGATGGGCTGAGCGATTGTAATATCTTCAACTGTTTACGTTATAAACGTAGTGTGGAAGCTAAAAAGGATGAAAATATCAAATATTGAGGTTAATTTCAATGTAATTTTATAAAATAATTTTGCACAAATATTTTTTTTCCTTTAAAATTAAACCGGAAATACCAAAGTCATATTCCTTTATCCGTAAGAAAAATTCAGAACAATCTTTAAAATTCGTAAAGAATTCTAAAAACTCAACGTTTTAATTGATATCTGTGATGTCCCTTTCATTTTGCGTGAATAAAATTCAGAACAATCTTTAAAATTCGTAAAGAATTCTAAAAACTCAAAGTTGTAATTGATATCTGTGATGTCCCTTTCATTTTGCTTGTATGTCTTTTAATTCCTTTTGCAAATACAGGATATTAATGAACTGATATTTAATACCGAATTAACACGACTTAGTATTCATTTATTGCATTTTACAATGTACCCGATCATACTGTATGCATACCCACTTAAGTTAGTTGACGAAACCTGATTCGTCAGCTTAAAGGAACAATGCGTGATTACTTCTCGTGACGTCAGTTCGTCCTCATATACTCACTAGTCCATATATAACGCATTTCTGCTCTATTCCTGGTAAGCCTAGTGTGCATAGAGAACACGTGGTACAAAGTCACAAAGACGTATAGTGTGCGTTAATATTACCAGTTCCACCAATTGGTTTGTCTGAAATAACTTGAAAAGGCATGATTCTTTAAATCTTCGTTCCATGCTAAAGAGACCAAACTTAAATCCTTTCCCCCTTCCACGGCAAGTTGTATTTTCTAGATTTCGCACACCAAACTTGTATAACAAATATAAGTATTTTAAATAATGTTGTTCTAATCAACTAATGCATATTATTCATTTTTGTTCAATGAATTAAGCACTGAGAATCGATTATGATTAATTTAAAATTATGTTCAAGAAATAAACAATATTATACAACTTGATTGGCAGTACATATATATATGACTCAGTTGTTTAATAAAATATTTAAAAATTGATGTATTTCACATAGATATGAGATACTTCCTCTATTAATTTACTAATTTAAAAAGAATTTTTATCGAAAATATTGTTTATTGCTCTGTTATCTTATTTGATTAATATTTTTTTGGAATATTTAATTATTATTATTGGAAAATATTTATCTTATTTTTAAGGATACACAAATATAATTTGTTGAAATAGTACAAAAAGCATTCTTTTTTTATAATTTAGCAACTCTACAAATTTCATTGTATGCCTTTACCATTATGATAAACAAACTATTTAAATACTTTAAACTACATCAATGTAATTTACATAATTTGTGTTACATCTCATGCGTTTTTATTGAATTACACCAATTTTTTTCACTATGCACCATCTATTACCGTAAAAATAACACAATCTCAAAGTGGGTGTCGTAAAGAAAAAGCAGAAATCCTTCCCGCAAAATAGTATTCCGATTCGTGGGTACTTCGGACATGATTAGTTGATATGGCCGATCTGCATCGCTGAGTTACATGCGAGGCAGGCTTAATAGTTATTTGCACATATTATGTCCTATAAATTAACCGGGTTGTCGCAGTGAGCAACATTTAGTGCGTCGTCTGAATGCTGAGTGCGTAGCACTGAAAGGGTACATGCCACCGTGCGAAGGGTTCTCCGAAATGACATGAGATAGTTCGAAATTCAATTTAGAATCATCCGTTTTGCCATAGGGGGTGTCCCAAAACTAACTTCTCCAAGTTTAATGATTTAAAAGGAGAATATGGTTGATCATGATTTTTGAGATGTATTGTTAAGGGTAGTCACACTTGCAATTTTGAAGTGAATATTTTTAGATTTTAGTTTATTAACAATTGACTTTTTTGAGGAAGGTACTTAAAATTTTAAACGATAACAAACAGGACTCTACAGGTAATAGAAAAACAACCCTTCCTAAAATTAGGAAAAAACAATAATAAATATGTATCCCTTTTTAAAGGGTATATATATTTTAAATATGCTAGTACTTTTTTGCCTACTGTAAGGTCACGCTCAGATTAAATAAATAACTGAAAACGTGCAGACGATTGTGTAAAAGCATATGTGCGGTGGCAACAGTAGTTTTGTAGAAATGAAAAAGTTTTGTTTTCGAATTGGTGTAAAAAGTGAAGTCTGTTCTTTTAAATAAAGTAGTTAAGAAAAGAAATAGGTTTTTTTTTTAAAGTTTATTAAAATCCATCATCGGCCACTACATAAATGTGCGGAGAAACGGCCCAATGGATTTCGAATAATTTTGAAGGACTGTGAAGATTGAGAAGATAGCCAACGGCTTGATAGTGAGTGAATCATTTTGGATGTTCTAACAGTTGTTTTAAAGAAGTTATATAGTAATGGAAGTTTAGTTAACAAAGGTATTCTGAATAGTTCGAAAGTTGTTTTAAGTTCATTAGAAGTTATTTTGAAGAGTCGTGAAAAAGAAATGGTGTTTCTTGCAAAAGCAAAGAAAGTAGATTTGAAGTGTTTGGCGGAAGAATTAGGCGAAACGGTAACGAAAGATATGAAAGTTGTTGAGTTAAAAAACATAGTTTTAAAGAGTGCCGAGTATGAAGAAGGATTTGTGAAAAACTTATTAGAAAGAATAGTTAGTGAAAGAGAGGAAGAAGAGGATAAGCGCCAAGAAGAGAAGATTGAGCGCCAAAAAGAGGAGATTGAGCGCCAAGAAGAAATTAAACGCCAAGAAAACGAGTTTCTATTGGAAAAGTTGCGCCAAAGAAAATGAATCTGCTTTAGAAAAGTTAAAGATTGAAGCATCGATGTCCAAGAATGGTGATGCAAGAGAAATGGCCTCTCAAAATGGAGGAGTGCAAGAACAGGCTCAAGTTGGATTGCAAAAACTAATGCGTAAGTTTGATCCTAAAGAAGGCGATATTAGTTTTTTTTTCTCATATTATTTGAAAGACAAGCACGAAGAGTTCAGGTAAAAGAACAAGATTGGGTGACAAATCTTGTTGGACTATTGCCGTTAGAAATGGCGAATTTGATTGCCAGGGAACCAGAGGAAAAAGCCAATGACTATGAGTACGTGAAGAGTATGTTATTAAAAAGGTTTAAATTGAGCCCAGAAGCGTTTAAAATAAAGTTTAAGAGGCACTGTAAGTCATCTGAGAACACTTGGCGAGATTTTGGATTTGAATTGGCGAATTATTTTAATGAGTGGATTATAGGACTAAAAATCAACGATTTTGAAAGTCTAAAACAACTTGTCATTACAGAGCAGATGAAGGAACAAGTATCAAGAGATATGCAGCAACATTTTATTGATGAATGGGGTAAAATTATTACAGTTGATGCTCTTTCGGAGAAGTTAGATGAATATGAAAATGTGAGGCAATATAACCAGTCCAATAAAGCTCCTGCATTTCAACCATACAGGAATGGCTATCAGGGAAAACCTAACATGTTCAATAACAGAAATAATGCATCGGGTGAAGGAAATAGATATGAGCATAACAACCGGGGAGGATTTGATAAGAGAAATTCCTTCCAAAAACCAGTTACATGTTTTAATTGTGGAAGATCTGGACACTTAGCAAGGTTTTGCAGAGATAAGAATAAAGAAGGAAGGGGAAAGACCGAAGCTAAAGTTTCTGAAGTAAAGGTCGCAGAAGCCAATGTTTCTGAGGTAAAAGTAGTTGAAGAAAAGGAGATCGAAGGCAAAGTGGTCATCGCAAAATTCAATGGCGAAGTTGTACTGGAAAATAAGAAAGGGAATGCAGTTCAACCAAAAATGTCCGATCTGAAAATAGTAAAAATTTCATATGGTGGAGCAGAATATGAGGCAGTAGTAGATTCTGGTGCACAAATTAGTGTGTTTAAAAGCAGTGTAGTAGGGAAAGAAGTTGATTACAAAGGACATATAATGTTACAACCTGCGTTTGGTGATTGTTTGAAGGCTGAACTAAAAGAAGTGGAAATTGGTTTGGTGACAAGTTCGTATATTACACCGGTAATTAAAACGGTTGTGGCAACTGTGGACGGGTTGAATGCTGATATATTATTGGATACTGAGACTTATGAAGCATTATTGGAGCAGGAGAGAATATATAGTCCTAGATTCACAGCCACTATGAAATTAAGGTCGGATGCGCAAAAGGAAAAGTTGGATGCTACTGTGAATATTGAAACAGAAGAATGTGAGCCAAAAATAAGAGAGTATGATGCTAAGGACGACGAAAGCAAACCAGAGAATTTCAGGAAACAGCAACAAACTTGCAGTACTCTTCAGGAAGTATGAAAATTGGCCAAACAAAATAAAGGAGGGTATGTTGTAGAAGAAAATATCCTTTACCATGAAGATAATATGTGTGGAAATAAGATAAGACAGCTGGTGATTCCTGAAGTGAGAAGAAGCAAAATACTGGCGATTGCTCATGAATCGGTATTCGGAGCACATCTAGGAGCCCATAAAACGATTCAGAGAATCAAGTTTTCCTTTTATTGGCCGGGAATGATCAAGGAGATTAAAGCATACTGTAGTTCTTGCCATGGTTGTCAGTGCAGAAAGGTAATTCGTTCTGTCGACAAGATTCCGATAACACCTGTGTCTCGTCCTGAACTACCGTTTCAAGTGGTGAACGTAGATCTAATTGGCCCCATAGATCCGGTATCATCACAAGGACATAAGTACATACTTTGTTTAATGGATCAACATTCTAGATGGCCAGAAGCTGTCCCACTAAAATATCTAACGGCTAAGAGTACATGTGAAGCATTGCTAGAAATATTCAGTAGGACCGGAGTACCAGAAGTAATCGTGATGGACAATGCAACAAATTTTACAGCTAGTTTAACACAAGAATTTTTGAAGATTTTAGGAGCTTGTCCACGATTTACAACACCGTATCATCCAGAAGGAAATGGTTTAATTGAGAGATGGAACCAAACTTTGAAGAATATGTTGCACCATATTATTAGAGAAGAGGATAAAGGTTGGTACAGACACATTCCTTCTTTATTGTGGGCTTATAGAGAAGTTCCAAATGCAACTACAGGAGTACCACCTTTTCTGCTGATGTATGGAAGAGAACCAAAAGGTCCATTGTCTATACTGAAATCAGTTTGGACTGGAGAAGTATTGTTACCTGTAAATATGAATGGATCAGTAGAAAACTATTTGGAAGAACTAAGAGAGAAGTTAGAAATAGCAACGAAAAATGCCAAATTAACAAGTGAAGTACAGCAAAGTAGTTACGCCAAATATTACAATAGTAGAAGGAAATATCGAGAATTTGTACCAGGAGATCAAGTGCTTGTGCTCGTACCTGATTCTACCAATAAATTGTATGCCAGGTGGATAGGTCCAGTTAAGGTAATAAGAAAGGCGAAACCAAATTCGTATTACCTGCAGATGCCTGAAGGTAATTTAAGGTTACTTCATGTAAACAAGATGAGAGAATACAGAGCAAGAGAATTCAGACTGTTGGAGTTGTTTATGACGGGGATGAGGAATTTGGTGAGCTATATGAAACTCCAATAAACCCTGTAGCTAAGAATAATGATGAAGTCTTAAAAAGAGTGAACTTGGACTACCTGCCAGAGGTACAACAAAATCAACTGAAGAATGTTTTACTGTAATACAAAGCGTTATTTTCAGGAAAAATTAAGAGAGCTAAAGTAGGAGAGCATGTGATAAAGCTAAAAGATGAAGAGGAAACCATTAAACCAAAAACTTATAGGATACCGGAAAACCTAAAGAGGAAAGTGGATGCACGAATAGATGAGCTTCTAGAGTTGGGACTGATTGAACCTGCAGTGAGTGAGATAGCGCACCCTGTAGTATGTGTTCATAAGAAGGACGGAACAATTCGGCTGTGCATAGATTTTCGAAGCTTGAATGCAGTGACTGTACCTGATGCTTATCCAATGCAAAATATGATGGAGTTGAATTTCTTGGTAGGAAAGAAGAAGTTTATTACTGTTCTCGATATGCTAAAAGGGTATTGGGCGATACCAATGGAAGACAACAGCAAACATCTCACAGCATTTCGAACTCATCGAGGCCAGTACCAATGGAATGTAATGCCATTTGGATTAAAGAACTCTGCTGCAACTTATCAACGAGCTATGTCTAAAGTAGTACAGCCTATGTGTGACTTTGCATGTGCATATATTGATGATTTAGCAATATTTTCCGATACGTGGGAGGAACATTTAAAGCACTTGGAAGAAGTTTTCAAAAGTTTGGAGCAATTCAATTTCTCAGTGAAGTTAGAAAAGTGTGATTTTGCAAGGCAAAAAGTCAAATACTTAGGACATGTTATCGGTGCAGGTAGACATGCCCCAGATAGAGAAAGAATAGAAGCGGTCAAAAACCTGGAAGCACCAAAGACAAAGAAGCAGCTGAGATGTGCTTTGGGATTGTGCAACTTCTACAGGCAGTACATCCCGAATTTTGCAAGGATTGCCCTGCCACTAACAGAACTCACTAAAAAGAAGGTGTCAAACGAGATTACATGGAGCAAAGAGGCTGAAGGTGCATTCGAGGAGTTGAAGACAGCGCTATG
This sequence comes from Oedothorax gibbosus, assembly GCA_019343175.1. Taxonomy (NCBI): domain Eukaryota; kingdom Metazoa; phylum Arthropoda; class Arachnida; order Araneae; family Linyphiidae; genus Oedothorax; species Oedothorax gibbosus. Next base: position 23,602,633 of record CM033272.1, on the reverse strand, counting down.
TTCAATTACAGAGTTGCAAGTACCGGATATAGAGAAACCATATTACTTACATACTGATGCTTCTCAGACGGCAGTTGGATGTTGTTTAGGTCAACTGGATGAAGAAGGAAACATTTACCCCATAGCCTTTGGAAGTCAGAAGCTGAATCAAACCCAACAAAAGTGGTCGACAATTGAACGCGAATCCTTTGCTATTATTTGGGCGTTGAAGATATTTGAAACCTTGCTGTGTGGAGCGCATATCTACTTACTGACGGATCATAATCCGCTGGTGTTTCTCACGAGTGCTGCGCCCCAAAGTCCGAGATTGCAAAGATGGGCTTTGGCGATCCAACGACACGCCATCATAGCGAGCCATATAAAGGGATCAAAACTATGCAATGCGGACGCGTTATCAAGACTATGACTGTAGTGGTACTGAGTATAGTATGTGTGTGTAGATAAGTATTCTAATGTAAAGTGTGACCCTTTAGGTATTGTCACCATATTAGATCTTCGGATATAATATGATTTTAGGGGGGAGGTGTAAGGGTCACGCTCAGATTAAATAAATAACTGAAAACGTGCAGACGATTGTGTAAAAGCATATGTGGGGAGGCAACAGTAGTTTTGTAGAAATGAAAAAGTTTTGTTTTCGAATTGGTGTAAAAAGTGAAGTCTGTTCTTTGAAATAAAGTAGTTAAGAAAAGAAATAGGTTTTTTTTTAAGTTTATTAAAATCCATCATCGGCCACTACACCTACTATGATAACAAAATCCATAAATTTAAAAACTACTCAATTTTAAATTTTACAAAATTTACAATAACTAACATCTTATATATTGTTATGCTTAAAAATTCAGTCACAAATATTAAACATTTCCAAACTTTAAAATAATTTTTAAACTTAATCGGGATAGTCAGTCGTTGGTCAGTCACATAGAGCTAATGCATCATCTCGAAATCCAAACTTCTAGGAAATTGCCATGTGACTATATTTTCCAAATATGTGAAAATTATCATAACTGCAAAGTAAAACAAAATCGAAAAAAAAATCTCGCATCCGGTTATTTCAATAATTCGTCGACAAAGTTAAAAAAAAGACAGCGTCCAGGGCTTTAGAATATTTTTGGCCATTTTTAAGAATAAAAATAACAAAATAACCAGTTGATAATTTGCCTTTATTTTTTTTTTATTTTGCTGTTGTAAAAAAAATTCTTTTGTCAAAAAAATGCTTACCATGACAAAGAATAGTAGTTTTTCAGAAATTGGGATTTTAAAACTAATGCATTTGCTCTATAGGACTGACCATACCGCATCATTTCATAACTTAATATATTTGTAATTGACTTTGACTATATTTGTAATGATAGAAGCAAAATTCTCCACACAAAAATATCTAACTTTTCCTAACACTTACTATTTGTCTTCTAAACAAAAACTAAAATTGTAGGACGTCTCTCTGAAAATTGTTTAGACGTTTACATTTTTTTTTACATTTCTTCGTTTTTGAAACTTGCAACATTGTTAATGTGTTGTATTTGGAATATTTTAAAAGTTAAAAATAGCTTTTATTTCACTTCATGAATAACAAATATATACAATAAATATCACAATTTTTTTTTCTTTTAAGGAAATATACTTGTATCATTTCTACATTTTGTATTATTAACATATATTTGAAAACAAAATGTTTGTAGAATAATATTAACAAACAAAACTTGATAGCACTGTAGCAATTTATTTTTTAATGCTGTTTTCGTTTTCCGCTGGGATTAAAAACGTACTTTTGAATTACATTAGCTATTGATAGTGGCATTACCGGGGGCCCGGTTTTATAAGGAACGCGAATAATGCTTTTTGCATAAACTCACCATTAAAAGTAATTTTCCGCCTCGTCAAACATTGGTAAAAAAAAGAGCGAAAATGTAGTGCGAATAAAAGGATACTTTTTTAAAAAGTTGAAAAAAATCTAAAACCACTTTGTATACCGACTTATTCTCTAATCTGATAACTCTGATAACTAATTCAAAAACCGCTGTTTACATAAGAAATTACTGGCTAGTACTAAAATTTTTTTAATGGTATTTAAAAGTAAAATGCTGAAGTTATCTACAATATTACAGAAAAAAATAAAATTTACCTAGACGAATAAGCATATCAAATTAAAAGCTTCTAAAAGTAAACCTTTTAAACTGCTAAAAAAAAGAAATTGAAAGATCCGTATACTCCTGAGAATTCAGTTATGCGTTGAAGGAAATCGAAAGAAAATTTGAACTGTCAATTTTAAGTCTCAGTGGACATACGAACAGCATATTTGAAGTAGGGAAAAATCAAAATATTTCAAATAAAAAATATATTAAGTGAAAACTGGTTTTCTTGGAAATGTTGAAGAGTATCTTACGTTGCATGGTTTGGACTTTCGATCGAACAGAACACGTCCCCTCGGTGATAAACGTATGAAGAGTAATGTTCAGCTTTTTCAACGTATAAAAAACTGTACGTAAGCGAAATATATTTGAAATATCAAAGATATCATTAAGACTTAATAAAGTAGTTAAAAAAACTCATTTGGTGTGAAGGAACTAGAACTCGATACAAACTTCTGTGGGTGCTTTGAAGTTCTGCCACTTATGAGCCCCCTGACTGCTTTTATATCTTATTTTCGCAAAATGAAGCGATAATTATAGTAAGTTATTTGGTATCTTGGTTTTGTCTATCATTTTTTTGCCTGTTTTTTTCTCAATGATGACCGTTGAAAGACATTTATCGGACATATATTGTGTCATTTCGACGTCTTGCAAGTCATTGCTTCATTAATTATGTAATCCCAAAACGTTAGACCTCATTTCTTGACTGCCCTTACAAGTTGTCTTTCTATCATACACTATTATTAGCTACTCAACTGATATTTGAACGAACCTGGGTCGGCAGTGTAGTCTGTACACTGCAAAAAATTTAACCAAATCACAGCTCATTTTGCGGTTTGTTTTAACATTAAAGAAAATTGATGTTTTTAAGACGCATAGTATCACATGACCAACATACTCCAATAGCGATAAAACAGTGAAGATGGGTGTCTTCAATAAATGCCTGTCAAACAAGCATTTTCGCCGGTACCACATAACAAATTTTACATCATAGATAAATTCACACCACAGGGTGATGGCAGCACTTTTACCACGCACTGTGAGTAAATTTGATGGATTTTTTATAGTGTATCTGAAAAATGTTCTTTTGACAACGAATATTATTTTTTCATTGAAGAATGACCGCACCTGTCATCAGGGAGCATTATTTATATTAAAAAAAATTGTAAGAATCAAGATCGGCTAATAAGATTCATACGCAAGATATAACACCTTACAGAATCATGACCTTCTACTTTCAAAAAACTGAATCCCGAATGAACTTCCATGGATGAATCCACGTGGAATCTCCTTATAAAGCCTTGCTTCTTGTATACTGTATTAAATTTTTCTAAGGACTTTTTAAATCTTATTTAAACTGTAATAGATTTTTCATGTATACTTTTCTAGAACATAAAATTTTTATTCGGCATGCTGTGGACGAGAATGGAGCAGAATAATGATTTGGGAACTGCACTGTAGTACAACATATAACATTTTGAATCCAATCCTGAGGCGCATTTTATTACTTTGGGTTGACAAAGTTACGTAGCTGATACTAGTCAGAAGTTGAATAAAAAAGGTTTCAAAATAAGATTTCCGTAAACGCCTAGGGGAATGAAAAAGAATAATATCTATCTACTTCAATGTTTTCCTTTATCTAAATGAATCATATATTTTTTAAAACTAACATGTTTTATTGAAATTATAGTAGTACCGTCGACTTAAGAAACTTTGGTGCTAATGGTAATTATAAGCTCTAAAGGTAACAAACTATTTGTTTTTTTTAACGAACTTTGGACTTGTAAATATAATGTCTAAACTAAGAGAAAACCAAAATATATAATAATAAAGTAGAAAAAAGCTTCAAGCAATGTTACCCAATAAGGATTAGGTTGCCAAAGAGACTGAGTATCATTCAAAATGGCAAATATGTCAGTTAAAACTTTGTCACGCAAAACACACTATTTCTTAGAAAATTTTAAATTTTTGTGTATACCTCAGTGCTTTCGATTGATAATGACGGTACTGCGACTATTTTTTATAAAAAGATACGAACGTATTTTTACGAGTTGCTGAATGACTTGAAAGGAATTTTTTAGACTTAAAATCCGAATTGAATAATGTATTGCGTAGTATAGGTATTTTTTAGAGAGTACGTTATCTTGACAATAAATGGCAATGTATTATGTGTCTTGAGAAAAAGGTATTTCACTTGGAAATCAATCCTACTATTTCTTGCTGTGTAGTGAAGCTCCGTCGAAAAAATTTAAAATCGAGTTTCTTCAAGGAATGATTCGAAGTAAAAATGCTCTTCGATTCAAATCTACGATTAAATTTAAAAACACGAAAATCAGACGAGTAAAGTTCTTAGTAAGTTATTGAAAGTAAGATAGTTGTTGGTTAATTAGGGTAAGATATTTAGGATAGGGTGGGGTAAAATGGGTCAATTCATAAATACCCCAATGTAACTTAATTAGGGATTTATTTTTCTGAATCAATTTTTGTAATAATATTTTAATAGGTCTTTGAAACATATTTAAGAAGATAAAAAGTTTATTTGCATGAATCTGGTACCCAAAAATAATCCTTTTAGAAGTAGTAAAATGTGGTGCGCAAACCATGTGGATTTCTATAACTTCTGGGAAAAAACTAAGAAAACACTTCAATCTTGCACTGTAATTTATTTATATCATAAAAATACTTACTAGGCAACACCTCAGGCCAATCAGTTAAGAAAAATATCGATTTTCCATTTTATTATTTCAATTTACTTTGGATGGGGTAAAATGGGTCATAGTTAGGCTTAGCTCTTTTGAAGCAACTTTTTGAAAGTTTAAGAGCAGATCATGCTGTGAAAGTCTTTAACGGTGCAGGATTGTTTCCTCCTGATAGAAAAGTAGCAAAACACAGGATTGTGTTGACTGAAAGTCTCTGAATGGCCAGATCTATTATCATTGAACGCAGTTTATATTACATGATCCAGTTATTTCGAATGATGCCGCCTTCCATCTTGTTCAACACCAACTACATCAAATTCAATTGCCACCCTACCTTCTTGTTCAACAACAGCTATGCCGGATACTCTTGCAGCGCTTAGTTCAATTCAACAAGCCAATCTTTTATCTTCTCCATTTAAAGATCTCAAATGTGCTATCCTGACAACTCTGTCACCTATGCCATCAAGTCTTACGAAGGCAGTGATAGCCAACTCTAATAAACAGAGAAAAGAGTTTGAAATAAAGCTGGTAAAGTAATGACGGAAGCAGATGTGATGGAGCGTTAACAGAAAGAAAAACTTCAACGAATGATAAAAAAAAACCGAGAAAATTAAGAATTTGGATTTTTTTCAAAAACCTAAAGAAAAGAAACCATAGTCAAAAACAGAGCCACCTAAACCCAAGACTTTTGACGATAGCCAACAGCTTTTGACTGGAAAATGGGTGGTAGTTGAATACAAAGGAAAAAAAGTCAATTAAGTAATTTGTTGGTCAAATTACACTTATTGATGCGGATGATTTGCATGTTAAATATGTTAAAAAATCTAGTACAGAAAAAATTTATGTTTTTCGCGATAAAGAGGACGTGGATATTGTAGAAAAGTCGGATGTTATAAGAGTCTTGGAAGAGTCGTTTTGTAACAACCGTAAATAATATTATTTTGAAAACTTAACATTTTTATTATTTATCATTAAATTTATTTTATGTGTTCTTGACCTTATTTAGTGAATTTCCGATTAAATAGAATTTTATACAGTCATCATTTCGCATAATGATCCATTTTACTCCATGTGGGACTCATTTTACCCTCATTGTGGGGTAGAATGGGTCATAACTTAAAACAAAGTTCAATCCATTTATAATTAAAAAAAAATACTTAAACTATGTTAAGATGTAAAAATCTTAAGATGCAATTTGAAAAAAATCGGGAAAAATTATGGTTTTATTGCCAGATAACTTTAAAAGTGAATATAGCTAAAAAGTTACCCATTTTACCCCACCTGATCCTATTTAATTTAAATCTTTTTTTACTTTTATTGACTGGGCTGAAAAGAAATGGCTTGTTGCTCTCCCATCCCTCCATCCAAAACAACCTTTATAAACGCCAAGCCATCGAGATTGTACACCACATATTTAATGGTCACGTATGCCCTACTGTACTCAGGAACTCCCTGACTAATTGTAGATTTATTATTTCTAGACTTGATGATAACCTTGATGTAACGTTGCACCGAATTTATGGAGTAACGCAAATAAGTGGATACACAAATGAAGGAGTTTTACTCACTGAGATCAGCGGTAAAAAGAACTGCTTCCGGTTTCATGGAGTAACGTTACATTAAATCTTGGAGTAACGTTACACCGTTAAATATGTATAATATTACATATTTATGCAATGTTACCTCTTAAACTTGTTTTAACGTTACTCCTTGAAACTGGAGGGAGCTAAGCTTCTACTGGTATTTGGACGGGACGTTACGCAGGACTGTTTCTACACTACCATTCATAGGGTGGTTAGTTTTACAAGTGTAAAATCTCGGGACAAAAGTGACAGCCTCAAAGTGTAAATCTTAACCCCTCAGCCACAGGATAAAATATAACTAAGTAGAAGTAGTAAATATAAGATAATTATTTTCAGTTATTTTTTTTGTTGGGTTACATCCCCAAAAAGTGTACTTTAAATGTTTTATTCTGATATAATATTATAAATGGTTTGCATATTTGTAATGAATAAGTAATGATTCATTTCATTAATACAAAAAATACGTATATATTTGTATAACCAAAATCTATCGCAAACAAATAAAAAAAACGTTCCTCCAACCAAGCTTAAAAATATATAAACGGCAGGACCAAAACCTGGACACTCTATTAGATACAAACGGACGTTTGTAAAGTGTCTTTTTCCCGTTTGTATTGGATTTGTAATACACACGAATGGAGGTATTTTTTCTCTCGTTGACCGATTGACAGCCGATCGTTTGTTATCCTCCGGTCCGGCATCCAAAAGAAGCAGATGATCCGAATCCACCAGGTCGATTGTCCGGAAGAAACGATGGATAAGGAGTCCGGAAGAGTCCGGGAAGGGGTGGGGTAATGGGGTGTTTTTTCCATGCGTGTCGATAAAGAATGGCGATATTTAGGGACTAGTCAGTTAACGATTAAGTGTGTGTTTTATGAAATGAAATTTTTTCTGTGCAGTTAGATTAACGTGTTTTCGAGCCGACTGGGAGGCTAAATGACCATTCGGGCCAGTCGGGAGTTGGCCAGGCAGTCAGAAGGTCATGTGTTCGAATCACGGCTTATTGGCATGGATATTCGTGTTGAGTGTTTGCCTGTATTTGTTCTGAGTACACTGCGACACACGTGCTTGTGAAATCTGTGGAGGCAAAAGTCCTGAACAAGTTCACGATGACGCCACAGGTTTGCTTTTGGCAACCTCTCAGGTGTTGACCTCGTCACTTCGACATAGTTCTAAATTACGAGGCGTTATTGACTGTCTTAAAGATAGAAATATGCAGCTGGAAACTTACAACCTAACCTAACCGTAACGTGTCTTCTAAACATAAAAAAGGGGCCGGATGGCCTAATGGTTAAAATAGCTGCATTGCATACGCTAACAGTCTGTACACTGTACCGGGTGCGGGTTCGATTTCCGCCTTTGCCCTGGGTGTAATTTCTCTCTCTGTGTCAGTAAAAATTATTTATGTGTCTGTCTCACTTGACGAAGGTTTATAAGCGGGCCTCTGATCAATGATCAAGCACACAAGCTGGAAAATACAAGTATACCAATCAACATAAAAAAATGTTATGTTTAAGAGCTTTCTGAGTAGTCTTGGAGATTGTTAGAGTTAAGCTACATTTTCACTTGGAATATAATACTGCAGGCCTTCCATCGCGGATGCAAAAAGTAAGGTATAAATAATAATCTGTTTTGAATAAAATTTTTCTCTCTTCGGACAAATGACTTTTCAGAAACTACTGCAAACATGTATACGAATAGCAAGAATTCGCGGGGTAAAGTCAAATATCACTCCTGCTTCTATTTCTTCCAAAAATTACTCATTTGAAAGCATGTATTCTACGGAAATTACTTTTCATTTTCCTGTCTTCATCTACATGTTATTGTCAACATCTAGATATTCTTTTACTCCCCCCACCATTTAAAATTTAATATAGCATCTGTGGTGACAAATTTATTCAATCATATTTAATCTTATACCCATTCAAAATTATTTTTACTTTGGTTAATTGAGTAATTCTTTAAACAAATATTTATATAGTTGTAATATTTAGTCAGTTTTTATGGGTTGAATTTTTACTTCTTCATTTGAATACCAAAGTAATTAAAAGTTTGTATAATGAATGAAAGAATGTATTTTTTCCCAACGCTAGCCTTACTTATGAAATAAATAAAAATAAAAAATAAACAATTTTTTTTTTTCAAATCCTTCCAGGGATTTTGTCTTTCATTTTTGTCGATGGATCCCACTCTTTCTTTCATTCTCAGTTCTTTATTACATCCTCCCTGTAACCGCCGCTCTTCCTAAGAAAGCTCCTCATTTTCCTTTTCTAAAAGACATCAGCTTTTGGAAAAAAAGTTCTTTCTTTTGGGTGCTTCTTTTATAAAAAATGCGGCTATAATGGATCTTTTCTCGCGGAAGATGTAGTTTTTATTTCTAGAACTGAAAAGAATAAAATTGCCAGAAGTCCACAAATATCAGCATTCAAACAATCTACTCTGATGTAGCTTCCTGTTAAAAGTTTTGTATATTGAGAAAATAATTTAAAACCTTAATTATGCATAAAAAATTATTTTATCATTAGGGTGAAAAGTTTTTCTCGTTTAAGGTGAATCAGAAATAAGGTGCTTTAATGTTGGAATAACATCCTGTATATATTGGATAATTTTATTTAGTGGAAAATAAAGACAGATGTAAAAATAAATTAGTTATATTTGCTACAAAACGATTCTACGTAAAACTTATTAACTTTTTAGAGCTGATAATTAATTATTATTATTTTTCTGTGATTAGGAAACACACAAGGTAATCCTGAAAATAATGGAAACATCAATAAAAAGCAGGTTTATACTTAAGCTTTGTTTTCATTTATATAAAAAAATCAATCGTTCGTCCTTTAATGCTACATGAGCATGATCTGAAGGTAAGAAAACTAAAGCTAGTTTTTCCAAAATCAATTTTGTTTAAAGATTTAAGAATTTGTAAAATATTTTCATATCGATTAAAAACAAATTTGCTCTCTAATCATATCTTGTGTAAAAAATTTTGAAGGAATAATGTTCAATAAGTTTTAAAGAAAAACTGTTTTTAACACTAGAACCAGCTTTATGAAAGTCATAAAGTTTAAAAAAAAAAGAATGATTCTTAAATCAATAATAAATAACCTACAGTTGATGATAACATTTTTAAATTTTCATGTTTGATACATTCTTGTATATTTCTTTAGTATACGGAATTTTTATTCATTTAAGTATTTATGTTTCAATGGTTCATTAAGTTAGTTTAAAATAAAGTAAATCGAATTATGGGTAAGTTTCTGTTGAATGCTTAAAACAATTTTACTAGCATTTTTTATATTTAGTTCATTATAAAAATTGATTAGTGTATAAAAAAGTAACATTCTAATGAACTGTAAATGTTTCATTGTAAAAAAAGAATATCCACTCATGCTTCTACAATTAAGCGAAGAAAAAACGACAAAACAAGATTACTTCAATGCTTCAGGCAAAGTTAGAGAAGCTCGTTTAAAACTGGGATACCTTCCAAAGTATTTTTTTAGCTTCTCTTTTATATCTGGAAACTAAAACATTCTAAAAAGACTTCACAGCATTTTATATACAGTTAAAAAGGTTTCCTTAAAATAGTTCAAAACGATCTAATTGTATCTAATGATACACTGCTCAAAAGAGTTAGGGGAACCCTTTGCGTACTTTGGTTTATCCTTTCAGTTCCAACTTCTTATATTTTTATTATAGAAATCTTAAATTTGTGAAATAGATTCATTATGCATCCAGAATGAAATGGTAAGAAACGGGAGAAAAAAAATCTTAATTTTTTAACTAAAATTTATGGTGGGAAATATTGGAATCATAACTTTTGAATAAATTATTACAATAATTTTTTTCAAAACTTTATTTGTAAAAAAAAGGTAAAATTAATTTTTAAACACATAAGAATGCAATCGTGAAGAATTTAGGGTCAATTTATTTCATACTATTTTTTGGGAGTAAATTTTATTTTACTATGTGTTTCATATTTTCATTTAATTAAAACAAACATTTTTTAATTCTTCAAAAGACATGATTCTTCCATCTAACGATAAATAAGTGCGAGCTCAACTTATTGAGAAAAAAAATCGGAAGCTGATTATACCAAATGGAATCATTGGGAGTGAAAGGGTTTAAAGCATGCGTTCCCCTCATTGTTTTGAGCAGTGTAGTTTGCAAGAAAATAAAAGTAAGCCAGTTTGTATAATTCTACAGATTATGTTTGAAATTCTTAATTCACTTTTTATCACACCAATCAATTGTGGTGAGCTTGACTTGCGTAAGCTTAAAAATTTATTTTATATCTTTTTATAAAGCCTAAAATATGTGGATAAAGCCACTTAAGAAATAAAATTTAAGTTAAAACAGCACAAGTAGAATACAAGTATTGCAGAAAATTGGCAACATTACAATAATGTGTTGTTTTATGCAAGAATTGTGTAGATGACATACACAAATTTGTGTTGTTTCAATGTATCTGATGATCGTGAGAGGAGACGATTATTATATTCACTCGGATTGACAAAAACTGTTAACTCTATTGTTTTCTAAAATATGTATAACAAACTTATTGCATTTAGTTTAAAGTGCCGTAGAGTATATTTTTAAAGATTCAGTATAGCTATATTTATACGAAACATTAAAGAGCAGATGCTGAACTACATACCGGAATAATACAAGCGTGCTGCGCCTTCAACAGAATATTTATAACCATGAATTGTTATTCAGTCGCAATACAATATTTGTATTGCTTCAACACAACGTACAATTACTGAGAAAAGCTCATTGTATTGAAATTCAAGGCATTAGTTTTTCTTCTGAGGAGCGTTTCTCTATTTCAATTAATATTGCCAATGATAGAAGGTACATTCTAAAAAAAATCAGAATCAAATAGAACAAGCATATTTTTATTGTTTTCATGACTTTCTTTTTGAAAGCAGTGCAAGGTGGAGTAATTACTTAAAACTTTTAATAATGAAAAGTTTAGTTAGGTCCAGGTTAATGTTGCTAAGTCCAGTTGAAAGTTGCCAAGTCCAAAAAAATGTTGCAAAGTCCAGTTGAAAAATGCAAAGTGCAGTTAAAAATTGTACTAGAAATACTACTACTAGTAAACACAAGAGCAAAGTAAAATTACGTGTTAGAACAAGCCAATCAGTAAATATTATAAGCCAATGACAGTAAATATTATAAATGCCAATGGCTATTGACAATATTATAATATCACAATATTGCATAATAAGACAATATTGCATAAATTTGCAGTTTTTTTCACCTATTTTTAATTCAAACGACTAAATGCCGAAATATATTTTTTTTAAAAAACAGTACCTAAATTATTCTTTTGCACGGCCTGTAAATGGGCAAAAATGTATGATTGTTTTCTCTGTATAAATTTTAATTTAATTTTTAAAAATAATATATTAGTTTAAAAATTCAAAATTAGGTTTATTTTTGAAGATATAATCTAAATATCCTTTCTAGTTTAAACAATTTGAATACCTGGAACAAAATATTATTAATAAAATTTTAAATTTGCTATAACAAACTATGCATAGATTGAAAAAAAAATTTGGATGTGACTCTCCAGAAGATTTAAAAATAGACTACCTTTCAAATTAATTCAAGTAAATATTTTTCCATGAAATATATACCGTTTCAAATTCAATTGCCAAATCGTTAACGGAGTTGTCGAATATATCAGGATCGGTACATATCCCAATCGAAAGTCGTAGTTGAGCACAATTTTACGGGGAAATATCTTTTGCAAACATTTTCCAAATATCGAGGGAAAAAATGCACTCTTTGAAAATGTGGGGATATGTATTAAGTTATTAGAATTATTTTTTAAGTCTGGAAGTCATAAGATGTATATTTAAATTAAATTCGAGATTCGTAGATAGTAAAATGAAGTTTAGGGGTTGGAATATTTTTTATTACTATCGAGATTTACTTTCAAGTAGAAGTAGTTTCGAAATTCCAATAAAATTCATAACCAATAATTGATTTTTCCAAAAATATTTATTTGATATATACTTCCGGTGAATAAATATTTAAAAAAATGTTCATTGGTTTTATCGAAAAACATCTACTTTGAAACAACTTTACCTAGAGATCGTCAAACCAATTGATCTAAAAAATTGATACATTTTTCTTAAATTAGAGATGTTTTATTTTAAAATTTTCTTCGTCAAGATATCAAAATAATTACATATTAAATTAACAATTTTGGTAGTCCTTCTTACATTTTTAGCTGTCAAAAATGGAATTTTTATAATGTTCATATAATTACTTTAAAATAGAGATACTTTGTTTGTAGAATAAACACTTCAAATATTTTTTTACAACCTATATTACTTTGTTTAGATAATATTTGACTTCGTAAGAAAAAATCTATCGTTTTCGTTTTTTTAAAGGTTAGGATTTAGATTTTTTTATTTACAATATTTACATGGCCATATATTACTAAATTTGAGGTTATAAAGTAGTTTTTATAATTATGTGGTTATGTTGTTAGAAGTTAAAAGTTTGAGATTTCCATAGAAAGTAGTGTTATCAATCTAGGCTATTAAGTACCTCAGTTATTATGCAGTCTTTTTCGTCGAAACAAAATAAATGCGACAACTAAAGAAATATTTGTAAAAAACCTTTTTTATAAAAATATTTCAACAAATCTTTTCAAAAAATTTCGTTTTAAAAAATCATTTTACAAATATTTTAACAATCTTTTTTACAAATATTTTAAAAATCTTTTAAAAAATATTTAAAAAAATCTTTTAAAAAATATTAAAAAAACCTTTCAGTAAAATATTTCCAAATAATATTTCTCCAAAAACTTTTCTAATAACTATTTTCTATTTTTTTAAAAAAAATATTTTAAAAAATAGTTCTAAAAATATTTTTATAAATATTTGTATAAAAATATTTTTTAAATATTTTTATAAAAATATGTGTTTCAGTATTTTATAAAAATATCTTTTTCGACATTTTTATAAAAATATTTCTTTTTCAATAATTAAAAAAAATATTTATTAAATATTGAATAAATATTTATAAAAATATTTATTCAATATTTTTATAAAAATATTTTTTTAAATATTTTTGTAGAAATAATTTTAAAGTTTATGTATTTGAAATTCTACACAATAAAACAAATACGCACGTATTGAAACCAGACATAATCAGTTCGGAAATCATTTAGAAACAATATCTGTTAAACCTTGCCTTCACAATTTGTTCTTTACAATTCATAACTATCATATCTTCACATAATTCTAACTATTGCAATATAATTTCAGCACAATACTCCATCCCTTAATACCCAAGTATACATACCGAATGAATTGATTCCATCACTTTACAGAGACAGTTTTACGATTGCAGTTTAGATTTTAATTGGGACCGGGCCCAATTGAACTAGTAAACGAGTGTAACCCACCGAAGGCTTCATTCAAATAAAGCCCTTTCTAAAGCCTCTTCTAATACCTTAGAAGACATGCAATAGTGTAACTGTGTTCCGGATTATTCAACTCAGGGTGCTACAAAAGGAGCATGTGTAAGTGTGTGTGTGTGTAAACCGATAAAGCTGGGAATTAAATGTGGGGAATATGTTGGCTAAAGGTTTGTCTAGTGTTGATGGTAGTTAGAAGTATGTGGAAAAACACTAATTTTTTTTTATTGCGAATTAGTTTATTTTGTGTAGTTTTTCAGGTTTATAAAATATAAGTTACTAAGATTGAACACTTTAGTTTTAGCATCTGATAATGTTGGAAACAAACTTAGGTTTTTGATGAAGCCGTTCCGTATCTAAATTTTTAAAGAATAAAGCACAAATCAAGTTAAAGGTGCTTCTACAAATATAATTAAATTTTATTTAAAGTGATTTGAATTATATTGAAAGTGAAAAGGGTTAATGCAATAAATTTTATAGCTAAAAAAATACAATGCAGCGCGTAGTTTCTAATTGTCAAGGCAACCTCTGTGGTAAACCACAGTTCAATTGTATTTCATGCTAAATATAAGATCAGAGCAATTTCAAAGGACCAAACTATACCAACCCATAATATGTCTTCTATAAATGTAGTACTGATCATATAATACATCCTGAGATTGTAAAACATTGAGCTCGAAATACAATTGAACAGAAAATTAAATTGAAATTCATTGTAAAGATATGAAATGAGGAGGATATCATTTACCCTTTTAACATACATACACAGTCCAAATCATAAATACATTTAGGATCCGACCCTTGACCCTAAACAACAACTCAAACGTCCAAAACCCGATAACTTACCATCCAACATTGTGCTTAACAAAGGTGCAGTCCCTTTAAACACAATGTCGACAATTCTCAAGGGCTCATCCTAAATTAATTTGATCTCGATGTTTTCGAGAACTCTCGCAAAGGCCATGTCTCAACTGAGTACCTAATTATACCTCTGGAACTGCAGGGCTAATAGATGTTCATCAATGGCGATGAATGACTGAATTTATGAAGGTTCTTTGTCAATACATTTATAGAGGGGCGATTTGTTCCTCTAAATGAATCCCAGTAACTGTTTAGAATTCGTACATCATGTATTTATATCATGAGGGTTTGTATCTATGTGTTTACCATCTCATCAAGTCTTATAAGCAATTTTTTTGTATGATGCTAATGTATTTCTATTATTAAAGGTCAATTCAAAGTAGAAATAATGTAGGTTCCTTATCATTTTTATCATTTAAATAAACTGTTTAAATAACTTGATAATTTTTATTGTTTTTATCCATTTTCAATAAATAAAATTAATTTTTTATTAACTAAATTAATTTTAGTAATTTCATTAATATTTCCAAAAAGTATTTCTCTAATTCAAATAGAAAATTAATTTGTTTATGGTAAAATAATTGGTAAAATATATCGAAACAAATGTGCAAGATCGTGGTAATGGAGTAGTGGAAATGGCTTGACCTAACACAAAGAACGTTATAAATATTATAAATTCAAAAAACTCCAGTTCCATTTATTTTTAAAACACAATTTTTCCATCAACAGTATACGTCCCCAATATAAGTTCTAAACGAATATTGACATTAAGGAGTTGGTTTAACTTCGGCTTTGAAAATACTTATTGGCTAGTAAAAGATATTCTTGCTTGTAACTCATAATAGAAATGTATATAAAATATGATAATAGAAATAATCTAAAAAACACAAAATTTACACATCAAATATTTACTAGATTTTATAAACAATACAATTGAAAACGGCTAAGGTCTAAATGCTTTATACATGGATGACTTATTAGAACTAATAAATATTAAATAGGAGATTCAAAAATTTATTTTTAAATTCATACTAAAATTAAATGATATATCAAAGACTAAATTTGTTCATTCGCAGAGAAAAATATAATTTGATCTGCAAAAGCTTTTTGGTAAAGCTTAACGACGAGAAAAATGTCGTGGCGTAAGCGAAACCTAGCAACAGTTTGGATGAAGTATTTACTCAGTTTTATAAAAGTTAGTTTTAATGGAAATCTGATGAACTATTTCAAGTTTTATTTTGATTAAATTTATTTCAAACAAGCTTCAATGAATACACCTGAGTTTATATAAATGAACTAATGAATCTTTTTGCGGCTGATAGCGGATGGAATCTGAAATAAATTGATCTTGCTTGCATTAAAAACTTCTAAAAATGTTGTGTATAACTGCTAAAACGTTACTCTGAATTGATCATAAATTCATAATTGATCTGTAGATGAAACTATTTTTAACAATTTCATTCAATGGCAAGGTTTATATTTAGTTTAAAACTTAGTAAATTGAAGAGAAGTTAATAAAGAGTATAAGTTTCTAGATTAGTAGTGTAAAAAACGTGTAGTTGTACTTCTACACTATACCGTGGAAAAATGAGTAGGTAATAAAATGAGAGATTATTTGTAACCTTTACATATAGTACTTTTGACATAAAGAAACCTATGTTTCAATTTACAAAAAATATTGTCATTCAGTCATGAATTTACGAATATTTAAAAAATTGTTACATAAGAAACAATTTGAAATTTAATTCAATTATATTGCTTTTTAATTTTATTAGCCTACTTTCCTTTTTAACTCGAAATAATTTTAAAAAATGGAATGATGTATTGGCATCGTGGTGATTTCCGTCAGTCTATACCCCCTTCTCATTTCTGTTGAGGGCTTCGGAGCCCAGTCTGTAAGGTACTTTCCTTGCATACGAAAGGTCCCGAGTTCGGGTCCGGGCACTTCCAGAATAACAGCCTACCAAAAAAGGCCTAGCAGGCCTATGCAGCCAAAATTCTGACGAATAATACTCCGTGTAGAGGGAGTGCACGTTAAATATGCTCCAGCCAGAGCCAATGTCACCCTTAAAAATTCCGTTGGGTGCCTATTAAAGTGTCGGCTTATAACTTGACTGTGGTTCTAAATTAAGACACCCACCCGTCGCTAATAGCCCTGGTGTAGCTCTAGTGCAACGATAACTCAACTCTTATATCTGTCGGTCTGTACCCCTTTCTCATTCCCGGTCTTTCCGACCGATTTAATTTTTATTTTGTTTGAAAGGGACCTATATCTCTTGCCCTATTTGTCTGCTCACCTACGTTAACCCGCCTGTCCGTTGACTATTTCAATTTTAGGCCCTAACATAAAGATTTTTTTTGTTTAAAAGGCACTGCATTAAGAACATGTTTTTTTGCAAACTTTGTATGTCCGCCTGTATTTAATAACATATGTCTGTCAACCTATTTTTACGCACTGTCTTTTTCAATTTCGAACCTATAATATAATATATACAGATTTCAAATATTTTTTTTTTTTTTAGAAAGGTATGGCATCACTGACCTATGTTTTGTACTTCTGTACATCTTTAAGTTAAAACGGACGTACGTCTAACTGTCTGTCAGTGGTTTCTATTAATTTCAGATTTAAACAACATGTAGATTTCTAAACTTCTTTTTTATTAAAAGTATGATATCAGAGACAATTGTTTCTTCTCTTTTTCTGTCCGCATTATGTGTGAACATTTAAGTAACAGGAAAGTAGACTATTTTTGTTCTTTTAGAATATTTTACTCAGTAATGTTCTCAACAATAAAAAAAAATCTCTTGTCAAAATATAAAATAATTCATCAATTTTTTGTTGCATAACTATTCATGTTATGTCACCGTAAATAGTTTTGCACAGCGATAAGTTTAAAAATAATTGGGAAGATTTATTCTCACAGTTAGAAATTGAATAAATTGTTTCCCCAACTTAGGCAACAGCTCTTTCTTGGAATTAAACAGAGACGGAATCCGTCCAATCAAATTCTTCTTCGGTAGAAGAACGCCTAAATTCCTTTTGCACAGCACTAAATTAAATGTGGTGGCTTTTATGCAATTCCGAACAATTTCTTTGCTCAGATGGCTTGCCAAAGTTGTAATCCTCATGCGAATGATTTTTGGCGAAAGATTTTAAAAATAAAAATTAGCATTATGTCATAAGACAATCAATCTCAATATATATTTTTCCAGTTAACGTACTTCCTAGTTAGCGAACGTTCCGTATAGAATATTATCAAAGTTTTTATTAATAATAAAGCACATAAAAAGTAGATTGAGGCTTTATGCCGTGGGAATTATCCACGCCATTTCTTCAAATAATAACGTTGTGTATAATATGTAACTGGCGTTGTTAGAAATTTTGCGATCCAAAGTTCCTCCCGCTACCGTCCGCTGTTAATATAATGTTGCGTTGGGTGTCAGCACAGGTTTTAGAACTTAATTGTTGTTAAACATTTGGAGGCTTAACCCCTGTAGCCCTTATATAAATCTGGTGCGACGTTAATCAACGAAACAAAAATAAAACCAACTTTCAATAAAATTACCACTTACAACGTTGTTCGACTATCATCTTTTTCTATCTAAGGAACAAGGCTACAAATAAATCAGGACTTTTGGTGCATTTGATTTAATCATTCGCTAGGGGACAAAACTAAATGTGCGCTACGTCAACTCTAGTAGTTGTTAGGGTCAGAGTTATCAAAACACCAAGAGCATAGAGATTGTGAAACTAAAAATGGTAATTTTGTACGAAAAATACGCACGCAAAGCGAAGTTTTCATCAATTTAAGTCAGTTCCTTACAAGACAAGTTTTTATCGTTATCTTTATTATTATTCTAGGAAATTGTTATTCACATCAATAAGTTTTTCATATTTCCTTAGAAATAATTTTTTTAATATAATTTATTTTGGTCGCTTGAGTAATCAATTATGGAGTGCTAGGTGAAATGCAAGTTTTTAAAAATTAGGCAATTATATCTCGTAGTCCTTAAATTATGGCAACAAATTAATTTATTCTGGAGAATTTTCATATGTAAAATTTGTTTTGGAGTTTAATTTAGCTGTTCATTATTTTACTTGAGAAATCTTACAAGAAATTGACAATTTATTTGTAGATTTTCCAGTATATTTCAGTCATATTTATAAGTGATTATTTTGAAAAGTCGAACTTTTAGCATATTTGAACTACAAATAATTAAAAATTATAATAATAAATCTGTAAAATTAATAATAAATCTGTAATCTACGAGAGAACGCAAAAAAATATATTCAATTAAAATTTAATTTATTTTAAAATTTAGTTTTAATTATAGAAAGCTTGTTTTAGACTCAAAATAGTAAAATTAAGTATTACTTATTTTAGTATTTTCTGTTTTTTTAGAATACTTTTTTTAGTTTTTAATTTTAAAAAATGAGGAAGTGGGTATTGATATGCTGACGATTTACATCCATCTGTCCGTTCACCCCTTTCAAAATTAGTTCCATTCATCAGATCTTAAAAAATTATTTTTATTATAAAAGTATGACCACAGAGACCAATCATCCATGCTTTTTGTCCGTCCGTACAGACAGACGGGCAGCTGTCTACCGTCTGCCGGTGAATAACTCATTGAATCAGCATTGAAATTTAACATTTAGCTATTAAAATCGCCGTTGCCAAATCAACAATAGCATTACAAATTTTATTTATTTAAAAATATGATTTGAAAAAAATTGCAATTATAGGAAAGTTTATATTCTTACGATATATGATAAAATTACTTTTTACACATATTAAAAATTTTAATGGGTTAGAAAGCAGATAACACATATTTTCGATATGAATACATTACTCAAAAATGTGTTTTTTTTATAATTATTATAATATTAAGTAAAACCGAACCCGATCAACAATATGGACACCTTATGTACCCATTGGAAGTACAGCAAATGGATATTCAAATTCATAAATGTGTAACAAATCTGTCCAAAATGGGATTTTATATTTTTCTAATTCATAATAAATTAATGTTTAGATTCGTGACATAACTGCACTTTGAACGTCTTTGAAGAGCCACAACCGAAATGACCTCCCTTGCACGTTTTAAAGATATCTACTCTGCCCACTTCTCATACACAATAATCCATCCAGTTGTAGTTCTACTAGGAGCCATCTGTCCCAAATAGGAACAGGTGGTTCCTTATATGGAAACTTGTAGACAATTTTTGTTTTTATCATTTAAATGGAACCAGAATAATTACAAAGTTATTAATTTTTAATAATGATAGTCAACAGTCCAAGGATCCAAAGTCCTGCGAGCTGTATAAGAGGGTGAAAAAAATTAATTTCTCTTAGGGTGGCCATATTGGGTACAGGTATTATATTTGTTTATTAAGACAGAGAGAATGTATTATAACTTTTGCATTATAAAAATGTGGTTAGTTTTGATTTATATTTCATATTCTTTTATGGCCGTTTGGAGTAGTTTTACGTTTCTTTATTAAGAAATATTTCGAAAATATCTGGTTTTACAGATTTTTTATGTTGATTCTTATTCCAGAATAACAGCTCGCGTTATTTAAGGTTTTTTCGACATTTTATAAATGCGCCAAATGTCGTTGGAACGGATGTGGATGCTTGAATTTGACTGAAGCAATTTTACATAATTATTTTTTGAACTGCAAATAAATTAAACAGACGATAAATAATATTAATTAAATTTGGGAGAGAAATTTGGCGAAAACAGTTTACTTTGGCTTTTAAAAGTTTACATTATAACTGGATTCTGTGTTTAGTGAAGTGTATAAATCTGGTGTAAAAGAGGTTGTAGGTGACAGTAACTGTTACAAACCTACATTTTTCCGATTAAGAATTTCATTAAGTAAATAACAGGAAACTAGGCTATTTTAGTTCTTTTAGATTTTTTGTATTTAAACATCTTACCATTTCAAACTTTTTTTGAATTTACATTAGTTTGTATTTTTTTTTAGATATGCACATTTATTAACGGAATCGTAATGGTAAAACTTATTTCAAATTGAAGATAATTTTAAAACTTTTTCTCGTTATGAATAGCTTCGATGTTAACTTTTTCCAGTTAACAATGTAAATAACCCAAACGGTAAAATTAAAAAAAAAATTAACTATTGGATGCAACAGTAGGTTGTTCGTATAGGGGGGAAAAACGTGAATTCTAAAGAAGCATGGAAGCTAGAAAAATTAACTTAGATTTCAAGGGAAAGGTTTTATTGTAATCATAAAATATAAATAAATAAATTAATTAGCAATTAATTAAAGTGTGCCAAATTGTGAACAACATAACGACATTTCTAATTACTTGTTTTACATAATTTTTGCAGAAAAGAAAACATAAAGTATCCCTGCATGTGATCATGTAAAATTTAAGCTCTAAGAAAAGTAGTTATTTAATCATGATAGTATGCAATGACAAGCTTTAAAATATGATTTTTTTAATAATTATATTTTTAAGTGTCTGTAAAAAATTTAATATTCGTTAGAATTGTTAAAAAGTACATGGCCACATGCTCTGATTTATACTCTTTAAAATGCACTTCAAATTCTTTAAATCGAAGTATATTAATTTGAGATATCATGTTCGGAGTACAACACATCTTTTGATCATTTTTTTAGTTTCCTAATGTATATGGATACCCTAAGATTCTAAAATAATGTACAAATATGGGTTGTCCTATACTCAACACTTTAGCAGAATTTTCAATTTCATATCTTAAATAGAATCCCTTGAGAGGAGTATTAAACATAAATTTATTTAAATGGTATACTTCATCAAATATAAATTTATCTTCCTGAACCACTAATCGGAAACATCTATATTCAGTAAAGATCATTTTAGCGATATCCTCAGTCTATTAAATCCGAATCGGAAGTCAGTTTCACATAATTTCCCGTCCATTGATTGCACGTCTTACCGTAACAGTGCATCCAATCGCGATTCCTTACGTAGTCTTAAACGTACCGTGGATGCATTAATCAACCAATGTGGAAAAAACATGTCCGATCCCATTTCCGTATGCATAGAATTTCGGGTATCAGGGTTCATTGGTTCGGCCGGCTGATTACACTTGTGTCTAGGGGGTACACGCGATATTATTCAAAATCTAACTACCTATCAAAGTTTTGCATTTCTGCCCTTTGAAAATTTTAACTTGGAATTGGGATTTAAGTCGAGTGGGGATAACATGCAATTTCTTTTTAATCGTTCGGACAAAGTCGTGCACGATTTGCTTCTATTTGAAACATTTTCTGCTGATAGAAGACGTATAAACTTAATATAAAGATTACCTGCAACTGAATTAAATTGGGGAATCTATATATGGGTTATGAACCTATGTTTTTAATCTCTGAAACGAATGAATACATATAAAACAAAAAGTTCTAAAAGAACTAAAATAGCCTACTTACCTGTTACTTAAATACTTACTAAATTTCTTAACTGGAAACAAGTAGGTTTGTAACAGTAACTTTCACCTAGAACAGCTTCTACACAAGATTCTTACACATTAGAGAAAAATCGCCAAACGCAACATCCAGTTGTAATTTAAACTTTGAAAAGCAAAGATTAACTATTTTCTTTCACAAATTAAATTAATAATATTGATCGTCTGCTTAATTTATTTGCAGTTCGAAGAATAATTATGTAAAATTACCTGAGTCAAATCCTAGCATCTGTTCTACGTTCACGTTATTAAAATGTCGAAAAAGCATTAAATGACGCGAGCTATCTATCCTTGAATAAATATCAACATAAAAATATGTTAAAATGTGATTTTCGAAATATTTAGTAATAAAAAAAAACGTGAAACTATGTCAAAGTGCACAAAAAAAATTAAATTAGAACAAACCACATTTTCAAGTAAAAAAATAAAATGCCTTGCCGCTTTTTTTAGTAAAGATATAATGAACAATAAAAGAATCACGTTGTGCTACATTTAAATACGTCATTCCAAATTCATTTATGGCAAAAATAAATTTTGCTTCAATTATTATTTTTAATGAAGTTTCTCATGCTACTGTTGATGTGGCAACAGCGATTAAAATGAATAAAATACATTTCAATGCTAATTCAAAGGGAAATTCATAATTAAAAGGAAAGTTCATTTGACATTTTTTCTTCGAATATTTGTTTGTCTCCTTTTTTATGATCAAACGATCAACTGCAATACCAGCACACTTTTCAACAAATCCATCCACAATTTTGTATCATTACGGTACTATTATGTATCGATGTTTTCCTTAAACTCTTCAAATGATGAAAACTGTAGCTTATAGGAATGTACTTACTTGCACAAGCAAAATTATACTTTTTTTAATGATGTTCACGCCTTAAAAATAAGATATAATGTCGTAATATTTTTTTCTTCCTAAACATTTGTTTTCTTGTTTTTCCTCTTTTTTACTGCCCTACTTATTATCGATTTACAGTAAAACTAAATCAACCAATTTACTGGCTTTAAACATTAATTAAAACACCAATAACTATCCAAATGTAGATAAAACTTTAGTGTCCCCATTTCATTTACGTAGGTAAACCTGACGAATTTTATTCCCCATCTCAACAAACCACAGATTTATGTACAGGAAATGACAGGGCACTCTCGGGAATACGCATCTCAGTAAGAATGTATCCAGCAAAGGAAATCTCGCTCCATGCCAAGCCCAGGTCCTCTCCGCTTCCTTTGTGTGATGCACTTGATAGATGTGTTGCCAACGAACAAAAGGAAGTAACGGTCTTTTCTCTTTGATTTTTTTGTTGCGTGTGCTACAGTTTTTGTTATTATTTATCTGTGCTAAATATTGCAGCCACCTTCGAGAAATCGATTAGTTTGGTAATTAGTGATACAAAAAGAGAAAAAGGAAGTTATCTTTTGATTTATTTATGCGGTTTAGTCTGTTTCCGTGAAATTAAACGGCCCTTAGTGTTCTTTTTTTACGTGTGATAGTCCGTTTTATATTCTATGATTTATGTGAGTTTTGTAGAATTCTGGAAATTGATGGTGGGTTTTAAAGGTTGTTGTTTGGTCATTATTTAGATGGCTTTTGTCGAAGAAGAAGAAAGTTTATGATGGCGGTTAGAGTGAAATAGTTGTGATTAGTAATTTTAAATATGAAATATTGTGGTCACCAGTAGTACTAAGTTGGAACAAGGAAATCTATAATATGCAATTTGTCAATAAATTAATAGTATGAAATATTAATATTATAATTATTAAAATGTCAAGCTGAACATATCAATACATAACATGAAAAAAATATATATAATTGGAGGTAAATTACTTAAATGATAAAAAAGTGAACTTTTATGTAAAGTTCATGTAAAGTTTTCATGTATTTTCATGTAAAGTTTCTTCAAACATGTTGTGAATAAAGTAATGTGGTATAACTTTAAGCTTTTAGAATGAAATATTAAGCTAATCATTTTAAAGGTTAAGCCACAGAATAAAACATTAATCCATTTGATTTTTTTTACCGAATAAAGCTTTAGGTTTTAAAACTATGTTTCGGAAAAAAGAAATTAACACAACTCACCAATATAGTAATAATATGTAATCTGGAATTAATTGTTTAGAAAAGTTTTATGTTCAATGTTATTTTTAATAGAACTACTTCTACTAGTTTTAAGCAATAATGGGTAAGTGTAATGATATTAGAAAGTTTTTATACTGTTGATACTAATAAGCAAATCGAATCGAATATCAATACAACTTGTATTGTACATTTCTAACAAACGTCGCCAAAAAAAAAATGCAAAGAGAAAAAAAGATCTATCGTTACACTTAACGATAGATCTTTTTTTCTCTTGGCATTTTTTTTTTTTGGCGACGTTTGTTTATACTATTACTATTATCTGCCATTGAAGTATGCAGAATAAAGTCAATGCACTAAAAAGCGAATAATAGAAATGTTCCTAACACATTTTACATTAAATATACTAACATATATTAAAATACATTTAATAAGTCAAGCAAGGGTATTAAGAACAACCTCGAAACAGGCCACAACTTTGTCTTTCCGGAAACATTGTCAATATGAAACACTTAAAAACAAACTAAGTTTAATTAATCAGAATATTCTCTTTTATGTGTTTGTAATTTTTTTTATTTAAAACTTAATTAACTCTCACATGAACTCAAGGTGTGCAAATTTAATTAGTTACAAAGCAGCAAAACAAATGTCAATAAATAAAATCCTCAGAATTTCATTAATACGAGCAATTTTCTTTCTGGTTATTTAATTAGCATAGCCACACGATTGTACCTTTGTTTTTAATTTTTCTGTTCAAATGAATAATGTGATAAAATGGGTTTTAAACAGACAGTTTTGTGCCCAGAAGACATATTAGGTGGTAAATTACATTTAAGTTTTGTTTATCTTATAAATATTTGTCGCGTTTTCCCGACTGTTCGTTGTTTTTAACCGGCATAAAAAATTATTAATAGCATTTTAATTATATCGACATATAAAATAATTAAATTTTCTATTATTAAAAGATTTTAAAGTAATTTATTAGTAAATTATTTTCCGTTGTAAAATATTTAAAAATATTTTTTTAATTTCTTATTTCTTACAAAACAGACTTGCAGACAATTGCTTTAGTTTGATAAAGTTTTATCTTAATTATGCTGATAAGATACTTCTTAATTATTTTTATGCAGTTATTTTCAACATAATTTGTTCAAATTCTAACATTCACACATTAAGTGTAAAGTGATGTATAAGGTTAAGGTTTTTCTCCACCTAATCATTTTATAAAAACATTTTTGTTGATGAAATCTTTCATTAAAAAGTTCTTCAAACTGAACATGTATATTTCCCATGTTTTCGTCCTTTTAATTTATAATTTGTTTCAAACAAGTGAATCATTTACCAATGCAATTCAAAATTAACAAATGCACAGTTTAAACAAATTGATTCAAAATTCATCCGTTTAAAAGCCAGCACAGAGTTTTTAGGGTTTCAAAGTTTAATATTGTGTGTTATTTGATGGAAAACGATCGAACTTTTATACGGAAATACAATATGAGCCAAGAGCGAACCAAATCAGTGACAATTAAGAAATATTCTACTGATCTCATTGTAATGTTATAAAAAAATCTGACTGAAATTTTGACTGATAAAACCACGCAACCATATAGCAAGTTATGTGGTTTTAACTATAAGATATGTGCTTTAGATATGACTTTTAACATGCAGAAATATTTGACCTTTAAATTGCGAAACATTCCAAATTGCACGATTTTCAAGGTCATTTACTGCTTGTTTCCGAAGTTATCAAACATAATTAGCTGAAAAATAAGACTTAAGTGCCACAAAAATAAAATCAATTCACAGACTTTTAAAAAATGCGGCTCTGAAAATGCGTTTTGTGGCACCCTTGAAAATGATAATTACTTTTATTTCATTTTTTTAAACAATTGTAAATGAAACTATTACATTACTTTTTTAAAAACTTCATTGCTGACTGAACATTTATATCCATAAAGGAAGAAGTCCTGACTGACTGACTCGCTGACCCACGTATCAAACGCACAGCCAAAACTATTGGAGGTACAGATTCCAAATGTTATGAGCTTATAACTTTTGTACTGAAGGCGTTTTTTAAGAAACGATTTTTTTTTTAAATTCGCCCCTAAACGGGTCTAGGAAGGCAAATCGTGAGCCGATTACATCATAGGAATAGCAGTGTGCATTGTTGTAAGCTTAGCATTTATGGAAATTTTTCATTTGCAATTTGAAAAAGAATTCAGCGCGAGCGAAAATTAAATATTAACACGTAAAAGCACGTGGGTTTAATTTATACGATTGTCATTTGGATAACATTATGGGCATGTTTCACGTGGTAAGTGGCAACAGTTCCAGCGGCCTTGTTTCCATTTTTGTTACTTCTAGAATTACATTTGTTTTGAACAATACAATATTTTCTAACCGGACTGAAACGAATGTTGTGTTCAAACTTTTCTTTTAATAGAACTTAATTAAAAAATTTCGCTTAATTCATCCGAAGACAAAATATCCTCTAAACAGAAGTTTTCCGACAACATTGAAGTTTTGGTAATGCTTTGCATACTTGAACATTTAATCGAATAGAAACCGATAAAGTTTAATAAATAGCAAGAATAAAAACAAGTTGCACGTAGAGTACTTATAAATAAAATACAACAGACGAAAATAACGCTTGTTTTGAGAATGAAATCCAAACAACTAATTAAATCGCCGGAAAACCGAAAATGAAAACAAAAGAGTTACAACACCTGAAACAACCTCATTGTATTTTATGTATTTATTTAAATTTTTATTTGATATTTTATGCTTGAACAGATGTACCCAACTTGATTATACTTACATATTTCTAAATTTAATTTACTTGATGTTTAAAAGGATAAGAAAAAAGATGTGTCGGCAAATGAACGCATTAATAGAGAGTTTGTCATTCCTAATTTTTTCTCCAATTAAGAAGATAATGCAAGTCTATTTTGTTCTCTGTCTTTAAATACGTATGGTACACACTTGCCAAAAATAGATCAAGAAGAAATTAATGGATTTTCTATGGAACTTTTCAACTGTATAAAAATTACCCATTTAAGATTAACAACGCACATAAATGCTGCATTAAAAATCTCTTCGAGGTAAGAAAATAGACATTTTGTCATTTGACGATTATTTGCAGTAATAAAATCAAATTGCATAATATATTCAGATAGAAATGTCGTTAAATAATTTTTTATGTAATGTTCAGATTCAATAGTAAAAAAGATTGAAATAAAAGTAATTGTCATTTCTTCATTAGTGCCACAAAACATATTTTCTGAGCCGTATTACATAAAAGTGGTACAAGTATCCATATTTTTGTGAATTGATTTTGTTTTTACAGTTCTGTAGGCTTCTTTTCCAGCTAATTTTATAACTGGTCATTCTTGGGAAAAACAGCAAATGACCTTGAAAATCGTGAAATTTGGTTTTTTTTGCAACTTTTCTTGTTATTTCTACAGGCCAAAAATCCACCACGCATATCTTATTTTTGGGTACTTCTCTTTAGTATGTATTCACTGGAATATATATCTGTTCAAACCGTAAGATAAAACTTTTTTTAAGTATAATTTGAATGAACTTTTGACATTTATGCTAAACATCAACCATAATTATTTATATCCCAAGAGTTACTATGAAACGAATAACTACAACCCAAAACAAACAACATAGAATATTGTCACTGCGATGATTCAGCTTTGACACAAAACGCATTGCCTTATAAAGGTTGGTTCGTTTTTTTTTCAAAATTTTTCAAATGCCTAAACAAATTTGTGTTTGAGCGTATATCCTTAAGAAAAATTAAAAAGAATCCCCCATTTAATTCAAAAATAAATAAATGGTTATAACATTTAATGTACACTCTTAAAACAAAAGAGTGAAATTCACTCCTATAGGAGAAGTGCATTTTCGGCACGGAAAGGAGTGGAAATTAACTCAGACTGAGTTAAAACCGCTCGTTTGTTTTAGGAGTGTATAACCATCGCAGTGTTAATTGGGACGATTTTGGACAAATATTCTCACATCAGTAAATATATTCCCAAATAACTCCTCAGTAAGTATATTCCAAAATAACTCATTAGAATAGTTAAATACATTTTTATTTTTCGGCTGTTTGTTTCTTTAATCCGAGGCAACACTACCTTTAGTTAAAAGTAAGAAACAATCCGGTAAAAAAAAAGTTAGAGACAGAGTTTTACTTCTGGCTAAAAGTTAGTTTTTGAAACACGGGTTGATTTGAGGGTGAAAGTGGCAGTATAAAGAAGAACTTCTTTTTTCTCTCGGCATTCTATTACCACTTGGTGGTTAAAACCTAACCATGAAACTGACCGAGTAGGATTCGAACTAAACTTTACGAGCCAAAAATCTTACCAATAAACGGTGGTAAGTTGGACGAACAATATGATTGAAATAAATTGTTGCTGTGGCAAATAAATGTGATATATTGCAGGTCGATCAAATAATGTCCTTAACCCCTATGTAAATGTGGAATATTTTTAAATTTCGAATTTTTCAATTAAAACTTTCATTTTTAAACCAAAAAATGTGTGGGTATATATGTTTATGCAAAATGGAAACATGGCCGAGTTTATGGTGGAACGTTGTGCACTGCAAAAAAAAATCGTTATGTTACTCTTATAAAACGAAAGCGTCCCTGGAATTTTCAAGTTTACATCATTTTTTTGGATTTGCGGGTATTTCTTAGAAACATAAGAAAAATATTTTAACATACATCCTTTTGGACAATGCAATATATTGTGCATCATTCGCAACCATGACATTTACGCGTGGCGCTCAGTTTCGAAGAACTTTTTTTTACTCGACTCAAAGTTTGGTAGATTGAATCCAGGCAGATACCAATCCAAGCAGCATTTAGTTGAAAAAGAAGTAAAAGAGAATAGTGGCGCCGTCTCAGTTTTTTTGCATTCAAATGGATTTTTTTGACATTTCTATTAAAGATATATTGGTTTTATGTGGGATTGTTTCTAAACCTATAGGAAAAGTTAAAGATATATTTTTGTAACAAAACTGGTAAAAAGTGACAGCTCAGATGCCCTATATTTCCAAGTAAGTGTGTGGGATTTTTTTACAGCAATCTTCAACGCACTCAAACACAAAAAAAACCTCTCAGTTTTGTCAACATCAAAAACGCAACTCATTCAAAATACCTCGCAGAGCAGATATCGCATTGAAATACCCGAGTAAAACTTATCGATTTACTATTTACTTAAAAATTCTCCTTATTACAAAATCAGGGCGAAATATTCTATCGGCAAAACGATTACAAGGAGGGACCTATTTTAAAAACTACATTGAAAACACATTACCCGGGTAAATTTCTTGCGATAGTAGAGGGACTTTCGTCTATTCTTGATCATAATAAGCTGAGACTAGAATGTAAGTTGAATACAGTTAACGGGTATGTTTTTCTCGGGATCATTTCATGGTGTTATTTGGAAACTCTGAATTTCTATTGATTAACTTAAGAATAGTCATAGCTGAATATCTTATTATCTGTTAGGGTTTTAAGAATGTGGTTTTGACTAAATGAGATGGTTGAGAATAATATTATAAAGTGATATTCTTATAGTGCAAAACAAAATTTAAAATGATATTATAATTTGTTAATTGAAAACAATGCTTAAAAAATAGACTTAAAAAACTATATGTTTCTCTACCTGATATGGTAAAATTAACGTAGCACTAGAACTGTACAAGATTTCTTAAAACCATCGTTAAGTGATGAGGTTAACACCCGAGCTGCAATAAAAGCAACCTTAAAGAGACACGGTACACGACGTCAGTAATTCGAACCACGACAGATTTAATGAGTACCAGACCCATACACGCGGCGTTATTATTTTTTTGCAAAGCACAATTTGCTTATAAAACGAGAAGCATACTTAAAATAAACTTTAGATATTTTTTACAATTTTTAAGACTTGTTTTTTTTTTCAGAACAAAATTGTGTTTAATACCTATGATTATACATAAACACCTTATTCGTTTTTTAATTAAAAATCTAAATAATAAGCCTTATACTGCTCATAAGTTTTTTAAAAAGAAACTGACTACAATAAATACAACAAAAGTTACAAAATATGATCAAATCCATACAACCAGTATGCCTGGATAAAATACTTAACAATGAAAGCTATTTCCTATACACTTTAATAAATCTCATGGACGTACCCAGTTGTCTAGTGCAGATCAAACATTATCTCCTAAACATCTAGGGCAGTTCAAGAAAGCGTATCCCAGAGGGAGTGCCATCAGACTTGTTAACAGAGGTTCTACCTCGCATGTGACTAATTTTATCCAATCAGTACAGAAGGAGAGAGGAGAAGCAAAATGGATTGAGTTAAGAACAACTTTTTTACGCCTACCTGTTCTTTATCACATCCTCTGCGCGCGTAATGAGAATGATATTTTCTCTTTAAATATTAGGTTTATTTATTTTTGAAGAGGACTATAATGAAAAAAGGGAGTGAAACTAAATAAAACGAGAACAAGAATAAATTTAATATGTTTTCACTGCTTCGAAAATTGTGAGTGGGCTGGTCACAAATTATTTATCAATTAAGTTTGGACAAAACTGATAAAATAGTATGAATATTTAAAAAAAAAAGACATTTCAATAATGTTTTTAAACTAAAAAAGCATTAGAATATCGCCTGCGTTTTAAAGTGAGATGGTCAATAAGGTTCATATTTCAGTACATTCTTTCAGAGTTCAAGTTATAGCATGTTTAACTGGAAGCATAATTGAACATTGAGGTATATTTCCAGGTTCAAGTTATGAAATAAACATGATTTTCTCTAGTTTTCAAACATTAGGAATCTATGTACACCTGTTCTTATAATATTGACACCCAGTATTTTACGTTTTAAAAACATTGGAGGATTTGATCGAAATCGTTACACTTTTATTTATTATTATATAATGTATATACACTAGTTTCAAACCTTAATTTTTATTTTTAAATAACCAATAATAGCGGAGCCAATTTTACCGAAAAAAGAGTATCTTTTTGCAAAAATTACAAAAAAATATGGTAATTTTTTACTAATAAACAATGTTTTTTTTTTTTTTAAACCCGCAATTTTATCAATTTGAGCTTCAAATTTTTGCATGTTGCAGTAAAATATCAATTACACATATATTTTTAGATGTTAAAAAACAGCATAATCTAAATATAATTATATACATCAACGAAAAACAATTTTTTAGATAATTATAAAAATATTTAATAAAAGCGACACATTTATTATCTAAAAATATTAAATATTGAAACTCATGCTATTATAAACAGGGTGAAGGAACATAAAATTTTCTGTTGAGCTCAGAGAAAGAGGTTTATTAAGACGAATATTTGTTGCTAAATTTGGCTGCTAAATTTAAAGGCACACCGGGTTTTTACTTTTTAATAATAAAATAAACTCCAGTATAATGCAACCAATTGGTAGCATATTTTTCACTTTAATATTAAATATATTCATATTTCATAAGATGGTAATTGTGTCCCCATTTCTAGGGTAGGGGAACACCTGTTTGAAAAAGAAAAATCAATATTACGAAATGACCAGCTAATTCTTAAGACGTGAACATCATAAAAAATTGTTTAATTTTGAATGTTTAAAATATATGAAAATGAGCGGCAGTTCAATTACTTAAATAGTTTAAGGGAAACATCAATGCTTAGTAATATCATAACGATACAAATTTTTACAATATCTTGTTGCAAAGCATTCCAGTGAAATAGTTGGTCATTTTAGCATAAAGAGACACCACAAAAAATTAATTTGATGAAAAATTACGAAAAGAACTGTCCTTATATTTGTGAACACTTGCTGATATTTTTAGCTGGAATTGGTAATTTTTCAAAATAAATTTTTTAAGGTTTATAATTAGTGTCTATACATCCTATTATAATAAATAAAAGTATTTATTTCAATTACAGATGCCAATGTTTTTAAAACTTTAAATATGGAATGTCATTATAATGATGAGTACCAGTGCATATTCTTTTTCTGTCTATAGCTTCGGGTTGCTTATTATTTTGGATACCAACTAAAACAATATCTTACAAAGAATTTTCAAATTCAAATTACGAAAATTAAGAAAAATAATGCTTATTATTTTGTGCTTATTATTTGGTTGCTTTATTATTTGGTTGCTTATTATTTTGTTGCTTTATTATTTGGTTGCTTATTATTTTGGGTACCAACTAAAACAATATCTTACAAAGAATTTTCAAATTCAAATTACGAAAATTAAGAAAAATAATTGCTTATTATTTTGTTGCTTTATTATTTGGTTGCTTTATTATTTGGTTGCTTATTATTTTGTTGCTTTATTATTTGGTTGCTTATTATTTTGGGTACCAACTAAAACAATATCTTACAAAGAATTTTCAAATTCAAATTACGAAAATTAAGAAAAATAATTGCTTATTATTTTGTTGCTTTATTATTTGGTTGCTTATTATTTTGGGTACCAACTAAAACAATATCTTACAAAGAATTTTCAAATTCAAATTACGAAAATTAAGAAACATAATTGCTTATTATTTTGTTGCTTTATTATTTGGTTGCTTATTATTTTGTTGCTTTATTATTTGGTTGCTTATTATTTTGTTGCTTTATTATTTGGTTGCTTATTATTTTGGGTACCAACTAAAACAATATCTTACAAAGAATTTTCAAATTCAAATTACGAAAATTAAGAAAAATAAGCACTCAAATAAGGCATTAGTTTACATTTCTGTTGCACAAAAATTAAAGAAAAATTGTGCAACATAAAACGTAGGATGTCCAAATAATTGTTAAGGTATAAAAAAATAACAAGAACTTCAACAGTTGTTCTAAATCAAGAACATTGTTTTCCAATACTAAGAACACTGGCCTTCAGTTACGTCACGCACTGACATCTACTAAAATTTGCTCACGATGAATCTTATTAGTAACCAACAGTTCTCATTTTGTTTTTCCTCCAAGGATTCTTGCTTGGATTGCCCTCCTGGGTTAGTTTTTACCTTTAGTTGGAAGATAACAAAGTAATTTGTCTTATATTATTTAATTATATTAGATGTTTAAGTAAATGTATATACTTCTATATAATTTAGTTGGTAAGTGACATTAGGTCCCTTGGTTACATCTTTAGACGACTATTCAATTTCACTTTCAAATGAGAACTCTTCATTTACAAAGGGAAACAAATTTTAATTATATAATATAGGGAAAAAATACAATTAAATCAATGTAATCAATAAAAAGAACAAATGAACTTTTTATTTTTCGTAAAAATTCAATTTTCTTATAGTGATGGGGATTTACGATGCACGATGGAAATACTCAGTGGTAATTGTTATTATATAATCTTTAAGATTTTTTTTATTTATATTCGTTAAATTATCATAACTAACGTTACACAAAATAAAAGTAGAAATATTTATTCGGTAAATAAACTACAGATTTAAATTTAAATCATAATTACATAACTTAATTGATGATAATATGCTATTTTCAGTTTCATAGTTGTAGTCCGAAACTTCTTGTAAAATAAGCTTAATTAAGGCTGACATATATTTGGGAATTAAAAATTGCGCTGATTTATGCAAGTAAATATTTTTAAATTATAAGCATTGACAACTAGATACATCCTATGTAGATTTTGTAAAGTGCAAATCACATTTTTTTGGAATTGGTTATTTTTAAGTGTTAGGTCAGCAGGGAAACATATTAAAAGCTGGTGAAGACAATGTTGAATCCGAAAACTAATTAAAATTCTCGAATTTAAAAGAAATCTTTGCGAGTGGTATCGTACTTCTTTTATAGATTCATTTGACATAAGCAAAATATGATATGACATGGAATATTTTGATAATAGAAAATACGAACTTACTTCGCATTTGTTTCACAGCAATTAGTGAACCGTCAAGGTAAAACGACTTTTACAGAGCGCAGGGTCCTAACCTTAAAGTGACTGTGTTTCTAAAATAGCCCTCGTGTAACTGTAGTGCGACGATAATTCAAAACTAATCAAAATAACTGAACTAACCTTAAATAGTATTTGGCCGACTATTTCTAGCCTCTGTGAGTAGCTTTAACACAGCCAAGTACGTTACATAAAGCAGGGAGACATGGAGGGCTTAGGTTTTACCTTAAACAGCCGGACCAGAGGACATGATCAGAAATGAAATAAATCATGCTTTAGAAGAGAGGTAAGAAAACTTTATTTTTACAGTAGAGTTGTCAATGAGTGGAATGCTTTACCAGATTATGTTGTGCATTCGAAGAGAGCAGAAGAATTTAAAAAGAATCTCGATAGCTATTGGTAACTAGTAAAGAATTAGTTATATTTTGAACCAACCTTGCTGGGCCTCTGGCCTGTTGTTGGTCGACAATTTTTGTATTTGTATTTATTTTACAATTTAGAACCACCCGTAACTTTTATTTGAAAAAAGTATCACTTTGGAGGAGGCACCATGTTATGATATTTGTTTTCCATGTTTATATTAAATCAATACAAGTGATAAGTGTTTTCAGTAACCGAGACTAAAGGTTAGTGTCCACGAGCAAGAAAACTTTCGCAAGTTGTTTCCAAGTTAAAGTTTTCAACATGTCTTGCACGTTTATACATCCCAGCAAGTCCCTTAGCAGTAACTCTCAGCAATATTGCAGCGAGAAGAAATTGAAAAAGTGTAACCGGTTTGTGCAACTCAACTTGCTCGGTTCCAACAGATTGGAAATTCTTGCAAGCTTATTGCAAACTGTGTAGCTAGGTGTATGGTTGTTTTTGTCTTGCTTGCTCTTTATCTCTTACACGTGTGATAATAGCTTTTTATTTAATTTTTTTATTAGGGAGGGGGATGGTTATTGACGGATTCTCCTACTGCCGAAGTTTGGTCTTCATCTTCAGTAAAAAGTTTCCAAATCGATGCTGACATAATATATATATATATATATATGTTTAATTGCTGAGGGTCCTCTACAGATAATTCCTGAAATAAATTTCTAAAAATCCTAGTTCATTTCCTTTCAGAACCCTATTCTTCTACAGCACTTGCGACACCTGAGTAGGCACCCAATGCAACCGTTAAGGGAGACATTGTATGCAGCGTTGGGACTTTGGAGCATATTTAATGTGCACTCCCGCTACACGGGGTAACATTTTTTGGCTGCACGGGCCGTTTATAAGTCGGCAGTTATTTTGGCGATGCCCGGACCCGAACCTGAGACCTTCCGCATGCAAAGCAAACGCCTTAACCGACTGGGCTCCCCAGCCCTGGGTAGCCTAAAGAGATAAGAAATTGTATTTATCGTTCCTTAAAAGTATTCAATTGTTTTAGTTTATTTAAAATATATTCATGAATAAAGATAGATTATTGAAACATATTTTATTCAATAATCTATCTTTAAGTATCAAAATCACAAATTTTGATCCTTAATTGTTTGGGAAACTTTAAAACACAAATGTATTGAATAAATATTTAACAAGAAAAACCATTTCATAGCTAAATAATAGTTTTAATATGGCCTTTTTCGTTTCTGCTAGTATTTGTATAATTTTTTTTTTAAATCTGGTTCATACATACAGTTCTAATGGTCCTATCTTATATTGTCTAACTTTAAAGCTATATGTTTTTGTTTGTCCAAACATATGAAAGATTTCAAAACAATATTTTATAGTAAAATGGTTAGATAAATATAAGATCACGTAGTCCTTTCAACTAGATTTATCAAGGGAAACAACATCACATAAAGTCACGAGAATCAGGTAAGTTAAAATTGAGTTATTTTCTTTACAGAAACTTGGCAAGGGAACAAAAGAATTGAATTTCATATTTCGTTTTAAAATAATACAAGTAAAACATTTTGAATTGTTTTTTGCAAGTAGCTGTAAAACTTTTAAATTTATGTTTAAAAATATGTTATAGAAGAATAAATTAATTTCTATATAAGTTTTAGTATAATGTAAAATCTAAAAGGTGGCTAGTCATAAAATACTTATATTGACGTAAGATCTATAATGTGTAATGAGCTTCCTTATAATAGACTAAAATTTTGCATTGATATACTTAAAGTTACTGCATAAGGTCTTACTTTCTTATTTTCCAAAGTAGCAGTAAAATATGGGGCCCGTTCCGTTCAATGGTGACTTTTTATAATTGTAAATTCAATTAGACGAAATCACCAATTAATGAGCCGGATCCTATATCTTAATTATACTTTACAGAATGTGAATTTTACAACTTCATCTTTAAAATACTTCTTATATAATTTTAAATTTAAAATCTATATATAATGCTGAAAAATAGCACCACGACAAAAACACCATCTGTTTTTTTAATGTTTCTTGAATTGTAAAAATTGAGTGTTGTTGATACACAGTTAGGTTCAACCACGTTTTTCAATTTGAAGCTATTTTTATTCTCAGTCGAACAGACTTGTGTTATAAACTGAATTCCATCTATTTAATTTAATTATAGATTAAAGCTAAATTTAATTTATGGAAATGCCTACATTTAAGATTGGGAAATATTTTTTACTATTACAGTGATTAGACAAAATAATGTTCACACATTGCAAATTTTAAATTAAATCACAGATCTCATAATTTACTAAGATATAAGTAAAATTCTCTCAATGACTTGTAACACGTGTTACGGCATACATGTTCGAGCAAAAATATTGTCTCTTATGCTCCCTTTCAGTTATATGGTACATAATATTATTACTTAGTATAGACTTCAATGTTTGTACATAATTTTGAATTTAGTACAAGAAACTACTTAAAACTGTTTATTTTAATTATTAAAAATTTATTAGTATTAAGACTTTTACAATGCCACTATCGACGTAAGGCTCAGTTATTTTTGCAATCAAAATATCCCTTGAAAAAGTATTTCAACTTTTCACCTAAATATATCAACCTTAAACGCGTCTATGCGTCTGATTAAAAAAAATATTTTTTTTCATTTCCTCTTATACATTTGTAACTTCATTTCCCCTTATACATTTCTAACTAAATATCAAATTTAAAAAAAACTCCGATGAAAATAATAATAGAGACCAAATTCTTGAGTTATACTTTTGAAAAAAAACACATCAAACTTAAACATCGCATGCGAATTTGATATTTTATTTCCAAACCTATCATTTGACAGTTAGAGTAAAATGCAACCAAATGAGAATTTCAAAAAGATGAAAATCATGGTTCCCACAAAACGCAGCTTAAACAACAACGCCTCTATAAACAACAAAATGTTTCATTTCAAGCGCCATTCTCAATTTAATCTCTCCCGTTTCTCGGAACACGAGTAATTTTTACAAGAATAATTGATGTTCTTGGGAAAAATGATGCATGAGAATTGTTTCAGGATGAATCGTAACATCAAAGGTAGGGAGAGGGAATTTTAGAATAAAACGGGTGGGGAAAATAGAAATTCCGAATCGTACGAATACTCCAAATGAGACAATTTATCTGCATTTGCGCTGGACGCGCTGTTTTGACTTTAGTTTAAAAGAGTAGGAAGAAGTCAAATATTTTTGGTTGGTCAGATTAAAAATGATTCAAGTCCGAATCTACATGGGCGTTTTCTGCTCTAACTTAATGCTGTTTTTATAATCAGGTCTTTTGCAAGTTAAATGGAATAAATCAAAAGGAACTTGGGTCAGTGTTGATCGGCCACGCTTATAGGAATTGCTTTAAACAAAAAAACGATCAAGTCGCTAGAGAGATATCCGTATAGGCTTTTTCATTCACTAAAAATGTGAAAAGATAAGTGCAGTGAGAAATTCTCCAATCGACATGAGCCCTTTTACATTTAGATTAATGTGAACTCAAATTATCTTTGGCGGCTGGTGAATTGGAAATATATTGCGTCACTGTGCAACATATGAGAATTTAATCGGTATTGCTAAGGTGTCTCAGGAAAATGGAAACATGGCAGTATAAGTTTCTTTCTAAGCGAATAACTTATGCAGGTTATTACTTGGGGAAGGACAGGTTTTATTGGAGTGGAATATGCAAGTTGCATTTTGGATTGTTTTCGCAAGTATCAACTAGGAAACCTTTTTTCGGATTGAAGTAAAAAAAATATAAAAAAAAATTGGGGCAGGGGCAGAGAAGATTGTGAAGAAGTTTCTTAGATATTGACCAGATTCAAAAGTATCTACTTTCTATTTATATCTACAAAGTATATGTCATACTAATGATTAACAGTATACTTTATAGACGTTTAAGTACAAATTTTACTTATCAGTTGTTAGATAGATCAGTATATTAATTAAGGTTTGAACGATAAGCCAAATAATAAAAATGTCTTGTAAAAGTTCTGGGAAATTGAATATCTGTTTCTGTTTATCACGTTTATTAAGTAATAGTTGAAATCAAAATGAAGTAATAGTTGAAAAATGAAAGTTTTGTAACTAAGAAATAATTATTTTTATTAACGGTATTTATTTTGTTATTTTCATTATTGACATAAGTTTCATTTTGCACTCGAATTTGAGTAATCTTCAAGTGCCAAAACAAATTCGTTCCATTTGACAATAATTTTCTTGGAATGTCTTGTGACTTTACATAATACGCCCATATCTCAGACACAAATTTACCAGCATCTACGAAGGTTTAGTCGAGTCCTTTTTCCCCGACATCATTTCTTCTGAAATGGCAAAATTTTCGTGAAACAAAAGCATCCACTTCTGAAAATATGTGATGCTATCTTAGGCGTTATTCTTAAAACAATAGAAAAAATTAAAGCTATTACTAATAGTCTTTTCTTTCGTGATAAGGCACAGAATCCTCGTGTATAGCAACATTAACATCAGCAGTTATATAATATATTCAAAAGATTTTTTTTCTAAGTTTTGTTAAATCTAAAATGGAAAGCATTCATCGTTTTCAAATTGTCATTTCTCTGCGGGAGAATTGGGAAGAAATACTTTTCGCTTTGAGGGACGTTTAACGAGATTACTAAACATATCCTGGGGAAATTGAAACGTAACAAACAGAGTTCGCTTTGATATGAATTATTGTTGCTGAAAGGAAAGTTATTTGTTAGAATGAAATCACTTTTGATGTGGAATTTGAATGAATGAGGGATGTTTACACATTTTTCATTCAAAATTTGGATAAACATCCGTACCGAAATAATTATTTTGTACAGAAACAGTGTACATTCAAAATAAGTTGATATCTTTTAAGTGCATTTATCCATGAATGGGTGAATTGAGTACAGTATTTTCGATAAAATGTTACCTTAATTAAATATCTTGACACTTAAATTGTTTTAATTACTTTAATATTCGAAACAAATATTTAAAACTTTACATTGCTTTAAAAACATATTTTAACAATGCTAATATTTTAATTACAGTGAATTGAGTACAGAGAAAATTTACAATATTGCTAATAAATGTTATTTCAAATAGATTTTTTTTATTAAAACTTTTTCAAATACATATTTCCCCTTTATTAATACTTGATATTTAATAAATGCAGTTTGGTTAATTACGTTGCAATAAAGTTTTAATTTAAAGTAATATATCAATTAAGTATATTAAATACAAAAAGGTTAACTTCACCATATACTTAAAGTTATATATAATTTACCTTAAAGATTAACTTCATTCAAGTATGAAAGAAAACAAATTACCTGAACCATTTTATAATTCAAATTTTATGTGATCTTCTATTGATTAAAAACGTTGCCAAAATCTAGAAAACGGTATCTAGTGAAGAGTCATTATGAAAATTGACAATCTATTGAAGTCTATTGAAATATCATGCTAAATTTTCAAAGTTGCCTCAATAGACGAAATTAAAAATCGCGTAAACATTTATTACGTAACGTAATATTTCTGAGAATGCAAATTAAAATTAATATACTAAGTGACACAAAATCAAAAATACACTGCAAATAATTTAGATATTTTAGGCGAATGTACCTTTGGAGTTTATCAAGTCTAAGTACATTTTAGTTAAACTAAAGTACGTGCAACTATATCCCGATCACCGCCTTCCTCTACCATAACAGAAAATACATACAACCACTAAAATCAGAAAAAATACTTTTTGCAACAACCTGATACTATGAAAGAATATTAATTTGTTCAATTTACTTATATTTTCCAAAATAACAGCAGCATTTATATGAGCATATGATACCACACTTTACGCGTTAAATTGATGCATCGAGAAACGTATAAAATTATCAAGAAGTTCATTTCAAGCGTAGCGTGTCTTCTAATTTCTTCTAAGAAACAATGACTAACATATTGCTTGTAACCGAACGGCTTTTCCAATTAGTTTAACTATTATAAATCTAATCGATTGAATATAAAATTGTGTATATTTAGTAATTTTTATGTTATTTTTAGTTCCCACATATATGTGAGTGAGCTATATCAATTAAATCAAGGGGAATTCAGTATTTTCCCAAAGAACGTCACGTGTTTCGTAACAGCTGTCTGGTGACTAGGTAGGCACTTACGCTGGCACCCAGAGAAACTGCGTGATACAACATGAGCCAATGTCGTTTTGACTTAGGACTCCACGGATTTTTAAAAAAAAACTAAAGTGTCGAATGCACTCGGGTCCTCCGAAATCAATTGTCGACTAATGTTTATAATCAGTACAAACCCATTAATAGTTAAGCATTTTTGTTAGTAAGGCTTTACCTATGTTCTTACACGAAATAACAGGCTGATGCCTAAACCCCTTGGTTACTTTTTAGTTGTTTCGATGAAAAGTCAATTTTGTAAATCATATAAATTTTCTGGCTAGTAGAAAAAAAATTATATCCTCTCTAATTGCCTTGTTCTTAGAAGACCATGTAAGATTAATAGATTATAAACATAACGACTTTTCTGGGACGACAAAAAGATGTGCCCAAGAACATAATGGAGTAATTTAAGAAGGTTTACACCCCTTTATCTAAAGCAAGTTGTTTCTCTTTACTAATTTTTAGATATTTTACTTCTGTTTAGATGAAACGTGGTGTTAACCACCTCTTGGGTTAGTTCCATTTTGTTTCGAACAACCTCAAATGCTTCTTGGAAAATCGAAGTATAGAAGAATAAAGTGTGGTAAAAGTGTTGCTTAGAGAGCCTAAATAAAAGAAAGAACTTGTACTTCGTACAAGTATATAAGAGTGGCGACACTGTGGAGTTACTGGCTCGTGCCAAAATAGAATCGTTATCGCTTTTAACGGCGCCAAAGCTAAACCGAAACTGAGGTTATATTCGCTCGGGATCCTGATGGGGGTAATTTGTATCGGATTCTTTTGGATAGTACTCGATTTCAACTTAAAGAAAAAGCTTAGCGCTTGTTTTAGAAAATTTTGTTGTTTATAACATTGATTTTTTCTCTTGTTTCTAACAAAACATAACAAAACAGTTTGAAAAACTTTGGATTTTCAATAATTTTGTATTTATACATTCCCTTTTATTTTAAAACTTCACTTTGCATCCAAATGCGATTTTTGGAGACATCAGATTTTAACAATAAAAAAACGCTTACATCTAAAACAAATTAGGATACTTTTAAAGGTTTATTTTAATATATTTAAAAACTTTATTGAGAAGAATAATCGCTTTAAAGTAAATAATTCATTCAATTTTAAAAAGGTTTTGCATGGAATTAATGAAGTAGAAAAAGTTGGAGAACGGAAGTGGAGCACAGCCGATCGGCCAATGAGATTGCAGATGCATCGACCAATGCGGCCAACGAGATTGCATTGGCAGGGAAGCTTGATGGCGGCACTCTGTATAGTACTTACTATTTATCGAGGCACCCTAGTGTTGCTCATTTTTTACAGCATTATCACTTATTTTCTGGTATTTTTTTTGTTAATCTGTCATTAAATGTGTTCTTTTCAAGAATTTTTTTAATGTCGATCATTTTTAGAACAAATCTTTAAATTCTTTCGTCTATCAAAACTAAAAAAACTTGGCAAGGTAAGTGGATTTCCTTCTAACTTATGTAACACCATTTTTACCTGATTATTTAAGATTTTTAAGCAAATTTTTAAAAAAATTGAGAAAATGAGGAAGAAAATAGATCGATTTAATTATAAGCTTCCTTTATAAAAAAAATTTAACCTATTTTTCACGCCCGTTTTTTTTACAAAGATCTGAATTTGTAATAAAAGGAAAGAATGTGCTCGTAAAATACGAAAAAAACAGAGATTTAAAGCTATGAAAAATTTTACAAGAATATGTACTAGTTTTTTTGGTTCTTCCTCTTCAAAGATCTCATTTCTTATCCCATGTAATTGAAGCATGCATTTCAATTATCTGCTTTATCATTTAAAAAAATAGGTAAATCGTGATAAGTGGTTATATTTAGACGAGTTAAGTAATAAGTGGTAAATTAAAAGCAAAGTACTAACTCCTAGTTTGCATAATCGGAGCATTTCCCATGAAAATGTGCCTTACTATTTAATTTAATTATCATGCAGTTAAAAAAATTACATCTTCTACTTTTCTCTTATCCCTTACTTGGTTTTAAAAGTAAGAAACATCATATTTCTTCTTTAAGATCTAAAGAGAAAAAGACAGCAAATCTTTTCACGGTCGGCGGTAGTCTTTAGGCAGAGTTGGCGAGTAATTGATGAGGCTGGCCCCAAATTCTTCTTTCTGGTGGACGGGGAACATCCATTTCAGGGCGATCAGAATTTTTCATCCCGCTAAATGAGGACGCCAAGAGATGAATGCCTCGCCATTACCTAAAAATTGCATTTAAATACGAAAATAAAATCTGTGCCGAAGAACCACAGGGGCCCAATTCCGTTTTGATGATAATTTAGAGGATGACATAAAAACTACGGATTGTTCATTTGGTGGTCTATTCAATTATGATAATCTATTTCGGATGTAAAATGTTTACTTTTTAAGTGAAGAAATTGACTTTTGGGGCTGGATGCACATGTTTAATTTAAGGTTTCAAACTCAAAACCAGATAA
The DNA here is from genome assembly GCA_019343175.1 of Oedothorax gibbosus. Lineage (NCBI taxonomy): Eukaryota > Metazoa > Arthropoda > Arachnida > Araneae > Linyphiidae > Oedothorax > Oedothorax gibbosus. The sequence continues at coordinate 23,559,387 of CM033272.1, read as the reverse complement.
TAGTTAAACCCCTCTGACTCAGAGAATAATATTTTGTTTTTAAACCTTAATCGTCTATTTGTGGTGGATATTAATCTCAAGATTTCCGGTCGGAATGCATTATTTTGTTTATCTTCTCTTCCACCATTTTTAGTAATTGTTTATTAGTTTGCTATGCATTTTTGAATTTATTTTTGTACAATGAATATTTTAAGGTTATATTATTAAAAACGTTTAATGCGTTAGCATCTATAATATGCATTTTGATCACATTTTACTTCGGTATACTGCGACAATAGTTTGATTATAGAATTTTACATTTAAAACTTAACTTCTGAATGCATACAATTTGTCTAATAAGATAACAGTTCTATATGTTATAAATACTTGAGTTTAACTATATTTTATGAATAATTAAAAGTTATGTTTCCAATATTTCCTAGAAATATAACTATGCAATATTTTATGATTTTAAAAACATTCTTTCATATGAATACAAAAATAAATTAGGTTAATGCAATGTATAAAAAATCATAAAAATCATTAATATGTTTTTTTATTAGTAGGAGAACTTTACTAACAACGCATTTAAATACACATGTAAGGGAACCTGGGGACCCTTGGGCCATAATGGAGGCTTGGCCCACCTTTAAATTTTAGTATTTAAAAATATTTTAGCATATTCTCAATAGATGGTACTCAAAGCTACTTTTGTCAGCAGATAGACACCTTAGTTTCATTGAGCTACTTCTTAGCATTGAGGAGAAAATGAAAAAAGAAAGTTTCTCATCCCAAAAAGTAAACATTTTAGACATAATTTGTAAGATTTTTATGGACAAACCAATTTAATTAAGTTTAAGTATGTGGTATTTTATAAATACTGTTATATTAAGGTTTTATTTAAACTATAAAGTTTGTGCAATGAAGTAGGCTACAAAGCACCATGTGTCATTCTTTACGAAATGTCTAGGTGGGGAGGCTTGGCCACTCTATGTAAAGGAGGGTTGGCCACTGGACCAAGGCTCAATAAGTGAACTAGTTATGAAAATCTAAATAATGTTTATCAAATACACAGTTAATAATAACTTATGATAATAACTTTATGAAGGTAGTGGATTGATTATCAATATTTGCACTTGTTTAGAATAAAACTAAAACCTCAACTAAAGCTAACTGTCAGTTATGACCAAATATCAAACATTTTCTGCAAAAAATAAGTTATTAGTTCAAGTAAAATAATATTCCAGATTAATATTAAGATATTATCAGATTTTTTCTTTATGGGGGGGGGGGGACTGAACGAGTAGCTTTGAAAGTGCGCTTTGACTTTGACTTTTCCAGTTTGTGCCGTTAAAATAAAAAAAATTCAAACTAAGGCTTATATCTTGTGCATTTTAATGCGTGTACAAACTGAATAAAATATATTTAACATAAATAAAAAAATACTTGGTAACTTGGTACGGAAAATTATAGAATTTTAACATAAATAAAGAAATACTATTATGTATTACTATTATGCATTAAAAATGTTTTACTCTGAATATCAATTATTGTAAACATGCTTTTCAAATGAATATAGAGTGTCGAAATATAATATATATTTTTATACATTTAATTAATTTGAAATATTTATTATTTTGCCCTTTAAAATTAGGCATTTTTGTATGAGCCAAGCCTCCCTTAATAAGGGAGGCTTGGCCAAGTTTCTAAGTTTTAAAAAACAATAAATTTAGAAAAGAGGCATTATTTATATTATCACTATTATATCCTTGTTGCCAATAAAATTTCCTTGAATATGTGCTATCATATAAAATTTTTAGTGTAAAACAAAATTTATAAAAATAAAATTCTGAAAGCATGGCAAAGGCTCCCCAGGCTCCCTTAAACGAAATCAAAGTAATTGTTATTGTTACTTTAAAATGTTTATTAGAACAATTTTGAAAAATGTAAGAATAACGTCAACTATGCCTAATTTATTTTCTCAAATAAAAAAAATCATAAAGCAATTTTTTCCGCTATTCATATTAAGTGCTATTACAAAAAAAAAATTATGTTAAATTACAATATTAGAATTTTTATAGAAAACAGTAGTCTTTCAAAGCAGTAAAATTAAAAAACCCTTTTTATTAAAAATTTGATTTCCGAAGTTCATTAGCAATTAAGTTTTTTGTCATTCAATATCTAAAAAGTCTTTTCTTTTTCTCTCCTGATAAGAATCGAATATAAAAGTTAAAATTTATTTGCTCAAATCATTGCGAACTGAAGTAGTAAAATCGACTTTTTATGCATCGAACAAAACTGCACTAATATCTTTTTACTTTTTTTTTCGAAAAGTCATTCAAAATGTCAATTTCGTAATGGTCGTCGCAATTAAGTAAAAAACCCATAAAAAGACGTTGCTTAATCGTATTCTTTCGTAGCGGTGAATAGCTAATAAAAATGGGTCTTGATGCTTTAAGCTTTTACGAGAGAGAAATTTTGAGCAAAAAATGTATTTTTGTCGTATCTTTTTTGCTGCCGATGTATAATTATTTCCGACTTCGATGATAGCTATCACTATGCGTTGGCTTGTTATGGCTGTAATTGGCCGTTTGATTATGATGAAAATTTATTTGAAAACAAAAAAAAAATCATGGAGATTTGAAGAGCATAAGTACATGCTTCTGCGATCAAATTAAATTTTATTTTATACATTTTGTACAAAACCAAATCCGTAGCGAACAACCAATTACCAATTGCAATGTTCTTTCAACTAGGCTTAAGAGGGACTGTCAGTCCCATAGAGCTAATGCATTAGTTTTGAAATCACAACTTTTGCAAAAGAATTGCTTTGTCATGTTAGCCCTTTTTCACCAGGTATGGGAATCCACATAACATCGAAATGAAATAATTTGAAACGAAAATGTTATCTAGTTATTTAATTATATTTTTTTGATGTTTTAAAATGTCAAAAATATACAGCAGATGGCGACACTATTTTAAAACTTTATCAATTAATAATTAAATAACCGTATGTTAGTTTCTTTTCAATTTTGTTTTAAATTGATGTTATGATGATTCCCATACCTGGTGAAAACGGGATAACATGGCAAAGCAATACTTTTGCGGAAGTTGTGATTTCAAAACTAATACATTAGCTCTATGGGACTGACAGTCCCTCTCTATGGATAAAATGTAACGGAATGGATTATCAAAGATAATTTTTGTATAAATAGTACCAAAAACGGTCAAAATATATTCATTCATAAGTTTGAAAAATATGTTTTGATGAAAGTTTTGAATTAGTTAGCCGCCTGCATGAAGGGCTTTCAGTAGCATAGTAGTAAGGTTACATCTGAAAATTTTCTACAACCTTTTATTGTTGGTGTCGCATCTGTTCAGGGGACTTTATTTAAAAGACTCGGCATTTATTTATATTTATCTTTTTGTATCCATGGAATTAACTACTATTTTTTTTAATTCTAAATGATATTTATCATACAAGATAATAATAACAAAACTATTTTCAACAAGAAATCAGTACCCTTGTCAAACCAAATGAAAAATCTAGGCCCAAAAAGAAATCAGTGAAACTAGCCAAAAGTGAAACTCGTTACTGAATTCCTGTGAAAGTAAAGTATGTATAATTATTACAGCATCATTGCTGCGTGTAATGTGATAATGAACCTACTCAAATGAAATTTTTTACGTTTAGGTTAGCAATTAGCAAAACCATTTCACGCTATTCGCGTCAAAGGGCTGTTGTAAAACTGTAACGCAGTAATTATTGTTTATGTATTTTTTTTTATCATTTTATATCGTTTTTTAAATGAATGGAGGAATACGATGGATTATATGTGTTTGAAAATTAAACGGAATGCATAATTGTTTTATTTTTTAAAATAAATTTCACTTTGTGGAACATATACAAAATAAACAGTTTGTCTGAATGAAATAATTTGTTGTAAAATAAAATAACCTTAATAAACCTGGAATAACACAATGGTTTTGTTGAATATAAAGATTAAACGGGTTGCAATTTTTTTTATTTAATTTAAAATACATTTAGACTTTGCAACACATAATATTTGGAAAACACTATATATGTAGACTCTTTAATTATTTGTAAAAACAAAATGCAATTGGTAAATTGGACCTTATAAAGCAACGAAAAAGGAAAGTTAAGGTAAAGTTTTATAAATGTTCTTGTTGAAAATCCTTAAAAAATTAAATTGAAAAGATTAATGTTTTTTATTATGAAATAGTTAAACATTGCAAACTTTTGATCTACCTTTTTGAAAGTAACAGAAAATTACTGAATAAAGAAATTTTATTTAATTGTTATAATTTTGCTGTTTTTTTACTTACCTAAATATTCATCAAAATAATTATCAAATATAAATTTGTAAAATTAGTTAATATTGTGAAAATTTTCTTTATATTTGAAAAGGTTTCATTTACAGAGTACCTAATCTTGTCTTGTCTATTCAATTTTTGTCAAAATCTCCCAAATCGTACTTCCTTGAGGAATATTATTTTCTACGACTCATTTATTTCAAATAAATCTTCATATAACTATTAGATTCTCGTGAATTATCACAAAAATTATATATGATTTTACATTTACCAATATTCCAGAGAAGTTAATACAGAAATATTTTATGCATTATCCTGCCACCTTGATAAAAATTGCATATCTGGAATTTCATTATTATATTATTCAATTCCACAATTGATATTTCAATTCGATATGATTGTTAGTTCATACCAATAGAAAGACGAACACAATGCATTAGAATCCGTTCTCATTAAATTCTTATTGACAAAGCGATATGTTGGGGTTACATAGCTATAACTAACACGAATTTAATTTAAATTAAAATGGATTTGTTGTTTTGGCAATGGCTAGGGAGGTTTTATTGAAAATTAATGCTTGATATACCACGGTTTTTTTAACAAATATCTACATACTTCCTTTGGTTTAGCTAATGTAAAATACAGCTTTTTTATACGTGAAGATAGAAAAAGCGCGTAATTGAAGCCTTTAACGTAACGACATTATATAATCGAAACAGTTGATTAACAGCTATACATTTGATAAAATTTACCAGGTCACATTTTGAGAAATAATGAAAATATTTCAATATATTTTAATTATGCATTGTTTGATTTTGGACTCATAATATCTAAGAGGTCTTAGTGGCAAGGTGGATTGAAGTATCATGCCACGGCGGTTACCTTCGCAGGCTTTTCCACAGTCTTAATCATACAAGAAAAGGCATTACACTAATAATACGATGTATATGGTACTTGTGTGAGCTAAATCAGCCGTGACATGTAAAATCAACATCTCTTCTTTTATCTGTATAATGACAAGTTGCGTTTAGTTGAAGTATCGGTCTGGCCCCTAGAAAGATATTAAAAATTAAAAGGCCGTAGCCAATAGATCTCCCATCAATCTAGTGTTCCGTTAATTTCCCCCCAAACTACATTTGCAAAAAAAAAATTAACTAGAATTTTGTCAAAATAACGCAAATAATAGTGGCATCTTTCCCCAATACACCGATCAGGTCACATCTCGATATTGGGTACCTTTTAGTAATGAAAATCGACAAACACTTCTCTACGCATAAAGGATTGGCGGAATTTGCCAAGCTACTTCAATTTAACCCTCACTTTGGGCATTATGGATTGGCATTATTTGAAGGTAATGCGATTTTCCCGAAAACGTTTATATATTCATAACTAAATTTTAATAATAGACAATTTGGCCAATAAGCTTTGCAAAATAAATATAAAAAAGTTTAAACCGTCAACCTTTTTGATATTTATTTTTGGTACTATATAAAATGACAGCATAAAAATTGATCTTGAAGGTAAATCTTTTGTAATGTAATTTTTTGTGTGTGTTTGGATATGATTATTTTTAAAGGGTTATTTTATTTTTCGATTGTACAATTGTTTCACTAAAAGTGTAATAACTTTGGTTTTAAAAAACAGTTGTATAAAATTAAAATATGCATCACATATAACTTAAAGTTTTGCTTTTACGACATTTTTATACAATATATATCTTTATTCACATTTGTTTGCATTTTTATTTTTTTTTTCGTAAAAATATATTTAATAAATATTTTAGAATTTAAGAATGGGGATTTTAAGTAAATTACATTTTTAATAAGATCTTCATTTTGCATCAAACTCAGTATAATACGTATTTTTTAGCATTTTGAATCAAGAAAATTACATATTTTACATGTAAGCACATTAAAATAGTTAAATTGGAGAAGCTTGTGTTAAAATCGTTTGAATGTTTTAATTCTCATGTAGAAATGACGATAGTTTAAAATTTTTAGTCGCGAAGTCAAATCACATATTTTAGGAAAAATGCAATTAAGAGGTTGTGAAGTTAATATAAAAACCTTCGAAATTTTTAATTACTTCTCACCATAAATATAAAAAAACAATGCATATATATCCACCCTGTAATCTATTCTTCTCGACATTTCTTTGTTTGTGTATTCTGAAGCAACAAAATATAAATAAATTCAATCATAACATAATTAAATCAATCTTTTCAATCATTGGAGGACACCACTTATGCAAAGAATGTGTTTAAATTGAAAACTACATATTTTTAGCCTACTTTTCTTTTTTTAATTCGAAAGAATTAAAAACAAGAAGTTCATAAAGAACTAAAATTGCCTACTTTCCTGTTACTTAAATACTTACTGAAGTTCTAATCGGGAAAAAAACTAGGTTCCTAAAGTAAATATCATCTACAGCCGTTTCTACACTAGATTTATACACATTAGAAAAAAAAATCGAAACACAGCACCCAGCTATAATTTAAACTTCTAAAAGCCAAAATCAACTATTTTCCTTAATATTCGTTCGCAAATTAATTAAATTTTATTTATCATCTGCTCGTGATTTATTTGTAGTTCGAAGAATAAATATTTATTAATAACAAAAGTAATGAAACTACTCCGAACTGCATTAAAAAACAAGAAATGTAAATTAAAACTAAGCATAATTGCATGCAAAAGTATGCCTTGCCGCTTTCTTGGTAGATATTAATGAATAATCAAAGAATCAAATTGTTCTACATTTTATGACGTCATTCCAAACTGATTTTTTCAAAATATATTTTGCTTCAAATATGTTTAAATAAGTTTCTCATGCCATTGTTGATTTGGCAACAGTGATTTAAATGACTCAAAATTGAATTTCAATGCTAATTCAATGGGAAATTCGCCGACAGATAGTAGATTTATGTCCGTCCGGACGTACAGACAGACGGACAAAAAGTATGAAAGTTGGGTATCTGAGGTCATAGCTTTCTAACAAAAAAAGAATTTTTAAGATCCGATGATTAGAACCGATTTTGGAAGGGGGGTACAGACAGACAGACAAACGGACAGACAGACGGACAGACATACGAACAGACAGACATACGAACAGACAGACAGATGGACAGATGGACATCAACCGCATTTCAATACCTACAGTGATTTAAATGACTCAAAATTGAATTTCAATGCTAATTCAATGGAAAATTCGCCGACAGATAGTAGATTTATGTCCGTCCGGACTTACAGACAGACAGACAAAAAGTATGAAAGTTGGTTATCTGAGGTCATAGCTTTCTAACAAAAAAGAATTTTTAAGATCCGATGATTAGAACCGATTTTGGAAGGGGGGTACAGACAGACAGACAAACGGACAGGCAGGCGGACAGACAGACGGACAGACATACGAACAGACAGACATACGAACAGACAGACAGATGGACAGACAGACAGTTGGACATCAACCGCATTTCAATACCTACAGTGATTTAAGTGACTCAAAATTGAATTTCAATGCTAATTCAATGGGAAATTCGCCGACAGATAGTAGATTTATGTCCGTCCGGACGTACAGACAGACGGACAAAAAGTATGAAAGTTGGTATCTGAGGTCATAGCTTTCTAACAAAAAAAGAATTTTAAGATCCGATGATTAGAACCGATTTTGGAAGGGGGTACGGACAGACGGACATCGACCGCATGTCAATACCTACTTTTTCATTTTTTAATTCTTTCGAATTAAAAAAAGAAAAGTAGGCTAAAAATGAAAAAGTACGTATTGACATGTGGTCGATGTCCGTCTGTCTGTCTGTCTGTCCGTACCCCCCTTCCAAAATCGGTTTAATCATCGGATCTTAAAAATTCTTTTTTTGTTAGAAAGCTATGACCTCAGATACCCAACTTTCATACTTTTTGTCCGTCTGTCTGTACGTCCGGACGGACATAAATCTACTATCTGTCGGCGAATTTCCCATTGAATTAGCATTGAAATTCAATTTTGAGTCATTTAAATCACTGTTGCCAAATCAACAATGGCATGAGAAACTTTATTTATTTAAACATATTTGAAGCAAAATAATATTTTCATGAATCAGTTTGGAATGACGTCATAAAATGTAGCACAATTTGATTCTTTGATTATTCATTATTTATCTACCAAGAAAGCGGCAAGGCATACTTTTGCATGCAATTATGCTTAGTTTTAATTTACATTTCTTATTTTTTAATGCAGTTCGGAGTAGTTTCATTACTTTTGTTATTAATAAATATTTAATTATTCTTCGAACTACAAATAAATCACGAGCAGATGATAAATAATATTTAATTAATTTGCGAAAGAATATTAAGTAAAATAGTTGATTTTGGCTTTTAGAAGTTTAAATTATAGCTGGGTGCTGTGTTCCGATTTTTTTTTTCTAATGTGTATAAATCTAGTGTAGAAACGGCTGTTGATGATATTTACTTTAGGAACCTAGTTTTTTTTCCCGATTAGAACTTCAGTAAGTATTTAAGTAACAGGAAAGTAGGCTATTTTAGTTCTTTATGAACTTCTTGTTTACTTTCAATTAACTAATATGAAACATAAGGTAATAAAGGTATTGGGATGGGTCTGAAAATCCGGAATGTGGATAGTGTGTTATTTATGCGTTTTAGAGGATGCTGATTTTAAAAAAGTGGTTTTTGAACAATTATCCATCGGTAAGACTGTCTGTCTGAAAACCTCTACTGCTCAAAGTAAAAGAGCAGCGAACTTTAAATTTGATACACGAGTTTCTAGAACTTGTCGGACGTCATAATAAGGTTTTTAAGAAAACTAGGCATGTGCAAATGGTTTCTTCTATAGCACTTTTTAGGTTTTAAAGTTGTTTAAAATTGCCTTTAAATGTATTGTTGATTTATTAGTGTTAATTGAAAGTCGTTTAGTAGTACACACCTCTAATATATTATTGATTTTTTAAAATTTTATTGTGAATCAATAATGCTTAGAACAACTTTATCTTACTTCTAAGTATTTAATTAAACAAAGTAACAGTCTTCCTTAATCGTAACTCTCTTCGAAACTCCAATCTCCAAAACCACATTTTATGCTACAAGTGCCCCTTACCTTAAATCACAGTGTTTCACCTGGTTTTAACGAGAATACGATCTATCGCAAAAGATGGCTGATTAAAGCATGGAAACCCGAATCTACGAAGTTATTCTCGGAAATTGATGGATCATTTGATCTTTCTAAATAGCTGTTGTTACAGCTTCATGTTTTTTAAGCAATATTTTTGGAAACACAACAATAAAATAATTTTCTACTAGTCGAAAAATAGTTTGAGCCTAGCCATTTCGTTCGACTTGGTTTGATTTTGAAAGTAAAGTTTATCTTTAATTTTGAAAGTAAAAAACAACTTATTAAAATTATTGATAAACTGTGTTTTAAAAATTTAATGGCAATGGGATTTAGATACCAAACGGAATAATTGTCTCACTAGACACCATGCTTCGTATCATATATGGAGGGGTATCATTATTTATGGTAATGTATACAACAATACATTACCCCAAATCGTAGATCATTAGAAAAACACTTAAGAATACATTACATAATTCCTCATTTAAAAAAAACAAATAACGTAAAACAATTAAAAAACTTGTTTGACTGCTTACTTAGCAAACGAAAAGTTGTTGCGTTGAGGGGTTGATCAAAGGCAACTGCTATGATCTCTTTCATTTCGTACTTTTCTTTCTTTCTTAAAACGAATTAATATTCGACGAATCATTTTCGATTAACGGAAAATTTCTCTTTCCAAAACGAAGAACAACGAATCGGATATTCGTCAAATAATGAATATACCCTTGCAACAGTGTTGCCAAGAAAATGTCCGTAACTTAAAACAGGAATTTCTGACACACTAAAATATAACTCATTGACGACGATTGGCTGGAATATTCCCCACACGAAATTCTACTTTCTGTTTCGATTTATTGAAATTAAAGAAAAGTATAGGACTATAGTATTGAACATCTTATTATTTATCTGCTGGGCATATTAATTTACACGAAAAATGAATTTTAAAAACTTAAGGTAAACGTTTTTATTCGGAAATATAGTTGTTATTGGTATTCACATGGGCTAATTTAGCTGGTGATTTCAAATCATCTCATTATTTTCCTTTATATCATAATTGAAGAATCAAACATAGGAAACTGTAATTGGAAATTCCCAATACTCTAATTTTTGGCGCGCACTCATCACAGAGTTTAGACATCTGTTCAGAACAACTCATCACAGAGTTTCTCTCAAGAGCTTTCTATTTGAGCTCGTTTGTGAATGAGTCCCTTCGTGAATTATTATCAATGAAATTTAGCATTGCAAAACAACGGGGTTTGTTTTAGGAAGCGAATCCTTATAGTTTACAATTATCGATATCTAGTTGACTATAGCGTATTGTCCGAAATAGTTTTCTATAAACTAGAGTGGCCAAAAGAGTTTCATTGATAGTTATTTTATTGTTTAAATTGTGTTTACGGTAAAGCTACATGTGTATTAAAGTGTTAAAGTATTTGTTAACCATACACGCGGCATAGTCATTCATATCAGTTTAGGTATTGTCCGTTTTTCAATCAATACAAATAAAGTGTTTAAAATTTTTAAATTTATAACTTTATTAAATTGCAAATTTAAAAGTATTCATGAGTCGCTTAAAACTATTTACTACACACACAAAAAGGTTTATTTTTTCGAAAATTCGGAAACATAAATTTGTTGAACTTTTAACCCAGTATGAAAATCACTGTTAATCGTTTAAATTACAAACATTTCTTAGCAAATATTTATAAATAAAAGATATTTTGATATTTTCGAGGCGTTAAAAAGATCACAAAAAAATTAAATCCAACTAATTAAGCGGAACAAGGACATTTTTCTGATGCGATCTTTAATTCGAAAACCTTTTTTAATTAATTACTGTAATTAACGATCAAGCATCCCTACACAAAACTTTGTGGGAACACTTTCTCAAAACAAAGCACTTTTTTAAAGTAAAAAAAAACGGAATAATTAATGATAAAAAGCGCATCTTCTTAATTTGTGAATGGCAACAATGAACATTTCGAGTGCAGTTATCAAAACAATGGCGAATTAATTTGGTGACTATTTTTAATTAAGATTTTCGCGCAAATTAATATCCTATTAGTAGACTTGGCTTCATTGTGTATTTGCTATACTACTTAAGTCCCAAAACCCTTGAGGTCAAAAGCAATCTGTGATGAATTGTTTTTACTCTTTGAAGCATTTTTACGAAGGAATCGTTAATTAACTATGTTAATAAATTGGAATTAATGAATTACGGTTGTTCGAAAATTTATTACAAATTAAGCTCATTTCTTTAACTTTTTAAGCTTATTTATATTTGGTCGGTTGGTTGGTGTCGTGTTCCATGGGGAGAACTATAGGTATCTATGACTGTTCAAACTATAGCCTTATTTATATTTATTTTTCCCAAAAGAGTTTCCCAAAAATTTTAGTTTCACTAGAAAATTTTAGCAAGGAAACTTTTTAGTCTAGTCAAGTTAGAGTTTAACCTTGAGAAAAAATGGAGTAGAGCTGCAAATTGGCATACCTGCTCTATTTGATGATCTGAATAGCCTACAAAACGTCACCCAAAATCTACATTGTACCTTTACTTTTGTCTGTGGTTCGAAATTATAACGTCCATCACCAATAGCGCCTTCTTAAGAGTTATGTTCTTTAGAGTTATGTTAAGACAAATTAATCAGTCACCTGTTAAGACAAATTAATTTCTCCTGATCTTTATAAACAAACTTTTTATAACATGTGACGTGACGCTTCAAAAATTATATGCATTAAGGTTTTTGTTTATTTTTTTTAAATATTTTTGAATAGTTTGGAAAAGTATCAGTGCTAAAAAATGTGTTACAAATCTTTGGCATTTTTCTTATTCTGCGGCTGCTTCTCGTCGTCATAGAGGCTGCTCCGTTTCCCCACGCAAAATCTTTATATAGGAGAAACCGGGGCTAGTTTTCCGTGTTTATTTCTTTTTGATTGTATATCTTTTACTTTTATATTTTGAAGGAAATAAGCTATATCATTGCCCTCCTAACATGGCTATGTACAAACTGGCATTACTACTTTTCGAAAAAGTAAATGCAATTTTTGTCAGCCAGTGATTAAATGAAAGCACGTTCAGCTGGATTTTTAAACTTGTCATAATAGACATTTCAGTTTTGAAATTGGTGAATAGCAATGTAGAACGTTCTACTCTGTATCTGAGTGGAAAAGTACCAATGTCTAAGTTATTTAGTAGTACATGCCCCTTTTAATGATTTAGATATTTATTTTAAGGATACTAAAACACAGAAAACTAAATCTTTCTCAAATTTTTAACACAAAATCCAATGTACGCACTAAATCGGAAAAATTTAAACACATTGTATTAAAAACACAACTAAAACACAACAAATGAGGGAAATACATATATCCTTGGGGAATCATTCCAACTACGCTTCCCTAAACGCTCCTATTTATTGAATAACTCCGAAGAAAACTCAAAATATTCTCCTCAATCTCCCTTGTAAACTCTTCTGCGATGATAATTGTCATGTCAAACGGAACAATACATCCCCTAAGAGCAAGACCTTACAAAATGTGCATCCATATATCAATAACTACATTTCCAAATGGGGCAAATCAATTTGACAATGCAAATAATGTCAGCCCTCAAAAAGAAATCATTCTTTGGCCATGCTTCCATCTCTTGGGAAAGAGAAAGCATTTCTGCCCTGCTTTCGAACTCGTTAGGAGGCGAATTCTGAACTTGTCGATGAAGTGGGTTGCCAGAGTTGTATTTGCCAACTAGGGCAACTTGGTAGGCCCGGATGGCCAAGTAGTTTGGACCATTACGCTAGCAGTCTGCGCGCTGTAACGGGTGCGGGTTCGATTCCCGCCTTCACCGTATATTCCTTTCTCTGTGACAGTAAAAATTCTTTCTGTGTCTGTCTTACTTGACGAAGGCTTATAAGCGGCTCTCTGATCAAGCACACAAGCCGGAATATATATGTAATAGTAGTAGTAGTGGCAACTTTGGCTATTACGGAATATTTAAGCTGGCCACTCACAGAGAGATGTTGTCAGCCAAGTATCGCCATGCCCCTCCATGATATCCCCGGAACAATTTTTCTTGTCAGTGATTGGTTATATATTCTCGCATGACATGTAATAACGTGATCAACGAGTCCAACAAAAAAGTTTAATGTTTTAGTGGACGGAGATTAGATGTCACGTTGGCACATAACACAAATCACTTACTAGTAAAAATTAAAGGAATTTTAAAAAAATTTAATATCTAAATGTATATGATATCAATGGTGTAGAATGGCGACAGTCCATCTGACCGTGTCTCTCTGTGTATGGGAAGCTTATAACTTAAAACCTTTTCTACAGTGACAACACTTGAAGAGATCTGTCGTGTCATCTATAAGTTAGCAATGCTTCCAATTTTGAAATCGTACAAACTTCATTTAACAGATTTCATAACTATATTGAGAAAAATTCAGATAAATTATTACTTGATTCCATGACTATTAGCAACTTTTATAACTCTTTTTTGAACTAATGAGCATGTTTCAGGTAAGTCTTGAGTTCCAACACAAAAGCTGAATTGAAAAAAATTATTTAATTGATTGGTGAGTCAATGTTACGTGGTTACAGAGAACTGATCGAAGGAAATGTAGGAATGAAAGCTGGGGGGAAATACATCAACTGAAGCAAGCCAATTGTACTTAAAATCTTGTCACTTACAACTTTATCAAACTAAAGCACCTAAACGTTGCCAACGATCGTTCCTTAAGTTATTTGTTGAAGAGAATGTTAATGGCAATGATGGTTTGTTATCATGAGTTGCTTTTTCATTTTTTTTTACAAAACAGAAGATAAGAATGTATTTAAGAGATAAAATTGATAATCAGAACTGAAAAGAAATATGGGGGATTTTCACATAAGTCCTTATTTGTTAAGAATGATATACGAAAAAAGTGTTTAGCTTTAAATCAATTTTGAATCGTTATGCTTGCATTCATAATTTGTAGTAATTTAGGGCTTATACTTTTAAATTATTTAACAATAATGTATCCAAAATATTAAACTCTATTTTTAAGAATTTGTTTCACTTTTAGTTGATTGTGTATAATGCATAGTAACTGAAAGTTACATTTTAATTATTAAAGCAGTTGGGAATTGTTTATTTAAGTAGATTAGAATGTTTTTTCATGGATGTCCAATATGTATGATTATAATTTAGAAATTCAAAATCGAGTTTTATGTCTTAAAAATTGCTGTGGCTACAAAACAAAAATACAATTATCAGAGGAAAATGTTAACTTGATCAAAGTATTACCAGAAATAGTATTACCAAAATAATACGAGGGCTTTCGAATTAAAATGTGTTATAAAATATAAATTTCACTTTTAAAAATTATTCATCAGAGTATAGGCTTCAATGCAAAACAAGCAATTTGACTTTAGATACCCATTTAGAAGTAAAGCCGAGGTTAATTTCGCAGTATCCAACATAATACAAATTGTATACACCGAAAATGCTATCCAACTAACAAGAAAGCCTTGTGTATAGACTGGTGCAATCGGTGTTCGTCCGAAGTCCCGAGGCCCGGTTCGATGTCACCGTGCTATCTAGGTTGTGTTGCTGAGCATTAGACCTCCTTTGTCTACACTTAAAAATTGTCAATTATTTATGTAGTACACCGTGCGTACCACTGAAAATGTTATTTCGAACTAACTCAGATCTACCACTAAGTATAAATACTGAGATATTTTAAATTTCTTCAATGTTAACTTTGTAAAGTTTCCCGTCTTATAAATCTTCAAATCCATTCAGAATCCTCCCACAACAACATATAACGCTAAATCAGAGTTAAGTAAATGATCACACCGTTCTGCTTCTGAGAATATTCTGTATATGAACCACTTAGTGCGAAAAAGGGTCAAGCCTATAAGAACATTAGCCGCCAAGCTCTTTTGTCTTAACAACTTAGTGAAAAAAAGGAGTGTGAATGGAAATCTTCCAATGATCATGGCCCCTTTATAAATTTAGCAATTCATATGAGAATAATTTCTGCATAGGGCATCAACTGATTCAAGCAAAATGGTATATATCTCATAATGACTTACACCATTTTTCTTCAAAGCAGCCGATTTTCGTCATCAGGAGAAGGTGCCATTCGTCAAGAAGTCAAGCCAAAACCACCGCCAGCTCTCGCCGCCATTGTTCCCCCATTCATAATAACCCGGTAATTAAGTTATAACAGCTTCTGGCTCGGTACACAGATTTGCAAATTCCAGGAAATGAGAGTTTTCGAATTGCTAAGTGGCGGGAAAAGAATCCGTTCCAATTAACGATTACATTCAGCATTTTTGGCCAGACAAATTCAGAAACTCCGCCATTTTGTTGATATATATATATTATATATATATATAATATATATATATATATATATATATAAATATATATATATATATATATATATTATATATATATAATATATATATAAAATATTATATATATATATATATATATATATATATATATATATATATATATATATATATATATATATATATATATATATATATATATTATATATATATATATATATATATATATATATATATATATATATATATATATATATATATATATATATATGGTATAAGAAACTATATATGACAAGTTTTTATGTGCGCCACCTTTCTAACATTTTTTTTTAATAACATATATTATTATTTAACTATTAGAACTAAATTAAAACAGACCATCATACGACAGGAAATCAATTTTCAATATTATTTTAATTAGGTAGGTAGATAAATGTCCATTCCGACGTGCAAACAGACGGAAAAAACGTATAAATTATAAGTATATTTTGTAATACCTTTTTTATAAAAAAAAAAAACCGTGTTTAATTTGTGGCGTTTATTATAGACGCATGAATTTTGTGTGGAAGCAGTTCTATGTGATCGTTTCTTTTGCAAACATACTGGTCTAGATTACGGGGTTAAGTCCTGTTCAATCCATAGTGTCAAATATTTCAAAGCTGATGATGCAAATCAGTTACAAACATTTCCAATATCCGAATGCTTATTTTATAATTTGCAATAAACTAAAACGAATGTTGCTACTAAAACGAATGTTGTCACCAACATCCGAGTGTGGTTTCAAATAACGAAGCAGGGTTTACGAGTCTTTTTTTCTTGTTATCTCGTTTTATAAGAAATAAATAAGGTTTATTATGAGGAAGAAGCCATATGACTAAATTCCCGCCAAACTATGGGTCCATTGAATTGTGCCTGGAAAATGAAGTTCCAATCTGAAGGTCTATTTAGCTGATGACCACCGCAGTTGATTTCTACCCTTTGTGGGTCTCCGAGGGCATTTACGAATTAATTGGGATGCTTCGATCTGCCCGAGTAAATGCCGCCATTTACTGGGATAATTGCCGGGAGGGTAAACTGGATTCCGTCTGTGTTTACGATAACTGAACTCTGTCTAATTAACTAAATTTTTAAAGAATTTCTATAATTTTAATGCGAATTGAACTCGATATACCAGTAGAAACCGATAAGTTTGTGACTGTAACTGCCACTTAAAACCATTTATCCACACGATGTTCTCACCATCTTTGTCTTATAGTTACAGTACTTCATTAAAATCAACATATTGCACACGATATTTGTCTTTTAAACTACTCTCTTTTTGTAAGCCTAATTAATATTCAAAAAAAAATTTCGAATTTTATTCAAAGACTAAATGAATTTTATTCAAGACTAACTATGATTCAAAGACTAAATTTTATTTTATAATATTGAACTATATAACAAGAAAACTTATTTCAAAATTGAGTTATTGACTTTATATTGTCTATTATTTTTTTGTCTTTAAAAATTAGAAATCACAAGAGGTATCCTTTATAAATAACTATGTTCAAGCAACATTTATTGTAAATATTATTGTTCCATTAAACGTACTCTACTCAAAAATATTTGAGGAATGGTGTGTCAATACGAATTTCATGAAAAGCAATCCTTACATATTTTATTTGCATGGTTCTTATTTAAATCTTTAATAAAATATGCGTTCAAATTCTGCTTGCAAAATTTATAAAACCTTTCATCTTTGTAAACCTGCAAAACAATAAAACTATGTTTTATTGAATAATTCCTGATAAATAAATTTTTTAAATATTCAATGTCTTTTGAACAAAAATTTAATATTAATTTAAGCAAAATAGTCTACAATTCGTGGAAGTATGGATGCTGTAAGAGTAAAAATTTACACTATATTTATTTAAAACTAGCAAATTTATACCCGTTCTTCGCACGGAATAAAAAAATATCAAAAATAGATTCCAAATATGTGTACCATATAACCTGCTATAGGATCATAAACTTATTATTGTTTCCGCTCGTTCTAAATTATAAAATCCCGTTTCATTGACTTAAATTCCAAAATGAAAAATACGCTATAAAATGCACTCATAAATGTCATCACAATTCCCTCATAAATACATAAAACCTTTTAGCTCATTTGGCGCGTTTTAGAAAATAATTTTGCGAGAAAATAGATATAGCTACCCACACCCATTATACAACTCTAACACAATGACCTTCGAACAACCGACCAGCTTATAAATTATTTATAAAAGAAATTGCCTATTTGGCGAATATTAGTTAATAATTTGGCGAGTTTGGCAACGTATTTGGCGACAAAATAAAGACATAAAACACTAATAGCTCTAGTGCGATGGCCTTTATAAACCATCATAGTTCAGTAATAGCTTAACTATACATTTATTGCTCAAATATGCATACATGCAGTCAACAGAAAAATCAATGAAAAAATCATCAAATAACCCACAATAAAATCGGGAATGAACACTGGCGGAATTACGTCACTTGAAACATGTGAATTATTTTTCAAATAATGCATTTAGTTTCTGAAGGTAATGGCAAAAGAATAAAATAAACATTTTGAATTTTAAATGTTTTCGTTTAAAAAGTTTTATTTAATTTTTTCAGCCGATGGCATCAGGAAAGAGAAAAAATGATCGGATTTGAGCGAAAGTGGTGTATTTTTTTCAGAAAATTTGAATTTTCTCTAAAATGGAACAAATATGAAAAAACTAAGCCTCAGGTGCACACGGTAGTATTAAAGGAAATCTATCCTAAAAATTTCGAATTTCTGAGGGCAGTCTAAGTAGGTCTTTTACGATCCGAAGACAAATAGACACACACACAGACTCTTTCTTTTATTATTATAGACTAAACAAAATTTCCTTATACTCATAAAATTATCATATTTATTTTATAATAAAAAATTTTAAAAAATAAAGAAGCCAACTTTTCTGTTACTTTAATACTCATCGAAATTCTATTAGAAAAGAAGTTTTTTGACAGTAACTTAATCTAGAACCGCTTCCACAAAAATTTATCGACCTTAAAAAAAGTTCGCTAAACACAACATTTAGTTGTAATTTAGGGTCTATTTTCATTAAGACCGCAGTAAAATAACAAATTAAGAAAAAGGTTATTAAATATCAAATAAAAAAATACGGTATCAAATATTACACGAACGGTTCTGTTGTAAACAACGTTTCACTAGATCTGCAATTTGGGCTAGTGGCAAATTATCACATACTTTTTAATCACGGTCAAGTAAAGGCACCTGAGCTCAATCTTGCAAACACATCTTATATGAGGCATTCGCTATGAAATATATTAGATTTAACTTGCACATGGGGCCCGGATGGCCGAGTGGTTTGGACCATTACGCTAGCAGTCAGCGGCGCTGTAACGGATGCGGGTTCGATTCCCGCCTTCGCCCTGGGTGTATATTCCTTTCTCTGTGACAGTAAAAAATTCTTTCTGTGTCTGTCTTAGTTGACGAAGGCTTCATAAGCGGGTCTCAAGCACACAATCTTTCCTCTTTATACATAAAACTTTGCGTAGGATTTTTGGCTTCACCTAGCATTTATAGTAAAGCCTATTCAAAGAACGCAGGCATCAGCCTAGAGGTTCAACCTTCTCAGGAGTGCGGGGGTTCGAATCCCACTTACTGCCAGTCATCCTATAAATCGGATCCGTGCTGGAAATAGTAGAAAATCCTCATCACGGATGGGCCCGAGTACACAGGGACAGACGTGCTCGTAAAATCTGTGGAGTCCAAAGTCCCGACGGCGTTAGCGTACGATGTCGCTCGAAGTTCCGTTGGGTGCCCGCTCAGGTGTCGACCTCGTCACTTGACCAGGGTTCTAAAATACGAGGCGTTATTGGCTGTGTTAAAGCTCCTGAAGGAGGCTAGAAATAGGCAGCCGGAAACGATTACCTTACCTTACCTATCAAAGAACGCACACTATACCTCTTGGGATCCGCATTACCTAGGGGGGTGTGGAACCCAGTCGGTAAGGCGCTTGCCTTGCACGCGAAAAGTCCCAAGTTTGGGTCAGGGTATTGCCGAAAATAGCCGTGGACCTATAAATGGTTTTAGCAGCCAAAGAACGCTAGTGAATAATACCCTGTAGGAGTGAAAGTAAATATGCCAAAAATTCAGACGTCGCGAATAATGTCGCCCTTAAAATATGTTGGGTGACTTCTCAGGTGTCAGCTCGTCACTTGTTAGTGGTTCGAAATTACGACGCCCGTCACCAATAGCTGTCGTGCAGTACTAGTGCGACGATTTTTCAACTCAACCGCCTCCCAACTGAATTAATCACATCCTCATATTATATCTATGAAACGCGTAACTTAATGCACAATCTATAAACTATTCGTAAAGAAATATCATGTTAATACAACCAAATATACAAAATCTTTAAGAAAATGTAAAAAACGAACAACCATATACGAAATTCGTTAATAAATACGAAGCGTTTGAAAGATGTGACTGAATACAAATCTAAGATACGCGAAACTAAATGCCAAATCTATAAAATGCGTAGTTCCAGTGCGCCGTATTCCCCATTAAGTAACTCCATTACCCTATTTTCCCTACAAGTTCCCTACAGGACCCTGTCCCGTACAAGTCCTGCCATACAGTGCCACCGCCACTGGTTGCCATGCCAACCGACACTCAGCATGGTTCGCACAGATGCATGCCGGGACAGTTATAGGACCTTCGAAGGCGCTGCTGTAGAAGTGGAGTAGTCGGTTTCGAACTTGCAGACGACTCGGATAAAGTTTTAATATTCAAGAACTATTTAGAACGCGCCGAGTTGAACTTTTTATCTTTTTTTATTTTATATAATATATGACAATTTAAGAATTTGTGTTTTTTTTTAAAAGTGTTTTGCAATAGTTGAGAACTTTGTGGAATTGCAGAACTCGTACTTTATTTTTTATTCTTCGAACTTAGAAATTGCGTCAAGTTTTGCGAAGATTAAATTTGTTGCGGGGGAGTTGAGAAATTGTGAGCAACGGGAGAAGGTAAGATATTTTCCTGAATACACCAACATTCTAATTAAGATCCACTACCTTTTGTATGGTTTCTCATTTTAAGTGCATCGTTAAAAAGTTATTTTTATTTTATGCTACCAATACCTGCATCAACCTAAAAATTTGAGGATCTAAAACTTTCTATTTAAATGCTTCATAATTATAACATTACAAAAATGAAATGTTTATTGTAATCTATTACTATATTTTCATTTTTCGTTTATGCATGTTACGCACACCATATTAAAAAATTAATCAAAATTGTTGGACTACTTGTATTTTTTACTTTACGTTTCATTAGTTTTTTTAGTGAATTTTAAAAATTATTTGCTCAATATTAACCAATTTTTTATCTCTAAAAAATAATGTGTTAAACGTTATTTTAGATTGTATAATTTAATGTACTGAGCAGTAAATTCAGTTAGAATATCCAAATTTGTGCTTTGGAAAAATTATTTCGGAAAGATTAAACTTCGGGAATTCTCTCGTATTATCTAAAAATTTACCGAAATTTGTGTGATATGCCTAGAATTGAACATTTTATGACTGTGAGACTTCTTACCTAATTTCTTATTTTACTTAAATTTTTTGTTACATAAGCTTTCCAAACTTAGAATGTTAACGTTGAAAGTTAAGAAATGCACTAAAAGGCGAATTTTAAATGTCTTCTTCAAATTAATGTTCATGGGCACCCTAGTATTTTTCATCGCTAAAAAAAAGGAAATATATTTCTTGTATCTAGATTATTTTTTTCAATCTTAGAAACTCTATTTATTTAATGGTTAAACAGCATTTTGATATATTTTTAAGTTTTCTTAACGATTTTATGCTATAACATTTAATTGCATAATTAATTTTATGTATAATATTAAAAAAAATATTCGTGTATCTGGTGTGCTTTTCAAGCTGATTTAGATATTGCACTTTTCCTGTGGTGAATCGGGAAGTTTATCAAATATCTTTAGTAAAATATTTTTCAACGTGAAATGAAACTCTCGTTCATTTAATAAAAAAAAATAATAATCAGAGTAAATTATTGTAAAATGACTGGAATTAAAGGTTAAAGTTTACACATTAAATTAATATAAATAAAGAAGCAATTAGAATAATTGCCTTATGGGCCAAAGAGAATTACCACTATGTTTAGTCGAAAAGTGCAGCGTGCCTAATGCATCAAGGCACAAGTACATATACGGGGCCTGGGGGCATAGTGGTTAAGATCGCAGATCATTACGCTAACAGTTTGCGCACTGTACCGGGTGCGGGTTCGATTCCCGCCTACACCCTGGGTGTTTTTTCGCTCTCTGTGTCAGTAAAAATTCTATCTGTGTCTGTCTTACTTGACGACGGTTTATAATCGGGTCTGGGTTTATGTTATGTGTCTGATCAGCACACAAGCCGGAAATACATGTGCCAACCAACAAGTACATATTCACGAAATATCAGTTAGAAAATTTGAATGTGTTAAGGGTTTGAGGTGAACGGCAGAGTTGTTGGTTCTAATCAGATTAAGCACTGACGAGGAGTACATCGAGGTTTTGAAGTATTCAAATCGGTAACATGTTACAACTAGCGATGCATATTTTGCAACTATACATTTTTAGTTTTATATTATCTTAACAAATCTTAACTACTTTACTTAATGTCTTTTATAAAATGGCGCATAATATTTATTAAAAATTTTCCGCAATACGCAATAAGAAGCAAATTATGAATGTCACAAGTTTACATGCCAGATCGGTAACATAAAATTCTGAAACAAACTCCGGGCTAAAAACGTCATTTCGGGAAGAGAACTACGTCATTGAATCATCCCCGTAAACCTCTAACAAAGTTCCATTCTGCAATTTTCGAAATTTCCGGTGGGATAACAGGTGAAATCTCAATTAAATTTTTTTTTTTACTTTGCACTCTTTTTTTTCGCACTCTTGAGTAACTCAGATCGTTAACGTACCCTAAAATAATATAAATATATATACAATATTTTTTTATATAAAATTTTAGTTTCCGCAGACGTCAAGAAACCAACGTGATTTTAGTTTGAATAGATGAGAAACAAATTAAAAAACGGTTTTCTTATAAATTAGTCAGATCGGTAAAGATTTAAAAAAAATTGATTTTGATATATTCCATTTCCGATTGTTCGTAAACATGCGCTTCAGACGTTATAGTTTTTTATTTTTTTTATTTTGAAGTTTTAATGGATGATTGATATTATAATTTAAATTCGCAGTCAGATCTGTAACGCATAAACATATCTGTGAATTGGCTCTTTTCATAATATTGACCATTATTGACGAGTTGCTTTGCCAAAAAGAGTCAATAATTTCATATTAGTTTGATAGTATTGATTCTTTGCATGACATGTGTAAAAAGGTAGTTTTTCACGTATTAGGAAGGTTATATTGGAGCATAGTAACTAATGACAGGTATTTTTAACAGTGTGTGCTATTTTTTTAAAATTTTAATAAGTATTTTATAAATGTAATTATTATTATTTTCATTTGGAATTAAGAATAATTTTCTCTACGTACGATTAATACTTGAATAAGTGAATTATTATTAATATATTTTTTACTGTTTAATAAGGAAGGAATTATTATATATTTTCAAGGTATATTAAGGTATGTATTTTCAAGGTTCATTTAAGTTTTTAAATATTAGAAAGTTCATTATTAAGTTTGTTAATTTCAGCCGACAAAACAAATTCAATTATCTCGATTATATTTTTGTTAAGTTATTGGAACTTAATTCTTAATAATCTTAGTAAATATTATAAATATTTCTATTTTAACTCACCCGCTCTTCATTTTTATAAAATTTAATTTTTTAGATATTTATACCATATATATATTATATATACACATTCCTAAACATCAAATAGTTTAGTTTAGTTTTTGAATTATCGTCGCACTAGAGCTACACGAGGGCTATTGGCGACGGGCGTCGTATTTTAGAACCTCAGTCAAAAACATCAAGTAATAATTAATATGAATAGTTCTAGTTAAGGGGATACGGTACCCAAAAATTGGTCAAAATATCGATTTATCAGTTTTTACTTCTTATTATTAACAATATTTTTTTGAACATTTACTGAAAGTTTCATAATGATATCTTCTGTAAAAAAAGTTATTAAACATTTTCTGGAGTCCTCCCTTGAAGTTTGAACCTTATTTCGTCTTCTTTTAACCTGTTTTCTCTGTTTCGCGTTTTTTTTTCCATTTCTTGTGTTAAATAAATCCCTAAGGCTTTTTTTGCTAATTAAGTTAGAATTTTGAAATTTTTAGCCTGTGTTCTTATATAAGTGGTACACAAAATTGTGCATGGAATAAGATCTATGTATAGATTTTTTATTAAAAAATTTTTTGAATTCAATAATTTGTATTTTATTTTTTGGAGATTTTCAGTATAAATACATGATTCTTTTTTAGAGTAGCTCATATTTTAAAATCCATGCTAAGTTCTAAAAAAACGTTCTGAAAACAAACTATAAAAGTTTGGTGAAGTTATCCTTAAAATTGAAAAAGGAGTAGCGTTTTAAAAAAAAATTAAATTTTAACTTTAAAAAAAATGAAAAAATACTTGTAAATATGTTTTTTTATTGCTGTAAAACGTTTATTTAGAGTAAACATTATATAAAAACACTACAATTTACAAGTTTATGTTATTATTTCTGAAAATAATATTTTGGGTACCGTATCCCCTTAATTTAGAAACCAGTTTATTTCCAAATTCTACATTATGGGTCCGCCGTCAGTCTCTAAGATATCTCCGATGTTTGAATTTGAAATGGAGTAGGACTTTTGCATTTTAACCGGAAATAGCGGATCTATCTTCGAATTACGAAACTTAAAAGTATTACTGGTTACTACCGCAAAATTGCCTACCGTTTTTCGTTCGTGTGAATATCACAGAATCGCCAAAAGTGACACGACACGTCTCTTTATTTATTGCCGCACATAAATCGTGCGACAGAAGGGTCTCGTGTACAGCTTAACTCGATTCGAAGCATTTGAACTGTAGTTGAGTTGTTCGATGCCTTTTCCTTCAGAGTTTGTATCGGTTGTAGATTTTTACAATATTAATAAATTTCAGTTATGAAAATAACATTAACTAGTAAGTAGAAATGTATTTTTAGGCATACTTTAATATCAAGATTTAAAATATGAACTGATTTTAATATGTGTTGATGGATGTTTATTGTTGAATTTTGAGGCTAAACTCAATATCAAAATATTCACCATTCCAATTGAATTTTTTAATCTCAAACAATGAACAAGATCATATACTTCTGAAATTTTAACATGACATGTTTTATTAATTTTGGGATTAGAGATTCAACGTGTGCCTTAATATAGATAGATTGCTAGAAAAAGATATATAAAATCTATCTATGTATTTTTTAAGAAGCTATGCGTTTTTTAATTAAATTCTATGTTACTTTGGGGAATTTAATGGTATAGGTGAATACAGTTTGTAAATTAATGCACTGAAAAAAACTTAATGTTACCATAATTTTTGGGTGTAAAGTTATTCCAATTTTTTTGTAAGCTTACTAAACACCAAATGTTTGAATAAACTTTCATAAAATGCGGTGTAACCTAACACAGAGTCCAAGAACATGCGCAATCATAATAATCGTTCTTGTAGTCGAATTATTGCAGTCTCGAATAACCTTGAGAGTAACTTTGACTTGAGTATAAACCTAAAAAATATATACACAAAATACCGCTTTAAAATTTCACTTATATATACGATGTGTTTGTAATATAAGTGAAACTGCATTTCGTTAAATTTCCTTCAGTTAAATTTCGATGTAAAAATGTATAGGAGGGTCATTCTCTGTAAATGGAACAAATTTCACTTTTAAAAACTGAATTTTTTTTTTCTTATTGAATAATTTTCTTTATATGTGTTGCACACATTCATATATAGTAAAAAAAATGGTTCAGATCCATTTGATGATTTTTTTTAAAATACATATTTTCTATACTTGACAACTGACGTAAACTTCTTTGATACTGAGCATGCGCAACAGACAATATATGTGCGCATGCGACACCGAAAACATTGCATGCCTTTTTGACTTGCCCCAAAAGTTACGCATGGTGTTTCAGTTCCAAAACGCATGATTTAAATCTATGTGGGGTTAAGTTTGGTTGAATGAAGGCGCACTAAACCTACAGTAGACAGAGTACACTATATATCTAAGGAATGCGAGTTTTTTCTTAAATGGGAAAGTTTGGTTGGGTTAGTTTGAAATATCGTCAAACTAGAGCTACATGAGGGTCAATTGGCGACTGGCGTCGTAATTTAGAACCCTGGTCAAGTGATGAGGTCGACACCAACCATAGTTGAATATTGTCATTTTGTCGAGTATAATTTCAATGGAATAAATTGTGTTAAATAAGTATAATATGCGTATGACGTGACTACAGTATACAACTCCTTATCGAGAAGAACGGCTTAAAAAAATTGCAACCGCGCTTTATTTTAGTTTTTCGTCATAAATCTCTTGATGATAACGCGACTGTGGTTCTAAATTACGATACCCGTCATCAATATCCCTAGTGTAGTTCTAGTGTAAGGATAATTAAAACTAACCCTAACTCTTAAACATAACGTAGAAGACACGAATAATCACTCTCGTGAAATATCTAAAGGCATGCGTTTTTTAAAAAATCTGCAGTTGAAGCGAAACAACCGATCGGTATTGAATGCGCTTGGAAAGAAAGATCCAAGATGAAGTTATCCAATGTGGACTGACCTTCAAGGCTGATATGTGAGTTAGTGACGTGTGAGTGAGTGACGATTCCATAGGAAAAGTCAAATAACATCATTTTCAAAGAATTTTTTATAAGGTTTAGAGATTGTATGTTAATCTACATTTAAATGTTTACAATTTGAGACTAGTAAAAAAACTCTCACACTTATCTATAATCAGTAAATGAGATTGAGTGAGTGACGACAGTAAAAGACTCCCATGATATTTTAATACTAAAAGTACTGTAAAAACGTTACCACTGATGGATCAAAACAACTGATGGCTGATTTAGAAGCCTCAATCCTTTAAGAATAACATGCCAATTTAAATTCGATTTCTTAGTCGTCTAGTAAGTTTTTAATTGAACTTTAAAGCAGTGTTATAGGAGTGACTCTATAACCCAGGGACATTACATACTCATAAAATTACATAAAACTATTGATGGTAGAAAAACATCAGATACATTTTCGGAAACTACAGAACCTAATTAACCATAAATTGTTCGGCCAAAAAGGACTATATATTTAAAATGGCCTTTTATAGGACGTTAAAAGTTGAAAACGCATGCAGGGACAGTGTGAGGGAGTGACAAATCGGGTATTTAAATGAAATTTTAGGTAAGTAAATTATAATTATTTGATATTTTTTAAGTGGGACTAGTTAGGTTGTGGCCAGTTTACACTAATAAATCACAAACATGCATATATAATTTGAAAATGAAGAGCTAAGTATCCAGGACATCAATTTCTCCCTTTTACAGAGAATGACCCAGGTATCATTCATATATCTTCTTTTTACTTTCATTTTTGGTGGAATCTTACTCCGCGTTTGTGGTGTAAATTAAGATACTTATAGCCTTGTGCTGTAATGTAACTCTGTTAAACTGGCGGCAGAACTTCATGCTACCAATTTTGCCGAGTAAAGTTACACCAACATTTATGCAGTGCACCAATATTGTAAAAAATATTAACCATTAATGTCATGTATAACATGTAAAAACTTACTTGATAAAAATACATCCATGTGATAATTTTTAAATGGATGAATTGTCATTATTTATTGATTTAACTTAAATGAATGCAAAAATGTTGTAATTTAACTTATAAAATCGTTTTTCTAAACTTAGGTTTTAATAAATACCTATATTTATTTCTATACACAGTTAAAAGGGGCCCGAAACTATAAACAAATTTCTATCTAGCAAGAAATAATGCATTTTGCACTTAAAAGATTTATTTCATCGAACATATTATCTTTGAAATATTCTTAAGCTTGCCTGAAAACTTTACAAGATAAATTATTTAAATTTAAATTTTTTTCATTAAAATTTTTTACGTTTATTCCATTAATTGCAATGCGTAAAATGAAAATATAAATTATGGGATTAGTTTATGCAATAAAATACAATCTTTAGATTTAAAGTTCTACGAAAACTTTTGAGAACAAAAATGGCGCAATGAAAAGGTCAAAATATATTTGAAAATTATCCTACAGATATTATATTTTAGATTAATACATGATTTAATACTAAGAAAATGAATACATTTAAGTTAAGAAAACATCTCTGTTTATTTCAAACTCTTTCGGGTAGTTCGCAAGTAATTAAATTTGTTTACAAAGTAAATTATCTCTTAAACTCTCAAAAAATTACTATCAGAGAAAATAACTAAATTATCTCTATAAAACTTTTAAAGCATTACATTAATACTTAAACATATAAAAAAAATACTTTAGAACTAATTTAATTAATTGTGAGTTAGTGTTATAGAAAAGTGCGTTAGGTTGGTTATATTATGTTTAGATTCGCATTAGGTTGGAGGATAATTGTGACGAAAATGTTTGCTATCACATATAAGTACTTTACCGCTACATTGACATGTGGATCGTCAATTTAACAAAATAATTTTATTTTACATTTGTGAAATACTGAGACAGTAATAACAATATTTATGAAATATTAAAACAATTTTTTTAAATATCCTTTAGTTAAGGCATCGATACACTAAAAAATAATCTGCGAAATTTAGTATTCAATAACGCTGTAAATTAGGAAATTTATTTTTTTAAGTTATGAAAAATTTTAATAAAGAATTTAACATCATAAGAAAATAATTTTTTTAATTTTTTTATTAGTTTTTATTAATACACTGTAAAATTATGGTGTAATGTTATTCCGCAAAACAGGTGGCAAAAAATACTGCCTCCAGTTTTTTAGAGTAAGGTTCCATCAAATTTATGGTGCTTCTTTTAGCCACAAAATAGACGGAAGTTTGAAGTTTTTTCTTATTTTGTAGTGTAGCATTACCTCGTCAAGCTGGAAGCTGTTTACGACGTAACTGCTTTCCGGTTTTACGATGTAACGTTCCACCAAATTTTGTCACCAGTTTATTTTAAAAAATCGGTAACAAATCATTCCCAGTTTATTGAATTAGTGCAATTTGTTGAATAACATTTTTACGGAACACACTATGCAACTTGGGTTCTTCCCTCTTTTTTTTTTTATTTTTATTTAATTAACTAAAAATGGCGGAGTCGTTTAGAAAATCAATGAGTATAAAAATATGTTCATGATAGAATTCCAAAATCTTAACTCTCGTATAGATCATTTACATTCATTCATTCTCAATCTTCTCATAAAAATGACTCGGATTAATTACCTTACATCTACAAAATTTTC
Organism: Oedothorax gibbosus; assembly: GCA_019343175.1. Lineage (NCBI taxonomy): Eukaryota > Metazoa > Arthropoda > Arachnida > Araneae > Linyphiidae > Oedothorax > Oedothorax gibbosus. The sequence goes on along the minus strand of CM033272.1, from coordinate 23,530,126 downwards.
AAAAATACGATATCTCACTCAAAGCAATAAAATTGTCTGAACACCTCTCAAAGAAACTCATAAAAATCTTCGTAAAAATGGTTATTTGGCTTTTTGGTGGCAATATTTATTGATTCTCTGCAATTTTAGGAGTGACGGAGAACAGATAGAAATATTTTATGCCCCGAATATATGTATTTGAATGTTTTACTCAGTAAAGAACGCGCAAGAGTTATTGGAATTGCAAATATGGATGGAAAACTGTAAAGATGTTAAATAATAACAAATTCAATATTTGTTTAACTTGTTATTGAAAATAAATGATGATGTAGATTGTTTCCCGATTGGCATATTGAAAGTCTTGAGTGGCAGCAGAAATGCTGAATGAAAAAAATATTATTTCTCGAGCCTTGATGAGTGAATCAATATCATGTGGTGACAGAGCACCCCCACCGATCGTAGGAAGGTAGAAATGAAAGCTAGTAGGAAATCCGTCACCTGAAACAATTCAATCGGCGTTATTATCCTTATTCGATATTGTGTTTTGCTTATACTTCTTATATAACACATTATGAGTTATTTCAACATAATTTCTCCCTGCGTTTTTCATTAGTAATAAGTATATTTGTAATATATGCTTTGTGGTAATTACGCTTTTTTTATATAAAACTCAAGGTGTTTTTATTTATGACTAACTTTCCGGATACAGGTTTCTGTAAATGTTAGGGTTAAATAGAAAAGAAATAAACCTATTTTAATTGCTGCAATTTGCTTGCTATTGTGCTGCTTTCTCTGTTTCAATCTTTCAGTTCTGCAGTCTGACGGCTTTATTTAACGTGTCAGTAAGCAAAATTATACTATTAACTTATGAAAACTTGATTGACCTAATCTAAATCGTATACAACACCTTTCAAGTTGAATGCAACGTTATGGCAAAATTTCAAAATATTTGGGGCAGAACTTTTGAATATTTAATGGTATAGACCTGGCCCACATCTAATAATATATATTTATATTATTATATATTTTAAGAAGAGATTGATTAATGTTTTCAATTTCTTCGTCAAAAAATCGAATTATGCTGTATTTGGATGCAGATGGTGCTGTAAACACAATTATACAGTCTTATGCCGTAGTTTCTCAGGTTGTTCACGCATGCACGCCATGACCTAAGTCCCTGTTCTTCTTTTCTATATCAATCGGGTAATTCTAACTGGATCGTGACTGATTGACATATGTTTGAAAATTTCAGCACACATGTAGGCGTAGAGTTTACCAGCACGGGTGCTGTATTCTGACTGAAATTTCTTGCAGTGTAGGACTTCGACCTCAAGGTATTACAATGTCAGCGCGGGCTTATACTTACTCAATTTTTCAATTTTCAAGTATGTATTTGACAGCTTACAAGAACTTCAATCCTTGCTGAAAAACACGGATTATTTTAATGTCATGTTAGTTTTTACAGTATGCATTATTTTTTTTCACATTTCTGCTAAACTGTTATTAAAATTTAGTTTCATTTTTTATGAAAATAAAATTTAATTTTAAACTTATTTTATTAATGCTTTAATTACGAGCATAGTAGATTTAAAATTTATTTTGAGCTAACTTTTACTCCAAAATTATATACAAAATATGGTATTAATTTATAAATAAAAAAAATTTACTTAAAAAAAAGTTTTAGAATTGAAATTTAAAAAGCTATGTAATTAGAATAGGAAAATATAGAATTTAAAGTTATAAACATTTTGCACTTACTCAAAACAAAAATAATAGTTTAACTGCTATTAAAAAAGAACATTCAATTTATGAGTTTGATCTCGAAACATTTGAATTTCTAAAGATATTTAGATTCTATTTCGACGACGGCTGAATAAAGTCAGGATAAAGGTTTAGACTATTACTTCTTTGACTTATCAAATTACACATTTATTTGCTCTTAGTTTTGTTTGCTTTAACCTTACATTTGGAAAATGTCGAAACACGGGAACAAGTAATAAGTGTAACCTTGTACTGATGAGGAGTTGTAAGTTAAATTCTTAGCAATTATGTTTTGAAAACTTTCCGTTTACGCAATTTTGTTTTGATGGAAAAGTAAAGTTCGATATTAATAAAAACCAACACTTAACTTTCCAACGCTAATTATAAAATTTTATTTGACTATATTTTAGTTTAATTTGACTATATTTGTGTTTGTTTATATTTAGTTTGACTAAATTTTTTTGATTTTTAAGTTCTGGCTAAAATTATTTCATTTAATAAATATAATTTGGATGAAAAAAGACTAAATGCAATTAAGAAACTAAAATGCAATTAAATTGTAATACAGTCCTACTGCAATGTATTTACTGCAAAAAGTATATATCCTACTGCAAATTGATTGCAGGAAAATATTCACTTAGGACAACAAATGAACTTTTACTGGCTGCCTGATTTAACAATATTAAATCTTTAAAATTGTACGGAAAATACTATGGCAACTAATAAACACAATCGCTGATAAAAAAAATAACTTAAGCTAACTTCAGTTTTTAATCCAAAGTCATCTTTAATATACACCCGTCTATTGCTTATCGTGTATCACAAAATTAAATGTTATATATTAAATGTAAAATCAAATGTTATGCTTTAAATAAAAAAAATAGAAAATTATTGAATGTTAAAATTACTTCAAAGCCTTTTTCATGCATTATAGAAATCCGCACATCCTTACTTTCCTTAGACATACACCTTGAAAGCAAACTCGATTTTCCGAATGCATGCCGGCCTCTTATAAATGTCCTTTTAAAACTCCAGAACCCAGCCGCACGGCCATTTTCCATTTCTCACTCTAAACTGCCTGGCGAAGCTTTTAATGAATCCGGCAAGGTTGGGTCCGAGTCAGGTCCGGGGGGCCATGCGTATTATTTAATGGCACATGAATATCAAAACTTCCAGCGTAATGATCATGGGATGAACTGCGAAGGCGACCGGCTTTCAACTTCATTTAACACAAATTCATATAATTAGGGATGTCGCTGTTATTACCCGGAGGGATTATTCGGGCCTGGTTATGCGTTAAAAGATGGCATTTTGGAGGTGGTCGTTAAGTTTGTGACCTTCTAGGTCACTGGTTTTAAACCTTTAGTATACTGATTGTTTGAAATTTAAACTGGGGTATAAATGGAAACTGCTGACCGTAAAAAGAAATATTATAACGCAAAATTGTTTTCTTCGGGAAATGTTTGTAATTTTTTCAAACTTTAGTAAATTGGAAATAAATGCATAATATTAATAAAATTATAAAACTACTAACTGTTAATAGAACTATTATTCATAAATGTATAGTATTTTAAGGTAGCTATTATATAAAATTTAAAACTTCTTTCTTTGATGTATACCTAAGGTTAATACGTATTTTTCTTTCTGAATTGAGAAATGCAATGAACACTTTTTTAATATCTTGATTCTCTAGTATCTACCTAGAAATTTGAGTGCACAAACTAATTCGGAAATAAGTTCTCACGCAAAGTTCTTTTACGGGAGCACGTATTACTTTGTTAAAGTACTTTTAATCAGGGAATTAAACTTTAAATAATTAAAGTAGTTGAAAGAATTGAGGCATATCAATACTATATTTTTATCTCTCCGATATAAATTTTTCTTGTCTCTGGTGTTATTAATTATTTAGACTCCAATATTTTAGAGAGATAAACTTATACAAATAAAAGCATAATTTCTCAAAACATAAAATCAATTTTATTCATAATCTTCAAAGAGCTGTAATCTGTTTGTGCATAACTTAATTTATAAGCCAGCTTATAATTGTATTTTTAATCTTGTCAAAATATTAGGTGCCATTATGTTTAAATATAGGTACATATAGTTTTAAAGAAACTCATATGCTCGTAAATATAATATCCACAAATTAACAAAAATCACCAATTATTAAATATCAAACAATAAATCTATCGAATAAAAAATTTAAAAAAATCACCATTAAATAAATTAGTTGTGCAAACTTAAGTTATAACTGTGGTATAAAAACATGCAATAACAAATTTGCTTATTATGTTTTTATTTTAAATTGTCCTCGTGTAGATCTAGAGCGATGATAACTCAAATTAACCTCTAAGAACACATCCAATCAAAGCTTTTCTTTGATAAAAAAAAAAGGATTTTCAAAGTAGAAATCGTCCACACACACATTTCTACAAACATTCCCATTGATAACGTCACCAAATAAACAATGCCTACAAAGTACTTTTAAACTTTAACCTAACTTCAACAAGGACTTTGCGCAGCCCTCAACTCTTTAAACTTTGATCCTTGCGTTTACATCCTAACAAGAGTTTACGAACTGAGTTTACCGAGACTTTGACACATGGTTAAAGCCACTGGCTACGAACACTAATGAGTTTGACTTGACAAGATAAATCTGTGCAATAGGATTATGAGACGAGTGACTAATATTAGTAGAGCTTTAGCTAAGCAAACACGCTTTGGAATAGTTTGTGTGTTGCTATTGGCTTTTTAATGCTTAGTTTTTTTTTTTAATTTTCTTTACCTACGTAAATTATCGTCTAGATGTTGTATGCTTTGGGTTTTATTTTACTGTGATTTCAGAGATTGTTTACATTAAAAAAAGTTTGTCATTTTTTAGAAAAATTAACGAAAGTACATTTGGATGTTGATGAAATTTAAATAAAAAAAGAGAAGTTTGATTATACTAATTATATTGGTAATATGAGGAAATATATATAGCAATTCTATGCACCTAATTAAAAGGCTTCTTCAGCTTTTAGTGAAATTAAACCACCGTTAGATATTTTAAATAAAAGTAAAATATTTATAAACTAATAACACATAATTTAAAATTTTACGTAAAACATATTTTAAACTTAATTTTGAGAAAAATTAATGTACAAGTTTGTAGTTTAAAGGCATAATTAGTATTGATTAACGCTATGAACTTTTTAACTTTTCCAAAAATTTTACTGGGTATGAAGTTGTTTTCTCGAAAGGAAGTTGCATAAGTATTAAAAAAATTGCTTTTAATAGATATGGTAATCAATATGGGGTGTAATCATATAAATATTTTGACCACACAGTATTTTGGGGACTTATAAGCTTATGAATTCTTTAACGTTAGAAATAACAAGCATTTTACAAAACAATTTTTTTATCCAAAACAAGTAATAAATAAACAGATACTAATGTCATAGTTATAAAAACAATATATTAAAAATGACTTCTTTTATCGGGCTTTTGAGGTTTTAAGAAACGAAACGCAAACCGCAATGGAACTTAACTACACCTTTATAACTAAATTAATCATAATATTAAAAAGCACAAACCAATAAACCTCGCAAACTAAACTATACACATATGAAGCATTTCACAATTAAAGAAACAATATTGCAATCAACACTAGTATCAAAATACAATACTTTTATCTGAATTTAAGAGTTTTGTAAACAAAAGGAAAATCCAAATTATATATGAATGACTACATAAAACAAAGCTAGCATATTTGAATGAAGAGCAATTGAATATTCTGTCAGACGAATATTTTATTTATAGCGTGGCATTGTCTCCACTAGGGATTAGAAGTTCGATCTTGATTTATTTCAAAAAGAATTTAATGGATTTTGTTATAGTAGAATGGAAATTCGACATTTTTTTTTAGCATAGAACAAAGTGGTTGTCAAATTTACAAAATAAGTTGTGAAGGTTTTCTAAGAGTAAAGAATAATAAATACATTTTCAGAATTGCTTTAAAATTTGGTTGTTAGATAGTTATTTCAGAAATACAGTTTATTAATTATTATTATTGCGTTTTTCATTATTTCGGATGGTCTTTATAAAGGTATGGTTAATAAATTTAAACTGAAAACAAACCCTTTTGGAAAATTATTAGAGCACAACATTATATTTTAATATAAAATTGATTTGCTCAACTGTTGTAAAACAATGGAAAAATCCTTAAAGAAATAAAATTGATCTTTTGCCTAAATTTATTTGTGAAAATTACTTTATATGTAACATAACCTAATAAAATATTATTATTTATAAAGTCACAAATTTGGATGCAAGATTGCACCGGAATCCTGGAACTTTTTAGCTACCATTTTTTTGTGTGTATCAAAGTTATGGTTTTTCTACAAATTGGTGAATCCACGCTCCAAATAGTAGCGGTAGCTAGAAAGTTCTATTATTCCGGTGCAATTTTGCACCAAACTTTTCCACAGTGTGTAGCTTTTAATTAAGTAAAAGCAAATTAATTTTTATTAAAAAAATATTCATAGTGAGTTGAGTTAAATATCGGTGCACTAGGGCTACTCGGGGGCTATTGGCGACGGGTGTCGTAATTTAGAACCACAGCCAAGTGACCGATATACGCACTGAACATAAAAACAGAACACTTAGACTATTTTTATAAAAAAAAGTTCTAAGATTGCAGTACAAATAATATGTTAAAAATCAAATTATTAATTAATTAAATATTTCTCATTTAAGCGGCATAAATAATAATTATTGGATTAATTTAAAGCATTCAATTAAAAGTAACTGTTTTTTAAGCGTATAGTAACAACAAATAATTTCAATTATTCAAATTTAACCAACTAATAAAGATTATGAAAGAACAAATAAAATTAAAATTTATAGTTTGTCAATAGGGGTTGTCCCCATCCCTTCTTTATATTCCCTATTCCTACACATCCTCTCCCAATGGCAATAAATCACTGTATATCTGTTATCTGGAGTTTTATAAAAAATACAGCGCTTACTTCTAGAACTGTTTACAAAAATAGTAGCTAATAGTAGTACATCACTTTCATATGGCTTTTCCGTTTCTTGCGAAAAAAATTTGATTAAAATATCTTAAAATTTATTACGAAATATTATTCGTAAAACCCCAAAACAATGTACTAATCCAACTCCTTCATTGCAAATACAGGCTTTATCATTTCGGCAATTTCCAATTATTCCACTATTTCAAACATTCCAATACCAGCTTCATAAGCACCTTCGATAAATCCCCACAATTCCACATTCTATACTTCATTAGGTTGATAATCCCACGCCAAACAAACCTTCACGTATACGCAGATGCTTCCACTATACTCCCACGCCTCTCGCCAAACTGACCCTTATCAATTACCCTGGCGAGAATTCGCCACGGAGTTATTCTGTTCCTAGACGTGCCCGTGACAGGGACATTGTAATTCGATCATCAAACAGAGTCACCTCGTTAGAGGCGTCTCTATTGTCCAAACGAGAAGCAAGTCCAGAGAGGACTCCTTTCCTAAGGGAGACGGCGATTGGCCCCGCCCATGACGTCACTCACAATAGGCCCTTGTCTTGGTGGGATTGTTTTCCAATGTAGATATCGACTACGTGTATGTAAGGATTAGAAGGAGTGAGATGTATGTTGGAGTCTATTCATGAAGCTGGGCTCTTGGGATACCTTGTATTAGATACTCAAGTTATATTTTGTATGTATTAAGTAGCAATGAATATGGTGTTGCTTGCTGTATGTGTTTCTAAATATTTTCGTCCTGTTGGGATATCTAAATTAGATATTTAAACATGACAAAACATTTAGAATTAAAATATAATTAAATTTCATTTTCTTATATTATTATTATAATTAATTTATCCTAGATATATATTATTACAATTTATTTATCCGAGTTATTTATTACTACAATTAATTTACTTATTCCGAGTTTTTTTAGTTTCATTGCATCGGTAAATATTTCTTGCGTATCTTTCTTCCGATCTGCTCTTAGCTAATATCGCTTTCCCAAGGCGCAGGATTTTGCAATCAGCGAGATTTCAAACGCTTTAATGTAACTGAGTATTTAAAGGGAATTACAATAATTTTCATAATATCACCGCACATACTCCTTTTCCGATACATAATTTCATTCAATAATATTCAAATGTGCTTCTTTAGGACTGCCAGATATCTTGGAACCAGGTAACCTTTAGTTCTTAGTCATTTTCCGACAAGCTCCAAATTTTCTGTCAAATAAATTAACTCTTGCAACTCTTGCAATTTACACACTGTAAACATGCAACTCTGCATTGGTGTTAACTAAAATGAGTTTTATAATTTATAATATAATTTACTACAGGGAATTTTTAAAAAAGGTTAGTGCTACATATTAAAATAATGGCCATATTACGACGATAAAATAGCTTAGTAAAACCATCCGAGTTCCAACGAAACACCTCTGGGAATACCCCTGTCAAACTTATTTGATATTTTAAAAATTTTAGTTCGAAATATTATGCACTAAGCTTTCAATTCAACGTATTTTAGTTTTCTTCATGCAACATTTCAACAACTAGCACAGTAGCAGCAATATATCGCCAAATATGTCCTCCTGTATTGAAGTCACTTAGATTCCACTTTCGAATGCAGATCAATTTTTAACTAAATATCTCATGAATTCGTATTATAATCGACAATACCCGCGCTTTAGCAAGCTGTTATATCGGTTAACAATCTACTGAATATTTATTTGGTCACTTTAGAATTCCCCGAGTTCACATCTGCCATTTATAACCAACGCGGATTTTCTTGGATTTGCATTCGAGGACAAATCTTGCGCTTTTCACAAACAAGGCAATGTAATATATCAAAGGTAGTCGATATGAATGAAAAATCTTCATCGAAATTTGGTTCAGGCTTCTCGAACTTTAGACTCTTCAAAAGATTAGCCCAACTATTAAAGTTCAACTGCATTTTAAATTGGTGATAAACAGTTCAAAATCTGTGGTTATAAATTTTGGAGTCCCTGTATTTAAATTATCTTGATATTTCTTTAAGATAACTCTTAAATCCTGCTTAACTATATTCCTGATAATTCCAAAGCATAAAAGCATAATCTTAAACTTAATAAAGTATTTAATTAAGTTCTTTTTCTACTGAAAAATATTCACTAAATGTATAAATTTATGTTGTTAATGAATACAAAAATTACGGCAAATGTAAAATCTGTAGAAAACACATTATATAAATGTTTATTTAAAGAGTGTGTGTAAGAATGACTATTTAAATTTTCCACTGAGTAATTCTACAGCATTAACTCAAGCCTTATGAAACTTTTATTACAAACAATTATTAATAATAACCCAACGTCCTCCGGAAAACATATTTTCCTTAAAATGAAAACATCCAAATGAGACGAATGAACACAATTTAATTCTGGAAATAATAACAGCAGCTTGTCCAAATCTCCATATAAATGGTAGCTATGTATCCAATTAACGGCTTACATTGATAAATATTCCTGTTTTAATGAAATAACAAACGAAACAAATGTATCTCGTAACCAGTTTTAAAGCATTTGCCTGAAGTAAATCCTGTTTAAGGTAGCAGAGCTGTATTCTGATAAAGATGTAACCGCAGCTTTTGTGGAAAACGGGGTTGTTGTGCTTTATAACGTTAAAATCTAATTGCACTTTTTAAAATCCGTATTCCGTTTAATTAGATATAAAAAGTAACTTTTTTCTGGTATTATTCACATTGTAAAACTGTGTTGCGTAACATAACTCAATAAAAATAGAGGTAGCCTAGCTGTCTTTTGCTTTATGCAATAACGTTGCGCTACACTTATTGAGTAAAGTTACATAAATAAAAAGTTTACTCCTATTTTGTCGTGTAACATTATTTATGCGGTGTAAAGTTACTCCACGTAACCGAAGGCAAAAATTTCTGCCATCACTTTCATGGATTAAACTTTTTTTGTGTAACTTTGCACTTTATAAATTTGGTGTTAAGTTACTCCACAAAGCTGTAGTAATGTTAAAATTTATAGCATTTCATGTACACATGAATACAGAGAGAGGGACACTTTAAATTAGTTCACAATTTCATTGACACTGGATGTAACAAATCTGAATTTTAAAACCATAACTCTTTTTTTAACTAGTTTAAAGGATAAAACTAGTGGTACACTTTAATTAACTAGAGAATAACCGTTAGTCATTGGAATTCAATCTACCTAATGAAAATATAGAGCGTTTCACCGGTGCGAGGTTAAAAAGAACTAAACAACGTGTTTTTTCCCTTTATGATTCAGTTAGATAATGCAGGGACTACGACACAATTTGGGAAATCCTTCTATGTGCGGTATCACTGTAAAACTTTGGTGTTACACGATTTTTAAGTTTTTAAGTTACACAGATTTTGGAGTAAAATTACTAAACTCCAAACTAGGAGGGACGTTTCGCAAAACGCTGTGTAACCCGGTGTAAATTTTCCAGAGAGTATGCGCAAATATAAATGTTATAAATTAAAGAGGATTATGGAAAAATAAAGGATTCTGTCAAGTTGGCAGTAAGTGGTCTGTAAAGCGACCTTCTTTAAATCAAAGGATTATAACATTGAGCCTGGCTTTTATCTTAAATTTGACTTGGGTATGAAACTAAAAAAATTACCGCAGAATATCGTTACAAAATTTCACATGTATACAGAATTTTTTGGCACTTAATAAAAATAAATAATTTCCACCGTAATTTTGGAGGCAGTTATGGTGACGCTTCTTTTTTAGTCCGCCTTTGTGGTATAAACTTACGCTGTTTTGCAATGTAAGGTTACTCAGCTTTGGAGAAATTTTACACGGCTTTATGCCTGAACGTTACTCCGTGAAACCGAAACCAGAACTTAATGCAATCGTTTTTACGGAGTAGCGTTACACCAAAGGTTTTACATTGCTGTTCCTCAACTCGCAAGGTCAATCTGGTAATAATTAATATTTTTATTGCTCTATAGATCTAAATCAAACGTTTTATTTCAATAATCATTTTACTAAAATCAAATCATAAAATCTTTTAACAACTGTATCAAACCATCCCATATTAGTTATTTGTGGTGTACCTTTAAAATCCAGTCCCAAAGTTTTAGTTTTACGTCTTCCGCAATGAGTTCAGTTAAGTTCTCATCAATTCAATTTCAAGTAGTTCACCCAAGTGTAAGAAAGTGGTGGGTACAAATGAGGTTTAGAATGTTTTATAGGTGTACGTCTTAACTCGGTAATTTTTCATTACTATATCAAGGCGCAGATTTGTCAGGTTGTTTAATTGATGAAGTACTTCCCTTTCCTCGACGTGTAAAATATTTATTTTGTAAGTTCGCAACTTTGTATAATAATTGTTTGCGAGTTCATTTTACATCTAAATTGCCAATAGTACTGTAGACAACTTTAGAACAAAAAACAATTATTGTTTGAAATTCAGTCGATTGCTGGTCGCAGCCTGTAAATACATTTAAAAGACAGGTTCTAATTGAAATTAATAATCTGCATTTTGTCTGTTTTCTGTTATTAAAATGTGGTCCACTGTATTAGATTGGGTATCAAGTCAGCGCTTAAAACGTGTTTTAGACAGAAAAAAGACGTTATGATTTACTCTTCGAAAGAGAAAAGTAATAGACCCAATAATTTACATAAGTTATATCGTTAACAATTAAGTAAAGTCGAAAAGAGATAGATAAAGCAACTGTCTATTTACATAGTTTGGTTCAAAACTGCTCATTCGAGACGTTTATTTTTTGTCTAGGTTAGCTGTGCACTTTTAAATAAAAGCAAATGTTTGTCAATATATTTATGATGGCAATTTCTGTCACACGGACATTGTTATTTGTCTGTGGAACATTCCAATTTTTAATGAATGAATGCACTGCTCTGCTAATGAAATAGATGCACTGCTCTTAAATAAAATCTCAATTTACTAATTCCAAATAATAAATGTAATCAAATAAATAATAATCATTTCCAAAAAACTTTTAAAAAGATCATAGTTTTTCTGATTGAGTAAAATAGTATTTTTTTCATCGGTTGCGAATTTGAATATAGATTATTTTATTGCTACACACAAGTAATCCATAACGCTTATAGTTTTACGATACACAGCAAAATCATTAATAAAGCGAAAAATCAATTTTTTACCGCGAATTTCATAATAAAAAATACAATTATTTTCTAATTTCAAAAAGCCACTTTTGGTGTTAATTGATGCACAATTTTATGCAGATTACTTTGCGAACGTCCTTAACGTAAAAATGATACTTTCAGCAAAAATCGCAAAACTGTGGTGAAAATGTGAAATTTTACTTCAAATTTAAATTGACAGCACATGATGAGGGCGCAACATTTACCATCACCCTGCACTGGTAAATTACAGGATTTTTTGCAATGCAATCAGCACCGTCGTAAGCTTGTCAAAAATACCAATTTTGTACATTTCAGTCGTTCCTTAAACATGTATTACATTCAAATAACATTGAATTCCTGTGTATTTAATGTATCATACTCTTCAACCACTTTCCACTTAATTTAATCCATCCATTTCCTTGCAGATCTTTAATACCTGTTCCGGTAAATTAGAGAATTTTTTTGCAATGTAAATAGCATGTCGTGTTTCAAAAATTCCAAATTTAAACCATTCATTTGTTTCTTAAATATTACATTACAAAATCATCGGCTTTAGTTGTATTTAAAACATCTTTATTTTTCACCAGTTTCCACTCAATTAAATCTATACACTTCATAATATACCAACAATAACAAAACAACGCAAACCTAAACACGTAAGCGAAACCCGTGCGACCGATTCAAAGCGAATAAATAGCGGTAAACGAGCCATTTTGATTTCCAGCGTCGACACGAATGCAATACACAATGGCCCCTAGTTTTGTCCACTAAGCGTTTCCCAACAAAATATATCTCTTTTGCTGCTTTTGAGTTGACGGATCGCCGGCGGTCGTGCAAACAAGTCGTTGCAGCAAGGAGTTGTTTGCAAATAATGGGAATTTGGCTCTGCAAAGGGGTAGCTGACGGAATGATGATGTTATTGGGTCCGTGACAATTGTTGGTCATTCTGTATTGGAGGTGGATATTAATAAATGTTGTACGTTGTCATTTTTGTTTAGATCGGTAATTGTTTATTTGGTACTATAAAAGGGGCCTAGTGGCTTAGTGTTGTTTCGCATTGCCAAGCCACAGGTCCGAGATTGAGCCCCGTATTGGACGAGGTTGACTCATCCTTTCATCCCTTAAGTGGGTCAATAAAATTAGAAGCATGCTTCGGAACTAAACACTGGGGTTCCGCGTTAGGCTGACCACCTAACCGGTACATATGCTTTGGTCACGTAAGTTGAAATGGGCATTTATCACGGCCCCCCTAACGGGCTGTTGCACCGAGGAGTTTAGTTTTTTTTATTGTTACTATAACAATGTATATTTCAGGATTACTGTTAGTTTTTCATAAATTTAATTATGTCTGTATATGTTGTCGAATTTATATTCTTTTGAACTGTATTGTTGGCCACTGATTGGGGGTAATTGGATCAGTGCAGTTTAGCATCAATTTATCCGTTAATGGATATTAAAACGCGTAACTTTTAACTTAATATTTATCATACATTTAGTATTTCTAAAAATTATTTTCTACATTCATTAGGGAAGGAGTTTATACTTGTCAGGAATTAAATTTGTAAAATGAGTTACGGCTCCCCCCCATTACCTATAAATATTTTTTTATTGAAATATTGGCTGGATTAAATAGATCGTGAGTTCGAATTTCGTAAATACTGTAAAATTTAGTGGCACATTTTAGTTGTTTGCGAATTATGAGAATTACAGAGAAAGAACTGACACTACATTCTATTACTGGGCCACTGACAACTGTTGGTAATTTTGTGTGCCTAATAATATAACAGCCAAAATAATAACACTGAAATGTTTCAATGGATGAACTCCTATAGAATTATTTACAAAATAAACAAATAAGGAAACTGTATAATTTCAGTAAGATTTTGGGAATAAATTAGGAGAAAAAAAAATCCGGTGACATTCCATATATAATAAAAATCGTTTTTATTCCTAGTCAGTGGAGTCTATCCTATCAATAAACCCAATTTTCCCAGTGAACACGTCACGCAAAATGTTTCAGACATGGCAATAGGAAAAGATTTGCCGCCGAATATTTTCTCTTTGTTGAAATGATGCTTTTGTCGGTACTAATTTTTAGTCTGCCTTTCAAAGAAATGTGGTTTCTGGACTTGAGTTGCAGGAGTAACAACAAATTAGGATTGGTTTGATTTAGTTATCGCCTTAATATCAACTAAGTTTCAAGTGTCGGCAACAGTTCGGGGTGAAACATTAGAGAAAGCAAAACCCCCGAAACACAACAGCTTGTAATTTTAAATAATGAGGTTACAATGACAAGTTTTTCATTACAGTAATTGCGATCAGATAAATTTTAGTACTATAAACAATTTATGTATTATAAAAATTTTCCATCTTGAAATATTATGATCTTAAGTTCGCTTTGCACTGTTTCAAGAACATTGTAATATAATCATAGCTTGAACAATAAAAATTTGAAAAACTGTATACACAGAATTTTAAATATTTTATTTATAAAACTTTATATAAAAATTGTTTATGCAGTACATTATCACCTTAAAATGTTAAACCTCGTGAATTCTCCAATAATAGTATTAGTTAAATCTAAAAATGAACAAAAATTATATTTAAGTTTTTTATTACACTGTCTTGTATTCTATCTAAATAGACCTAATATGTTATTTTTTCAGAAGAACTATCCAAACCAAGTCATTTTGCTGAATATGTACATATTCAATTTTGTGTTGTTGAAAAGTTCATATTTCATTTTTCCCCTAAATCTACAGATTGAAATAATGTAAATTAAAAAAAAAACTTTCCTCTAAAATGGAGAAAAGTCTTAACTTGAATCTGGAACCCTAAGATTAGATTGAATTTCCTCGTAACACTAAATTGGGGGCTGTAAGTTACGCAGGAAAAAAATATTCTGCGTTCAGAAATATACATCAGAATATTCCAATATTTCATTTCTTTCGCGGGTATATTCATCTCTATTCAAAATAAGAATGATTTTGCAGATACAGGAGGTGTGGGGCTTTCTATTTCCCAGATCAGGAATTTGCATATAGAATAAAGAAGCAGCCCTTTCCTACGCTTCGAAGTGTCGCATCAGCGTTTGCGCTTGGCTCGAAATACAAAAGGACATGTCTGATGATGTTTATTATAGGGAATACGTGGGAACTGAGTTGTGTGTGTACCTCTGTACATAAATAGTTTCAGAGCAGAGCCACTGTGGAGCAAAAGTCACAAAAGATAGCCAAAGTTTGTATCGTTTTTTAGAATATCATAAAATATTATATTATGTTCTATGAAGTATTTTAAGAATAAAAATGAGTCAAAATAAATAAAATGTGTGCAGTCATATTTAAATTCGGCCGATATATATTCTTATTAATTGAACGGTTTTTTTCGACAAGAGAAATCTTTTTTTTAAAGGTTAAAATACACATTTGTAAAATTTAACTTTTCTTAAAAACAAAATGAGTTGAACTTCTTAACAGCATATGTTTTAAAAATATCAATAATCTTTAAATAATTTAGAATAAGTTTAGTTTCAAACACTTTCATAGTCATCAGTAGAATAGCTGACTTTAGGTTGGTTCCTAACAAAATACTGGACACACCATTGAAGTATCTTTGGAATATAATCTGAGTTTTTCTTTAAACTATTTTTCTTTGAAAATCTTAAACAACGCCTTCGTTTTAGTTTCTTGATATATTAATAATTCAAAATGATTCTCGCATTCCAAATGATGATGGTCTTTTCTCCAACTCTGAGCGTATTGTAAGGTTAAAAACTATGGGAGTGAAACGCCACGTGACTTTTAATTACCACTTATACAATAAATACTTGATACACTACAATTCAGTAAAGTTATATGCAAGAAAGGTTTCGTTTTCAGCAATACATTTAAAGCCTAAAAAGTTCTATCAAAGCTACCCTTCGCGAAGCGCGATTTTCTCAAAAAATTTAGGAAACATAATAAAGTAAAAGAGGAAATATAATAATTTAAAATGCTGGTAGTAGAATAAACCTAATGATAATGTTACTAAGTATCTGTCAGTTGTTGGAACCTTTTTCTATATATCTTAATGAGACAACAAATACCACAGCTAATTAACAAAATACACTGGAAATTTAAAACCAATAAACTCCGACAGAACTACTTTAGATAAATATATAAGAATGAATAAAATAAAATTAAACTTATGCTCTCAATTGAATTCAAAGCTATGTAAAGCACATTATAAATTTTAATGACATCAACCTTATTTACATGCTCTATATATGAAACTTTCCCTACAAAAACTCTGCAACAAAGATTTGATAAACCACTCTGACGTCTTTTAACTGAAATAAACTTTCCTCTCATAACCTCATAGTCACAACAATCTTCAAAGCATTTCGCGAACCTCAAAATAAAGCAATAAACTAAGAGTAAAATCCCCCCTAGCACCCCCCCCCTTGAGGTCTGTATTCTGAGTAGTACCCCGAAATATAGCAGTGAAGCCCTAATAAGGGTGTTTACAAGGTAGTTGTTATGTCGGAGTAAATGGCGAGGACACAAATCAATTTGGCGACAAGTTCCAATTTCTTTTGGAAGCCAGTAACAGGCGATTAGGCGGTTAGTCGATAAGGCAATAGGTGACGTCACATACATCGTCGAAAATATTTCGCCAATTTAGTTTTTTTCCCATGAAAAAATAAGATCCCATATACTTAGAGGTGTTGATTCTTACAGTTTACTTTTGATATATTTGTTTAATATATAAGTGGGTTTACGAACATTAAAAAAAATTGTGATAAAAACAATTTGCTAAGTAATTGTTACTTAACAAAAACTGTTTCTTTATTATTATTTACCTCAACAGTTTAGAGCGCTGTTTTTTTCTACACGTCACGAAGTATTTTACAAGAGAAAGTGATTAAAAATAAATTAAAAATGCAAAAAAAGTGTTCCAATATGCACCTGTCTCCTCTAATTATAGATAAACAAGTTCGACACAGAAAATTATTTATTTAAAAACGATTTAATTACTAGGCATTGTGGCAGTGTTTGATAATTTCTATCAACGGGAAAATATTATTTTTTTTAACTCAATCATTTCTCCGTATTTTTCATCTACGATTCGATATTTTTAAAGTTAAACCTAATAAAGTAATGCAATGTTTATACAGTTAAAAGTAATCGTTCTTTTTTCAATTTTTAGTAAAACGCGTTTTATGCACTTAACATTTATCGGCGTTAAGCCATAACGATAACTTGAAAATTAAAAAATTTGTATTCCCAAACATTTAAAATATGTACATTTATAATTTATATTCCGTAGCAATTACAGAATATGAACTGATCACGAATTTGAGGAATCTGGTCTCCTTGTAACATTCTTATGTTTGCCACATTTTATGTAAAAAAATTTAACTTAAAGAAATTAGAATTATAGCTGTATTTTTATGCTGAATAATTTCATGGGTGAAATAATTTACCAAATTACGATGTTTTAATTTTTAAAAAAAATATTATCCGTTAACATTATAAAGTGTATTATATATTTCCGGATAAAACTGTTTATCAAATATTATAATGATTAGGTAATGTAACTAAGGCCTCGTGGCGCAGTGGAAGTGCTTCGCATTGCTGTGCCGTCTGTCCGGGGTTCGAATCCTGGATTGGGTAAGGTTCACTCAACCTTTCATCCCTTAATTGGGTCGATAAAATGAGGACCAAGCGTGCTTGGGAGTTGGGCTTGGAGCCCTGGGGGTGCCGCTTGAGGTTGACCACCTAACTGGAACTGGTAATATGCCTAGCACTCCATAGCCCTTAATCACGAAAGCTGAATTGGGCACGGCAGGCCTTGGCCCAGTAATGGGCTGTTGCGCCGAGGAGTTTAGATTTTTTTAGGGAATGTAATTATTAAAAATGATTAGAAAAAAAACTAAAAAAGAACTATAGCAATTATCACCAATGGAAGTTGTAATTATATTTATCTAATTTTTTTTTCAAATTTATATCTTTCAACAAAAATATTAGCTTAAGCAAATCATGTTAGTATTATAGATACAAAAAAAAGTATAAGCTATTCTTTTCTTTTAAGAAATTGTTTTTCCTGGCAATCAAAATTTAAATATATATTACTGTAGAAATCTTTTAATATATATATTTTTTTTAATTAATAGCCATTTTTTTAATTCTGCAGTAGGAATATTTTACTTTCAGCAATATTATTGATTTTAAAAAACCCTGGTCGTTAGACCAGACTTTTTCCGTATTTTGTGCATCTGCTTTTTTTCTGATTTTTTTAGACAAATGTTTTATTTGAAATAAATGTAATTTAAAATTTATGCTGTGAAAACAACCATACATATTTGCCCATTTCCAGGCCGTTCGGAAGTTTAATTTGAGGAGTCGGAAACAAAAATTGCAGTTGAAAACTTTAGCACAGAAAATGTTAGTTTTTGAAGTTTTAATGTCGTTTTTGTGTACCGCGACTTGAAATAACAGCATTGATGCTGAATACTTCCTATAGGAAAATATATAAATTACATTTTTTACTGGATTTTATCTCTCTATTGTAGTCAATAGCCTTTTTAGAAAACGAAAGGCAATTCCGCCTATTAGTTTGCTCTTAGGAAAGCTCTAGGTGCCGTCAGTTTAATTATAACCACCCTGCATACTCTTCTTTTCCTTAACTACTCATCAAACCGTATCAAACAATAACTTATCTAAATCCAGTATCTTTTTGTAAGAGACTTTTAATAAGGTCCTATGAAATATTTTACATTACATCTACAGTAGCTTCTGAGAAACCTTCGTTAGGAGGTCGGCAATGCTCATCGATTGCAGCGGGCCCAATATTGACATCTCATCTGTCAAGAATGGTTTTCGCTGGCATTAACTTCTTATGTGTCCTTTGCCCCCCGGATAAACCTGGCACCGGGGATTTGAAGCGTTCTTCGGGGAAACAGTGGATACTGAGATATTGTCATAGAGTGGTCTTTGGTTGAGTCCCTCACTGTCCACTCGTACTTATGTGAACATAAAAGTCATGACAACTGTGAGTTTTTACGCGTTAGATAACTCATCTTTTCAAAGCCAAATTAAATTGAGAGCCCTTTCAGCATCCTCTAGGCCAACACCTATCCACTGTAGGTTCAGTCAACTTATGACCCGTTGATGTACAGCTGGGGAAAAAAAAACGATCCACCCTTCATATATCGGCTGCTATTGGTCAAGGAATTTTGTGCAAGGTGTCATTTTTCAGGAAATAGCGTAAGGAATTAAGAACTGGCAACCAAAATTGTATAAGGGGTCGTCTACATATTAAAATTAGTAGCAACTTTGAAAATTCCAATGGCAACACCCAATTTTTTTTACATAAAAATGTTCAGCAACTTCAAAATACCCCAGGTATAAAAAATAATTATTCATTTTGCATTATTTGCTGAGATATTAAAGCATTAATTTTCAATTCGTTTGGGGGGAAATCTCCAAATTGATAAAGGTAATATTTAGGGTGTTTTTTCGAAAAGACAAGCTAGCAAATGGGTTACCATAATCTCGCCAAAAGATGCTAGAATTAAACCTTCTTCACTAATATTGTGATTTTTTTTTATGTTTTCACCTTTTTTAAAAATTTTGGATTTTAAAATTCAGAAATAAAATAAAGGGTAGACGAGAAAAAGTTTTAATTTTAAATTAAGTCACATATACGATTATTTATAACGAACATATTTTCAAATGCGATTAGTTACAATCAGATAGACAAACATAATTATTACATTTAGGTTTTACATTTTATGCAAATTTTTGTTTCATTCATATTGCTACAAAAGGTCGGTTTAAAATTCGGCACACTGGGTCTGGGACATATCCCGACAGCTGAAATCCCGACAAACCAAAATTCCGACAAGCCGAAATCCGAATGAGTCAAAATCCCGAATGGGTCTAAATCACGAAAATAGATTTTTGTCCATTTCTCGATTTTTTAAATATTAGAGATTATTTATTTATTAAGTTATTTAGTCAGTTATTTAATCAGTTAGTTAGTCAGTTAGTTAGTTAGCCAGTCAGTTAGTTAGTCAGTCAGTCAGTAAGTTAGTCAGTCAGTTAGTTAGTCTGTCAGTTTAGTCAGTTAATCAGTCAGTTAGTTAATCAGTCAGTTAATTAGTCAGTTAGTTAATCAGTCAGTTAGTCAGTCAGTCCGTTAGTTAGTCCGTTAGTTAGTCAGTCAGTTAGTTAGTTAGTCAGTCCGTTAGTTAGTAAGTCAGTCAGTCAGTTAGTTAGTCAGTCAGTCAATTAATCACTCCGTTAGTTAGTCACTCCTTTAGTTAGTCCAGACTGACTAACTTAGTCTAACTGACTGTCAATTAGTTAGTCAGTGAACTGACTGACTCACTGACTAACTAATTGACTGACTGGCTAACTAACGGACTTACTGACTGACTAACTTACTGACTGACTAACTTACTGACTGACTAATTAACTGACCGACTAACTAACCGACTAACTAACTAACTAACTAACCGACTGACTGACTAACTTACGGACTGATAATTAACTGACCGACTAACTAACCGACTGACTAACTAACTAACCGACTGACTGACTAACTGACTGACTAACTAACGGACTGACTAACTAACGGACTGACTAACTGACTAAAAAAACTAACTATAAATAAGTAATCTCTAATAATTAAAAAAAATCGAGGAAATAACATATTATTGGAAATTTTATAATAAAATAATTATAAATAATATTGGAAATAACATACATTCAAAAACATAGTAATCGATATAATTTAATGTTAATTATACAAACAAAATACATTGTATGCACTTGAAACAAGAAAAGATTTTTAGACATTTGACAGACATCAATAATTTGAATAAACATTTACCAAAAACGCTTTTCAACCACCAAACGATAATGCAAATTAGTGTCCAATTTGCTAAGTAATTTTTTACACGGTCCCTAAAATTCGTTTTTTTCAGTATTTTTACAATAACTCGGCAAATAATTGTTGTTGAATTAAAAAAATTCGGGATTTTGGTTCTACTTGATCTATTTTATCGATTTATGTAACAAAAATTTGGGGTTGCTATTCATAATTTATTTTTTCTTATTTAAATTTAAATAAAAAAATAATAACAATTAAAAATTGATGAAAAAACTTGTGTGATTTGTTTTTGGAAGATTAAGAAGTATATAATGAAAAAAAAATGTTGGTTTAATTCATTTTATTTGTGGAGGTATAAATAAAAGTTTGTGAAACTTTTTTAACATTATGGGCCTTCAACTTCGAATGCTTATATCTCAACAAATAATGCAAATTAATAAAAAATTTTTGGATCTGGGGTATTTTGAAGATGATAAACATTTTTATATAAAAAAAATTGGGTGTTGCTATTGAAATTTTCAAAGTTGGTACTCATTTTAATATGTAGACGACCCCTTATACAATTTCGGTTGCCAGTTCTGAATTCCTTACGCTATTTCCTGAAAAATGACACCTTTCACAAAATTCCCTGATCAATAGCAGCCGAAAAACGAAGGGTGGATCGTTTTTTTTTCCCCAGCTGTACACGTGGTTCTCATCTCTTCAAGGTTACGACAGTTTTGCAGCAGTTACCCCCAAATCAAGTTATCCCAACAGTTATCCCCCCAAATTAATAAGACTGATTAAAATAACGATCACCTCAATGAAGGCAAAAGTATGGGTATAGAACAAATTTTCTAGATAATTTGAAGTCATGACCGGATTGAAACAAGGTGATGTATTATCGACTTTGTTGTTTAATGTATATGCCGTGAAAAAGTGATGCGTAACATCATATCAAATAGAGGTGGAATAATATTTAGCAGAACTACCCAGGTTTTGTCTTTTGCTGATGATGTGGGTTTGATATCAAGAAGTAAAACGGTACTGATTGAACTCTTCAATAGGTTAACAACAGAGGCCAGTGAATTTTGTCTGGAAATAAATATAAAAAAGACTAAATATATGAGCATGGTTTTTAAGGGAACCGATACAGATACTGAGTTAAAAGTAAATGAAGAAATAAAATTTGAAAGAATCAATGAATTTAAATACTTAGGTTCAATTATCACTGAAAATAATATTTATGCCATAAATTAAACAAAGGCTAAACACAGGAAATCGCAGTTTATTTTCACTTAAAAAGTTAATAAGATCTTAAGTAATTACATGGAAAACAGAACTACGCATATATAAAACTATAACCAACAGTTATATATGGATCGGAGACCTGGACCTTGAATCAAAAGCAAGAGAAGATGTTAATAACTTGGGAGCGAAAAATTTTAAGAGCCATATTTAGACCTATCAGAGAAGGTGATGTTAAGAGAAGGCGATACAATTTTGAAGTGGCTAGACTATTTCGAGAGAAAGACACTATTAACATCACAAAAGCAAAGAGAATTCAATGGCTGGGACACATGGATATGGCTGGGACAGAATGGACGATAGCACGGGCACAAAGAAGATTTTCAAGGGACAGTGCAAAGGAGAAAGAAGAAGAGGAAGACCCAGAAAAAGATGGATGGATGAGGTAGAGGAAGATCTGAAGGCCATGAAAATCAAAAACTGGAAAACGAAGGCCAGATACAGACGACTTTGGAGTCACATTGTTAGGGAGGCCATGGTCCAACATGGACTGTAGTGCCATGGAGTTAGTTAGTTTGTGATAGGGTTTGGTAATTGCTATCAACGGGTAAATATTATTTTTTTAACTCAAGCATTTCTCCGTTTTTTTTCATCTACGATTCTATATTTTTAAAGTTAAACCTAATAAAGTAATGTAATGTTTAGGCAGTTAAAAGTAATCATTCTTTTTTCAATTTTAAGTAAAACACGATTTATCGGCACAGCCATAATGATAACGTGAAAATTATTTAAAAATTCTGTATTCCCAAACATTTAAAAAAGGTACATTTATAATTTATATTTCGTAAGTCTGCCGCTTTGTCTAAGTTTGCAGATTCACAATCTAGCAACACAAGTTAAACAAGTTTTGATAGATATTTGGTTGAATACACGTCGAACCAAAATTTAATTATATATGTAATATTGGTGACAGGACACTAATTTTTAATTATTGTTAGGAGAGTAAGCCAACAACTGAGCAGTAATTTGAGCCAAAATGGGACATCAGAGCCAGGGATCGGCATATCGTAAATTTAACGCAGCAACTTTAATATTCAAGGACATTGGCTGAGCAACGATCTAGTTTGAATTTCTGATTGGTAAAAAAGAAATGTGACAAAAGTCATAAATCAATTGCAATGTTTTGAGTCACAAAAATCTCAATGGTTTAGATTAAAATTGCCGATCAACATTTAATTATAAAAATGCTTACTACTTAAAGAAGCCTAAATTAAAATATGGTTTCAGAAATAAATATGTTTGGGAGTTAAAATGCAACATTTTATAAAAGCCAAACTTATTACTATTCAAACAATCAATTTTATTGAATATAAAAAAGCCTCAAACAAATATACTTTTGAAGAACATACAGTTTCCCAGAATTGTAATTAAGACAGTAAGCTAAAACAGAAATTGATCTTTGAAATGTATGCCTTGTTTTCTAAGGTATTCATTGAAACACACGATACAAGCTTTTTTTTTAAAGGAAACCATTGAACGTAATTGTGTTTATGACAAAATGTAAACATATCAGATTTAGTTACAGATAACTTATTATTTGCACCTTTTGAATATATATAGTTTTTTAAATATAGTACTATGTAATTTATTATACATTAAGTAAACATATATTTAATTAATCTTTTCTCAAAGTTTTCTATAAATAAGTGTTTGCATACAAAACAGCACTTTCTGATGATGATGCATTGTCTTGCAAACGAAAATGAAAATTTTATTGATGGGATACGAAAATTTTCGATGATGGCTTTCATTCTGCATATATCATTGAGAAAATGCGAAAAGCCACTCGCAGAAACTCCAAAAAGGATTTCCATTTTTTTTTTTTTTTGTAAAATAGTGCTATCACCAATTTGCTTTACTTGTTTTTATATTTTTCCCTTTTCTAAGTCTTGAAAATGAGCAGGTTATGCAAGATTTGAGAAAATTTTCGCTAAAAAAATGTTGTGTCGAAAATAAAGGAAAAAGTGCTTATTCGAAAATGCTAAAATTTGATTTAAAAAAAAACTTATTCTCGTATCCAAAATTTTCAAAAGCATTTTTTTAATGTTTTTTATTTTGTTTCTTGTTTTTACTTCTACAAATAAAAAATATCAACCAGAAAGAAACTTTGCAGATTCTAAATGTGTTTATAATTTTGCAAGTAATAGTAATAGAATGAATAGAAAGTATTTGATGAAATAAACTTTTTTTTTCTTTAGTTGTGAAAATTTATTTAATACAATTGTATGTACGGATAAATATAAAAACAAAAACAAAAACGTGAGATGGATAGATGGATCTTAAAAGGAATTCCACTAACAAACAATGGCAACAAATTAAATAATATTTATAACATGAAGATCTATTCATGTCTAGTTTGCATGATCTATTCATGTAATCCATTCATTTATCTGATATTGTTCTTATTTCTACGCAAATACGTTAAATTCTAAATAAAACATACATTCGATGTCAGTTTACTTGCAGTTCATTAAAATTAATTATTCTAAATGAATGAAATTGTAAACAAATATTATTTTATTTCTTTTACAAATAATTTCCCCCGTGTGTTTCTATAATTGTTAATAAACAAATTTTTATTACCAGATTATTTTGCTCATGTTTATCTGACTACTTTTACTATTAATGTTATTATTTTAGTTATTTGTAAATAGATTCTCCTAATTTAAATAAATGAGTAATTAAAAAAATTTTATAACATTTAAAACATCAAATTAAATTATTTACATAACACGCAATTTTATTCAAGGAAAAAGCGAAATAAAAACACTACAACGTTAGCAAACAAGGTAATTAAAATTTAAGATTCATTAAAGCAGAAAAAATTATTAAATTTTTAAGCGAAGAAATCTTGATGAAAGAAACATTTTATATAAGGAGATAAAAATATCTGGGTAATTAAGATATTATAATTGGAAACAAAAAATAGTTGCCGTATATAAAAGGCAGTTTTATGCATGTTTAGAAATTTTAGTGCAAATTTTATGCATAGTTTAAAAAATAGTTTTAAGGCATAAAAATTTTATTTCTGAAATTGTTATTAATTCAAAGGACAGTGTATCAGTTAGAGTAAAAATGATTCAAAAGAGTTGAATAATACAAGGAGCTCAGACAATTTATATCGTAAGAATTGGTTGAATTGTTTTATAAATTTTCTAATGAAACTCGGATAGTAAAAAAAGCCATCTTTATTGAAATAAATGAACACCGAGTTTCTGAACAAAAAAATATCATTTCTCTACTATTTTCAAAGTTTATTTTATCTTATTTTATAGCCACATTTCTTCAATCCACAAAAGTATAACAACTATTTCATTATCTATGATAGTTTTATAGCTAATGGATTTTTAAATGCGCAACTAGCATAAAAAATTCCTATATAATTCTAAAGATTACATTGACAAAGTATATCGCCATTTCTCTTTTCTTTTATTAGTTTCTTTGAAATCTATAGAACCAATTTATTGATCACGTTAATTGACTTTCACCACCAAAAAAAAGCATTCCCAAACTCAAATTTCCCGAATTCAAAGGAATGTAATTGAACATACTTTTTTTTCCCTTTTCAGCCTTATAAAAGAAACACCGCGAATTATTTCCAAGGTTGTCATTACACAACAGAACTTATCTTCTTTGATTATTTCTTCCAATCATTTCTTCGGCAGCAGAAAGATGTAGTTTCTTCAATTTTTCTTCTTTTGCTTTTCATTCTTTTTAGCCGGCGCCATTTCTTCCAGATGGCCAATAGCCCCGTGTTATATCCCCATAAAAAGAGAAAAAAATCCCCAAAGAGAACTTTCTAAATATCGTCCTGAAACTAGTTCTCTGCTTTTTGATGGGAGTGAACTGCGCAATGTTTTTCAAATAAATCTAATAGATATCGGTACTCTTTTTTAGAATTCTTGTTCTTCTTGAAAAGGAATTGGGTTCTCCTTATCCAACTTGGGGCATCTGCCATCTTGTGGCCAAACTGACTTTCGTCTAGGAACTTTGTACTAAGAGTCACTTTTGATGAATGAGGTAAACATAAGTTGCATTTAGGGGGGTTTGTTAAAGTGTTTTAGAAGGGTATGATCTCGCATCCATCTTAGAAGAGTTGACACTCACTGCTACAGGATTTTACTTCACTGGGAAAATAAAGTTCTAAGGAGGTATTTATCAGCTTTTAATTTGAGGGTATACGTGGCTCTGTGGGTTAAGGCACCATGACCCGTAGGTAGGGAAATGAGACCGTTAGTCAGTTTCAGTTCTCTCTATGTTAAGCCAATGAGAATAAATAACTTCTGGAGCTCAATTACTCCAGCTGTACAGTATATTTATATGATAAATCATTGTAAAATGTCTAATATAAATACAAATTGCACATTACCACTCAATCTATGAAAAATACTATATATAGGTTGGCGTTACCCAAGTAAAACAGACAAGATAAAAATATTACAAAATGGTTAAATTCTTTGCATTTTACTTTGCATTTCTGATCATAAAAAATGTGGTTGCAAAAACGTTATTACGCAAGAAAATTGTTTGCTTTCAAAATGCTCGTACTAGATGCTCATAGTCAAATATAGCTAGTACTGGAAGCTTATATTTGACAAATCTTTATACAGCCTTTTCAACCAAAGTAGCAATTTCCTTTCCTAGATGATTACATTTACTTGGGATTTTTAACAAGAAATAGCTCATTTTGCAATATATTAAGAAAAAGCTTTCCATTGCTGATGCCTGAAAGGATTTGAAATTGTCAAAAACGCTTTCAAATTATAATCATGTCAGTCTTCTTGTTGGAATCAATTTACACATTATTTACTTTAAATTTTAATTTATATAACATGCATTATCCTGATGTATATATTTTTAATTATTTAAAAATTCGAAACAGATACTACTAATAAAGTAAGAACTGCTCAAAATTATTAAGGAATAAAATTAGACCGCGTACTCCAAATTTCTTGTAATAGTAAATACTAAATAGTGTAACGTTTAGGCAAAATAGACCAGATACACCTGAATGAAAAATAATGTCATTGCTGGTAAAGTTTCCCCAGTACTTGTATCCCATCGTTGATATGATACACAATTTTGAAAAAAGAATCTGACAATAATCTGACACTTATCATACTTTTTGTGCGGAAAAAAATTAATTGAAAATACTATAACATACATCAACCAACATATTTACCCTTTCAAATATTCACAACCTAACGTCCCTCCCCTTAGAACATAGAGACGATAAAACAGTTCGTGGCGTCACAATTACCTCAGATAAACAATGGAACGTTCCTTTTATCTGTTTTAATACTAGGACCCAGCTGTAATGTTGGCGATCCGTGTAATGCATCCTATTCCCTAGGGTTGAAGCCAAATAGACATATAAGAGGCATTTCTGAATACCGCGGATCTCTGCCGTGCGATCAGAGGAATTATCACATTTGGCCTGACATCCAAGCGAACACTTTTGGTTTTCTGTAAGGGTTTCGGTAAGCTTTTCGGGCAAAGTTGCTTTAACTCTATTAATATTATGTAAACAAAATTTATGAGTGAAAAATTTATATAGATCTTTTATTTTTATACGCGTACAAAATGGTTTTTAAAACATTCTCAATACTTTAAATTTTAAAATTCATGCAATTAATCCGATAACGAACGACAAAGTTGTAAATATCATTAATATCTAAATTTCCAAATAAAAAACCGTTTACGTTTAAGTTTTTTTATCTCGTTTTTCGAGTAACTTATTTTGTCCTACATAAATAGTTCAGTACTATTGTCTTATATTTTGTTTTTTAGATAAACTTAATCAGATATCTCAGTTTTGCGTGGCAAATTTTCTTTCAAATCGTCGTTAAGGGATTAAAAAATAAATGAAATTTAAAAAATATTAAATAATTTTAGGAAATAAGTGCTGCTGTAAAAAAATAACCCCTAAAGTAGTTGCTGTAAAAAATAATCCCTTAGCCTAGTCCCTTGACTGGTTTATGCATATCTATCCCTCAGTTAATTAATCAACTTGTGGCAGTGCATTATCTGAGCAACTATACTCCTGTAAAGAAAGCCTCTGAACGGGATTATCCTGTAGCTGTTATGTAGTGAGAGGAGTCTTCTATAAACAACTACTTTCATTGACAAGTCTTTTTTATAACTGCTTGGTATTTCTCAAACTTTTGTAATTTATAAGGTCTGACTACTTCAAAGACGTCATTGTTTGATTCGACATTGTCGAAGCCTTCTCTAAAGTAGGTGTGAGAATTATAGGTAAAGTAGACCTAATATCGGAAAATAATTTTGGGTCATGGAAAGAATTCCTTACATCTTTGAAGATATAATCATTTATGAAGAGGTAATTTAATAATTATTGAAATTTTATTTTTGAACAAAAAATTAAGAAATTTCTTCTTCAAAGTACCGGACGTTATCAGACATTGGATTAAAAAACCTAAAAACACATGTCAGGCAAAGATAAAGAAAAAAAATTTGATACACATCTTAAAAAATGAAATTTTATAATGGCGTAACACATTACTTTTAAGAAGAAGTTCTTTAGACTCTTGTAAAATTAAAAAACTTGATGAGCAAAAAATCCGGTTCAACATCATCTTTCTGTGTGTTGGCGATAATCTCCCTCCTTAGCTTGGTTATATTAAAATTTGCAACCACTTCCCTGTAATCAACCTTCTACTGTAAAATATGTAGATAACGCACAAGAATAAATTATTCAAAACGTTGACGACGAGTATTTTGTTTCAAAAGCATATCAAAAAGGGGTGAAGGGTCCTTTTATTAGTCATTTTCCCTGGAATCTTAAACATCATTTTTGGATATTTTAAGAACGTGGTCTCAAAGGACATCATGGCTAATATGTGCTTCCTTTTACCATTAAGAGCGTTGTTGGCCTTAGTTTAAGTCATTTCGGAAGAAATTTAGAAGAGGCTATGGCATGGCTAAGTAAAATGTTGTTTGGTTATATAAAAGATTCCTGTTTTCAAGTTTTGGAATAGATTGGGGAATGTAAAGTCATTTCGCGTAATGTTAGTGTTTTGGTGTTATGACAAGTATATATATAGACATTTTTTGACGGAAATATTTCTAGTCTGGTTCAAAAGTTATGTAGATTCTAATAAAAAATTTAATTAAAAAAATTCAAATTTTAGTTCGGAAAATTGCAGTGTTGCCCAACATTTTAGTTTCATTTCTCGTTTTTTTTACAGGAACATAACTTTATAAGTTTCAAACGTCGAATTAAATTACTAGTGTTTTATTGAGTTGAACATAAAATTATTGAAATTTTACCGTTAACTCATTTTTTTAGCTTCTATTACTAGTAAAAACAACATTAATATGAAAATAATTACAAACTTTATACAAAAAAATTCAAAGTTTCTCTTTAAATAACGTTACAGTAAAAAAAAAGAATGATGTAATACAGGATAATGATATTTAAGTAACACTAAGGTAATCTCAGAAATTACAATTTAAAATTTAGCTCTGAAGCTTTTAAATATATTTTTGTTATATTTTTTGTTTTTTGGAAACTTTAAAATCAAGTCGGAACTCGTTTAAAAATTTTGAAATCAGTAGTTATTTTTATTTTTCAACAATGCCTTACCAACAAACACAAAATGAAAGTTTTATGAAAACTACCCTTTGCACATGCGTGAATTTCTCGAAAACATTATTTTGACATCTACCAGTACTACGAATTCATGAATCAAATAAATTTCAAGTCCATATCTTTTATTGGTCGAGCTGTAGAAGGATTTCAGACAGACAGAATGACAATCTGATAGACGAACCAACGCTAAAAAAAAGCTATTTCTGAATTGGGACCATCCAAAATGTGAAGAAAATACACAATCTCCATTTCGGACATTCACAGCTTACTTTTATTCCCTCCCCCCCCCCCCAATACTTTCAATAGCTTTTATTTTAGATTAAGTTGTTGAAAGTAAACAAAAAACTGTCACTTAAAACAGATTTAGCACACTTATTTCTATGTTAAACTTTCAAACGGTAAAATTAAACACTATTTTTTATCAAAAATTTAATAATTGGAGGGTTCAGAATACAAGCGAACCAAGTCCACTATTTATCATTTTTGAGTTAGCAGCTGAACTGCATGTACTATCTATGTAGAATTTCAGTGCAATTATGAAAACATTTCTAGTTCAGATAATATGCGCAATTAGAGCAATTATAGGCAACAGCAATTAATTTGTATCTCGAAGAATAAATACGTAATATTAGTCACACTCAAAAAGTAAAACATTTCATAACAACATTGAAACTATATATCACCTTGAAACCATAGCCGAACGTATTTATTTTAATTCTATTTAAAAAACAAAAGGCAATAAAAAAAAACCTCACCAAAATAAATTGTTAGTATTAAGACGTCATTATTCATTAATAAATGCTCAATGTAAATTAAAATTTACGTTTGCTTTAAAAAAATAGAACGCATTGCGGCTCTTTCTAAACAAGTAATACAAACAAAGAATCTCAATGTGCAATATATTAGACGTCATTTCAAACTTATTTATATCACAAAAATAAATTATGATAAATTTTATCTAACATAAATAAAGTTTCTGATAAGATTGTTGTAAGTGGCAATGGTGCTTTGATTCCAACAAAAACGGCATTCTTATTCTTTTTAATGAGCACTAAATTTTGCTGTATTAAAGAACTTTGAATTCAATTTTTTCCAAGATATTTTAAATGTCTTCTATCATCGATGAGTTTACAGTATTTGTCGGATGTCATAATAAGATTTTCGAGAAAATAGCGCATGCGCAAATGTAGGAATTCCAATAAGTGACTAGCCTAGTTACTCAACAAATATAATGAAAAAAAAACTGAATATGTTTCAGTCAATAACGCACAACTTTAAATAAAAATTATGTCAGAAATTCTTTATTATAAACTTTACATAAACTGATTACAAAAAAACTTAATTCATTTAGTTTTTTTGCATTGTCATTAAAAGTACAAGTTTTTCATTTACTCATTCTCGCTTTTTGTATTATTTTCTCACGGAATTGTCGTCCAAAAATTGATTTATTATTCAATATTACATTTTTTATTACTTTTTCCTCTGCCAGCTTTTTTTCCAATCAAATTAGTTTTTGATTTCCCCTACCAACTTATTTTATTCAATTCGAAAGAATTGTGCTCTTAGAAAATATTTTTTATAACTCAAGCACCTATCAATGTAACTCTTGCAATACATTTTTTTATATTAATACATACTAAAATCTTATTAAAATTAATTTTGCTAAATAAACTTTCCTACAATTATTTTTATTAAGGATAACAATAGCGAATATTTTGAGACCGAAATTCAAGGAACAATTCATTTTTTTTTTGTTTCTTTAAATATTTTTCACATGCAAAAATATTATTATGAAAACCTACATGAACTTATTATTGGAAAAACATAGCTTATTTAATAAAAAAACTTTTTGAAAAATGGATAAAGTAAAAAATCAAGGTAATTTAATAAGAATATATTTACATTTAAAAAACATTAATCTGTCTAAATAGCCTGCACGATACGTCTAGATAGCCTTCAAAATCAGATTTAAAAATCATAAGGAACTCAAGGCAAAAATTTATCTAAAATAAGCTTATAAATAGTAAGGTTCATAGTATTAATAAATGAACTATTTTTTAACAATTTATTATTAACGTGTACTCTTGAGAAAGTTAAAAGTGAAAATTATATAATTTTAATTTTTTAACGTTAGAAGATTAAAACCTAATCACTCTTGTTATTTAAAAAGTAACAACCAAAATAGGATCTAATTCTAATAAAATGTATGTAACCCAGTGCTCAAAATGTATCAAAACCCAATGTTACTTTTAAGAAATGATTTAAGATAATTCACAATTTTAAGCCTACAAAAACATTCCCAAACAAAAGAAATAAAACAAAAGACCAGTTTCCTTTCAATTTTGTGGTTTGTTAAAGTCATTCCAAGAGGTGATGGAATTCGTTTCAATCTGACTCTAAAAGAGCAAAAACAATTGACTTTTAGCAATCTATGTTGGTTTTCCATAATTGTAAGTAGTTATTATTTATTCTGCATCGTGAGGTTTAAATCAGTGTTTAAACAAGAATTTGAAAAACTAAAAATTTTTTAAGAAAATGCTGTTTGTGATTGTTATGTGTTGCATTTTGTATACAAAACATATTCTATTGCAGAGTTTCTTTCAAATTATTGCAGAGTTATTGCAATTATTATTATTGCAGAGTTATTGCAATTATTATTATTGCAGAGTTATTGCAATTATTATTATTGCAGAGAAAGTTAATTATTATTCCGAAATTGCCTTTAAGTTTACAAATAATAATTTACGACCTTTCTTGAGGTTAAAAGCTCCAGTAATGCCAAATGCAATAAAATTGCAACAAAACTATAGATTTGCATTGATAATATAAGACAACAATTATATTACTTTTATTTATTTATATGTAAAATATGAAAACGGTTAAAACGAGAAAAAGCACAAATTACATATTTATCTCTCTAAAGTCATCAATTTAAACTGTTATTTTTTACTGTCTATGACTACAAAAAATAGTTGTTTAAAGTTATGGCAAACCAAAATATCAAATTGCCTGAGGATTCCGTTTAAGAACAGAAAAATCGTCTACGGAATCTTAATCAATGTTTACTTTTCTCCTACCTAAAGTTTCAATTACTTTTTTTATTAAAATTTTTTTAGAATTGCTTTTCTATCTGCTGTCCTTCACTTAACCGTTATCCACTTGGAGCTTGTTATAATCCAATTCCATTTCAGAACATCAATTGATTTTTCGAATAGTATCAAAGTGTATTGATGCGGATTTAATTAGTTTCTTGGTACAAACAATTGAGTGTGGATTAAATTCAAATTTTTAATTAGAAAGAGCAAATAAATTTTTAAGTTGACAAGCATATATGCTGTGCATTTGAGATTGCTTTTTTTGGTTTTATGAATTTCCAAATGTATTAATAGGTTATACATATTCATAAAATTTGCAATTATCCTGATGCATCACATTTTTCTGCCGATATTTAAATTGAAAAAAATATTTTCTATCAATATACACATAAATGAAGTACAGAATTAAAAAGTCTATGAATTATTTATATCTTACGTCTTAATTATTACGAATAATTTTACGAAATATTTTAATACTATCAATAAAGTTTTTAAAAGCTGACCATTTTAATTTGTAGAAGCATCCACACATTCGATGCGGGCGAAGCAAAGCGCTTAGTGTAACTTAATTTCTAGATTTTCGGGCTAACATAAAAATATAGAGTTTATTGTTACGGGGGAATTAACCATTAGTGCAAATAACCAATTTTCATGTAATAAGTTAGAAATTAACAAGAATAAAAACCAAACCTAAATAATTGTACCAAATTAATCATGTTATAATGGAAAACATTGCAATAAAGGAAATAAATACTAATTATCAGTATTAAATTGATTGTTTAACTACTTATTATTTATTTTCTTTAAATGAATACTTTGAAGCATAAAGCACATTTGACCGTTTTAATGTATTAATAATTCATAAGTGTCCAAATCCGTTTAAACCCTTAAACGTAACAAAACGTTCTGATTTAACTGCAAATTTATCAACGCGTAAGTCATTTTGATTAATGGTGTTGTATGTGGAAGGTAGATATTACTAATACAATTTCGTTCAATTCGAACAATAATTATATGATAAATATAGCAAACTTAATTGGTATTTTAGACAGCTGGCATATAATTTAATGAAAATATATTAGAAATTCAGCATATTTTTCTTCGTAAGACACAATTTTTCAGTTTGTGAATTTGAATTTTTTTGAGACTTTAGCACAATTTAAGCGGAACTTATTGAATGCTATTGCTTAGTAAGCAAACGTAAAGTAGCAAATAAATAATTTAATCTATGCAAGCAAATGTAACTAAATGTAAACAATGCTTACGTAGATTTACAATAAAATTATCTAAATGTGTAATGCAGTGGTATGATGGTGTATATAGGTTTATAGTGGATGGTTTCGTGTTAATAGAATTTGGTGCGAGTCGGTTGTTTTTATTATTTCACTAAAACTAAAAACTACAACATTTAGGTAATGATGTTTTAACAGAATAGTTTTTTTTTGTCTTGCAGTTTTTTAAGTTTATTTACGGATGATTTTTTTGTGCTATTTAGTTTTAGTAAATTGCCTTACAAGGCAAGTATTTTTTATGTATATTCTATTGTTATATTTAATTTGTATTAGTTTTAGTAATTTTATCTGATTTCCAGAAAAAAGGATCATTATATTTCTTATTTATAGTGCATTTTCCAATATTTTGCCTCAATAAGTAAATTTAAATGTACTGTTGACGCTTTTATGCTAAGAATAGAAAAAAATACATAAATATCTAGTATGCCCCTGCTATGATATAGATTTACCAAAAAGGATATCTTGCGTCAAAAATTATCCGTTAAAAATGTACTCATGTTTTTTTTTTAATCCGCCAGTTGATATTTAATTCAAAGTCATTCGGCAACCTTCAAACTGTAAATAAACAATGAAATGTACTTCTTATTTTATTTTTAGTGTAAGTTCTGTTCCAGAATGTAAATGAAAGCAGTATATTTTTTAAGTCCCTTGAATGGTCTCTTTTTACATTATTTCCTTTATTATTCTTGTTACATATTAGCTTTGTTGTTACTTAAGTGTTTTTAGAGTATATAGTTTTAAAAATAAATTTTATCGGTGAATGTACTTGTAAAGCATGTGTATGTAGCTAATGTAGTATTACTTAAACCATTTTTAAAGCTTCATTTTCATTTTAACATACGTTATTTAAAAATTTTATCTTGTTTCTCTATTTTCGATAGAGTTTTTCTTATTTTTATATCAATATATAAAAGTAATCTTTTGGAATTACTATGAGTTTTAATTATAACTGCATGTTGATGTGATTCAGAATTGTATCTTATAATAATTATTTTAATTTTGATATTTTCAATTAAAGTCCCCTTATTGTGTTCCTTATTGTTTCTAGTGCCTCTCCCCATGCCCCTTATGTTTAAGCTTAGTGTGCCCAGCATGCGTCCTTGATGCGCGACAGAGACCAATGGTTGGACGAGAAGAAGGTGAAGGTAGTGAAGGAAATGCTGCAGAACCGATTCACTGGTAGTAGCTCTTCTTTTCAATAGCAGAAGCACTAACAGCACTGCCAGAGCATTACATTGCTTCTGCACACAGCCAGAACGCCATTTTATTTCAAACTTATGCACTAGAAAAATTTTAGAGCACGTTGGTGTAACTGCTAGATCTGAACATTTGTATGCACTTCATGTCATTTTGTAGAACGTCCAAAAAAAATGGAGGTCCCGATAGATCCTTAAAACAACATTTTAGTGAGCAAGTATATCTTATTTTTTCATTTTTTTACATGAAACCAAAATCCATCATTGTGTGGAGTTTCAAGTAATTCAATAGAACAGTTGCGTTCAGTTCAATATAGAATATAATGAGAACTACGAACATATTGCATATAGCTGTTCTAGGTTTTGAGTGTGTGTTTTATGTTATGAATTTTTAGTGTGCAAGCCTTTAACACATTTGTGTACTAGAATAACTTCAAATTTCAATTTTTTGCAACTTAATTTTGATAATTCAAAGCGAAAAAGGCTGTAATCGACGTACGTAGAATCTATTTTTTTTATTTAAATTAGATGCTTAATCTTAATCATATTTAGGAATTGTAAAATGTCTAAAATATTCACTAATACAGTCATTCTTTACTAAAGCAATAACACTGCATTACAAGTGTACTGTATTGCATAATATCCTAATGTTAATTTTAGAACAGAAAATTTTTATATTTTTCCATTTTTATTTCTAACATTTAAAATTGTATAATAGAAGCAATGCATACAAGGCGACATTTTTTTTAATCAAATTGATTAAAAATAATTTGTTGCCTTAATAGATGCTTAGAAAATACCTATTTTTATAAAAATATATTTTCTTCTATATTTTTATCGCGTAAAAATATCATATTGTTCCGGCACATCTAATAATGTCACTGATCCCCAATAAAAGAAGATATTTATCAATAACCATTTCAACAACTGTCATTTCCTCCCAAATTCATGTCTTGTCCATTAAATTACCACCTTATCCCTCACAAGTAAGAAAACATCCACACCACATTACCACACGATCACCAATACCCATTTACTGTCCCACACATCCCAACACTCTAAAACAATACTATAGCCCAAAAAATGAGCTTAGACGATTTCCAAGATGGTCAGGGCCAGTGAGGTGAGAATAAAATAAAAAATACTTAGCACGAAAAAGTTTGAAGCCGTTAGAATCGATGTGATACGCCCAAATGTTCTGCACTGCAAAAGCGTACTCAAAAGATTTCAAAACGAAAAGCTTAATTTAATTATTGGAAATCAGGAATTTAAATTTAAAAAGGTTATTTGTTTAGTTGTACGTAGAAAATAATATATTTTTATTTAAATTATTTGCTTATTTTTTTATTACTAAAATTTATTTGTAATTATTTGTTTATTGTAATTTACCCAAAATATTCACTGATAGGAGTAATTCTTTACAACAACAAAATCACCGCATTACAAGTGTACTGCAGTGGAGAGTTTTCCTAATGCAAATTTCAGAACAGACGTGTTATTTATGTTCCCGTTTTTTCGAACACTTGTAAATTGTAAGATAAAAGCAATGCACACAAGGTTATATTACAAGATATAAATTAAAACAATTTTCTAATATTTCACTTCATATGGAAAAATCAAATTGCTATTCATTAATTTTGTTGTACATAACGTTGATGTTCTGGTTGCTACCAATGTGCTTCTCCACAACAACACTGGCGACCCAACTAGCATTTTCCAGTGTACATGATAATAACCTGATTGATTGCTGATTTTTCTGCAACTTTCAGAACATCCGATTTATTGAATGACTGGCTTTCTAGAGAAGATTTAATCCCAATATGAGCTAATTCCATGTAGCTGTACAGTAAGTAGCAATTTAAAAAAAAGCTTTTTAAATTTGAAAAATGAATCAAAATAACTAAGGAACGTTGCATTATTTAGTTGCAAGAAGTGTGGATAAACTATTAAGATAATCTATTTTTTTTTAAATTTAATGCTAAAAGTTGAAATGATTATCACTTTTTACACGAGTGACTTACCCAACAGAAATGGTAATTTTGCATGGAATTAGCCTATAGAAACAACTAGGCTTACTAAGGGTCTTGAGCGAGGTAGTTCCGAATAAGTAACTTTTCGTTTGTTTGTTCGAATAGCGGAAGCAATGAAGGCTTAATTTTTTCAGCAATTTTAACACAGACTTTCGATCAGGAAACATCTAAATCTTACTCTAGCCTCTTTGTTTAGGGCGTTCTTTTTCGGGGCTAGACTATTGTTCTCCAAAGGTACGTGATCGGATAAGCGAAATGAAGACCCTCAAATTCTTGTCACACACGCACTATTGCCAATGATGCCAGATCCGTTAAGTAATAATGTCGACCACTCGCCTTGATTGGTTCTTTGTTCTGTCCAAATCCCGGTGATATTGGCCTCGGTAATAAAATGCCACTTTCGAAGTTTTATTTACTCGGCGGCTTTAGTACACGGAAATACCGTGGAAATGACTATAAATCATTCGAGCATTTTAATTTATTTGTGGATTTTTTTTTATTTCAGTCGTTTGATGATTTGGGATGCCGAAATTGGAGCATGCATTCCTCAAATAAAAAAAATACATGACTGATGTTAATAAAAGCACATCATAAACAAAAGCTGCTGCATTGCCAAACGACTGAAACATGGATTATTTTTGATAAGAAAAGCAACTGTATTCGTAAAAATGCTTTTATTTCCCTTCCGGAAAATTTATCTCAACCCATAATAGTTTATAATATTTTTCAAAAAGATTTATTTTCACGAACCTGAAACAGCTCTTCGAGACAAAAATCATATTTATTTCACTGTTTATTTGTGTGAACAAACAGTGAAATAAATATAATTTATTTCACTGTTGTGAAATAACATGTGAATAAATCACAGTGAAATAAATATAATTTATTTCACTGTTGTATAAACACTCATTTAACCTAAACACTCATTTATTTCGTACCTATTATTATTATTATTATTATTTTGTAACACTTCATAAAATTAAATTCCAGCCAATCATGAATATAATTAGTTTCACAATAAAACTACAGTACTTTTCTTTCTGACTTTGAACCGAAACATTTTGCATTATGATGTTCATATTATTCAATTTCTTTACAAATTGACCATGTGTTACAATTACGCCGTGGCTATACACTGCTCAGTACTACAGGTGTCAAAACCAAGAAAGACGATTGCTTGGGTTTTGATGCCAAACGTAGGAATTGCCAAACGCAAAAAAACTGGGAAATGTGCGTTTCGTTTTTTAGATTATTTCTTAATTCAAAAACATATTTACCTTCTGGGTTTCTCTTTTTTTATTTCAAGCATAAATACAAAATAATTTTTTTTAAAAATGAGTAGTTTTGAACGTGGTAAGTTATTTAAATAGTACAGGGATATACTTATAGTAAAGAAACAGATATAAAAACAAGTAGGTTTGTTACAGAATCTGTCACTTAAACCGCTTCCACACAACATTTGTGCTCAACAGGAAAAAAACTATTTATACACCACAGAAAGAAATTCGCCAAACAGGGCCTTTTGCTAGTTGTAATTCAAACTTTTAAACGCCAAAACAAACTATTTTCACTTTTCGTTCTTCTTTCTCAAAATTAATAATTAGACTTTAACTTTATCGTTTGCTAAATTAGTTTGAAGTTTGAAGAGTAAAGATGTAATTTTTTTAATAAATGTCTTTGAGTCGCCACAATTTCCCTTTTACATTTCTTTCGAAAATTCAGTTAATTTATCGTTAGTTAAATTAATTTACTGTTCGAAAAATTTATAGTTATTAAAATTGATGCTTTAAAATAAAAGCGAAACTTCGCACATTTTTTATGCAAAGTTAGAATTCTCTATGCATCTTTCTTCATATATATAATGAACCATCAAAAGAACTTTATTGTGATATTACAACAATCCAAATTTAATTATTTATATCACATAAATAAATATTCTTTCAAAAGTTTTATTTTTATTCTAAATAAAGTTTCTCGTACGTTTGACGAAATGGCAACAGGGAAAATATTGATTAAAAATGGAATTTTCATGTTATTTCAATGTAGATTAAATTTTTCGTTATTTAAATTTTAAATACACTTCTAATTTAAATTGTTTTAATGAAATTTGGAATGTAGCGTAGTCTGATTTTTTGCTTCAAAATGACGTATCTCACTTGTTTGTGAGACTAGCGGTTCTTTTTGTGAAAGTGGGTGACAGGCGGACGGACTATAATACCTTCCACTTTTTACGTTATAAACGTAGTGTGGGAGATAAAATTGAATACGATTATAGTCTTTATTTGGTACTTATAAGCAATTTGATACTTACCTCAACGGTTCTTGAAGTATTTTACTCATGAACCGTCAGAAATAGGTTAATAGGTTTAAAGAAACATATAGAAAAAAATTAAGTTACATATATTTAGTACCCTAGCGAGAGCATCGCAATGGTAAAGAAAATCGAATAATAAAATATTTAAAAAGATTTCTTAAATATTTTCTAATGACATTTTCTGATTGGCTGAAATCAAAAGACTGAAAACCAAATCAAAGATTGGAAAAATTATCAAAATGAATCATAATTAAAGAAAACTGGCAATGGACTACCAATACATGCCATTAGCTACATTTTGCAACTTTTCTTAGACTTGTTGTGGGCAGTAAAACATCATAAGCGTTAAAATTTTAATAATTACAAATGTAAAAAAATTTTAACTGAAACAACGAAAAAAACACCTTTCTTTTCAAACTTCGAAATAATTTTGTTTCGAAACTGCGGTACCACAAAATTTTATGTTTATCGCCAACATTTTGTGCAGTTAATAACTCCAAAATTTCCACCTGCAGAGCTAAATAACACGCGAATAAAATTTTTGAAACTCTCTTGACACTTTACATTGCTCAAAAATGTTTTATTCAATTCTTTAAACCAGTGGAAGCTGTGGAAACTCCACTCAAACTTTACATCTCTACGGAATTTATGTCCTCCCCTATGGGTTCCTTCTTTACATAATGTCTGGCCTCTTTCCTATATTTCTTACCTTTTTGCTAACACAAGGTAAGGTTTGATGTTGTTTAGCCAGCATGTTGAGAAAGGTATACGTTTTTTATGTTTTTTAGGGCTCGCTTGAATTATTCGTATTTTAATATGTTTCTTTTAAGAGGTTTCTGGGAAAATAGTATTTTTAGCATTTTTAGAACTGGAAAGTAAAAAACAGTTTAACTTTGAAAGAAATGAACCGTAAAATTGGGAGAAACGTGCGTGTGACATGTAGTATGCAGAAATAAAAATATTATTTTTTTTAATGTTTTTGGTGTGGATAATATAAGATATATAACGGATTAAAAAATTTATACGTTAAACATACAGCTTTATAAAAGTTTATAAATATCTTTATTTCTATTTAAGAATTTGGATACAACCTTTAAGATTTTTTTTAAAGATTTTAAGAGTGCTCCTATCATTAATAAGACTTTTTTTAGTTTTAAAACTTAGTTGTATTTTTAAAACTAAATAACTATTGTGATTTTTATTTTCTAGTGTAATTATGAAAATATTGATTAATACAATTTAAAAATTCACCTTTTCAGAAATAGTACAATAAAATGATCACTTTGAACAAAATTAATGAAAATTTTAATTTCAGCTTAAAAATTAATTATAATTTATTTGAAAAAATGGCAAAAGCATGAATCTACATTCTGCATTTTTCCTTAATTTTAAATCTTAAAAATGAATCACTTTTATGTGACCATTTGATAAAATTACAAAAATCCTATGATTTGAAAGAAATATTAATAACATATTCCAAAGTGTTTAGAAGAAAATGTAAAAGAGATCTGTTTTTGATGTCTGTTTTTGATGTCAACCATCAAAAATAATTAAAATTTTCTTATTTTTATCCATTTAATGGATATACAAGTTTTTAAATACAAGTAGATTTTCAAATTACAATTCAAAAATAAAACCACTCAAGTAAAAAAAAAAAGGGAACTTTTGGGGCAAAAAAATATGCTTACATGAGTCAGTAGAGAAAATATGCAGAGAAATACAAATGTACTGTGCTCTTTTTCGAAAAATATTTACCATCACTTCTGAAAGAACAGTCATTGCATTGGTTTGGAAAAGTTTTAACTGACACTTTCTACTTTGGCGATTTACGCTTGGAATACAGGACTTTTTCCCCCATATAAACTACAAACCGGAATAAATTGTAACACTATGATATTTAGCTTGAAATTCGACTCACTAGACAAATAAATTTCTGTAATTAGCAAATTCAGTTTAATGAAGCTCAGTTTAAGAAAAATCGGTTTAAATAGTAGGTGATAATGTCACTGATCAGCTTAATGCTAGAAATACAAACCAACGTGTGCCCTGGTTTGTTGTTCCAGGGTTAAGGTAACTTGCACCTCAGCTTCGATCCATAATAACCTCTTCCCTAAATATACGTTTTTTTTCCTTAACAGGCTCAATAATGCCCTTAGTAAAACCTAATTTATCCTAGATTAAGTTGTTTTTTTAAATTAATAAAACTACAACAGCTAATTAAAACGCTGCGTTTATGCTACTAATTTTGCATAAGGTGAGAGAAATTACCAATGAGTGAAAAATCTAAACACCTTGCGTCATAACCTATGTTATTACTGAGTTATTACGTGGAGAACACTAAAACTTATTTTTACCAGGTTGAATCACGTATCAGAATAAGGCTTTAACTGTGAATTGAAATAGATTTAAATTAATTTACATTAAATGATGATTAATAATATCTATCTTTAATAATGGGCATGCTTTAGGACTTGAGTGGCAACATAAATGCTGAATGAAAGTAAGTTCTTTCTCGAGTATCGATTTGTGAATTAATGTTACTTTCGACTAGAGAATCAATCGGAGCACCAATCTAAAGAGATGCAGGAATAAAAGCTGGAAGGACCTAAATCACCTGACCCAGACTATGGTACACTGCATAAAAAAGTATTAGATTTAAGGTTTTTTCCTTAAACCTGAGTTACCAAGAAAAGTTGAGCTAAATTCCAAATAAAATACGTTTTTTTCCCTGTTAATTATAAGTATTTTTGAAATAGGAAAAGGTTTCAAGTAAGGCGTGACTCAAACCCTCAATCATTTAGCTACAATTGATGACTCATATTAACCAAACCACCGAATCTTGTGACGGTTTGAAACTAACAAAAGTAATGTTGTTGACATTAATTTGTCTTCAAACAAACTTCCTTAATCACGTATTTAAGATAAACGGTTTAAAACTGTATGTGAGTTTAAGAAAACTGTTAAATACCGTAGTGTAAGCGAAATGGGTCTAAATCGTCGAAAGTATAGGAAATGTTCATAAAAAAGTTTTTTTCTGTATATATGTATACATAATAGTTAACTAGTTAATAATTAAAGTAACAGTATAAACTTTATCATTTAAAATATAAAAAATTTGTTTTTGTAAAAAACTTTTCGCCTTCTTGAATACCACAATCCCTTTAGAATATTATTTTCCCTCAATGATCGTCTTATCTCGCTTTCTACTACTTAATATTTTGGTGAAGCTTTAATATAAATATTGAAGTTCACATTTACCAAAAGATAAGTTGCCTGTTTTTCAAACCAAAGACTGTGAAGTGCTTTCCAATCTAATCAAATATCTATGAGTCGCCAGGTTGGTCCAGAAAAACATACCCATTCAGGCGAGCTGAAATATCGGATATCTTCTAGAGAGCTCCATTTTTATTTTCGAATATTCCAGGTATATATATATACCTCTTTGTTATTCTCTTCCAAACTGGTAAAAAAGCAAACTATGTCAAGTCTGTGCGCTGTTTCGGGAATGCTTAGGCACACGGAAATAATAAATATATGGCTTCTCCGGTAAACTTCTCTCTCGCCGATGTTTTTCGGATTCTGTTTTGGGTATTTGAATTGTTTTAGGCGGAAGCTCTTTCGGGAAACGAATACGCAAAAGTCTTCGCCAAAAGTAATATCGCATTGAAGTTTCTTTGGTTATTCGAGATTGTTCTTTGTTTTAAAGTTTATCTCGTATCTCATGTACATAGAACAAGGAGGGTTTAAAAAAGTTTTTTTGTAGTGGAACGAATGTAATCAAAAACCATAAATTTAGGAACACCAATATTTATAAAAGTGAAACTTGATTTTCATGTGTTGCTCCACTACAAAGAACTATCTTGAAGCATTGAGAATGAAGGTTCGTATTTCACCTTTCATTAAAATTTCTACTAAGTATTTTCTAACAGGTATTACTTTTAAACTTCATCAGTTTCCATGATATCTGAATTTAAACGATACCTCAACGCATGCAAAATTTTCAAACAAAAATATATATTTTTATTTTGTATGGTGTAATGTGTAACAGCAGTTGGAATGCAACGATTAGTGCCTTCAAAACTTTTATTCGAAGGTACTAAGAATTATTCAGACATTTTTCATTTTCACTTGATAAGTTTCAATAGACTATTTTACAAATGCAACAAACAGATTTAATAGAAGTCATAGACAACTTATATAAATACAATTTATTTGAATAAAAAATCTACAAATTCTTGTATTTTCCAACACCTTATGTTAATTTTGTTCTGCGTACCAACAAGTTAGATTCCCTATAAAATATAGCTTTTTTAAAGCTTTTCAACATTAATTCTGAAGCTTGTCGGCAAAGGATTCAAAACATGAATTTTACAAAGAAATTCGGCAGTTCTTGCTATAAAAAAGTCCATGTCAGAACAAATCCAACTTTTGATGTTATCCTATAAGCAGGAAAACAGACTATATATGATGGATGTGTTTTCTTTTATGATTTAGAGGCAATATTTGCTTTACATTCTGAAATTCTTTTGTGTATAGGTAAATCTGTGTATTAGAAAAGAAAATACGAACATGTTTCGCTCGAACAATAAATGTACCTAATGCAATTTTATACATGCATGGCTATTCAGTAAATATTCCATAGCTGATTTATTTAAGATAAATGTACTCAAGCAGATTACTCGGAATTCTTGAAATTGTGGTTGTATTCTGATTTTTTTAAATTAAATCTAATATCAAAATATAACGTTATTTTTTGTATTTTTAATAAATGTACATTCCGGGCAGTTAAATTGTTCACTTGGGGTTGAACACTGAATAGTTTCGCTATACATATGCGTTATGTCTTTTTTTTACGGGAAAA
Source organism: Oedothorax gibbosus (assembly GCA_019343175.1). NCBI lineage: Eukaryota > Metazoa > Arthropoda > Arachnida > Araneae > Linyphiidae > Oedothorax > Oedothorax gibbosus. Next base: position 23,485,656 of record CM033272.1, on the reverse strand, counting down.
TTATAATGTTTACAATATTCATGATAAGCTTAAAAAAATCTTTCAAACTGTCCAAAAAACAAGCATATCAAGTCAATTATTTTGTTATTACATTTAAGCAGTTAATATACAAACTTAAAATCGTTTTTTAATGTCAACTGTTTAGTAAGCCTTAATTTATATTGCAAATCTCACTAATTTTTGCGAAACCTATGTAAATTTTTTTTTGTTTAGTTTTAAGTTGTGATTTCAAAAATAATTTTTTGAAATCGTAGCATATATAATTAACAATATTTTTAGTAATTCATTTCAGTTGTATTATGAATTAAATTGACGAAATCATTCTTTAGTTTGTTTAGTGCGTTTAATTTTAAGGAATGTGCACACTGTCAAAAAAGAAAAAAAATTAATAGTCCTACGAGTTAAACATGAGTGGCCTGTTTCAGGGGATGTAGTCATTCCAGCTTTCATTCCTGTTATTCCGCGATGTCATTTTTAGTGCAGGAGATTGAGGGTATGACATGGCAAGCTCCGCCCTCTAAATTGATAAGATGTAACGTGGGTACTAATCACCAATCAAGGCCTTATTTTTATTCCTGAAAAAATTCTGCCACTCAAGACGTAATATAACCATTCATGCATAAATCTTAGCCATAATTGAAATATCAACAGTATTTCTTTACTAATCGGTCTATTTTCCAAAATGAATATATTCTGTAAAATATTCCCGTTACGATAAAACTAGTTGTTTCTTTAGCATTAATTTACTAACTAGATTTAATGAATTCAATTTATTTAAGGTAGACCTATACCATGAAAATCGAAAAATAATTTGAAATTGTCGTAAAAAGTTTTATTATCAGAAATGATACCTTACATATTGAAGAATATGTTGTCCAAATATGGTAGTCCTCAGCAGTTTAGTTCATGTGTTTTTCTTACAATGTAGATAACGTGTATACGTACTTTTAATAACAACTAAAATCTTTAACCGTGTTTTTCTCGGAAACATATTTCTGAGCTTTTCGCCGCCTTCGAACCGCTAAGGCTCAGAGGAAAATCATCCTATTAAGTTAAATTTTCTTTTGTGTTATTCCATATGATGTAGTATGTTGAGTTTTTATGAAATATAATTGTCTAATTTTTTAAAAAATATATTTTACATTGAAAATGCGTTCTTTTTCTCAGAAAATTGAGTGTTCTTGACAATTAATTTTGCCAAAAAATTATTTTTTATTATTTTCAAAATGTATCAACATATCTTTGTTCTACACACTTGTATAATGATGTAAAAAAACAAGTTAGACTTGAATCTATAAAATTAAGGAAGAAGTAGGGCTTTAAATATTTGAAAAAATCGAAATGAAATGTCAACCTTTTTTGTCCATTAACTAAAAATATTTTTTTTAACTTAGTTGTTCTAATATTCATACTTTTCAACTATTCTGAATATTTAAAGTGAAAATATTAATAAATAAAAAATTAAGCCCTCCAAGGTAGTGATCTACCTTAAAATATTGTTACAAATATTTTTGCTTAACCGACAGAAGTAACATTTTATATGTCAAATACACAAACCATCACAATTGTAACCCTAAAACAGTAAATAATCTTAAAATTCTTTATATATTCCTTAATCTAAAGAAATCATCTTACTGCAAACTCATTTCTATCTTATAATTCTTGCAGGATCCTATACCCTTTAATACTTGAAATTTGATACAAAGAAAACTCACAAATCTGGATAAACGAATTTATACCAAGACGCGCTTTTCTGAACAACAAAGTATACAATTTCACCGAGATTCTAAAGTGCAAGTATTTTTTCTGTAGAATTTCGTATGGGGATGAAAAGGAAATAACAATGTCCTCAAGTAATTTGTTCTCGTCAAATTGAAAATTTGCAATAGGTAACTATTAAAATCCGCTTAATTTGTATCCCTTTAATTTTACAATTGTAAAAGTCTTCCGTGGAAATGGTTTGAGAAGTAAAATTTAAAAAAAAAAGATAATCTCGGTTTAATAAAGTTTATATTTTTAATAAAATATGTAGAACTTATTCTATATTTTCAGGGTCTCTGCTAAAGTAGGGATAGATATAAGTTTTTTATAATGCATGTTATACTTTTTAGGTAAGGTTTTTAATAGGTTTATAATAACTATATGGGTTATATGGGCTCAGCACGCTTCCACTGCGCCGCTTAGCAGCACCAAGCAAAATAACAATTGATTTCAAAACATTCTTTGTTAAATTTAATTTTTCAAGCTGATAAATTCAGTAAATAGAACAGTTGACAAGCTTGATCTTAGCCTATCGTAGTCTTCTACGCTGTCTTCTTTAAACAATTCGAACAGTTAGTAGATAATTTTAAACCTGACTTCGCTCTTCATTGTTAAAAATTGTGTACTTGATTTCGACATTATATAATGGTTCTTAGTAGCTGCAAAGTCTGTGTCGTGAAATGTTTTACCATATTTTCGGAATTAGGTTGAACCAGTTTTCAGTTTCGGAAATAAAATCCTTAGAAATGTCACTTAAAATACCATGAAATAGGCCCTCGTAGAAGAAAAAACTGGGTTTTTTTATTTGGCGACTAATTCAAAGTTCTGCAGTGGGAAGGTAAATTGCAGTAACCACAACAATGAATTGAACCATTTTGCCCTGAAAATGTGAGATTTTTACTGAACTTTCTTTTCGTCTAGAGTTATTGATTGCTTGCAACAATGATTCGAGTCAATATTCTAGGAACTGCAGTTTACCTGTCCACAGCAATGGCAATTTGACTAAGAGTATCTCTCCATTCTACTATAAATAAACTCTCTATAACTAAAACTATAACTAAACTATAACTAACATAATTTTAACTATGATTTACAAACACTACACACTTCATCTACACTGCTCAAAACAATTAGGGTAGCGCATGGTTTAAACTCTTTCACTCCTAATGATTAAATTTGGAATTATCAGCTTTCGATTTTTTTTTCTCACTGTTGAGCTCGCACTTATTTATCGTTAGATGGAAGAATCATGTCTTATGAAGAATTAAGAAATGTTTTTTTTAATTAAATGAAATATGAAAAACATGGTAAAATAAAATTCACACTAAAAAAAATATATAACATAAATTGACCCTAAATTCTTCAAGCTTGCATTCTTCGATCTTTAAAAATTGATTTTAACTTTTTTTAACAAATATTTTTTTGAAAAAAAAATATTTTTTATAATTTATTGAAAAGTTGTTAATCTAATTTTTTTCACATTTTCTTTAAAAAATTAGGATTTTTCCCTTTTTTATTACCATTTCATTCTGGATGCATAATGAATCTATTTCACAAATTTTATGTTTTTAGAATAAAATATAAAAAGTTGGAACTGAAAAGGTTAACAAAAGTACGCAAAGTGCTCCCCTAATTGTTTTGAGCAGTATAGATAGAAATAGAAGATTTTATTAAAAAAATTATCTTTTTACAATAAAAATAAATATAGTTGCTGATAATAAATCACCTTATTTGCTAATAAAAAATATTCTTCTTCTTTAAATTTAAGGTTCACATACCAGATTACTCATGTCGGCTCGTCACCTGATTGGGGTTCTAAAATATGAAGCCCGTCGCCAATAGCCCTCGTGTAGCTCTAGTGCGACGATAATTCAAACTTTACTAAACTAAACGAGATTACTCATGTGGATTATTATGATAAATCCAAAAAATAGTTAAAATATAATAATTTTACAGATTTCAAAAGCTTATTTGAATACATTTTTATTGTAGATAGATGAAAGCTTATTTCCAATAGTGAAACAAAATAATGTTTGCTTTTGCAATTTTATTGATTTAAAAAGAGGCAAGATTACATTAAAGAGTTTCTTTCAAAGCATTACCCAGCTAAGAAAAGCAGCAAAAAACCTTGAAAAAAAATTGAAGGAAAGCTGCAGGAAAACTGCAGGTATTTGGAACCAAAAACCTTCATCAAAAAACCTTTATTTTCCCTTCATTCGAAAACCTGCAGGATGAGTGAAGGTTTTAGGTTCCAAATACCTCCATTTTTCCTTCACAAAAAAACCTTTATAAAAACTGCAGGATAAGTGAAGTTTTAGGTACCAAGTTCCTTCACTTTTCCTTCATCAAAAGCCTTCATTTTCCCTTCATCAAAAAACCTTAATATTTCCTTCATTGGAAAAACATTTAAAAAACTGCAGGATAAGTGAAGATTTGAAGTTAAGTTGTATTTATACCCAAATAGGAAAGGAAGGAGCACGGGATTTGATCTGGGGGTATTTGTGTAGCTGTTCAGCGCGCTACCAACTGCGCTATTGGAGCTTGCAAATTGGAGCGCGTTTTAAAATTAGGAATGGTATATCTTATAATTAGAACATACAAAATTACACACTCCATAGATTCGATTATAGTCAATAAATTTGATTCATGATTTTGCGTACAATTTGTCTATGATTTTTATTTAAAAATATTTAAATTAGATTTAATTAAATGTTCTAAGGTGGCAATTAATAAATTGGATGCAAATTTTGTGAGTTAGAAAAAAAAATATATCTTAAGAATTCCTTTAAGATTATTTTATTTTTAAATTTTCTATAAAAAGGTGAGAGTAAAGCTATTGAGCAAACTGAAATATTAAGCAAATAATTTTTAAATCTGTTTTTCGTTTAAAATTTACTGTCTTTATATAGGTGGCATTATTTTCTTTTTTTTGCAAAATCAAATCAAAAACGTCCATGGAAATTGGAAAAAAGAATTTGAATCGCCAATTATAGCTTCGATATCGTTTCTGAATTTTTAGAAGTTACAGATTAACAAAATCTAGATCTGCGATTTGAACATATTAAGCTAATTTGCTGCAAAATTTGCTAATAAACTGCAAATGTTTACATTAAAAATTAAATGTTTTTCCGCGAAAAATTCCAACAATTTTTAGCTGGGATACAATTACTACAAGTGTAAAATATCAAAACTAATTTAAAAAATAAAGAACAATTTTAAGATAAAGATTCACTACAAAAAAAATTACAGTATGTTTGGGGTTAACGCACACATTATTTTTTAAAAATAACTTAAAATAAACTCACAACTGGTCAACCCATTTCATACTTATTTTCAATGACGCTTCATTAGAATCGTCAAAAAAAAAGTTTACACTGGTATGATAATGCAGCACCATGGAAGTTATTGGTTTGTAATTTCCCTTGAGCAGCAACCCACTTGTCGACATTGTTGCAGAAAACGATTTTGGCCCCTGCAGGCTTTATGTGTAACTCTATGCTATAAAGAATTATGCACATGTTGTATTAATTCTCTGCATAAAGTTTTTTAGACAAAATACTTTGCTTGAAATATTGTCCTTATTTTCTCAGAAAGTTTAGGTAATTTTTTGCATAAAATTGCACATTAAGTGCTATTGAAATGTGAGTTTAAAGATAAAACAGTATTTTAAGTGTACTTTAAAATATAGGTTAAAAAAATAAACTCTAAAGAAAGGTAATAAAAAGTATAAGGTTAAATAAAGGTATTTTTCAGCATAAAATTTTAAGAGAAATTGCTGTTTTCATGTAGAACTGAAACGGCTAATTCTTTGTTTGTTTAGGATGAATCCTTCAGAAAAATGGCAGTTTTCTTTAAGAATAAAAAAAAATCATCTTAAAAAAGTTTTACAAACATGCAGTTCTCCAGCTGAAACTCAGTTGCTGAATTTCTCAGTACAATACCTTTAAAAAAACATTTTCCCTGCATAAAACCTTCATCTCTCTTCAAAAGCATTGTTTTTTTGCTGAAATTTAGTTGCTGAATTTTTCATCACAATACCCTTAAAAGTACTGCAAGTTTAATGCTGAAAACATTTCCCTGCATTAAATCTTTATCTCTCGTCCGAAAGAAGCAGTTTTTGTGTTGAAATTTAGTTGCTGAATTTTTCATCATAATACCTGTAAAAGTACTGCAGGTTTTATGCTGAAAACATTTTCCTGCATAAAAGCTTTATCTCTCATCCAAAACATGCAGTTTTCCTGCTGAAATTTATTTGCTGAATTTTTCAGCACCGTACCCATATAAATACTGCAGGTTAAATGCTGAAAACATTTCCCTTCATAAAACCTTCATTTCTCTTCAAAAAACCTGCATTTCTGCATTTTCCATGAAATTTTACAACAGCAAAATTCAGACATTGGAAATCAGTGAACCATAAATTCTATTTCGTGGTTACAAGTTTGTTATTTTTTTCAGCAATTTCTTTAAAACCTAAAAAGAAATCTATGACCCTTTAACAAAGTGATTTTCACGAAAACGTTGCGAAGTCCGACAAGTACTATAGAAACACGTGTACCAAATTTGAAGTGCGTACACTGTAAAAAAAAAAGTCTAGACAACTGTTGTGTGGAAGCGGGTTAAGTGACAGATTCTGTTACAAACCTACTTTTTTTAAAATCAGGATTTTCCAAAACGTGTAGAAATCACAAAAGCTTCATTTGGGATTTTCGACACCATTTCAATACTTCATTACCTTTTATTTAAGTTTAGGTAATTGAAATTAAATTGAATGTGTAGGATAATTAGCAACAAAAATGAGGAACAGTGTTTTCCCATGTAGTAACTTAGGAATATTTTACGATTTTAATTTTGAAATTTTATTCCTAATATTTCCTAGGAGACAATTTTAGAGGAATATCTCTTTACTCTTTAGAATTACTCACTGCAACGGTTTGGTAATTTAAAGTAATTTAAATAAACTTAAAGTAATGAAATAGCGGATCTATCTTAAAAGCAAATTTTTAAATATTTGGGCTTGGTTGTCATACGTAATGGAATAAGTTTAAAATTGGGCAGTTGGTTTAATTTACTGCACACATGGGGGAATTCATTGGAAATCAAGTAAATGTATGTTTGACAAATTAATGGACATTTTCAGGTTTTGAATTGCAACAGAAATGCTGAACGAAAGTATTAAATTCTATCTCGGCGAGGGGGGGGGGGGGTTGATCGGTGAATTGATGTTACGTGGGAACAGAGCACCAATCGGAGGAAATGCATGAATGAAAGCTGGCGAAGAACCCGTCACTTGAAACATGCCACTTGTTAAAAAGTTGTTTTTATTATTCTGCATTCGCAATTGAGTTTTGCTTTGATTTCTTTGTAGCCGTGCATTTTTATTTTTCTCGTTTCAAATTTCAATTTGTTTTAAAATTCGCCTTTTTCTTAAAATTTGGTGGTGAATCAATGTCACGTTGGAATAAAGCACCAATCGAAACACTAATTGTTGGAGGCACAGGAATAAAAACTAGAAGAAATACGTCACTAGAAGCAAAACATTTATAAATTTTTATGTAATTGAAATTGCTTTCAATTACCTAATATGAAATATTAAGTAATGTAAGTTTTGCGATTAGGTGGACAATCTGAAATTTGAATTTTGTGTTTTCTACAAGTTTGTGAGGGTGCTGATTATAAATTAGTTTTTTTCTTCAAAAATTGGTTCGTCTGTAATTCTGTTTGTCTGTCTAAAACCACTCTATATCTCTCTAACTAAAAGAGCTACGGACTCAAACTGGATACACTAGTTCCTAAGGCCTGTCAAAAGTTATAGTAAAATTTTCAAAAAAATTGCATAGAACTTTTTAGGTTTTAAAGCTGTTGAAATGACTTAATCAGGCATATAATTGCCGTTTAACGTATTGACTTATTGATTGGCAATTTAACGTTACACACCCCGTGTTTTCAATAGTTTTAAAATATATTACCTCCTTGTTGTACGCAATTCGACTCCCCTTTCTTTTAAATCGTAATATCTCCTCCAAAAAACTTTGAAAAAAAGCCCTCGCCAACCTCTTGAAACAATCACGGTTACAAATTGGTTGGCTTATTTTATATCACCCAGCCACATTTTTTTTATGAAGTTGATGTGGTTTGATATTAACTTTCCCAATCTTTTTTTTTAGTCTGGGGGGGGGGGGATATTTATTACTATTTTTATAATTAGATATGAATACATCTATTTGTTTTTAATTCGCATATTTTATTCCTGAATTTATATTGCTGGTCTTCCAATATTTCATTTAATATTAAATCTCGAAAATTTAGAAAGACTAATAGCAATGGTACCTAATGATATTTACAATAGTCGGTACTCCAGCACAAAATTTTCATTACCAAAATGCTCTGACTTCTAATTGAACTTACATGCTGTTTAAGAGAGCTCTGAGAAGCCATAATCCATGCAAAATGCCAGCTTAAAGTTGGGTATACACTGAGGAACTTGGTCCGCAGACCAACCTTTGGAAGTGTTTTTCTCAAATTTTCTACACATTTATTGGTTATCTGCGCCTACGTGACAGTCCATTACATTTATCGATGTCTAAGGGCATAAAGAACCAATCCATTAGGAACCAATGCAGTCCACTTGGACCGAAGATCAACCACTTCCGGTGGTTGATCTGCGGTCCAAGTGTATGCCCAGATTTTGTTGATAGGAGCCAAACAAGAACAGAGAAAAACTTATTTTTCAATAGAACCTGTATTTCACCTACAGGACACTTTCACTTGAATTTTGCGAAAGAAAATATTTCCCATCCTATTCTGGATTATTCTTAAGAAAACTAGGATCCTCAGAAGATTTTTTTTTAAACATTTCCACGATTTCCTTTCAAAAGGGATAAAGTCGATCAGGAAGGTAGTATATTTTACAAGTACGTGGGAGCAGAGAAGGTTCTGTACTTTTTAGAATTCTGGAATTTAAAAAAAAATCAAAAGCTTTGTTATGGAGAAGTTTTTTTTTCTGTACATGCGGTATTTATACGTTATAAGGTGTATAGAACCTTAATTTTGTACATAAAATAAAAAAAATAGTAAAGAAAGTTCTGAAAATTTCAATACAATAGATTTTATTTACAGTGTGATTTACTCTTTGGTGGCAAATTTTAAAGGAATTGAAAGGAGATTTTCGTTAAAACACTTTTCTACAGCATTCATTCAAATAAAAATATACAATGTTTAAAAACATGTTTGTTGGGCATGTATGATTGAAATTTATATTTGTACAATGAATTTGTACAATGAATAAAAAAATATCTTGTTTATCATACAACAAACTACTAGGAATTAAATTACAATAGATACAAAACCCTTGCAAAATATTCTAAATACTATAGCTACAACACCTTTATTCAGTTGAAAATAAATCTCTAAAGAAATAGAATAATTAATATTAATTTGTTATTTTCTCTGCTGCACTTTTGTGAGATATTTATTAAGTTAAACTGTTTCGTTAATAGTTTTGCTTCGTTGGTAAAATTTTAAATTGTATTTGGGATATAATTTCAACACAGAAGCTAAAAATATTTTTACAGTAACTGAATTTTTTTGAAATCCGCCCTTTTTTAAAAAAATGACAGTAGATTTCTGCATTGCAAAACTATGAAACAAATACCTTTAATTCAAAAAGCTGCACAAATCTGTCAAAACGTTCAACCCAGTTCATTACATACACTAAGCAAAAGTTTAAACAATGACTTCATTTAGCTGTAAAATTTAGAATTGTGATAGTAGAATTACAAAAAAAACACCCTAAACATATATAAAAAATATTTTGAAATGCTATAATTGAAACATAATTGTTTGATTTGCTATAGAAATAATTTTTTTCATAAAATAAAAATTTGTATGATGCAAAAGTTTAGATACAGATACGAGATTATGCTAATTTAAAGTAGATAATGGCCTAATTTCGCATTTTTATTGATAAATTGTATTTTTTTATTTGATAAATAAAAAAACCACGATATCCGGAGAACTAAACAGATTTAATAACAATATTGGTTAAATTTTACACCAAACCGAAAATATAGCCACTTTAAATCTCTATTCAAATCATATTTGCTTCAAATGTACAATTTAACATCTCTAAATACGAACCGAATGCCTACCAGTCCATTACCTTAAAGTTTTGCCACGAATTCGTGGATTTAGAGACATGCATTGACCGATTTTCTTGATGGAAAGTGCAATCTTTCCCATATAAAATCACAAAATAGTGACATATTATTCTTTTTTGCACTTTAGTACAATGCAGAGATAGTCATCTCTTTAAAAACAACAAAAAAGTCTGTCTTATCAACGTAATTCCCTCCACACCATTATAAACGTTCCTCCTTGTTAGCTTCCGCACTACGTTTATAACGTAAAAATGTAAATGGGAAATTGTGGCGACTCAATTTTATTTTTTTTAAAAATTATATCTTTATTCTTCGAACTTCAAACAAATTTTGCAAACAATAAAGTCTAATTATTAATTCTGAGAAAGAAGATTAATGAAAATAGTTAATTTTGGCGTTTAAAAGTTTGAATTACAACTAGCTAAAGGCCCTGTTTGGCGAATTTCTTTCTGTGGTGTATAAATAGTTTGTTTCCTGTTGAGCACAAATGTTGTGTGGAAGCGGTTTAAGTGACAGATTCTGTAACAAACCCCTACTTGTTTTTGAGGGGAAAAACCGGTGGTTTCAAAAGCTTATTTTTCAATATTCGGTTAAACCGAACGTGTTTAAATAACATTAAAGAGACCAGTTAAATTGTAACCGGGTCAAAGAAACCGTTTTTTTTCTCAAGAAATTTTAAACTTCAGTATAAAGAAGAAACTTTCGTAATGGTGTGGAGTGAATTTACCTTGAAATGACCTACTTTTTTTGGCGTTTTTGAAGAGGTGACTCTCTGCCTTGTATTAAAGTATAAAAGACGAACAATATGTCGCTATTTTGTGATTTTATATGGGAAAGACTGCACTTTTCATCAAGAAAATCGGTCAACGTATGTCTCTAAATCCACGAATTCATGGAAAAACTTTAAGGTGATGGACTGGTAGGCATTCGGTTCGTATTTAGAAAATGTTAAATTGTACTTTTGAAGCAAATATGATTTGAATAAAGAATTAAAGTGACTATATTGCTTGGTGTAAAATTGAACCAATATTGTTATTAAATCTGTTTAGTTCACCGGATATCGTGTTTTTTTTTAATTTATCATATAAAAAAATACAATTCATCAATACAAATGCGAAATTAGGCCATTATCTACTTTAAATTAGCATAATCTCGTATTTGTGTCTAAACTTTTGCATCATACAAATTTTTATTTTATGAAAAAAATTATTGCTATAGCAAATCAAACAATTATGTTTCAATTATAGCATTTCAAAATATTTTTTAAATATGTTTAGGGGTTTTTTTTGTAATTCTACTATCACAATTCTAAATTGTACTGCTAAATGAAGTGATTGTCTAAACTTTTGCATCGCAGATGTAGTTGTATGACTTTAAACGTGTGCAAGAAAATCCTTTCATAGTTGTACTGCATGAGATAAAAATATGTAATTATCACTATATTTTGAGTCAATAAAAATCTATATATTTTTCTGGATAATAACGAACTAATTTTTTTCTGTGTTTAAACCAAAGAGGGAGAAACAAACCTTGCAAAGTTTATCCCAACACAGTATTTCCGTTTTTTATAACTTTTAAGAAAATAAGTTACCCTTGTGGGTGCTTTAATATACCATTTCTGTAAATTAAAGAGGACGTTAAGGGGTTACTCAAAATACTGTTACATTAAACAAAATCACCATAAGGTTAAGAGGAATGAAACAAAAACCTGAATTGAAATTGATGCAAAACCTAACAAAACATTCCCCAGTCGCGTATATCCAGACGTGTATACTATAAATCCGTGGCTACGTGAATTATAAAAAATGATAGTTCCAATAAATTCCCTTACTCTCCACGTTTCCTGCAGGCCGTGAGAGATTTGCTCCGCCGGATTTGGCAGCAATCCAGACGAAAAGCTTTGATATTATTTTTAGAGGAACTTTGCTTTTAATACACCATTTCTTATCTGGGAAATTCGACCAAAAGCTTTTTCTTCGAATGGAGGCTGGGAGAGAGGAGGAGGAGGAGGGGGGGAGGAGAAATGCTTTATAACGATACGTTCCCTTAAACTTACAGTATGTTTAAGTGATACACAGCTTTTAACGTTGTTTTGTGCCTTCTGATCCGCGAGAATTTTTGGCGTTTATTCCGCGCTTAAAAAGAAGAATGCTTTTATGCTCGCGGAATAAGCGCTGTGTCGTTTTCTTTTCTTTCTCAGGCTTGGTAATGAGCGATTGTTCTTGCTTGAGATTTCCCACAGCGTCTTACAGTCTGATGGTTAAGAGATTTCAGAAAGAATCTCAGACGTGACGTTACTCTTGACGAGGTTTTGTTAAGGTAGAAAAGTAGGTTGGGGCGAAGGAAGAGCAAGTTTGTGTAATTCGGCGCTTTGAAATATCTTAGCTAGTAGTTAGTTTTTGAAAAAGAATTTTTATATAATGATTAACATTGTATTTTTTTAAATATAATTGCAAAAGAATATGATTAATGTTCTTTTAATATTTTTTTACTCGTGGCATTTTTAGAATTACGCTTAAAGGTAGTCTGCTAAATTCACTGTCATATTTTGAGTTTTATTTAAATTTTCACGCAATACTTATAAAACTATTTGACAATACATAATTAACTAATTTAAACGTTAAATTTTCTGTAAACATAATATTTAACTGTTCAACATTATTCTATAACTTAATTAGTTTTAAAAATTGAAGAACAATAAGCACAAAAAAAAAAGAAGAGTTTATTTTTGTTGCTAACTAAACTATGTAGCTTGGTTTTATATCTTGGTAATATCTATTAAAAGATAATTACGTTTTATAGTTATAGAATGCTGGTAAATAAATAGGTTGATTTAGGAGTAATTAAGTTAAGAAAAACCAAAAAATTGCAACGTGAAAATTTGATTATGACAAACTAACAATTTAGCACCATTTCTTCTTTTCTATCCTTCGCTTGATTGAAAGTGACAGCACAATTATTTTAATTGTCACATCTATTGAAATTCAGAATCAAATTAAATTATCGATCTTGCTTATAAGTAAACTATGCTTAATTTCAATGACTGAAGTATATGCTGATTATGCTTATTCCTTAATGAAAAGAGAGATATGACCAATGACACTATGACCAAACTTACATCTGAACGATCCTTAAAGAACCTTATATCCTAGTTATTTTTCAAATCCAGTACCTGTTATTCAAACAACGAAGGAAACTACTTTTACAAGCTAAAGGGCGACATGAATACACTTTCTACGAAATATCCCTTTTACGCGTGGTAGAAAATTTTAAAGTAACCCAATTACAATAATGGAATCATTGTTCGCATTGAGAAATTAATAATTGCATTCTGTAGTTAAGGCTTCTTCTCTCCTTGGTAGCGGGACATTAAAGCCATACTCTGGAATGAATGCAAAATGCGGTATTGATTCGCGGCACACTTTAAGTCCGACGCCACTATGTGACCCGTTTGGATCCTGTAAGCAGTACAGTGTTATTAAGCATTTTTTATTATTATATATTTCATAAGTTCAAGAAGTGGGAATATTCGTAAGTTATGAATTTGACCTTTATGGTTCAGATGAAATTAATTTTTAAATATTTGAAGAGTATATATATAACCGGATAAAAATTACTCGAAAGCGATCCCAATTAACCATCGCCATAACTTGACGTGACCATTACAACTTCGCATTCCCATATTGGTTACTTCAGGAAGACTTCAAAACAATTACCAGTACGTCACTAGACATTTTAAATCACGAGATCACGACAATTTTCCTTTATATTGAACGATTTTTAAAATTTATATAAATATACACATTTTAAAAGATATTCAAAAAATTACATTCGTGATAATATATTTTCAATTTACAGAATTTGCTTAAAAATAAGGTTTTTTCTTCTAATTCACGTACAAGTTTGATTTAGAATATCTTAAATACTTCTAATAGTACATATAAGGGCAGGGGAGTCCAGTCGATAAGGCGCTTGCCTTATATGAGAAAGGTCCCATTTTTGAGTCCGGGCATTGCCAAAAATAACTGCCTACCTATAAACGGTCTGTGCAATTAAAAACCCGACTAAAATTGCCCAGTGCAAAGCGTGTGCACGTTTATTATGCTCCAAAATCCCCAAACCGAGTACAATGCCGACCTTAAAAGTTGCGTTTAGTGCCTACTCAAAAGTCGGCTTGTCACTTGATTGTGGTACTAAATTGACGCTCTAGTGCTTGATAATTCGACTTTACTATAACCTTATAATGGTACATAAATTATGTGTTATGTAGGCATTTACAAAGTCACACGATTGCTACATGAAAGATATTAATGAATGCCATAGTGGGATTAGGTTTGAGTTTCATAGCATGGCTTTGAAGCGGAGAGAGAAGATGCATACGCCCCATTTAACATAGAGACGGCAATTTAATTTTAGGAAATTTTTAGATGCTAAGAATTTTCATCGTGCTTTATTGGGGATAATGTAGAAGGTTTTTGCATGGTTTTAGAATTATTTTCTTGTTTGGAAACTTTTAAAAGTTCCATGCGAAATGATCCATTACTGGTGATAATAGTTGTAGCGTAAATATATGCTTCTAAGTTTCAGTGTATAGGACGCTAATTTAATTCAAAGCAACTCGGTTAGATAATTATTTTATTGAAATAGCTCAGTTAATATCAAAAAGTTTTGTTAAAAGCATTAATTTTACAGGAATGTGCTTTGTTATATTTTTTCGCCTTAAAATCGCATTTTAAGAATTTTAAAGCTAATATTTAAAAGTATTGCATGGCTAATCTCATGTCTTTGTTTAACTTTTAACTATTCTGTTAATAAACAAATTGGATTTTTACGACCACGCAGGGAACAGTTAAAAAAAAGGAGCGAAATACACTGTGAAAAAAAAACTGTAACATACAAAAAAATTGAAAAATTTCTATAATAACTACTAAAAATAGTACTGTAAAACACTTAATATATTTGTGTTAACATTACCTATATATATTGTATATTACAAGATTTTTATGTATGCTATACATGTAATTTTTGTAATTTTACAAGACTTTTTTAGTATATTATTATTATTACTTATTTCTAGCAACAGAACAATTTTCTTATTGTTATGACTTTCTTGTGGGGACAATTCGCCGAGCACTGCAACTCAGGTCTATTGTACTCACCCCAGAATGACACAGGCACAAGAGACACACAAAGAAGAGACGATACAACACACAGACAAATAACATTTATTGACACAAACATCCATGCTTACCGGATTCGAACCGACCCAGAAACTCCAAAGGCTATTAATTGCAGCAGCTCGTTAACTATGTTAACAAATGTTAAATCAGAACATTAAAACATTAAACAATGGAACATGCCGAATACAAAAATAAGATTTAAATATATAATAGAAAGAAATAAAAGTTACTCACCTATAATTTATACGTATCAAATTTAAAACGTATAATTCATTATTTAAAATGGATGAATTGTTCCAATCACAAGAAACTTTAGAAGCAATGCGCGTCGAATTCAAGTCGAAGTGATTGTTAAAAATTAATATTGCAAATATCTGAAGACATTCCTAGTAACTTGAAAAATAAGATTTTGTTCAAATTACAAAAACTTCATTTTTTGTAAAAATATGTTATTTCTGTAACGTTACAAAAACATTTTTTGTAGTTTACAGTATTTTAATTCATGTAAAAACATATCCTTCCTTTGCGAAGTTTTTTTTAAATAAGGATGTCTTAATGTTCAAATAAAATTTATGTTAAAATATATAAGAAAAAAACATAATAGTGTTTGTGAATTCAATCATGCAATTAACGATCCAAAAATTAACACCAAAATTTAATATCTATAACTGTGAATGTGAACAAACAATTTCCACATATTCAAACAATCAATATATTTAATATTTTTTAACAATTTCAAAAACCAAATTTAATCAGGCTTACTTTAATAAATTATAAAACTCCTACGTGTACCCTTCAAGAACCTTATTATATCGCTGACATATAATCTATCTCATCACCTTTCGTACCCTCACATCACAATAACTCGTTAAACTTCGCACCCTTCCCCCTTTAACCTTATCGGATAATATCGCACAATACGCAGAAAAGGGAATCTTATCCCATGTTAACTAAATGGGAGGTATACCACTTTTTCTCGTATGGTGCAATATTGTGTACCGCGCGTTAATCTATCATGGTGACGTTTTAGTCGATGAAGGGATTTCCCACGCGTAAGCAGAGCTCGTTGATTAGGTTCTATTATCAAAGCAAAATGAAATATAAAATACACTAATTTTTGTTGAGTATGAAAAATATCTGTTAGAAGTTTAATACAAAAATATGGAGATACGATTGCTATTACTATTATTTTATATTGATAGATATAATTAGTTTTATTTTTGTTTGAGGCCTCACTGGATAAACGTTGTACTTGAACTTAAAATAGGGCAATTGGCAATGCACTTAGAAATTTTAAATTGACGAAATCCACACATGAGCGACAAATCCAATCCCAACGAAAAATCTTCTCTACTACATTGGTACTTCTTTGCTACATTAAAACACCAAAGCTTTTTTACTAGATTGAAACACCAAGAATTTACCATACACCAGACAACCTAGAGAATGCATTGTTGTATTTTTAATAATAAAAATCGTCAGTTCGTTTGTAATGAAAGGCAGTGTCGAACGCCTTGTCTGATCCGATGATTTAAAGATCCATTAAGTCATATTGCACACAAGTTCATTCCATATCTGCCATTGTACATAAAATAAACTTTGTAAAATCATTTATTAAATAAGGTAGTTACTTTTTCGTCAATCTGTAGAAAACTATAATAATAGCACGTATAAAAACTTATTAACAAAAGTGAACACGATTATTTTTAACTATAAATCTCTTTAGTCCATTATCATAAAACTTAATATAAAAGGCATAGGTGAAAAACAGTTTGGGTAATTAAAATCCTATTTTTTTTTATCGTTTATGTATGATTGAACAATATATGTATTCAATTACGAGGCGTAATTTGGCTAAAATTGAAAAAGACTTTGGTTAGAAAATGATTGTCCGAAACTTACAAACTACCTTAATGTAATCAATATAAAGTTATAAAAAAATGAAATATTCTTTTTGTAAGTATCTACTTAAAAACTAAGGTTTAGAATTTAACTGTTGTGAGTTTAGGTAGTTTAATAGTAACTATATAATGATATTTTCTTTTTTTAGGTAAGTTCAAAACTTTTGTCTGAAATATCTCAATGTTAAATAAATTTCTTCTAAAAACTGCATTTTATTTAACAGGTGAATTTTTTTAACTGAATTAAAATTACATTTGTACAATTACAATATACTACAACATTAGTACAATTTTATAATATTATGCACAAAAAAAATTTCAATCAGTAATCGTGTCTAATCTGACATTTTAACACAATATAATTCTAAAGGTACTTTTACCTATTTTTACGTGGTTATAAGAAATAATCTATGAAACGAGTAAAAAAATTAAATGTCTCATACATTTTTTTGAATAGGACTTATCAGTGATCTATAAAATATCAGATTTCCTTTCGTTAAAAACA
The DNA here is from genome assembly GCA_019343175.1 of Oedothorax gibbosus. NCBI lineage: Eukaryota > Metazoa > Arthropoda > Arachnida > Araneae > Linyphiidae > Oedothorax > Oedothorax gibbosus. Next base: position 23,468,153 of record CM033272.1, on the reverse strand, counting down.
TTTATATTTTATTAGCTTGTTGGAAAAACAATATTTTATATATGCACTAACATGAATTAATTCTGTATTTTTTAATTATAAGTGAACCTTTCTTTCTTTTAGTTGATGTAAACTGAGTTAAAAAAAAAAGAGCAAACAGAATATTTTAATTTCAAAATATTTTCAAAACTAGTATCAAACATTAAAAATAAAATAAATTAGAATAATGATTAAAGTGTAAATGAACAACATCTCTCCAGATAAATAGAAATATCTCTTATTACAATAAATTCATCTACACATTTCTTAGAAAATATAAACACACATTTTTTTAATTCTATGTTTTTTAATTAAATAAATAATAACTTCATAGTCCATTAATAAAATAATTTAAAGTGTTTTTAATGTTTTAATTACGTTTCGTAAGAAATATTATGACTACTTAATAAACTAGATTTCATTAGTGATGCCTTTCTTATCTTTTAATAGTTATTTTGCATCAATATAAAAATTTAATTTAAACATATGTTACTACATTTCAGCTGACAATTTTAAGCAAAAGCATGTGTCTGGTTGATAAATTTCGTATCTCTCTAATTAATCACTTGGTGAAATCCGTAATCCTGCTTTTCGCTCGTTCTCCCTTCCCCTCTAACCACAGAAACACGAAATGATACCGAAACTTTAAACCGACGTAAATTAGTTTAAATCTAATCCAAATGAGGAATGTCCCGGAAAGCGGCTGTAAATCTAAATATCAGAACCAAAGAGGTGCAACTCACGCATTTTTAACTAAGTACTGGGATATAGAAATAGTGTACTTGTAGATCTAGTGCGACTTGTTTCCAACCAACCACATAAAATGTGTATTAAGACGTTAATTACGTGGTCTGTTTAAAACTAAGTTATCATTGGTTATTGGTAATTTAATCATTTTCAGTAGTCTTTTTCTAGCCTCCTTCAAAGTTATAATTTCCTAAAGGCTATTAATTAAAAGCTGATGCATAGTAGAGAGGTCTGGTTTTCAATTTATTGACTTTTCTAAACATGCTGCTTCGATTAACCTTTGATCTTGCAAACAGTTAATTCCTTCATTTTATTCAAACATGATTCACTTTGGAATGCATGGTAAGTTAGTTCGTTTAATTATTTTTTGTCACTCTCAATGGACGACTAGAACGGTCACGCCTACTATGACGTCACAGTTACGTCAACCGCTGTCTCAAATCCTATAAACAAAACACCCGGAAGCTAAATCATCTAAACTAGAATTGTGACGGCACGTCAAACATTGTCTTCTTTCCCACAAACAAACGACGTTCCGCTCCATTCGAATTGTCCGTTGACGAAAGTCGAAAGAATTGAAAGTGTTCCTAAAACATAAATTAAAATTTGTTAGTTTAGAAAAAAGTCACTTTAGAGCTGTGACAGGTATGTAGCATAGATTCCATTGGGATGACAACCACCCTACGAGCACTTCAGTTTCGTAGAGAAGTTATGACGTTTCCATATTCGACCTCGCGTAATGGTCGCTATAATTAATTTGCCTAATATTTGTAATAAAATACTTTTGCATATCTTAATTTCCTACAAAACAGTTTATTTACCATAAATTTGTAATAAACTTGAAGTCTCGAGAATTATAAGAACTTTCATAGCATTTACTCTTCGTCAATTACTGTATATCTTGCACTTGCATATTATGCTCAATATTAAAGCATGTTGCGGAATTTTAACTACCTGATCCTAGATGACAGCATAAGTTGGGCGGGGGGGGAGGGGTGATTGAAAACAAGAGATAATTAAAAATAACCTTACACTCACAACCCGAAACCGCTACGTGCCATACAACATCTTCGTCATTCGATTAACTGAAAATAACTTTATAAATATATGTAACATATATAACATAACTAAGAGGCACGGTAACTTTCTTTTTTTCATCTAAACATTTTTTTTAACTAGGCTAGCTCATCATCATAATATTGTCAGAATATTACAAACCAGTTCTTTCAGTTTTCTGTTATTTTTAACCCATATTAACATTTTTTAATGAAAATGTCTTATAAATTTACTCCATCAAAAACTTTTCGCTGTTTTATGCAAGACCTCCGAAATCATGATTGACTATTGTGCTACGTCATTTTTAATACAAATGACTGATTCTTGTCCCCAGCTGCTTGGGTATTGTTATTTTTGAAAAAATTTAAATTATCGTTTACCATGGCAAAGTTAGTTAAGAAAAACTGTTAAATGAAATTGTGAAGTGAAATCTAAATTTCACGCCCTCTTAAGTGAAGAGGATATACGGCTAAAATAAATTACTAACACTGACAGGTTATGGTTATTAGACTGTATTAGTGTTTGCAGGTTCCATAGGTTTTAATAGTTTTATATGTAGTTGCGCCCCCCTGGTTCTGAGGAGCATGGATTTCTCTGCTGAAGCGACGCTGTGTTTTGAAAGAGACACACAAAAAACTGTTTTACTGTCCGATGCCGTTAATCTGGAAAAGAGGATCCGCTTTAATTGGATGAATTTCAGTAATTGCATTAGTCCAACAAGCCGCAAACTGAAAGGTTTCACGAGTTTGTAATGAGAAAGACATTATTTTCAAAGAAGCTGTTGTTGTTTTTAGTGTGTTTTAATAATTATTTAAGCCTCAATTGCAATTGCATTCCATTACTAAAACTGCAGCCTCAAGGTTTTAATGTGAGATGTATATAATTTAGCTAACTATTACGAGTTCAAGTTGTGAATGCTCATAAATTAAAGTAACAAGTCTGTAAAATGTGGTTAACTTCGTAGGTTGCAATTTAATAAATGTTCGTATTAAATTGCAACCTACGTACGTAGTAATTCAACTACGTAGTAATTTAAACTTTTAGAAAGTACTTTTAGTGCATAAAATGTTTAATTTTTTTTTATTTTATCATCTAAATTATTAAATTTAAAAGTTATTTGCCACTAAGGAAAACAGCTTTTTAACGCAATTGTTAAAAGTTTGTTAAAAGCAGAGCCAAATTTTGGATGTGTGAAGTCGGCAACCACTAATTCCGCGATTTCGTTCACGTTTTTGAAAATCGACAAGAAAAATAATTATACCGGAAATTCTTCAGATTATGAGAAAAACAAAATCACCACGCTATCGTAAGCAAGCATCAATAAAATTTCGCCGAATGTCAAAGCTTAAACAGAAATAGTATATTTATAAAAATAAAAACATTTGAATCGAATTCAACAAACTGTAATGTAATATTGAAGTGTGCAGATTGATTATAGCAGTAAATACTTTTTTAAGGTGTATAAATCTTCTTGGAAATAGTTCTAAATAACAGTTACTGTTATCTATAAAATGTCACTGAATATTAAAGTAACAGGAAAGTACACGGGGTTAAAACTTAAGGTGACACTTGGCACCCCAGGGGTGAATAGCTTTGTCAATGAAAGGGACTTCTAGGGGTGCAAGAAAGACACCCCTGAGTGATTTACAAGCCCAAGATTTATCGACCCAAGGCGATTCAAAGTCTTTAGGTACCAAATAGGACCGCCTTTTCACCCCGGGGTGCCTTCTCCTTCAAAATTAGAACTTCTAGATTGCACCCTACTTAGGATATTTAAAAAGATGTACATCCCTAATTACTTAAATTCTAAACAACGCGTCAAAATAACAAGGTATACTTGTACTCCTCACGTCACAAAGAGAGTGGGCGAAGCCTTTTATACACCTTTAAAGGTAATACAGGGAAAACTGTGTTTGCTAGAAACAATGCCTGTTGCTTAGATTCCAAGTTAATTATGTTAAAAGGACTACTCTCAATTTATATGAAAGTTTTAAAACGCATTCACGGCCTGACAGCTAAAGATTAACGAAATATGAAAACAAAATTTGTGTTAGGTAAAATATGCGGATTCGGTTGCAATTTTGTGCAACATGTCACGATGGTTTTGTCATCATTTACACTGTAAAAAAAATTTACTGAAATTAACGGGGAAAGTACCGGCAGCAGAGTTGCCGGGACTTTCCCGTTTCGTTAAGTATTTTCCGTGTATCTACAGAAGTTCCGTTTCTTATTTCTCCATTGTTAAAATTTTCCATTTGGAATTTTCCCGTTGTTAAAATTTTCCATTTTGCATTTTCCCGTGTTTCTACTTAAGTTCCGTTTCTTATTTCTCCGTTAATAAAATTTTCCATTTTGCCTTTTTCCTTTAATCTACTGAAGTTCCGTTTCTTATTTGTTCGTTTTTAAGGTTTTCCGTTTTATATTTTCCGTGAATCTAAGCAAGTTTTCCGTTTTGTATTTTCCCGTTATTTTAATTCTCGTGTGTATTTTTGCTAATGAAATGTCCATCTATAGTAAAAGTCAGAAAAATCTCAAAAAGTTACGCATATTTTTCATGCTCCTTTTCTCAACAATAAAGTAAAATCGCTTGAAGTGCTTTTATAAATTTTCCCCTTAAGGCTATATTTAGTAGAAAAACAATAAATTTAACATTTTGAAAAATTACAAAGCACTTATAAAACGAAATTTTAACTCATTATAACAATTACAAAAAAGAGCATAAAAATATGCATAAGTTTCTGAGATTTTTCTCGACTTTTCTCCATAGACAGCATTTTTGAGTCATGGCCATTTCAGCAGGTATCCGTTCTCTTGAAATTCAACGTTCAAGGTATTCATATTTCATGCTCATACTTTTACTAATATAAAAAGTTGAAACACTGCAATATTTTAGTATATATTAAGAACTAAACAGATTTTTTCTTCGAATTTCAGAAATATTCGCTACCAAGGTCATTTAAACTTGTTAAAATACATAACAGAAGAAACATTGATTGAAACACAATTTTTCAGCATACACAATTTATTATATATATATATATATATATTTATTTCAATTTCTCATTCAACAAATTTACAATTTATACCGATACAGAGCAAATCTTACTTTAACTTGACATGATTAGAACCTGATTTCACCTGTTTATTAGAGAAGATAAAGATTATATGTTCATTGATACAGCAAAATTAATTCTCAGGTTGGCAAAGTTATTAAGTTAAGATATTCAACCCTCTAACACTATACTTGATCACATATATTTTTATTAAGAATAATAATTGTAAAATTATAATTTTTCTCAAAAACTTTCTCAAACTGTATATATTTTACATATTTTTAATTGTATTTACAGTTTAAAAATTTTGTCAAAATCATTTGTTTGATCTGCTAAATTAATAATTCTTTTGTAATTGAAGATGGTTTTCCGGATTCTGCTTTGTTGCTTTTGATCCTCTCTTCGTATTAAGATCCGCAAGATACCTAATAAAAGATAAAATACAGTATTAAAATTAACAAAAAAAACATATTAGCATAATTGTTAAAAATGCCCCCCCCCCCCCATCTAACATAATCTTCAACAACCACAACACGAGATTAAATTTGCCCGTCTGGTGGCTGAATGATTAGTGCTCTGGCGTTTAAGTCACTGGGAGCAGGTTCGAATCATCATCTAATTAGCTTGATATGCAAAAAATGACCATAGAACGACAAACCAAAACCAAACCACACAAGTTTGAATGTCTGTAAATTATGTTCAAATAGTTAGACCTCTGATATTTTTTTATATAAGAAACAATAACACACAATATATTATTAATAATTTTTAAGTCATTAAATGTTTGTTTTTAACATTGCATTCGAATATTAAAATTTTGTGGATGATATCAGGGTGCGCAGCTGTTCTTGAAGATGCTTTTTTTTTGTTTTAAATTTTAAGTGCCTTTAAAGGGTGCTTATTTTTTTGAGTTTGTAAAAAGTATTTCTTTTTTTAATCAAAGTGATTATTTTTTAATAGTTAAGAAATGAAAAATGTTCTTTTGCTGATTCTACCCATAAAAATGATCAGGTTGCTGTTTATTTAGAAATTAACGCTGCAAACGACTTTTACCCGTATTGCCAGAAATCCTGAAACAGCGACATCCATCAGGGCGTGCTTATAGAGAAAAGCGTTTTATTATAACGCCTCAAAATATGTGGTACTTTCCAGTTTTTTTTTTAAAGTTTTATATCAGGACAAAACTTCAATGCCTCAAAATATATGCTAGTTCGTGGCGAAATCGCAAGTGTCTCGAATCTCGCTATTTTTATAGTTTTAGTCAGGACGCATCGGTCGATTAAACTTTAAAGCCTCGTAATTTTTGCTTATTTGCAGGAAATTGCAGTGGTGACTCGTTATTTTTTGTAAAGCAGAACCTCGATTATCCGGTCTAATTGGGTCTGTAGATAGGTCGGATAATCGAAAATTCCTGATGAAAGAAAGTTTTTATTTAATCGTAAAACTTCTCTTAAATAGGATCGTCCGAGTTTTCCAATATAATCAACAGCCCTTTAGAGTCGTATAAACGGTGCTTTACTGTATTAATGCATGTTATTAGACAATACATGTTAAGGAATAGGAATCACAACATTTAAAATAATAAAAGTTTCAAAATAAGTTATATATACTAACACTCACCTTTATAATCAGTAGAGCGCGGGAAAACCCAAACAATGTATGTAGGTAGGTAGGTTGGTGCATGTATTTTCCGGTTTGTGTGCTTGATCAGAAACCCGCTTATAAACCTTCGTCAAGTAAGACAAACACAGACAGAATTTTACAATTGAAAGTACACCCAGGGCGAAGGCGAGGATCGAACCCGCAACAGGTACAGTGCGCAGACTGTTAGCGTAATGGGCTGCGATCAAACCCACTAGGCCACCCGGGCCCCAACCCAAACAAGCACTTCTAGTGATTAGCATTCGATTCGATCGACGATTCGAAGATGAATGTCGCCAATAGAGGGTTCTCTTTCCACATTTAGCGACATATTTCAGTGTTCGGCGATATCGAAAGTATTTCAAATTTAATTATATTAATACAGTTAGCCCCCGGTCATAAAAAAAGATAATTTTTATTTCTAATTGATAGCTGGATGCTTTTCTAAAACATATTTCAAAAAAAATAATAACATTTCGTAAAACAGGTATTTGATGTTCGAGTTTCGATGTGTGTATTCTTAGTGCATTAACGCCAATTCTATATGGGTAATAAAAGTATGGCAGCTCTAAAAACGGGATAATTCCGTTTTCATCTCTTCGCTCGTGGTTTACGGACATTTTCCGCTTTTAGAAGGAAAAAACCCGTTTTCAGATGGAAAAAAAACGTTTTCATCTCTTCGCTCGTGGTTTACGGACATTTTCCGTTTTAGAAGGAAAAACACCGTTTTCAGATGGAAAAAAACCTGTTTTAAGCCAATACGGGAAAGTTCCGTTAAAATCAGTAATTTTTCTCCTGAAATTTCAGGTGGTTTTTTCATTATTATTACTTTCCTTAAAAAAAATAATAAATAATATGAAATTTTATATTCACAAATTTCATATTCACTTTATTCCATATTCATTTCATTCACATTCTCTGAAAGAACTTTAATAACTAAACATGAAATTTAATGAACCCTCTAAGATTCTTTATATTGCATAAGTTGTATTTTTTTAATAATTTAATTAATTTCAGGTTACTTTTAATTATCAAAAAAAAGATTTCATTGTAAAATACAGGGTTGGGACAAATTATTTATACAATTTGCAATTTTAGCATTCTTTCACATTTATCATAAACTATTGCAAAAAATATAAATTGTGTTTGACGACTTGTAAGACGTGTTACGCCACACATTTTTGCGAAAAAATATATAGTCTCAAATGGAATCATATGGCGGCAGAATGGAAAAAAATATTTTTAAAAAATTTGGGGAGCACCCTTATCTTATAAAATGATTACTTCTGTAAAAGAATTCACATTTATGCAGAATATTTTCAGATATATGAGCATTTAAAGAAGATGAAAATCTTCCTTGTGGTTAAGAGTGATCATAAAATATTTTTTTTATTAATATAAAAAATTCTGGTCATTTGACGAAATGTCTTTCGAGAGAAAGAAGCAGAAAAAAACCATCTACATTTATCATTTAAATAAAGCCGTTTATAAAAACATTAAATACAGCCGAAGTAATTTGGCTTAGAAAATTATTTTTTCTTTCGGATTAACACAGTGAAGACTTCACTTCGGTTTGGAGTACCGGCTAACGCTGCCATACCCCCTAAGCGTTTTATGTTGTTGTTTTTTCTGTAGTTGAGCATAGAACTTTTCGAATGGTGCATTGTTTATTTAATTGTGATTTTTAAGAGTTTCATTTTTTAATTGTGTTTATGCATTATGTTTATTATCTTTTGATACAAGAGTTAATTGAATGGCCTTTTATTAGGCACAGACCTTATCAACATAAATAACCGAAGGAACTTCTATGTTTCATTCCATGTACATATAAAGTAACGATATCTATGAAGAAAAAATAACAATTCATTATCTTATATACCGATAAAGCATCAAGTAAAAACCTTTTTTCACAAGAGCATTATTTTCTAATTTGTTAGAAAACATAGACTTGTCTAAAATAGTACATGCCCCCCATTTGTACGAAGACAGACATACATACATACGTGAAGTAAACGCACCTTACCAATGACTAGATTCAAAAGATTTCAAAAATTGAAAATACACCCATGTACAGTTGTATTTAACATTCACATTAGTATTTACTTTTTTTAAATAATGATTATTTTATGTTTTATTTTCCACTCATTAAAAATTTATTTCATTCAAACTATTTAAAATTACCCATTTTCCCGAAGTAAAAAAATACGTTAAAACTCATATTTCATGAAAAACCTCATTATAAGTTAACCTTTTCAAAGAAATTGCTCATTAATATTCTCCATTAACCAACGAAAAATTCAAAAATACAGAATTTGGATTAAAAAAAGTTATTTTTTACTATGCGTTTGTCATTGACAGGGTCATTAACAGTTTGTAATTAATTATAGAAAATTGCCAGGCAATACCGATGTAAATAACTACATTCTTTCATTTGATTCACAATTAATATTCATCATATTCACAAGTCTTTTTAATTGACTGTTTTAATTTTTTCGTCGTGTATATTATATATGCTTCGGCTATGCGTGAAAAAAGGTGGGTTTTTTTATATTTTCGATGGGGTTTTTTGCGTATTTATAAATATGATTTTAAACTGAATTTATTTACAGTTCCTAATGACTGTTTTTTAAAATAAATATTGACTTGGAAAAAAAACTGTTTTGTTTATATTGCAAAAAGTAACATTTAATTTTTTACATTTTACTGGAATTTCAAGAGTAGTTCGTAACGAAAATTATTTTATCAATAAAATTTGTCTTTTTGTTTAACCTTTTTCAAAAGGAATTTTGAAATTTAGTGAAGTAATTTTCTATAATTATAAGAATTGTCATTTCCATAAGGATCTCTGAAACATAAAATAGTGAATAGAAAAGAATGTCTAAAGATTGTATTTTTTATTTATTTAAGTAAATAAAAAAAAGGTTTAGACTCAATAATATACGAAGTTATTTAATAAATTGCTTAACTATTTAGAGCAAAATTTCAACTGATAAATTCACTTTAAAAAAAGTGATTAACATGTTACGAACAGGAAATACTCTGATACATTTTATTCTATAATAACACGATTAAAAAGCAGACAAAAATGTATCAAAATCCAGTTGTGTTTTAATGGTGAATTGTGTGTTGCTTCTTTACTATAAATAGTTCGTTTTTAGAGAGGCTCAGAGGATGAGAGGTATTATGTGTCCGCCCCATATGGCCAAGTTTGCGAATTCGGCTGAGTCGTCAGATTTTCTGGATGGGAAAATCGTGGGCATGCATGTCATATGTTTATGTGTCATGTAAAAGATCCCTGGAGTACGTAAAGTTAAGACTAATTTTTAAAATTGTATAGATCGTAGTCTAAACTGGTAGTAATAAAGGTGAGAAATAAAACACTGAAATATAACTAGTAAAAGTATATACAATATAAACTAGTAAAGTTAATAAAAGAATATTCATTCAAATTTAGTCCATGGAGACTCGTCGACAATCTCAAGAGACATTGTTGGAACCAACATATAACTATGATTTATATATCAGTAAATTCTGTAGTTTTCAGTAAAATCATCTGCACCTCTTATACAAACTACCTTAAATCATCTGCATGAAGTCTTCGTACTCCTTCACTTGGTTTATTTTGTTCCATTTGTTGGATTTTCCACATCTTTTATTCCGCAAGGTTGACATTTAGTTTCCGGTTCTAATCTTACCTCAGTTCTTGGTTCGAATAGCGACAAATAATATTATGTTAGATTTTGAGATATTTAAGTCAAGAAACATTTCTTACTTGAATTTAACTCAAATTTTCAATGTTTTTAAAGCGAAGAAATTTAAAACCTTCGCTGCGCATGATGCTTCAAGGCATTATGAACCTAAGGATTCGATAATGCATTTCTATGACATGATCCGCGGTATTAAATATCTTAATCAGTGAATTTGCTAAAGTACAATTTTAAACTTACAGAATGGTGTGTATGGTTTTTTTTATCTGTGAAAATATTTATGTAAATGAGTTTTTTTTAAATACTAGAATTAAGTATAAAAAAATAAACATTGGAAACAGATTTTTTTATCAGAGAATGTAAAAAAGCATAATCTTGCTATTCTGTGAAACCGACTATTGCAAACTCGTGAACAGTTAAAAGTAACATATTGCTCACTACAATGATATGACGTTATTTTAATATCATATGAGTACACTATTTTTCAACGCTTTATTAAAAAGTGCTTCGTTATAAAAAAAATTCCCAACGTTAGAAGCAATTCAAAAACTAAGATTTAAAAAATCTACTGTTACTTCTGCGTCTACTACTAACATTGTGATAATTATCCCAATGTCTGTAGTAGTAGACGCAGACTTTTCTTAAATTAGGCCGCGTAGTTGGTGTTCACGATGGAGTTTTCATTACTGTCTGGGCTGTCTCCGAAATACAACGGTAGTTAAAGGTTAATAAAGTAATTCGTAGAATTTTTTTTATAACTAAAATTTGCATAAGGATATAAGAACTGTTTGAACAATTGTAGCATGGAAAACCATCCATGATTCATTCTTTTCGATGACAGAAACGTCATGTATCATGCATAGTACACCCTCTCCAGATAGCGTTAATAAATCTGACGTCTTGTATATCAATTTCCTATTAAACAAATCATTATGTATAACTCCAAATAATAGCTTTTATAAATCATATTACATTTTTAGCAGATAAAATAACTATTTAAGGACCTGGATACCTTGAAATCGCCAATTTCCAGAAAATAATCTTGTCTTACTTCAATATTTCAAATTATAGCCAATGCTCTTAACGTTTAGACATCATCTACATTTTGAGTATGAGAGAATATAAACGAAATTTAACATTGTAATAATACAAGTTTAATTTCAGAACATGATACCATGTAAAATGCATAAAGAAATTTACTATTTATTTCAGATTCGGTTTTTAACATGTTTACAAATTATTTGAGTTAATATCTAAGCAGATAACCTTTATAAGTATATAATAATTTAAATAGCCTCATTTTTTAAGCTGTGTTGTTTTAAAACAATATATAAAAGATGTATATAATTATTTTCCAATAGTTAAATTAATCCTAAATTTCTACATCAAAATTATTGACTACAAATTAACTAATAAAACGCCCCAGTAAGGTTCTTCAATATTTAAAGTTTTTCATCCACTTTTATGTCTTTATTATAGTCAAACAGTATGCTATCATAATGTATGTAAAATAGAGTATTGTCTGTGATTTTCGTACTAAACAATTACCAGATTTGATGCTGTTGTATTCCTGGAACATATTCTTTTTCAAATAATTAATATAAAATCTTTTATATTGATGGGTATTATTACTCACTTTTTTTTCACTAACAAAACTTAATTTTAACTCTATACTAAACACATGGCTATACAGATATGAATAGACCTTAATATAATACAATAATATACAGTATTGATTATGGTGTTTACACTACTATACTCGCCGCCAACCAAATTAAAACACGTTAGGGATGGCGGTTTTTCAGAAAAAAAACCGGTGTTTCAAAAACCGGTTATTTACAACGCCGGTAAAACCGACCCGGTTTTATCATACCTAAAAAACCGGTTCTATAAAACCGGTTTTTTCAGTCAAAACCGAGGGCAAAAAACCGGTTTCGATTTTCCATCCCTAAAGTGTAACAAATAAGGGTGGCGGGAACTATAAAGGTCGGCACACTAATTTCTGTTTGATTTTTCAGGACGTCTACTTGCAATTATTTTCGCCAACTTTATCACCTTAGCCTTTCTTATTGCATCTAGAAGTCAAGTGATATCAACGAATCAGGGTAAAAAGAATTTTTTTTATTCTTATCTCAAACTCTATATTAATCCGGGATATACCTCGATTTATTATAGCCGAATAATTGCTTTAAGCCCATGACTTGAGATGGAGAGCAACTTCTTAGCAATCAAAGGAAAGAAATGTGACCAAAACTTATTAAATTATATAGATTATTTCGATTATTTTTGAATAAATAAATATAAATAACGATCATAAAATAAAGAAAAATTTTCATAAAAACTTTTTAAAGCAAAGAAAGAGCTCGAAGCGTTCATATAAAATCTAATATATTTATTAAGAGGAGGGTATTTTCATTTCTTGTATTTTAATTTTTTTAAGTAATAAAATTGGAATTTTTAGAAATACATCCAATAAAATATACATAATATAGATTTGATATAATTTATTTGTTAGATCAAAGTCTACAAAGACTACATCTAATTCAATCCCTTAATGTATCTCTTCCTCTAGAAAAAGGCCGACGCCCAAAGTTATAATATCGGAGATTTTCTACTAAAGTGCAGAAATATCCATTGCACCCCCGAAATCGCAGCATCCGAATTCGATCAGAAACGTCTTTAAGAGGCAATAAATGCATTTAAAACGAAATTGCAATTATACGCGCAATTACAAAATAAGCCATTATTCCAAACAGACATAATCTCATTTATCATTTCCCAGTCTTCCTTAATGGACGAATAATCCATCTCAGATTCCATCAATGAATGTTCCAAGAACAAGTCTAAGATTTGTCGATATCTACTTTTCAATTTCTCGAGTAACTTCCTTAGTTATTGTTTGTTACCAATATAACTGCAGGGGAGAGATGGAATGGAATTAACAATTTGATTTTTTTTACCTGCTTTAAGCAACTTAGCAAAATATGAATGTGGGTTTATTACTTTATGCCACATAAACGAAATTCTCGTATGGTTAAACTCGTTTGAGAGTGAAACAGCGCGAGCGGTGATTATAATTAATGCTCAGATTTAAACGGAATTTAAATTCAGAACACCTCTGGTCACAATAATATATTCGGTATAGTGACTAGTGAAGCAGTAAAATAATTATTCAGAGAATTCTAATAAAACCAAGAAACTGTGGAGAAATGGGATATGACAAAAATCAACCAATATATATTTGGGTCAGATAAGTCGGTATCGCTCAATGACGTTATTGAATATTGATCCTTGACTTGAAGCGCGGAGTAGTTTTATCTGAAGCCTTTTTTGCCATTTAGTTTGTAAAGACTGCATGTTTCAACAAGAAAATACATCAATACGTGTCTCCAAATCCGAGAATTCAGGACAAAATTTCGAGGTGATAGTCTGGTTGGCATTAAATGTGGATTTAGATCTTAAGATATTAACGTTAATTATATTAAATTTAGGCTAATGAGCAACATTTTTTCACTATATGAGGGTTAAAGTGGCAACACTATACTTTTATTTTCAACTATTTCTGCAAATCCACCTTATTTATCGTTACTTTGTTTGTCGTTCATTATTTTTAATTTACTTTTTTATGCTTGAACCATCACTATTTTTTCATTCATCTTTTAAGTGAAAATTTGTGACTTAAGATGTTTTTTGTCTAAACTTTTGAGGCAGACTATATTAGGATGCGTCAGTTGCCAACACAGGTATCCCGCTAGTTACTTGACAACAGCTCAAGATTACAAAGCCGCTTCACCGATAGACCCTGTGCAAAAACAAATAAATCAATTACATTGTTATTAACCAAACAAAATTTCCATAGTACATGTACCTTCCTATGAAATTCAAACTAGTTTTCATTTCATAGCCATGTTAAATCTTGCGTTTTAAGCATCGTTAATATGGAAATATGCACTGTGAAAATGCTTTAGAAACCAATAAGTTAAGTGTACAAATGGAATTAAAACAATAATTATATGATGGTTAGATGTCAGCATATTTGTAACACACAATTTTCGAGTATTATTACTCTACAGATTATAAATAAACCGACACTCAAAACAATTATGGAAACATTAAAACCAGTTTTTTTAGGAAGAAATGCATCCGACAAATATTTTATGCTTTCACTTTTTTTGGGGGGAAAAAGGACTCAATTTAATCATGAAAGGAGAACCAAAATTATCTACATGTAGTAAGACAGGGAATTCATATTTAAAGTACATTGCAAATAAAAATCTTGTTCTTATATTTTCTGCAAGTGCAAAAAATCATAAAATAATTAAATTTGGCGTTTGTCTAGAATATAAAAAAGAACAGAGCAATTTTTTGTTTTTAGTTGCCGATTAAGGTAACAATTTTATGCATTTGGGAATTTAAATTTAAACAGTTTTTTAACATATTAAAAAAAATATTTTTAATGTATTTTATTATGAAATGAATTCCAAGCATTTACTGCTTCCAACAAGATATTTTTCCATACCTTCCTCTCAAATGGAAAAACTAAGCTATTTTTATACATATACATTCGTAGGCATTTCAAATATACGAAAAACTGACTGACTTCTTTCTATTCAAACACAGATTGAAGGAATAGATTATCAAACAATATGTTTAAGGAAAAGTGAACAATTCACATAACGTTATCGATCTTTAAATAAAACAATCAAAAGTATCTTCTTCTGCAAGCTGTTACTCATTTTTTACTATCCAGATAACACGTGTAGCTCAAGGTATGCTAGAGATCACAGAACTGACATGCGGGGGCTAGTTACTTTATCCTCAAATTCATTTCTGTCTGTATCGAATGAAATATTTTTTGTAAATTTGTCTGGTTCTCTTAATATTGTATGTTATAGATTTGCATAAGTTGATCTTTGAAATAATAAATAGACACTTTTTTTTCATTTTTAAACTACTCTCTTATAAAATTAAACCACTCTTTGAATTGGTACTCGAACACTACCCTAATAAAACCTGAAGGTTGTAAATAAAATTCGAGGGAAAACAATACTATTGTATTTTTACTAATTTAAAGTAATGAAAAACTTAGGTTAAACTTAAAAGTAAACTTTTTCACTTTATTTAATGCGAGCGTATGAAATGAGGTTTTGAAATATCAAGATGTGTAAAAATCCTATCAAAATGGAACCCAAATTTTTCCCTAAATTATTAAAAACCTATTTAGATAAAATATTGTGTTCCCCATAATGAATTTAGTTTGGAAGAAAGGGTAAAATGTAGACATTGCTTGGGTAATGCGTAGACAATTTTTTCTTGGATAATTTTTTAAATATTAGTTTATGAGGTAATTTCAAGACACTAATGATATTTATCAACACACATGTATTATTATGGGATATAATTTGTATTAAAAAAGTGTAAATACTTTAACCTAATAGTTTTTACTGTAGTGGGAAAAAGTTGCCATTGTTTCTGAAAATGACAGAACTTTTATAATCTGGTAATTGCGGATGTTCTATGATCAAATGATAATTTTACCTACGTTATTAACACTTCAAAAAATCAATATTTTTTTTTAATTTTCTACTCCTAAAATATTACCGTGTATTCAAAAATTTACTATATGCTTTTGTATAGTTACGACGTAGAAAACTTAACTGATGTCGTAATGAAATACTTGAACTGGGTTGAAGATGATTATGGGAAATTTTAGGGGCCAGTAAGCGAAAACATTGCACTTGTTCCGTTTTTGATGAGCCTATCCTAACTTTGAGTTTTGAACAATTATTTATCAAGTCAATATGCAATAAATTGCATTGTATAAGAACATTATAAAATTCAGCTACGAACTTTTTCATAAACAGCAGCCAGGGGAGATTTAAAATGTAAAAAACATGTCAAGAGTATAAATATGTAATTGTCAAACTAAATTTAAAACTAGATGACAAATGACGAACCTCTCGCGCAATAAATAATTTTAAAGCCAAAGAAGACACTTGAAAATTTACCTAACAAATATTATGAAAATAAGTTTTTTTTCCCTAAGTATTAATTGATGTAAATGTCTACTAATTACCCAATGTTAACAAATAGTTTCAGCGCATCTATGATCAACAATCATCAATCATACACCATTTAAAAAAAATTATTTGGGTATTGTTGTCGTGTGAATTTGGGTAGTTAATTAGTTAATTTAAATTAGAAAAATAATGCTTCTTAATTCTAGCATTAGTGTGGTTAAAAGTAAAAAAAGCCAAATCAATTCAAACCATTCATTAATAAGATGTGGTTTATTTAGTTAATTTTTTTTCTACAAAATACGCCATGCTTCAATAATTAGTTTATGCAGAAAAGGTAATCTCTGTACTTTTGCTGCAGATTTTTGAAACAGAAAATCTTCATATACATAACAGAAATCTGTAGAACTATTGTAATAAAAACAACGCCAATGGCTTATTAACTCAAAAAGTCCCTCGCTATCTTTTCCAGGGAATAAATTAAATACAGCGAACACTTCATTAGTAAGTAAAGAATCTATCGTTTAAAAATAATCAATTTTGGGAATCGATGTAGAGTCTCAAAGACTGGCAACTTACTGCGTTCCAAATAGTTTCTGGTTTGGCGTAATTAATCATTTATTGGTTCTCGGTAAAGTTGGGTTTCTATTAAGTTTACGACATTCAGTAATTTAGAAGGGGACTGAAACTTTCTGACAGGTCTATAGGGGTGCATGATATTATGCGAAGTATTTTAGTGAGTGAGGAAGAAATGGACTTAAAGTATTCTTACGAGCAATTCGGACTAAATTAAAATACATTTTAGTGTATTTTTATTTTTAGTTGCTTGATCACATACTTTAATCCTCAAAAGATTTTTGTAATTCTTGTTATTTATAAGATACTTTTATATGGTAGCTCGAATTATTTAAGAAGTTAGAAATCTTTAAAATTGTGTATGCCTCCCCCTCCCCCTTTAAAAAATAACTTTTTTATATAAACATAAATTTTTTATAAATGCTATTATCAAAAACATTTTCCTAATATCGAAATAATTTTTGTTCCAAAATAGAGAAAAAGTTACTTCAGAATGCAATGATCTATTTAACTTTCTAAAAATGTTAACCAGAACTTCAATAAGGAAGCAAAAAAAGAAAGGCTATTCGCTTTTCCTGATAATTCTTCATGCGTGAAGAAAACCAGAAGTTCCGCAAAATGGCAACTGGCAACGAATGCTTTTTTTTTCTAGAACTTCTCGATCTCTTTCTCACTTTTTGACAAATGTATTAGGCTTAGGAACACTCCTGCCCAAAAGTTCCTCTCTAGTACCAAACGATAGAATGTATATAAAAGAACCAAGAACGGAAAAAAAGTCGTAGGATAATAACGAAAGAAGGAAAAGATATAAAGTTCTTTAACAATTTAGGCTGTGGAACTTCTACCCAGTGTTGGCAACCAAGGAGTACTTTCAAATTAGGTCGCGGGCCGTAGAGTAATTTGCCTGTTAAATATCGCCGCCCACTTCTTAAGAGAGTTACTAATTAAAACGTTTCAGTAGCTAAAAAAGAACGCTACCGCTATGAAAAGAGTTTTAAATGAAGAAGTTTAAGTAAAGAGATCAAATAGCACCTAATGACTGCTTATCGTCCATCGTCTTTTAATTAGAATACTTAAGAATGAATTTTCAGGACTAATACACATGACTTTTATGTATAATAGTTAAATTATATTATGTTGTGCTTATCTGCAATGTGTGGGGTTTTTAAAAAAAAAGATAATTTAGTAATTTAATGCAGAATTTTAAATAGCTTGGTTTTATCAAACAAGTTACTTGTTTAAAACTTGATAATTATGCCTAATTCATACCTATATAAACTAATTAAAGTTTAACGAGTTTATCTTACAAGTTAGTAAAGAGTTATGCAACGTTACATTTTAACACTTTGTGGTCTAACCTCTTTCGTCTCTGACCAAAATGCTTATTTGGTGAAGCGAACTTCCACACACATTAATTAAGAATTCTTTATTAATTTCTGGGAATTTAAGGTACTAAATTTTTTATCTATATTTTGAAATTAAAACCGGAATTGTTTGGTAATATATAAAACTATATATTTCTCATAAGCAGATCCCAAATTAGGTTTGTGCAGCGTATTAACTTTTAAATGGTGACAAACGGACTAAGAAAGCTATTATAATACTTTCTATTTTTTACGCAACAAATGGCATTGTGTAATCAAAACATGGACATTTATCTGAACAATTTTAAAAACAGGAATATTCATTTTAGGGAAAGGTAAAAAATTTGTACATAAAAATCAGTTTACAATAACCTTGGTAATCAAAGTATAAATATTTGTTTGCGCCAAACCCAAAACAGTAAACGAATGGAAAGAAGAAAAAACGAATTTAAACTGTAAAAACTTAACTTTAAAGACTTTCTTTAGAAGAAAATATCCCGAAAAATAAAGTCACAAAAACATCCTCCAGGAGTCAACAACAAAAATATCGCGGAAAGAGTTTCTGAAAGAATAAAACATCTTATTTTCAACGGAACTTCCCTGGAAAAAATAAATTCTAAGAAAAAATAATCTTAAGAAAGGATATAAAAATAAAAACTTTAAATGAAAGATAAAAAAAAATCTACTCGGGAAATATTACTGGTTAGTACCATCTGCAAAAAAATTCATTGTGTCACAACTGGCCAAGATATCATTTTCCTTTTAACAAAACTAGTGGCAAGCAGCCAAATTACGCACAATTACGGAATATTTAGCCATTCTAATTTTTTGGAGCTGAAGACACTTTGAGTGGAATGGGAAAGGTACTTAAAGTGTCTCTTTTCGCTTTTTGATAAAGTTATTATCCCCCTTCTTTTAACGACATATAAAAGAGAAGAATTTAACACAATTAAAATATTTTTATCATTTGCATTAAAAAAATTCTTCTCTTTTGCATTGCGAAAGTTAGCATCAGAAACCTGGTGAAAGAATACCTTCTGACATTTCGAATAGATAATTTTTCTTTTTAAAAAAAAATAATGCGGCGAAAATAATCCTACCGTTTGTAAAAAGATAATTATGTAATAAAAATGATGCATGCGTAGTTGTTGATGCATTAGTAGTTGTAACATTTTAATGTGCATATATAAACAACCGATTTTAACATGAGACATTGCAAGCTGTTCTTATTTAAAATAAAATAATTTTAGGCTGAAATATACATAAGGTATTTATTTTATTGTAAACAAAATACTATATTTTATTAGGGTTTTTTTTTAGCAAACTATAAACGTACCATCTTTTTTGACTTTGTAAAAAGGTTAGGCAAAATTTATTTTTCTATGTTAAGTGATGTTTATTTTTAAATTAATTTCTGATAATAGATCCAAGAACTTCATATTTTCCCAATAACTTACAACACATCTGTTCACCGTAATGAATCGTATAATAGAAGATTACAATTTTTGAAACAAGTATTTAAACAACATTCATCGCAAATGAAAATTATCAAAGTGTTGATTTTTTTAAAAAACAATTTCTAATTGAAAGGGCTAGTTGCGAAACTCTCATTCTCCAAAGTATAACTAAGGTCATATCTGTGCATTGATGACTTTTGATGGTAAGGTCAATTGAATGAAATCGTCATAATGAAGTATAACCGGGCCCTATATTTTAGTTATACTTTGTATAATGCGAGTTTTCAACAAGGCCCTTCAATTCTACTGAACATTTTCAGTTTTATAAATTTTCTTACTTCTGGATTTACTGCTTGTATTTTTATATAAATTATATAATAGTTATAGAAAAAATAAACTGTGCAATCCATAAAAAAAACTAAAATATCTAAAACCTTTTGGGAAAATGTAATGGATTTTAATTAATTAAAAGTGTACAGATTTTTAGTAATTTCATTTATCTCAGTATTTTAAAACTGATATATACTAACATTACATGAAACTTAGTACGAAAATTGCTTATACATGTTGAATGATTAGAAAATTACAGTAACTAGAGAATTAATTGAAGAATTGCATCTCCCAAAATTTGGCGAAATCGATTTTTCTTTTAAAACAGATTCGGGAAACCTTTTCTTAAAAGTTAAAACAAATGCGATGTTTGCTAAAAAATCCCCGATACTTTTCCGAAAACACAAAATCCTACTAAACATTTGTTTTTGCGAAATATATTATTTATTTGGAGAATTCATTCCTTACAATTTCCTATGTGACTTTTAAAAAATAGTATCTAACGGATTTAACATATTTTTTAACTCATTATTTATTTCAAGTGATAAAATTAAAAAGAGAAATACATTATGGGGGGAGGGGAGTGGGTCTCCAAACCGAAGTGTCTCTCAGTTAATCCAATGGAATAAGTAATATTCCAAGCCACATTTGATTTTGCCGTTAGTGCGATTGTCATAACAGGGTGAAAAAAAATCTTACATCACGAATGAATACTTTGGCAAATCTTGGGTTTTCCAAAATATTCTCCAATGCATGCAA
The DNA here is from genome assembly GCA_019343175.1 of Oedothorax gibbosus. NCBI lineage: Eukaryota > Metazoa > Arthropoda > Arachnida > Araneae > Linyphiidae > Oedothorax > Oedothorax gibbosus. Next base: position 23,447,428 of record CM033272.1, on the reverse strand, counting down.
TATATAATCCAATAAAGAATTAGCTCTATTGGACTGACCATCCGTCTCACAGAATTTGTGAATCGTAGTAACAATAATACAATTCGTTTGTTTCACGTGAAGTAGTCATTCCTGCTTTCATTTATGGATTCCAGTGGTAGTATAGGTGATTCGTGGTATAACACGATGAGCCCCACTCACTATATTGATTAACCAATCGAGACCTTATTTTCATTCCTGAGAAACTGTTGCTACCCAAGACTTGAAACATACAGGCGGCAAAAAAAATCATGCCACACAGTTATACTTATACTGTCCAAGTCAATGAATGACAGGGTTAAGTTCATTCCAGTGCAGTAATAAGCGCAATTGCTGCTGTCGAAACAATTGATACAACGATCTCCATCTCAACACTTTAACCATGAATGCCGCCAGGAACACACACATTCAGAACCCAAATGCTTTCCCAGTCACTTTTCGATAAATAATTGAAGGGAATTGAGAATTTCAAATAAAAAATATTGAAATTCGAGCCAAGAAAAGTTTAGGTTTTTTTTTACAAATCAAAAGATATTTTAGAAATTTGCATATGAAATAAAAACTCCATGGAGTTTTCATTCCTTTATTTTGTATTTCCAGAATATAAAACGTATATTTTAAGTAGGGAAACATGTTGTTAAAAAACTATTTTTCAAAAAAAATTCATTTTCTATTTTAGTTTTGAAAAAAATTAAGTTTTACACAGAATAACGCATGAGCTTAACCTCAAGTGTTCACATCAAAGCAAACTATAATCAAATTAAACGCTCATTAAAGACCGCATTCCTATTTTGCATAATAAACAAATTTGCAATGTACCCAAATAACCATTAATTCTCTTTACCACACTAAAATCTAAAACCAATATATTAAGTAAATATTACTTTATAAAAAATAATAATCCGAGATAATCTTTTGGGCTTATGTCTAAGGATAATCAATCTTAGGGAAAACCACCGACGCTAATGACGCTGCCTGAATGTCGGTGGCAGGTTGGACAAGCGCCAAGTGGCAAAAATTGAATTAATAGTCTTGATGATGCTTTGTGACGCGTCCGCAAACATACGCTATTAATGACTTAATCCTGAAGTAACTGAATCTTGGGCTTAAGTTTAGCTAAGGTAGTTTAAAATTTTAGTCGGGTATTATTTCATTCAAGTTTTACGTTATAGTTAGTAAAACATATGTTTGTGAAATTATTTTGTTCTCACAGATTTAATTATTGGAAAATATGTTTCAAAAATTCGTATGATGTCCAGCAGGTGATATGAAAATATTGCCATACATGAATATTGGCCGTAAGCCCAAAAATGAAAAAAAGTTTTATTAATATATTTTAATTTTTATAACTTTTATTAAACACGTACTACTACCAAAAAAAACCAGTAAAATACAATAAATTTAAAATTAAACTATTTTATTAAGTTGTATGCACATATATGAAATATTTTGTTAATATATAAGATAACCTGGCACTGTTAAAAATTGGTGGAACGTAACTCCGTTAGCAAGGTATGCCACAAATGAGGCGGGCGAAATGCGCTGCCACTGTGATTAAGGAGCAACGTCACATATTAAAATTGGGGGAATATTTCAAACGTCCTCCAATTCCGTTGTAACACTTAAAAACAGTGTGTCAACAGTTTTAACTGCATGTTGAACAAGTCGAAATTGGTATTGGCACGCTCTAAGAAACACATGCTAAAAATACGAAGTATCGCACACCATATGTTTGTAATACTGCTTGCAACTCAAATTTTTCAAGTTCGTTTTAAAGGTAGTGATATTTTCATTAAAAACGTGTTATTACATTAAATCGATTTCAAAACAATTTATTTCATTTGAACACTCATGTCCATTTACCAGGTTATAAAAAAAGTAGTTTTATAATAAAACACTATGTAAAAGACATTTGCAACAAGCAAACTAGAGCATACAATCTCCAAGAAATCTACAATAAAAAAAATTGAGGTACCTGATTACATACGCACACTAAGTTTAAAGTGATATCAAATTTTGTTTTACATCAAAAAAATATCATGCAGCCTTATTAAAAATATATTATGCAGCCTTATGCATTTCATTGTTCTAAAAATATAATATTATTATGAACTTTTTAAATACAAATTAAATAATAATAAACTGCAGAACTAAATTTATCTTTAAAATATACAATACAGTCAATCTTATAAAAAGTCGATAATTTTTTTCCATAAAAGAGTAGTTTATAAACATCATTCCCCGTGAAATAAATCTTAGACATATCTAGATTTTCAAAAATTCTGTTAAATTCTCTAACAATAAAATTTACGCTTCTTTTGCTCCAGAACCCTTCATGTTTAAATAAAATCATTCTAAGTAAAGCTACATTCCACTGCAATTCGAATGCAAAATCATAAATTTATCTTTTCAATTCTGCAAAATAAATCCGTCTCCTACAATAACATAATAAAAACTGTTTCATTTTGTTCAATTTCTTTAGGGAAAATGAATTTCTTGCCATAATAAAATGCCATCGTCACGCTTGTCGCAAGTTTTATCGACGGTAATAACACACCCTACTGTTCCCGATACATCTATTCGTTGATATGACAAAGTCGTAACTCACTCCTAGTTGTACACGTTATTGTAGGATGTAACTCATCCTTTCTGGATACGTTTTTGTACGCTGTAACTATCACCCAAAGTTGAACACTTTATTTTACGTCGTAATTTTTCCTAGTTGCACACGTTGTTGTACGATGTAACTCACCCTTTTTTGGACGCATTATTGTATGATTGCCTTCTTATATCACTATGCCCAAATATTTACCGTAATTTGACCTTTGAAGGAGTATATTGCTGCAAACTTTCATTTTTATATATGTACTTAACAAGAAGGTTTTTGTAACAGTAACTGTTACTTAGAACCGCTTCCACATACTGTTTATACAAATATATGGAGATAATCGCCATGCACGGCTACTAGTTAGTTATAATTAAAACTTTTAAACCCCAAAATAATCATTTTCATTAATTTTATCTTTGATTTAATTAATAGTCTTTATAGTTTGCTAAATTAGTTTGAAGTTCAAAGAATAATTATGTTTTTTTTTTGCTTTAAAAATGGAAGCAAAACTTATCATAGCATCATTTAACTTTAAATGTGTCTGTGTTTTAAAAAATTCAATTAACCCGATTTTTATTCGAAATAAAAAGAACGTTATCTGTCGCATACTTAATAAACAAATAATGATAACCTTCAAAGAATCTGAATGTGATATATGTTATGAAGTCATCCCAGACTAATTTCTTTCTCCCTCACAAAATGAGAAATCCTCAAAAATGAACATCAGGATGCTCTCATTTTAAGGGAAAATTATTCTTTAAAAAAAACCTGTAGGGACATTAAATTTGAGATCATACATGTTCTTAGAATTTAACAGATTCAAATAACCGACAACCTCCTAGAACCAAATTACCTAATAATTGCATACACTTAGCGTGGATCCTCCCATCGGGCCCTATTGCAGGTACAACTATTTTCTCGAAAATGAGAACATTGTATTCATAGTTATTATAAATCGAAAAATATTATAAATCAATTATTATAAATCAATTTTAAAAACTGAGAACATACCAAAATTTATCACACATTTTTAAAAGTGCAGCAACCATTATTTAGAAAGTAATTATAATTTTTCTATTGGAAATAAAAAAAAATGTTTTGCAATAACTTTTTCTCTTAAGATAAAAAATTTCCCTCCGTTCATGAATAATAGGTACAAAAGGTGAAAATGAATATATATTACATTTGGGATACATGACCCAAAACTAAAGTTTTAAATAATTTATATTTTACTAATATTGCAGTTAATACTTCAGAAAAATACTAATATATATTGTGTAATACTTATTAAAGTATAAATTGACAGCATTTGCACATCCATAAATAGTGTTGTTTTTTTAAGTTATAAGCCAAAAACTACAAGTTGGGTCATGTGTCCCTGGTTCCCCCTATTGTTTTTTGAATCATATTTCTTCCCTTTATTTATTTTTCCTCCAAATTTCCAGTAAAATATACAGTTGCATCCTTGTCAAATCTAGTTCGAAACGTTTCCTTTTCCGAACTGCTGTTTGTTTATGACGTGAGTCGCTGCTTTCAAAATCTTCATGGGAAATGAATAAGTTTTGCATTCAGAAGCCTCAGCGGATGTCCGAGATCTCTAAAAGGACATTATTCTCGCTAACGGAAACCGGCGATAATATTTCACGCAGGAGATTGTCCTCTCGAATGATAAGAAATTATTGGCGGAAGATTTCTTCAAATGACAGTATATTCTAGTAAAGATTCCGTCTTGTATAAGAGATGTAATTTAGGACACCGTAAAATTTTTGTTTTCCAAGGGTTTGGGGGATAATTGGCTGAATAAAACGGCAATCTATTTCCTTGTTTCTTTGTGGGTATGAATTTATTGCTTTATTTAATCAACATTGTTAACATTAATAATAATAACAACTTTATTTCATAAACATTTCAAGGGATTCAGCTTATGTCCAAAGTTTATAAAGTGAACATTTACAAGTGAAGACCAAAAGCTGATTATTGTTGAAATCAGTATTTATACATACAAGCGTTTTCATGTAGAAGGTTTTGCCGGCCTCATCTTTAGGCCATCTACTAATAAATAACATGATGTACATGAGCACTGGGTAATTACATAAATCTGTTGGTTTCTAATGTCCTGACGCCGCTTACGATGTCGCTATTCTAAGTATGCGTTGGGTTCTAGCTGTGGTGTCGTCGCTTAGCAGTTCAAAATTAGGAAGTCCGTAATCAATTGCCCTTAAGCAGCTCTAATACTACAATAATTAAACCAAAATGAGCCTATTATAAAATAATAAAAAAAGATTTTCTAACAAGCATTATTTTAAAATAAAGGTTTTCTTTAAATGTGCATTTTCTTTAACACAGAAAACACACTGAAACATATTTGATAACGATTGTCATTAAAAATGTTCTTATTAATACACATATTCGTACTGTCATATAAAATTTGAAAAAATAAATCTGCATGTTACGTTTTATCTAGAATGTAAATTATTTTACATGAAAGCAGGAATCCGAAATATCAAAATTTTAACAATATTCAAAACAGAAACGCATATAGATTTGCAAAAATATTTCATTTTCAAATTGTACTCTTGAATAAGAAAAAATAGTTTTCAAGATTTTAAATTTTATTATTGTAAATGATATGCCAGGTAAAATATAAATTACAATACTGAAAAAGATTTTTTGCTTCGCAAACAAATTTCATGTTTCAAATTGTTTTCTTGAACAATAAAAAATATTTCCTAATATTTTAAATTTTATTCTCGTAAATTATAGACACGATAAAACCTTTAAATTGCGATACTGGAAAAAGTTTTTTTTTAAACTTTGCTAATGGAACTCTTGAAGGACTTGGCTGAAAAATTGCATTTTTCTTATACTTTTGTGAATATAAATCAAAGTTTCATGTTCCGGTAAATCATCAAATCTTTGACACTATTTCACTTTAATATTTCTCATTTGAAAGTGTCATCTTCAATTAAAAGTAATTTTTCCGAGGATGCGTCGTTTTTTAAAGGAAGATCGTCGTAAAATACTGCTAAAAATTCTGTTTTATCACGTTCACAATAAAATATTGTTTTATAATAACATTTTATTCTTTTCCGTCGTGTGTGTTTTGTCCTAGTAACCATTGAAACTAAAAGAACATGTTTATGCACTTAGGTATATTATTAGCACATTTACCTATTAAGTTCTAATTGCCTCATACGTCCTGGGAACTACTATAAAACTGTGTTGAAAGCAAAAGGATCAGTCTATTAGAGTGATAAGTCACGTTAAAGGGTAATGGTTTTTAAAACCAAAGACTTAAGGGTACGTGGTACCCAAAATTTAGGGCTGCCCAGAAAATAATTAAACACGCTCGAATGCTGTGAGCTAAGGATAATGCAAAAAAAGGAATCCTTTATAATGGTAGAGGTTTATTGAAAATGATATAGTGGTTTGGTAAAATGGTTTTTGAAATTTTATGTTCATTTTTTTAATTTTTAATTTTTTCGGTTTGTGAATGGTTAAAACCCTAAGGCTTTTAGGTAAATTAATGTAGAGCTTCAGAATTTTGTCATGTATTGAAGCTTATACCATTAACAAAAGTTGGTATGGGATGAGGTCTAGTGTGAATAGTTATTTTTAAAAAATGATGAAGTTGAAAATTCACAAAAAATTCTATCTTTCTTTTGGCAAATTTTATACTTAAAGCTACAGAACTGGTTTTTTTTAACTGTTAGCTCAATATCCATACCAACTTTTATTAAGAGATGTGGGAACATTTTGCAAAAAAAATCCATTAAAAAAATCTTTAAATTGTAGGAGGAATAGCATTTTGAAAAAAAACGTTAAAAATTTTAATTTAAAAAAATACTTTACGCAAAAATAATAAATATTGAAACTTATGTTTATTGAATGTTAGTTCTTTGTAAAAATAGTTTAATTTGGATGCTAGCTATAAAAATGCTGGATTTAGTTTTTCGGGTACCACCTCCCCAGCTAAAAAATAATCTGCGCTTTGCAGACCTGAAAGGTGACAAACATCGCTCTACTAGTTACGTAGGTTTAGTACAATGGATTTGAGAATTTTCCTAATCAGAAGAAATTTACATGAATTTAAACAATATATTCGCTTTTAAAGTCTAGTATATTGAAGTATATTTTAAAAAAATCATTGAAATAATCCATGAAAACGTATTCCGGTCTACCTTACTTTTGTTAGTAAAAATACGGAGAGGTAAATGAAGATCGGTAAAATAATATGTCCGTTACATTATTTGCTTTATTAAAAAATAAAAAAAATGCGGTCTTTGTTTAATACTTGACTTTTTGTTTTTATTATTTAAATAAAACCAGAATAATTAAAAGGTCTCTAATTTTTAATACTGCTAGACAACAGTCCACGGATAGTGATCACAAATTTTCAAAGTCCTGCGAGCTGTACAAGGTGCTGAAAAAAGTTAGTTAATTTTCCTTAGGGTGTCCGTATATATTGGGTACAGGTACTATATGATATAAAAATTGTAAAACCGTTTGTAAAATATTCAATACAACTAGAGTAATTCGAGTTCGAAAATTATAATTTTTTAAAGAATTAAAACAGAGCCCTCGCTTAGAGGAAAGTGAATTTTCGGTCTCATTCCCCCTTAACCAGATAATTAGGTGGACTTCTTCTTCCCCTTCTTGGTGTCAATCATTGGTCTTTTCTTTTTAAATGGCCCCCGTTGTTCAAGCATTGGTTAGACCATGCGTGACTGCCCCTTGAATAGTGTTTGCCCAAGTCTCATTTGCAGAACTGCATTTTTCAATGTTGTAACGTTTAACTTGGTTATGTTATCTTTTTATTATAATTTCTTACAATCTGTAAAATAAAAGAAATACCGGCTGAAAAGTCTTTGAAATTTAAAGCTGAACAGATATGGAAGCAGTACTATGTGATTGTAAGCTATAAGGTATGATTTTGTCACACAAACATTAAATGATGGTTCGTCAAACTAAATACCCTGAATTTTTTGAGACAGTATAGAGCAAATAAGCTTCAGTGGCCTGTTTACGCAGTAAAAATTGTGCGTAAGCGAGCTCGATTTAATAGATATACGTGAACCGTCGCCATGTTTGGATTTATTTTTAACTTGCAAACAAAAATTAATAACATTTCTGCTTATACATATATAGTTCTCGAAAGGGACAACATTATATTTATATACATTTATTTATACAAAACTATTCATTCGTAGTTCATAATTTGTTTCAATAAGATCATCACAAAATTTACCCACCTGGACAGAAAACAGGTTTTCCTTTCCTCATTTCTAGACTGAGGCTCTGCTGGCGCTTAAAAACTTGGGAGAGTGCTGGTGGAGAGCTGGTGGCAGGACTGGTAGCCAGTTATAAGTTGTTTCGAAAAAAACTGCACTGCATACATATGCATTCATATGCCCCAAACGTATACTTGTCCCGGTCTATCATATGCTTAAATGAAAGTGTAGAAGAATTACTCAGTTTAAAAAAGATCTTTTAGATTTAAACTTTCATTCGAATTGACTTCCAGATTTAAACATTTTAAATTCGTTTCACCCTAAATCAAATGTGCGCATAAATTTACATTTGCTGTTTTATGTTAATAAAAAAAAACATAAAACATACCACCTACTAATTTTTTTTTAAGTATTGATATAAGCTTTGAGATGACATAATATTCCCCGAATGTCCTAGAAACCTATGTTATCATATCGGAAATGCACAAAAATACAAATATATTGAAATTCAAATGTAAAACTAGTTTAATATTCAGATATGTATTTAAATATTTGATTTGCTTTTGTAAAGTTCCATGTCATCGATCTCGCAAATGACATGCAAATCAGCTGAAATTCTTTATAAATAAATCCGTAATTTTATTAAAAGAGCGGTTGATGTCTTACTTCATATTTAAATCGCTAAATGCAGAAAGGGGTTAAGTCCACAAAAGATTTCCGTAATATATTCTTCTTTCACCAAAATAATGAAAGGAAGTGGCGTGATGGGAAATTCTCTCACGAACTTGGCACCTTTTTATATTTAGTAATCCATTTAGGGTTATCGGTATTTTTTTTGCGAAATATTGGCTTTCCTTAACAAAAGATAAGTCTAACTTGTGTTTTGGACCATATCAATTTTTATGCATTTTTATATATTTATTTTCTGAGAAACAATGACATATTTTCATAAATTCGGAAATGTATTGAAATCTATATCTATAAAGTAAGAAGTCCTGACTGACTCACGTATATCAACGCTCAACTATTGCCTATTGAAGATACAGATTCCAAATTTAAGGAAGTTATTTCTTTTGTACTGAAGGCGTTATTTTAAGCAGGTTTTTTTTTAAATTTTAAGCAGTCTATAAGGACAAAACGTGAGCGAATTCGCCACACGTATATTTGTAAGAATTTTGTTTTCAATCAAAATCTGAATTCTTGAATCACGAACTGTATAATATAGGATTTTTTGTTTCATTCAAAAATATATATTAATTTCAAAGAGGTTCGTATTGTTTTATATTAATAGGTTGATGTGAAAAATGTATTTTCCTAATTTTGTTTCGAAATTGCATTCTTTTGTTCCACATTGTCTATCGGTGATGCAGAAATAATTATACCAGATTAATTCTACATAACATCAAGCTAGTATATTTATTTTTCTATCACCCTGCATTACATTTTAAAAATGCTTACTGAAAAAAAGTGCACTTTTAGGACCTAAAGAGGAGAAAATTTGGTAAAGAAGAATTCGAGAGGATATGGGATATTCGTCAAACATAATCAACGCACCGAAACAAAATTGTATGTAAATTGATGGGACTGAAATAGCACACGGAATGTTTTGGTGGGTTTTTTTTAAAACTAAAGAAATCTTAGCGAATAAGGAAAAATCAGAGACTTTTAAAGGGTAGATTTTTACTGCCATGTTGAGAACTGTTTAATGTTACATATTAACATCCTTAAAATTTTTCACTAAACTAGGGAGCATGCCCCCTAGTTTAGTCGTTCATTCGATTGAAATTGTAATTTAAATTTTCATATAATAAACGTCCTTATATTATGCATGTTTAAAGTTAAACTTACTGATTCTATCCTAAAGTTGTATTTTAAGGTATCCATATACCTTAGAAAACGGAAAAATTGATCGAAATATGTGTTCTAATACTTTTTCATTAAAATATTATCTGATTTTTTATCTTTCATTTGGTGCAAGAAGATTTCTTGTACTGTAAATAGTTTTTAATTTACAGGCAGTCTTTTAAGGGAAATTCTACTGTCTTCAATCTTACAATGAAATCCTTGAACTCATTTTCTGAAGAACGATTTTTTTCATAATATGCTTGTACTCCGAGCAAGATATTTCAGATTAATATGCTTCGATTTAAAAAATTTAAAGTGAATTTTAAAGAGTAAGAATCAGGGCATGTGGCCATACTTTTTGTAACAATTGTAAAGAATAATTAATTTTTTACAGACTTTAAAAAAATTAAATTATTAAAAAACAATCATATTTTAAAGCTATGGCCATTTCAAATTATCATAATTAAATAACTACTTTGCTTACAGCTTAGATAAAGTATGATCACATGCCTGGATATTTACTGTTTTCTTTTCTGCAAAAATTTTGTAAAACAAGTCATTAGGATTGCCGTAAAGTTGCACACAATATGGCCCTCTTAAATTAATTGCTAATTAATTTATTAATTATATTTTTTATTGCAGTAAAGTACTTTTATGTTAGTTTTTATGTGCCTGATCTTCTCATAAAGTTTAAAAAGTCTATCTCAAAAATTAAAGAAAAAGTTGTCTTAGGTATATGGATACCTTAAACTATTAACGAATCTTATATAACGCTTATAGTAAATCAAGAACATCTGCTCTTTACCGTAGGCGAAAGTGTAAACAAACTCGATTGTTGCCATTGCAGAGTTAGAAAATAGAAATATAAGAAAATTTGGGAACCACGCAAGAGTATTATATATAGAGATAACAATTTGAAACCCCTTTACCCAATAATCACATTATATTGGTGTCCAACAAAAGCTTATGCTTATCCAGTCTACTGCAATGTCCTAAATAGAAAAGCTTGTTGAAAACTTGTTCTTTAAAAATAATATCTTACATTGCTTGAAATTTAACTGATAGTCATTGGAAGCCAAACTACTAGTTTGCAAAGCACTTTATAAAGTAAATATGGATACAAAGAATCTGTTCTAAGTTAGCTGATTTAGTTTGTTTCTTTTTCTCTTTAAATATCTCTTAAATAAGATTCTCTTTATTTGCAAAATTTCGGAAATGTTATTAAAGTTCATTTAGAAACACAATCGAGCTAACAGAACGGATTGAAAGATTCTTTAATTTGCCAACAGCAAATAATTGAGTAACTGCTATTTTAAAAGAAACCGTTTCTGGAACCTCTCTTATCTGAAAACCCTTTCCCTCTTTTTTTTTTTCAGTTCGAAAAAGAAGCGTAATTTTATTCTTGAACAAGTACTCCGTTTTTATTTACTTCCTTATACTTATATCTTTTCTTACAAAATAACAAAAAAAAATCCTTATGTCCTCGGTCTTTTGTAATTGGAATCGATTTTTTCGAGTTTTTGATTTTGGTTTGTTATTTTATCTGTCTTTTTTTTTAATTTTACCGGTTTCCTATTTCTATGAAATTGAACTACTTTGGAATTTGAATAGAAGTATCGCATTGTATCTATATCTCGTAATGATAGGATTACGATAAGATATTTTTATTTAGTTGAAACTTCTTATCTAAATATATTTCTTTGTGTATCAAAAGAAATATTTGAATATTCTTCACTCTAGTGTAGCTTTTTTGATTGATCTTAGATTAAAAAGAACATTTACTCGGAAATGGGAATTTTTATTACCTCGAATATGATTAAAGACTGTAACTATTATGAATTTTAAAATGTTTGAACGTTTAGATAAACATATTTTAATACTTGATTAATGTAAATTTTAAACCAGTTTTTGCATAATGAAGTTACTTATTATTGATCTTTAAAAAATCCATTTGAAGTTCTTTTCTCTGTCAATTGCATTTCGAATAACATTCAGGCACAGAAAAATAAGTAAAAATTTTCTGATCCCTTTATTAATTATATTTTATACCGTAAAAGTCATGCAGTTGTTTTTTTAAAGGTTTTTTTAAGCAATGTAAAAAAAAATTAAGTAGGTAGATAATACGCAATGAACTGGATAAATTTAAGAATACATCGATATGCATTCTTAAAACTAAACTTTTGACACTTGTTTTAATAATTCTACATGGAATGATGCCATTACTAAAAATATAGCTGAATCATTTAAAGTTATTTATATTCTATTTTAAATTAGTTGGGAAAATTGCAGAATTTCGGCCAGGTTTTTACACCTTTTGCTCAACTGTGCAACCCTACAAAAATCATATGGCAAGGCATTCTCTTGTTTATTTTGTAGAATTATTTGAGGAATTTATATACGAACTAAAAAGGGAATGTGTACATTAGTAGTGTATTTAACGTTTTAAAAACGAGTTTGAAATAGATTTTTGCAATTAAACAAAACGTATTTAATTTATAAATTTTTTGAAGAAGTACCTTAGTTGAAATGAATTTAATTTACGTTATCTACTTTAACATCATAAGTAAGACGAGCTGAGGATTAGAAACAACAACAATACTTTAACATCAGTAATGAAGTAGTTAAAATTATGTTTGAAAACCAAGGAAATCAATGCCTTTTAGTGAATTCCGGACCATTTTGAAATCTATAAAAATAAGCAGGTATATTTTTATCGGTCTTGATAGATAGACCGAAATTGATGAATTTCTTTGTATAACCTAATTCGCCATTGCCTCTGCTTAAATTGCAAGAATTATCTAAAGCAAAATATAAGATAATATATGAGCCTTGTATATTGATGCAACTGTAGATTAATGGTAGAAGATCCTTAATTTTAGAAATGTAACACCTAGTAATTTGCCTTATTCTGATGAAATTGCTTGCTTTTGTGTGACAACTGGATATGACTACCTAAGAAATCGTTTACATCTGATAGGAGTCATGGATACAACTTGCTGTTTTTTGTACGAAAATGATTCTATAAATAATGATTACCACATAAACTATCGCATTATTTATCAGAGACAACAATTATTATTTTTGCTTCTCCTTGATATTGGGTGTTCATTTTTATTATGAATAATCAACAACTATTGAATTATTTTATGACTCACAATACTTATTTTTACTTCTCTTTGTTATTGTTTGTTTTTACTATAAATAAGGACCACTTCGAAAAATATTTCGTTATTTATGACAGACAACAATACATTTTGCTTCTTTCGTTGTTATAGATTTTTTTTTAACTTCTTCATCATTTAGTTGGACTTCTCATCGACTGATTGCAGAAATTCCATAGGCGGTAGTAAGATAAGACAAAAGAAATTTATCACTTACAATAAACTAACATCTATTTCCCTTTTACATAAATACCAACTTAATCATCAAACACCACAGCATTCAACGACAACTCAAACCCATTTTATTTTTTTATTTTTTCCATTTTACTCCAAGTTTACTGTCCTGAAATTTTGATAACTCACTTGGCATAACCTTTTAAGGTATTCGCATTCAAACGATCCAAATATGAAACTGAAAAAATAGAAAATCAAATAACAAAAACAAAAAAAAAGAATTCGTTAGGTTCAGAAACCCACCGTCACAAATGAAGGCATTAAGAATTCAACCATTGCTATTTGACAGTGTTTAGTGTGACAAAATTCTAAAACATCACAGATTTCTTTTTGAAAGTATAAGAACAAACAATAATTAGAATGAATTGTTACGGAAATTTTAAGCGTTAGGAAACTCTTGACTAATTCTACTTGTAGGAAGGTTACAATAAATATTGTGATTTAGAAGAACTGTTAAAGTACTGGTTAAGGGGATTAAAGGAAGGGTTAAAGGAAAATTTAACTAGGGCACTCGTGAAACAAAGTTTTTTTTGGGGGGTGGTGGTGGTTAAAGAACAACATAATGAAAAAATTAGTGGACAAGTAGAGGAATATTTCAATGAAAAAAAGGTTAAAGAATTCCTCAAATAGGTCTTCCATGACAACGCAAGCACTTTCTTTATTCTAACGATGCGACGCTATCTATCAAGAATTTTTCTTCTTCATTGCACGATTTGATTGTATATAATTCTTTGCTCTGCTGCATTAGTTTTTTTTAAAAAAAAATTCTCAATGTTTTTTATGAACTACAAATTTTAGATTCTCTGAGGGAACATGTTATAATGTTTGTACATACATAAAAGTAAATTTGGAGAAAATTACTATCTACAAGTTTGTCAATCAGATGCAAGGGTATGTGGAATTGCTTTTTCCTCATGGGACAACTTCTCTTTTGATATCTTCTTCTGTTGTTTGTTGCTTATTTGAAATGCAGCATTTTTCCCGCGAAGAGCTTAAATAATGTATCCAAACGTTTCAGGTAAAACGATATGTTTAGTTTAACGGGTTAAGATCTTGAAGACACTTTCACGAAAAAAATCACGTGTTTATATTTTATTGCGTTGTTCCATTAGGTGATACAGATACAAAGGCTGTTTTCTTTCTGAAATAGTTCATAAGCAACAGAAATGGGATACTTACATAACTTTTTTTTTGAAAATGGGATTGTGAGTAAAGTGTATTTTTGGATTTCACAAATTCTTTTTTTTTAGTAATTTAAAAAAAAAGTCTGGTAAAACGCTTATTAATCCGGTAAAAAGTACTTGAAGTGAGGTTTTATATATATTATGTGAGAATTATATGGTACATAATTGCATTGTATATGTTTGGTTATTGATATTTTCACTTGGTTTCACTGAGATAAATGTATTTTATGTGTCTAATACTTCTAAATCTAAATAATTCGAAATAAATATCTCTGAATTAATTGTATTAAATTGACTCCTCTTTATTTTTAGTACGTAATAATATATATAATAGTAATTTTGAACTCAAACTTTTCGGTAGAAAACGTTTAAATTTTTATTAAATCCTTGTCTCTAATAACCACACGCGGAGTAATAGTCAATATATAGCAATGTAAAATGATGTGGGAAATTGAAGGAAATCTGAGAATAAATCCGAATCAGCCAATACTTTTGTATTTTTGATTTTACATCCATTACTAACTGTTAATAGATAACGTTTAATTAGTGAAAACGATAGCCATCCAGTAACTATTTCTTCCAAGATGCAAGAAATAATGTATCATTAATAAATAAACAATTTACTTCATTACCAATTACTCTATTTGTTTCCGAAAAATACTTAAGTTTACAATGAAAAATCATAAATATTCCTTTTTTCCTTAACTGAAATATTCCCGAAAATAAAAGAGATCCCCTGTTAATGGCAGTTCCCGATCAGTTGGGAAGCGTTTCCTTCATTTTCAAGAAGAAGCTAGAAGCAAGTTAAGAAGCTAGATGCCTATGACGCATGCGTGAATGATTCCATTCCATCTGTCAATACGACCAGAAGCGGGGGAAAAGTCGTCGATCCATTAGTCCATTTAGTGGCCCAGTGGTAAAGGGGGAATGGGCGCGCTGGACAGCGGGTCTCCAAACTCAAGTGCCTCGGTGTTAATCCAATGGCGAAAAAACTATTTTCTCTGCCACATTTCTCCGGCTGTGTTGAATATTTTTACAAACGGTTTTTTTTTAATAATAAATGTAGATAACTTACAGGTCTCTATCTTCCCACTTTTTGAAATTGCTTCGAATATTTTGTGTAAAATTATTTATTGAAAATGAAAAACAATACTCGAACCAATTTCAAAAAGTGGGAAGGTCGGGACCTGTAAGTCAGCTACATTTATCACATAAAAAAATCCGCTTGTAAAAATATTCAATACAGCTGGAGAAATGTGGCAGAGAAAATATTTTTTCTCCATAAGATTAACACTGATGCACTTTGCTTTGGAGACCCTGTTCCAGCGCGCCCATTTCCCCTTAAGGCGTCTGCATCGACATTCAACCTTTTCAAGAGTGTGAAAGTTCGAATCCCACCTATTTCCAGTCATCCTATGAATAATTGAATATGTTCCTGAAAGAAAATAGTTGAAAAATTTGAATGGCTCGAAAAAAATTCTAAATTGAGATTGTGTGCCACCACACACACGTTTCCACAATACTTCGAAACGTTTCTGAAAATTTCATGCATCGTAGCTGCCTCATATATTCAAAAACTTTCTGAATTTTTTACAGTGCATTCTCAAGAAAAAACATTCCTAGAAATCTACAACCGCGTTTTTATCATTAATGCTCCGTGGGCAAATATTTTCATTAATATTTAGTGGTTTCACGCTTACACCAATTTAAAAGCATTAATATTTTTTTCAAACGTTGATTGGAATAAGTAATGAGCTTTTAAATTTTAAATTTTTTCCAGCTTTTAAATTTAGATGAACATCATTTTTCGTCAATGCTTGAATTATTTTTATACCTTAGTAGAAAACGAGCCGAGTTCTAATTTTCTAGCACAGGACATCTGTTTTTTTTTTCACTTATTGCCTATTTATAAATCGAAAAAAAAATAGATTTTCTGATAGGGCATTATAGATAACTGTTTAGTAAACTACATACGTGGAGTTCGTTGATATTGCTTTATTTTTTTTTTGTTTAGTTAAATAATTTAAAAATTACTTTGGGTCGAATAAACATTACGATAAAAAGTACTATCTTGCGTAAAATGCCAATGAAGTTGAAAATAAAATTACTTTCCTAAAATAGGGATGATTAGAAAGATAACGCGAGAGCGCATAATAATTACGCAACGAAGCTGAAATATTTTTATAGTTTAAATTACGTTTCTTTGCATCGTGCCTGCTCCATGAAAATCGTTTTGTGTATTTTAAGTTATTAGTAGAAGCTTTATATCGGTATTTTTGATCACCGTAAAACTGGCACATCTTTTTTATTACCATCATAACACAGCATTTCTAAGAAACATCCCATTCTCCATCAAAAGGTGTCTTAAAATATTTCATTAAATAACAAAAAATGCAGGTTATGCATGGTTTTAAAATCAAATGACAAAATAAAAGCCTTAAACTTAATAAACGTAGCTTCATAAAATTTTCTCGCAAAAATATAATAAATAATAGGCAAATAACATTTTTCGCAGCTTTTAAAAGATAATACAAACCGTCTGTTTTTGGAAAGTGCTTTCGTCTTAGTTCAGATCAAACACGTTGGACTATAGTTTAGTAATTTTCAGTCTCCGTTATTATTTAGAATCATGTTTATTTTTAACCTTTAACACATTTGTTATCGTACTGCATCAGGCACGAAAACCTGTAATGCATACAGGCATGTACTGAAAGTACCACACGTTTCATCGATCACAAACGATCACGTTTGGGCGAGAGATAAATAACGGACATTATTTGCAAGATATAGAAAAGTAAGCGAACAAATGTATTCCAGAGAGAAACGAGGAAAGGCCATAAAAAACTACCTTTACGAAAGTATGACTAGACAGAAAACTTAATAACGTCACGTAACATTGGATTTTCTGTGTTTTGGGGCACAGCCCTAGTGGAGGGGCTCAATGAATTATTTGATACTTTTTTCCACCTTTCGACGATTTTGTTGGAGATATCCAACTAAGAATTGATTCTTTGAAGCAATGTTTCAATTATTTACTAACAAATTACTAATAGATATATATTGCATTAAAAAGAAATATGTTACTTAAAATAAAAAAAAAATCCAAAATGCACTAAGATTTTGTAGAAAATTGTGATTTATATTTTAAAGGGTGTTAGCATTCCTGATTAGTAATTAATATTTCAGGAATGTGTGAGTGTTTTTACTTTGAAACTTGATATTACGTAATTTATTATTCTTAAATTCATGCTTATTCCAATTCGGGTAGATATAGTACATAGAGTCAATTTCATAAATCTAATAAACTTAAGCCACGTGATTACATGAAGTTAAACTTTAAAATATTTGCTTAAAGTCACTGGCAAAATTTCTTTAACACTCTAAAAGCCTAACAGAACAAATGATATGCAATTTTTCAAACAATTTCAAACATTTTATTACCTCTATTATATTGTGAACTTATAATCTAATATTAAATGTATGTTCGAGCATAATTTTAAAAACAATTATATTTTTAATAATATATTTGTCAATAATGAAAATTGGAACTTTTATGTCAAAGTCAAGAACTACAAATGAAATTTAAAAGGTGATCATTTCTTCTAGAATGTAATTGATGATACAATAAATAATGATGATGCAATAATAATAATGTATTTTAAAACAAACTTTAAAATAAAATATTATTTAACTGAATTGATAGTATAATTTTAGATTTAAAATTTAAGTAATGTTGTTAAAACAAAAAAAAATCATAATTGTTAAAAAAAAAAACTTAACCTCCGATCATTTGACCCGACTTTTTCCGTATTTTGTGCATCAGTCTTCCTTACAAAAACCTTAAATTAAAATTTTATAATTTACAAATTTTTATTCATAATGTGCTTTTTTCATCTGGAGACGTTTTTAAGATCATCTTGTTCAATATAAACCCGATTCCATTTTTTTAATGAATTAAATTTAAAATTTATGCAGCGAAAACAACCCAACATATTTGCCAATTTCCTAGCCGAATAAAACCATAAATTCAATAAATAACTTATTACTTTAAATAAGAATCAATATTAATTCACCGTTCATTTCAAACATCAGTGCTTTCAAAGTTTAATTTAATGATTATTAGAAGAATTTCCAACAATAAGATTACAAAAAAATTCCGAAACCCAAACCTTTAACTGTAATTCAAACCATAATAAAGACTCGGAAAACGAAATTTAAACAATAATCAGTTAACCACCAGCATCCAAGCAATTCCAAATTCCCATTCATTTGTGTCAATATGATACAAGAGTTGTCGAAAACTTAAAAATCGCAAAGGATTATCACGGAATCTTTGCAAACCTAATTATTCTATAACCACTCTCAGGGGAGCTTTTCCTAGAAAATCTTACTAAATAAATGATAATTGTTCCAAAAATCTGAATAATTGTTAGAAATGAAATAATATTAGATAACTCTCAGTAATAAAAGGAATATGGTTTGCAATGAAGTTTTACATTATTAGTATTTCTTATTTGCTTGTGTTTGACGAAGTCATAACTAGCACTTCACTGATTATTGGTTGGAAAAGTGCAAATAAAATAATTTTGCATGAGTATAAGGAAATAAAGAATTCTTTTCAATTAACATACTTTTGTACACCTAATTATCAAAACCATCTAATTCCAATGATAACTCGATTGTAATTATAACTCAGAAATCAATTTAAGGTTGAAGTTTACAAATGGAAAGACAGACGAATATTAAGCATAAATGGGAAGTTCTAGATGATGCATTATTAAGGAAGCACCCATGTAACGCTGGGTATATAAAGGTAGTTAAAACAAATAATATCAAGTCAATGTGAAAGCCCCACTTTAAGAAGAAAGTATTTTTTATGACTTATTAATATTTTATAGTATTTGAGTGTTACATACACATCAAACACAAACACATTTTTTTTAAATAAATGTATGTTACAATTGTGTCAAAAGAAACACAACGATTTGTTTTTATTCGTAAGACTACGGTTCCATTAGAGGAAATCCTTTTAGCTTTAGTTCTTGATTATTAAAAAGATTTAAAATGCCGTCACTAGTAATTATCATTTGACAGTTTTTAAAAGATGAGTCATTTATGAAAATAGATGACTATTATTTTGCCTTGAGAATAAGGCTTTGGAACTTTTTTGTAGTAATATTATCGTTTTTTATTGACGAATTCAATTATGGAAGGACATTCTGTAATATCATTAATAAAGCGACATTTTGGAAATAAAGTGTTTTGATTAAAATAAGAGTAATGCACGCTCCAAATACATTTTGATATTAACTTTAATGCAAAATGTTATAATGCATTTGTTTTCGGAAAATATAAAAAGGAATATTTTTAATGTTTAAAGCGGCGAAAAATTATCTTTTATGCCTTGCACTTTTGTTGGATGCACTATTGTCTTAAAGTTAAAGTTAAATATCATTGAAAATTTCGACATATTAATATCCATGAACTAAATTATTATCTTTATACCTTGCCATTTGATTGTGTATAAAACCTCAATAAATCATGCAAAATATAATTATAAATTTATATTTTAACGAAAATATGATATAAATTTAATAAATATATGTATATTATGCTATTTATACTATATCTAATTTTAATATATATTTATTATTTATAATATAATTATGATATTATATATTATATATATATATATATATATATATATATATATATTATATATATATATATATGATATACTGTATATATAATATTAATTAGATATAATATAGATATATATTGATGATATATATAGATATATTATAGTAGAATATGATAGATAAATGATATTTAATTGAATAGTATTTATAATTATATAAAAATTATATGCTAATATGTTATAGAAATATAAGTACTTTAATATATATAGTTAAAAATATATGACTACATATATAATAATTTAATATAAATATATATAAAATAGAAAAAAAAATGTGTTTTTCATATGAAAACCTCCTTGATAAAATTTAATGCTTCTGTTAGCTTTAATACGTGTTTATTTAAAAGATATATCTTACTTCGTCTTCGATAAAATACAAGCACCTGCTCAAATTCATATTTTTTAAAAGAAAAACAATGGAAAATATTTGAATGAATGTTTTTTTCATTACATTATCTAAAAAAAAAGAAATTAAAAATAATAATTCGAATGTTATTTTAAACTTGAAGAGGGTTTTCATGTCGTTAATCCGTTATGAATTTGAGTACTTTGGAAAAAGAGTATGACTTTTTTATGAATCTGAGATGACATTTGGAAATGTTAAGGATTTATTGTAAGACGGGAAGTAATTTCAGTTTTTTTGTTTGAAAAAAAAGCATGTTTTAGCATACTAAGATAACATTCCTGAAGTTAAACATCGAAAAGATACAAAGAAAGGGATTTGTATGTAAATAAAACATTATTAAAATATGGTTCATTTGATGAAAAAGAAGGGTAGTAAAAACTTACTGAGCAGAAATTATAATCTAGGTATCATATATTTGGGATTTGAAATTGTTACAATTGTTATTTTAAAGCTTTTTTTTTAGTTTTTCACTGAAATTATAAGGTTTTTGGTGTTTAACTAAAACAAATTGGACAGCAATACTAAAAAGATTAATAAGATATATCTGATGTGCTTTGGACTGATACTAAATGTTGCTTTTGTTACAAATACAGTTCTATAGGTAAACTTTTAAGAATAGTTGTGATTGTCATCACTTTTAAAGATATGCTTGTGTTTCTATAAAAATGGGTTGATGTTCATTTAATGAAGTAATTAAAAATTGATCAAAATTGAAAATGCCATTGCAAGTCTTGTTTTTTTTAAATTCCAAAATAAGTTTTTCCTTTCCTATTCTGATCGTATTTTATCATATTTTTTTTATGTTTTGTGTATTACAGTAATAAAATTTCGTCAATTTATTTATAATCTTGCTTGCGTGGTTCTAAAATATGACGCCCGTCGCCAATAGCCCTCATGTAGCTCTAGTGCAACGATAATTCAAACTAAACTAATCTTACTTGCATAATTTGCAAAAATACAAATTTTACTTTTCATCCCCTTATCAATCGCATAATTTTCATGAAAACAGTCATAAAAGTGCGGGGTTTTTTTTGTCCCTGAAAACGTTATACAAATATGTGTATGAATAATATAGTATATTCATTTTTAATTTTCCAGTTGTTTATATTATAACTTAAAAAATTTTCTAAAAAATCTAGGAAAAGCCAACATTCCAAAGCCATTATTATGTATTAATGATAGTTTTCCAGCAGTCAAAGAAAATGTTTTTAAAAAAATGTGTTCTAAACATAAAAAAAAAGAATTTGATTAAACTTACGTGTAGTATAAATAAGACTAGTATTTTTCTTGAATGATCATTTTCAAAGCATGATATACTCAGGCAAACAATCTGGACAGTAGAACAGAGTTTCCTCGTGCTATTTTTATCCTATTGGCGTGTTACTACTGACACTGCAGCCAGGAAATATCACGGGAGAGAGAAATAGAGGGCGAAACCTCACCACGTTATTTGCATGGGAGAAGAAAGAAAGTGGTTAGGTAAATTTTGTAGACTTTACCTGTTCTGTGCCAAAATGGGCCTAAATATTGGGGTTTTTTAAGGTATGTGATTTTAAAACCGATATTCCAATGCACATAAAACTACTTAACTATAACTTTTATGATAACCACCTAATCTAGTTTAGTGTCAGAAACATATAACGAGACCTGTCTCCAATAGCATACCCTGTTATAATGTAATGTAGGCTATAACATCAAGGTATGAATAGCACAAACTTAAAACAAAATATTAAAATTTAAGTACGGGTTAACAATGATGTATTAATTATAAACTTACATTTTACTTTATTGCATTTATTGCTGAGCCAGGGCCGGATAGGCTTCCGACAAAACTGTAAGACGAAGTCAAGAGTCAGATTGTGGTGAGAGAGTGATTCATCTTGTGGTGGAACTGTAACGTAAGACAGTGGTCTCCGATTAGTATTTGTATTTTTTTTTTCTTTCTTTTCATGATGCGCGTTGGCAACATGTTGTAAAGTTTTGTTTTGTTGAATGAAAGGCTGTTCCTGTTCCACGACTACGATACTTGTTTGTACTGTGTTTATTAAAGAAATAATACGTTAAAATACAACAAAACACAATACATCTCAGGAAGTCTCGTTGCGACAATAAAAAAAATTGATTACGTGACACAAGTGACAAGAAGTGTCCTATGTCACCTCAAGATGACGCCACGAATTCACATGACGAACTCTTAGCTCTAGAGCTACGTTAATTCAACCAATATCCTCACACAACCACAACACCAGTCGCTTCACACCAGTTTATTTTCAAGACTGTCCCAATCCTCCAGGAAACCCGTTCGATAAATAAAATGAAGCACACAAGCAACAAAAGAGGAAAATCTCGATATTTTAAGAGGCATTTAAGAACATCTGCCATCGGTGTTTTGCGGGTGACAAAGGCTCTACAAACCTCCCTCTTAAGCCCCTCTCCTAATAAATGGCGATGTCAATAGCTACCAGAACTGGGAAAGCGGCGTGTCAGAGCCTATAGTATTTGTTTCTTCTGACTTTCTTTTTTCAGTATTTTTTTCCTATCGGGGCTGAATTTTCTTCCAGTATTCGTTAGAAAGATGGCCCTTTCGCAACTTTTTTTAAAGGTTGCCATTTACCATTTCTGGGTCGCTTTAGTCGATGGCAGTGTTGCCGCCTTAAGCGACCGACTTCTGTTTGTTGACGTTTTCTTCTCTTCTTTTTTTTTTAAATAAAAAATGGCGGTGCTGCTAACCGATATCGATTTTATACATGTTTTTGGTGAGTACTCAGTGGAATATGTTTCGATTTAAAATTTGTCTCTGGCGGAATGGATCAACGTCTGGAGTTCGAAAGTTGAATTCTGTTTAAATTCATTTCTGTGCCAAACTTTCATTTTTGTATATTGTTATTATATTAATCTGCTTTGTAAATAATAACTATTTGAATTGGTTTTTTTTAGTTATAGATGTTAAACCGACTACTAGGTCCTCAAAAACTATTTTCGAATAATTGATTACTTGGAATAATAAAAATATAATCCAAATAAAAACTTAGTATGCAGTTTTGTTTTCTTTACTGGTTTTTGCCAAAACTTTATTTTGGAAAAACTGAGAGAGATGAGAAACTAGTAACTAGTTCTTACATTAGATATTTTGTAAAAACTGAGAGATATGAGAAATTACTAACTAGTTCTTACATTAGATATTTATCTTGTAAAAACCGAGCGAGATGAGAAATTAGTAACTAGTTCTTACATTAGATATTATCACATTATGAACAGTTAATAACGTTTCAGCTAATTAGATGGTACGCAGAAGTAAGCTAAATGTTAAAAACGTTTTGGACCACCCTAAACCTCAAAATCTAAATATAGATTAGCCCTTTTAAGCAAGTATTTAGGGACATAAGCTCAGTTTTTGCTAATGAACTAATTTTTGTCAAAATTATTTTACATTTAAAAAATAACAATTTGTTCTTGTGGTTATATTATTCAAAAAATCGTTATTTTTTTATGGAAATTAATAAAACTTTTTAATCATTTAAAGTACATATTTCATAGCAATAAGGTCACTTTAAAAATAGTTTTGAGTATTGAGTAATTGGTGATTTTCTGTTTATGTTCGAATATTTTTTTTAAATTGATTTTATTTCTTTTAATTTCTTCAACTCATACATAAGTGGTTATTTCTTATCCATAAACTGGTAGAAAATACAGTTTTCATTTAATCGTTTTTCAGTAATAAGACATTTCTTTGTGGAGAAGGGTTAAAACACAAAGATTTCCGTAAAAACACACACAAAGTAAGCAGTTCGTCTACAAAATGTACTGAAATATCTTCATACTTTCAAATAAACAAACATATAATGAATGATATTGAAAATAGAATTGTAGTGCCTAGTATCCTTTAATTAAGACGTTTGTAAATTACTTTGATAATTTACTAAATGCGACAGAATTCATTATTTGAGATATTTACACGTATTATAGCATAATCAATCACTGTAAGATGAATTATATTAATTATCTAATGATTTAAAAATTCAGAGCCTAAGGAGACAATGTATATATAATATTTAATATATATTTAAATATTGTTTCTGTGTTAGTTTATATCAATTAACTCGCTTTTTTGTTAAGTTCACGCAGAAAAAGATGTTATGTGCAATTTTAGAAATTATTTTATATAATTAAACAGCCTATTTATCAAAAAATCAAAAAAAAAAATAATAATGAGCAAAATATATCAATTGATATTGATATCGAAGTAAAAATGGACAGCATTAAAAAATACTCACCTTATAACTGACACTTAAATTTAATACTAAATATCTCCTTAATAATTCAATATTTCCCTATGACAACTTTTTTTCTTTTCCAGTTATATAAATCGCTTATTTTTAATTCACAAACTTGCGATATAGTTAGATTAAAACAGCAAACAAATAAGACATCACAAACTATTCCTTTTTTAATATATTCGGCAAACATGCACCTACTTAAGTAACATTACTACTTTATATTCATTACATGAATGTACAATACAATAACATTCATTTTATTAATAAACTTGCATTTTCCATAATGTGTATCACTTTAATATACAGGCTTTTAACACACTCATTTTTAAAGCAGTGTAAGAATTACCATAATTTCTTTGAAAATGTAAAAAACACCCTATAAGATGCTTTATTATTCAGCAACAAAATCTAGGAATCCTATATTTATCTACAAAACGTCTTCCACAGTATTCATCTCCATTCCACGCACAATCGCCATCCTTAACATGAACCCACGCGCCACCAATTAACAAACAGCCCAAAAAGCATTTTATTACCCACCAACTCATTCACCTTTTTTGCGTATGTACAGAAGGGTGGAATCTCTCTCTACAGCATCTTTTTCCACTCGCATCCTAGGATTATCATATTAGGGTGATCTCTCATCCTGTGCACGTTCTCTGGCGGAACGAATGGCCCTACAACCTAAGCCGGAGGTAAAAAGAGTGCATGTATGTGTTTGAGAGCAAGAAAAGACCAAGTCATATCATAGGGATGAATTGCTAATTGCGGATTTACCAGAAATTGTTTTTTAAGCTTGCGTTTAGACCAAATTCTGCGTTGGTTGCTAGCTCAGGTTGTGACTTCGTCACATGATAGCAGTTTAAAATTACGATGCGCACGGGCCTGCTTTAGAGCTCTGTACAGAGGCTAAAAGTAGGCGAATGGAATGTGCCATATTAATTTATTTATTGGATTACTAGACTATGTTCAAGCCTTACAAATATATAAGGTTTTTTAAATACACAATATTTAAAAAGCATCACTTTTGCGAAAATTCCCCGTAGTTTTGACGGTTTCAAAACTTATTCGATTATATTACGGTCTAGAACTGTTTTCTTAAAGACAATTACAATTCAAAACCACTTTCTGAAAAAACTTGTTCTAAACTTTGGGGGCAAGGTAATGCCAACAAAATTGCTCCTTTTAGCTTCAAACCGTCAAGATATTCGGTGGCCGTGTTAGTATGACGTTTTGCTTGTGACTCATTCATTTGCAATTTGCATTTTTCATTCAATTGTGTATTTTCTTGATAATATACTCATTATCATGCTAAAGATCTTTAAATAAGCCATGCTACAAACACCAAACTCCATGTACGAGTACGCTGTCGCTATCAATCGCGTCGGGTGATTTAGATGAAACTCTGTCCAGGCACAGGCCAAAACTAGCACGGATTATGTCTCCACGAGCATAATAAATAACATTTAGCATTTTCTGACTTAGACTAGTCTAACTCTGATACACATGAACGTAGTCATGAACAAGAGAGCATCGACTGAAGAAAACGAGTTGTTCGCTATAGCCGTCGTGCCGGGAATCACTTAGATGAAGAAAAGCGTTATCTGACCGTTGTGCGATCGTGAGATCTTTGCAAAATTTTTTGCCAGGTCGTGGTCAGGTGCTTTGTTTTAAAAACACGTCTATAGAACTGCATGAGATGAGATTTAAAATATGGGGATTTAAATAAAACGTTATTGTGTTACCGAAGTATTTAAAATGTGGGGATTTTTAAATTTATAACGTTTTGTGTTACCGAAGTATTAAATTTAAAATTATGTGTTCGATATTTAATGTAAACGTTAGTTGTGTTACCAAGTATAGTATTTAAAATGTGGGGATTTAAATAAAACGTTTTACCGAGTATTAAAAGTGGGATTAAAAACACGTTATTGTTTACGAATATTTAAAATGTGGGGATTTAAATAAAACGTTATTGTGTTACCGAAGTATTATATTTAGTTATAATACAGACTGACAAGAGAGAGAAATTATTTCAGGCATTTTTCATATCTGTTGTTTTCGTGTGCCGAAAATGCATATAGTTGTTTTTTTAAAAAACTGTATTAATCAATATTTTCATACATTTTTTCTCAATATTTGACCCATGTTTTGTAGCTCATGTATAGGCAGGTTGTGTTTTCTTTTCTAAGTTTGTTTTTCTAAATAAACAAAAGATAATACATATGAAGACCATAATCCTGAATACAGTTTATGTAAGACAAAATAAATTTAGACAAAAAACGAATTTTAAAAATAGAAAGTGAACTTTTTTTTCGGTAGGGAGGGTTTTCATGGTATTCACAAATGAGGCACAAGGGTGTTCAATAAAATGCTCTGTAAGATTTATTGGGAAACAATTATAAGTCGGCTTTTCCTCAATAAGACTTTCCGGTATGTAAGTAACAAACAACCCAAAATACTTATTAGTAAAAATGTTTTGAATTTCCTTTTTTTTTTAAAGATAAACCATTGCACTACATTTGAAGGGTATAGTTGCAAAATTCATATTCTCCAAAGTATTGCTGTAACATATAGGCCATTTCCCTTCATTGTAGATTTCATCCAATGGAATATGCAATAGCCAAAAGTCAGTTTGATAGGTCTTCAAATATAGAATATTTTAATATCTCGAACTCAAAAGTCATATTTGCCTAATTTCTTACTTTTCTTCTCTTGCAATGCAATATGTTAGACATGTACTTACTCTTTCATTTTTAGTTCCCTAAATATAGCCTTTAAAATATTATTCATAAACACTGAGTTTTTAGCTGAGTATTTAAATGATACAAAATTGTATATAAAATAACAATGACATTTCCATTAGAATTTATGCGCAGAAAAAAAGATAGATCTGCCTATTGTGGCCAAAATACTGCATACATTACTTTACAACTATGCTAATCATTAAACTTTAGCACGTAGTTTACGAATTTAAACTCGGCAAGTGTCAATTGTACATTACGTAATTTATCTGTGTATAGTGCTTCATTCTTTACATATCGAAACATTTTTTACTATCTGTAAGAAACACATCATCTTCAACATTCAAAAAAGGAATTTGAAAATCCTTGCACTTTCCAATATTATCTACTTAAGTACTAAACAAAAGACCTCATTAAAATGTACTTGCAACGTAACTTGACATGAGGAAAAGACCTCTAAAGCTTTTCGCGAATGAATTTAAAGGAATATAACACTTTATTTAAAAATGCTTTGCATGAAACGAAGTAAAAAAAATCTGTATACACAAGAGGAAAAAAAGTTACAAAATAAGTGATATATTCTGGTGATTATCGAAATTTAAAACTTTTTATTCAAACTTTGATTCCTTAATGGAACCAAATCACAATTTAATGAAAAAATTGTGAGTAATTAAATAGCAATCAATCACTGTTCGGCGACATTTAAGCAAATGTCTCTGAACTTTAAACTTTTTTATAGCATAAAAACGTTTTGAATATGTTTTCTAAAAAACTGCTTACTGTAAAGTAATTGGTAGTTTTATTGAATAAGTAACCGGATATAAAAAATTCAAAGTATTTTTGCTAGTCAAAAACTAAACTATTTCTTTTGTTATTCGGCTGTATCAGCTATTTAAAAATTTAATAAGACGTATATTCTGTGTTTTTTAATTGCTCCTTCTAAATTATTTAGATTGGAAAATGCTGTTCTTTCAGCTAATTTGCAAGTTTCTTTTTTATATTTATTTGCAATGAGTTACAAACATTTGAAATTCCTTACTTTAATTAAAAACAGTTTAAAAATGGCTTTAAACAGAATGGGAAGTACTTGTTATCTATTCACAGTGTATATCAATAAAAACATTTGAATAAAATCCATTTCAATGAAAAAATGGGTTTTCCTAACTATTTAATTTAAAGTGATAGGTAACGCGAGTAATTAATTATTTAAAATATGTGTCTTTTAGAATTTTGTTCTTAAGTTACAAACTTGATATACAGTAATTCTTCACTCAAGTTAATAATCGTCTTTTTTACTGCATAACGTTATTCAAATAATTAAATATCTTGGGAATATCTGGATTTGCAAAATAATTAATAAAAGGACAATGAATTTAAAAGAAATATGATGTGTTGTATTTTTATAAAATAAGCCTAAAATAATTATTCCGTTTCATTATTATTAAAACCTTTTCAATTCTTTAAACCGTTTGTAATTTATACAAACAATTCGAAAAAAATTCTCGAAACAATTCGAATATTTCAATTTCAAGGATACCAACTACGGACAACACTATCAGAAAAGCGAAAAGTGAAACTCCATTTGAATTCACAATGCGTTTCAATCAGGAAAATGAAATCCGGCCTCACCCAGTGCTTCAATCTCCCCTACAATTCTAAAAAATGCGAGAAGAAATTTGAGCCTCGCCAAAAAATTACGCAAACGGGCGACATCTCTAGAACAAAATTTGTGTACGACCAGTACTTGGAAAGGTTTTGAAGACACGAATGCCGCAATTTCAAAACCATTTGACTTCAAATGTTTTTAAATGCAACTGTTTCAAGTAAAAAATATGAATGGAAATTTGGGTTTTTTTTGTTAAATTTACAATGTTTTAAACGTTCTGGAAAGGGAATAAGTCAAAGTTATACAATAAAAGAATTCGGTAGAAATATAAAGAAATAAGGAATTGACACATTGTTACGCAATTCTTCCTTATATTTCCACATTTTTTTTCAAACCCTCTCAATTCAGTAAAGATGTTTTTTTTTTGTCAATTACTGATTTTTATTTGTGTATTATTAAATTGGACTAGTGTAATAAAAAAGCAACAACTAATACCTACCACAGTTTATAAATAGAACTAAACATAAATTCTTACACTTGGGGCCATTTTTCACCTTCCTAAAGCGAATTTTAATCATAACAATGAATTAATAATTTTTAAAAACTAATTCGATTAGTACCATTGTCTCAAGTTAAAGTCAAATTTATTCAATTTTAAAATAGATATATTTGAAGCAATTTGTAGCTATACCTCAAAAATTTAATTGGTGGTAATATTAAAATATTTTAATTTGCTGTCAAATTTTAAAGTATAACTTTATAATTTCATTACCAATTTTTATTGTGTTCTAATAGAAACCGTCTCTTTTAAATTCGCATTTCGTGAGTTAAATGAAATTTAACCTCTCACGTTTCTTGAAAATGTAATATTAAAGTTTGCATTCGTGTTACCGAAATCGTGAACGTAAAATTTATGCAAAATGTAATTTTTATTACTTGAAAACATCATAAATAATGTCAATGAGTTACGCCTTCATCAAATTTAATTGAATCTTGATTTTTTCATCATTAAATTTGTTGAGTATTCAATATTATTTGTATGAGAAAGCTTTCAAAATGAAGAATAATTCACGTACCCAAAAATATATCTATAAAATTCATCAAAATCCAATTAAACCCACTCCTCATATTTCATTTTCATCTGATCAGAAATTTCTAATTTCATTACCAAGTTTCATTAAAAGCTATCGGTTGGTTCGGAATCATTGAATATGTAATATGTGCGTGACGCGTTATTTAAACATCTGAGTTATGCAAACCTTGGCTAAACTTAGAACATGAAGACCCTTTTCAAACTTTGCATGCAAAATGTTTATATGATTACGGGTTTCAGTTAATGCACTGGGCAAACGCTTTAATTGAAATTTACACATTCCGAGACGGCGCTGTAGGTTAACTTCGTCAGCCTGATCCTCTCAGATGTTTAATTACATCAGTATACCACACTTGTTATGGCAACCGATACATTTAAATGGCTACCATAACATATGAATAATAATTAGCTAGTATTGATACGATTCGTATAAATAGTAATTTAATGTTTAAACCTTAAACGTGTTTTGAATTGTATTGAAGGCTTAGAGATTTCGTGGAATAAATTTTCATGTACATTTATTATTTCATATTTGAAGTCTCTTTGGTTATCGGCATAATACTTTTGATAGTTCTGTAAATATATTTTCTTATTTAGTTTTACTAACGTATTAAAGCATAGTTTTTCATTCTCTAAAAATGAAAAACTATGGTTTAATACGTTAGTTAAACTTAATATACCTAAATATAAGAAAATATATTCACAGAACTATGGATATGGATATGAACAGAGATATGGATATACTAATATAAGCCTATAAACGGAGATGTTCTCTAAAAATATCGTGTTTATAGGCCTATTTTAGTATATCCATATCGTAGTTTTAATAATTTCAGGAAAAAGAAATTTTAGTCAAAACATGTAAAGAAAATCAATAACACAAGTACTATACGGTGAGGAAAAAATTACATATTAATTAAGGCCATGCATTTATTGAATCCTTTTAATCGTTTTTAACAAATTTATTCATATATTTGTATATAAAACTATTTAATAAGTTTTCAATGCTATGAAACTTATTTAAACGCGTAAGCGGAAAATTGAATAGAAATTTTTGGAAAAAAATATCACAATAAAGAAACTAATTATAAGTAATCCAACGTTAATCGTATTTTAATAATTAGCCATTCCAATATATTTGAAAATAAAATTGAAGTTACAGTAATAAATAAAATTATTTTACCCAAATGAAAATGTTCACCAGCATATTAAAGCAATAGATTAACAGATACTTAGTAATTAACTTCTTAAACTACAACCACTGCAAATACTTTGATACCCCACATTCAATTGGCACTAATCAACCCTATATAAGATACAGACACAGACTTATACAAATAAAGCATTCAAATCTTAATACATATTATTTTTTATAAGGGTTCTTCAAGCTCGTTTTCAAAAAATCGCATTTTGCAACATAATTATCTAAAGTTGAAACTACTTAAAAGCTTCACAGCGCATTTAAAGAAACTAAGTTACGGTTCGTTCTGAAAAATTAGTCTCAAGAGTCATCAAATGCATCAACTTCAGTTAACAAATTTTAATGTAAAAGAATTTTCCGTGCTCATAATGATATAAGGATGTTAAGTTTTTCAACGTCTTTTTCAGTTATTACGTTAGTTATTGTTCAACATACATTTCATAAAAACTTTGGAACATTTGGGAAATGGTTCATTACTAGCCTGTGAGAAACTTGGAAAATTCGTAATTAGTGTGTTTCCTTAAAAAGTGTTATTCCTTCCTTAGTGTTATTCCTTAAAAAAATTCAATTTTCAACCATTCAGTTAGTTTGATTTTAATGTTTTACAATGATGTCTTTTATTTATTAAGATAATACTTGAACCAAAATGGTTTTTATCAAACCACATACAATTATTTTCGATAAATATCTTTGAAAATGAAATTACAATGTATTATTACTTTTGTTATTAACTTAAATAACAAAAATAATCTGACAAAAATCCGATAAATTTATATCAAATCTACTTGGTTATCATATAGTAACTCTTAATGAATAAAACCGCTGGGAAGATTCTGAATAAACTGGGACATATTTTTAGCACTTCGCACCCGGGAACCCTTAGTCAGGAGAAGTGAGATGGGCAGCGAAGTTCTTGGCCCACTATGAGATATCGCGTCACTGAGTTTAGTAGTTTTAGTAACCTACTAAACACGTGTCAAGAATATTTTAAATAACTGCTTAAATCAGAAAGACATGTATTAAAGTTTAAATAGCATTTTTTTAAATGCAAATAATTATTTAAAAATCCTGCTGTTTTTGTTTCAACGAATTAAGGTAACTTTATAGTAAAAAAATAGTTGAAATTTTTAATGACTAAAAAAATTTTTACACCAGCCACTATATTTGGTTTACTGATAAAAAAAATTAAAAACGCAAACACTTTACTAAATACACTTTAAAACCTAAAATGTATTCATATTTTGTCAGGAGTTTTAGAATTTTTTTTATATCAACATAACAACTTACTTCATAAAAGCATTTTATACATTAAAATGTAATTTTTTCACCAAAAACAAAGAACTTCAAACCTGGAACAAAGAGCTTAACGTGGCGTTTTGGTGGCTCCACTTTGACGTCTTTATTATTTTCGAGCGCTTTGTACACGCTAGTTCTGACAAAACTCCATTTTCCTTCCATGCAAATCGAACAAAAGATTTTCAAAAAGATTTCACAAAAAAAATGACGGAGGATAAAAAAGATGGGACAAATAAGTTTTTCGGTCTATCGGCCTTTGGACTCGTGCGTTGCTTAAGATACAATCTTACTCTTTGATGTTACAGAAGCAGTTTTTGACAACCTTATAGAATGGCGTCTAAGTGTTTTCGTCCTGAAGTTCTTGATGATGTTGGTAACATGCTTTGTTAAATTTTGCCAGGCCTAAGGGTCAACCAAGCTTGAATCATATTTTTTTGTCTGTCATATGTTTTGTATATTTTATTATACTATACAGATAAGAAGCTTTTTAATAGGAATTATTTTCTTACATTGTCAAAAAGTTAATTATGTATTGACTTTCCATTGGCAATACAATTACATAAAAATATAAATAAATACTGAAATAAACTTAAACTATTCCATTGTAACCAGAATCTGGTCTGGAAAAGAAACATTCGAAATCATCGAGCCAAACTAACTTGAGTTGGAAAGTTTGTTGCAGTTATGGTTGTCGACGTTTTGGTTTAACTGAGCGCTATTATGTCTGAAAATGATAGTGTTGCAAGCGCACTCAAAAAAGTGTTCAAGGATTGTTGTTAGTTACCTTTGCTATCGCCAGTTTTTTAGACATAGAACTTCAATTAAAAAGGATTGTGGATTTAACAACAACTTTTTTTAAGAAAAAAAGTTTGAAAAATGAAAGTTTCAGAAATAAAAACAGTTTTCTGTTTATCGCCAGTTTAACCGAAGCCAAAATAAAAGTTTTCTGCTAAACCGTTTCCGGTTTTTCATCCTTAATCAACCCCTTTTCGAACTGTCTGGTTTTGAAGAACCATTTTCACAATGGTGAGGTGGACTTCTCCCAGTGATAACGGATCCCAAAAAGAGCAACCAATTAGGTTGTTTCAGATGATGTAACTCTTCTGTTTTACTTTTTGCTCTTCCTGTGACTTCATTGATTGTTTCGATTTCACTCTCAAAATGAGCATCTTTTCGTTTTGAAATTGTTTTTATTTCTGCTATTTATTAGACTTTGTAGCTTTTAATTCGATTAAATTTCGAGTATGCAAAGCATTTCCAAAACGCCAATGTTTTTGGAAAACTTCGGTTTAGATGATATTTTGTCTAAATTATCGAAACTGTGGGACAGCAATTTAACGTGATTAACAAATAGAGAAATGTTCTGTTGAAGATAGTTCTATTGAAAGAAAATTTTGTACGCAACATTCGTTTCAGAAAGGTAAGGAAATATTGTGTTGTTCAAAACAAATTTAATTCCAGATCGACCCAAAACTGAAAACAATACCGCTGGAACTGTTGCAACTCACAACGTGAAACATGACCGTTTTGGCTCCAGATCAATGACAGAGGACAGCAAAAAGGCACTTCTTTTAGAACTTTATCACTAAATAATAGCGATAAAGTTCTAAAAAAACTTTATGAATAGTTAAAAGGAACCAAAACCCAGTACCAAAGTTAAAGAAACCAAATAGTTGTCTCCAGGTATCTGACATTGGTCGCGTTTTCTTAATTTGATTAGTCTATCCGGTATATATTTTAGATCGTTGTTCGAATAGCGGGATACGCGGTTAAACTCAAGTGTAATGTCGCAGTGGACTGAAGCGTGTAACTCATTCTTTCACAGTGAATTGCGGCAAGGGAACAAGAACACGTGAAATGTAAACAACGGATCGGGGCGAACTGAAGTGAAATGGATTCCTGCGGTTAAAGTTGAAGTATTTTCCTTGACGGAATGAGATTCGTGTCTGTTGGGATGGGATAAGAATGTTTTTGACTCTGCCGTGATGTACTTTTTGCTGTTGAACATGTTTAACTTTTGGATGAGATTTGGGCAAAAAGATTTCAAGTAGTAAAGTAGCAATATGGGGGTAATTTTTTCTGGAATCAATTTTGTCGAAAATTCTTAAAAATTCTCAAATAAATGACACACTGAACAGAAACAAAAACAATGATGAAGAAAATGAATTTTGATAATTTGTCTTAACATATATTTGCAGCTAAAATATTACAATTATTATATTATTGTTTTACAGTTATCAAATATAATGGGCATGTTCCACGTTGAGAGTGGCAACAGTTACGCTTTTCATTTTGATCCTTTTTGAATTACATTTATTTTGAACAATACAATATTTTCTTACCTTACTAAAACGAATGTTGTGTACAAACTTTCCTTTCGGTAGAACTAAAGCTTTTTTTATGTTCGTGAATCACGTTAATTTGCTGTCCCACAATTTTGCTTAATTTTTCTTCTGCATAAAACAAAATATCACCTAAACAGAAGTTTTCCAACAACATTAACGTTTTACATACTTGAAATTTAATTGAAATAAAACCGATAAAGTTTAGTAAATAGCAAGAATAAAAACACGTTGCACGTAAAGAATAAAATAGAAAAAAGCCGACAAAAAAATACGCTTATTTTGAGAGTAAAATCGAAACAACCAATGAAAAGGAATGAAGAGCAAAATAGAAAGCTGGAGAGTTACGTCATCTGAAACAACCCATTACTAAATAAGCCATAAATGTTTAATTTGATGTTACAAGTATAACTACTAGAAAGTATTCATGAAACTATAGAAACTAAGTTAAAAATAACCTTGACTTGATATTCAAACTTTTAAAGTGATCTTTTCTTTGAGCTTAGACTTTAAGACTTAGAATAAAATATCATTATGTTTTAATGTAATAATTGAAATGTTCATTACAAACTATTACCTTAAATATTTTTTAGAATACTAACTTTTTGAAACTTCTTTTTAATCAAACACTAGTTAGTATCATCAGCATAACTTTGAAAAACATCTTTTCGTTCCTATTATAGTTACTGGTGCAATTAACTATATCTGAGAATATATAATATAATAAGCTAACAAAACTATTAAATGAGAAAAACTTTAGATTAACTCAGTAAATAGGATTACACTTTTTAGATAAAACATAGTGAATATTTAATAAAAACTTAATTTAAAAGCTTTATAATAATCTGTTATTCTTTTATATTTTATTAGCTTTCCCTTAAAAAATATGTAAAAAGAAGTTGTTATTTTATGTTAAGAAGTAAAAAATTTGTTAATTAACCTAAACTAATAAATCTGATAATCAGTTATTCTTTTT
Source organism: Oedothorax gibbosus (assembly GCA_019343175.1). NCBI lineage: Eukaryota > Metazoa > Arthropoda > Arachnida > Araneae > Linyphiidae > Oedothorax > Oedothorax gibbosus. The sequence continues at coordinate 23,411,508 of CM033272.1, read as the reverse complement.
TAAATTGTTATTTCTGGTATTTCATGCTTCAATTTGTGTGTTAAATCATCTTACAATACATAATACCCTATCATGTTTTGATCATCCAGGAAACTCGACCCGATCTTTTCTCATTCCTCTAAAATGCAAATTTTCTACGTTTACATTCATTAATGAGAATAAACAGTAAAAAAATTCTACAAAAAGAAGAGACGACGAGCATTTTATTCCATCTTTTTTTTCTAACAACAGTTGCCACAACCACCGTACAAACTTACTTCAAAAGGAAACTATAAGTAAATGTTTCATTCACATAAACAAAACATTGTTGACTCACCACACATGTATTGAAAACAATGTGAAATTTACCTGATAAAACATAGAAATTAATTTTTCCATTAATATACAAGTATAAACTGCTTACGTGATAAATTTGGTTAAGCACCTTTACAAGTTTTTTATTTACGGAAAAACCGTTTCAAAGTACACAAAAGCACATAATCATAATTTTAGTTGATTCTTAAACTAATGTAAATATATTTGTGACGACCCACACAATTTATGTACTTCTTCATAATCGTTTGACCAACTCATAAAAAGTAAGAGCATCTTAATAGATCAGTTCCAAAACCTCAAAGGAAAATATTCGATACATTTCGCCATGAATTTTTTTTTTAAATTCACTTGACAGCACAACTCGGTTTTCACTCAATTCAAGAAGTAGTTCCGGGAAATCGAATTGTCACGGAGGGGATTGAATGAAGGATGCCCATTGGTCGACACCGGAACCTGAGGGATTTTTCTAAGGAAAAAACTAGGTTTAGTTTTTCTTTAGGGACGCCTATTACTTGTTTATAATATATTTTCAGTCATGGATCAGATTAACTAATGAGAAATACTCAGATCAATTGATGGCTGAATGTTTTAGTTTTACGAAGAGACGGTTATTTATATATTTGAAGTTGTTTGTATTGATTAAATTTATGCTTGTTGGATGAAATGACTAAATTTCATCAGACGAAATAATACAATTATGTATGGATAAATTATGTTTCCACCCAAAATTGCACTGTAGTATCTACATGATTAACATTGCAATTAACTACATTGCATATCAAGATTTTTTTTTATTGAAATATAATAATACCTATTGAATTTTTATCAGTATATTGTAATGTAATTTTACAAAACATGAATAGTTATTTGGGTCAAAATTAAATATTTAAATATGAATTTCTTATTATCAAATCGTAATGAAGATTTATATGTTATCCTTCCTTAAAGAATGTATTGAATAAATTCCTTCAAGAAGTTATGACATAATAGTGTCAGTTGTTAATATTTTAGTCTTAAAAAATAAGCACATCAAATAACCATCAGATATTACAGATTACGTTAAGGGTCTAGTAGAAAAACTCACATCTTCCAAAGTATAACTAAAATATATTGTCCAGCCCTTTCATTGACGATTTAGTCCAGTTAAATTAACTGTTATTAACGTCACCAATGAAGGACGGACCATACATTTCAATTATATTTTAGAGTTTTGCAACTAGACCTTTCAAACAATAAAAAAATATCTCGACAAAATTTTCATACGTCAAGTAGATTGAAATTTATTTCTACCACAAGCAATGCACGTGGAAAAACCACAAAAAGACAATTAGTCATAAGAGTCATTTGAAGTTAAACAATACTAGATTTTTCTAATGTAAAAAAAACTTTTATGCTTATTGTACACCAAAGCTTGTACCGATCCCTTAAAAAAGCATCAATGTTTTTGTACCCTTCCGAATAACCAGAAATGGGGCAAATATGTATGGTTGTTTTAACTGTATTAATTTTAAATTTAACTTATTTCAAATAAATTTGAAAAAAAAATAGAATCAGATTTATTTTGAAAGAAATGATCTGAAAAACATTTCCAGATGAAAAAAGTACATTATAAATAAAAATTTGAAAGTTATAAAATTTGCAAATTTAAGATTATTATAAGAAAACTGGTGCACGAAATACGGAAAAAGGCGGGTCTAACGATCGGGGGGGGGGGGGTAAAAATTTTACTCGTATTAATCATATATTATCAATTACATCACTGTACTCGCTACACAGTACTATACGATTTGTCTTTTATGCCCTTTACCCTTCAAAGTAAATTTTCCTTTATTTTATAAAATCTTTTTTATTGATTTATACGTCTTAAGAAGTCCGATCAAAAGAACTCTCCATTAGGAACTTTTTCGATTCCCTGACAATCCAAATCGATAATAAATTCTGCTCATATGGCAGTTAGATCTTAATCCTTGGTGACCGACCAACACAAATTCTATAAATTTATTTAAGCTTTTCACCATTCGATTGGTCGAGAACACACTCGCAGCAACCAATGAAATTCCAGTCACGTGGTCATAACTTTTAATATGGTAGAAACGTGACTGGAATTCAACGGTTCAGTGTGTAACTGTAACTTTGACTCTGCCTTCATTGATTGTATTTTTAGAAGGTTTTATTTCCGTGAAAGTTCTTTAAAAGGAATTCTTCTATGAATGGTTGTAGCACAAGTTCTTACGAAAGCATAAACTGCTGTTTTATTCAAATGTAATAAACTTAGCAAAACGTTTTTAAATATAATATTATAAGAATATTCGATTTTGCGGTTTTCATTGAGTGTCACGCCAGAGGTATTTCAATAAAAAAAATTTTAACAGTTATTTGTCTTATTAAAATCATAATTAATTTTAAGTAATTTCTTGCATCGGCAGTGTAAGAAATGATTGAAAAATTGTTTTTCTGTATAAAATAAAGCTATTTGGAATATTTAAGAAAAATATTAGTTGCAAACATTTATTTAAAGCACAAAATTGTTAATTCAAATCACTTGAAAACTGCTGAAATAGCTTTCAGTGGGTTACGTTTCAATAAACCCTTATTCATATAGCAGAAAAACAATTTATCAAATTAATCTAACCAATAAAATCCCATTTTTTCATGTTAAATAGAAGGACACTCATTAAAATCGTATTTATTTCCTTTATTAGTTTTAGAGCACTTAAAGATCTTTTTACAGCACCCAAAGTATGTGTCAACAATAGTACAATATAGAAAAGGTGAAAGCATTTTGCTTTTATATGCAATGCAACGCCAAACTAACGTTAATAGAAAGAAAATGAAATTATAAAGGTTTTTAAAATATTTTAGCTGTATCATGACTTAAAAACAATTCTTCTATTCCATACTCAAATTTACAGTGTTAGAGGTAATTATTACTGGGAGTATTACTTATTACAATTAACTATTGTGTTAATTTAATAATCTGCAGCTTTATCTTGAAAGGAACTCTGTATCTAAGAATTCACATACGCGATAACTCCATTATCTCAGGTATTTCTATTAAAACAATTTCCCTTATATTATTCTTGATATAAAATCAAATACTGGCCCTGACCACCCAAAACAAAGAAAATTCTACACACATTCTTACCAAACCCCAAACCAAAATAAATAAACCAAAACAGATTGGTTCGGAGACCAGATTCCACGTGTATGTTTTTTATAGTCCACGGGTACTAAACTTCTACATGGTTCTGGAACACGCAAACAACAAAAACAAAAGCCAGTCACCGAGTCTTTGGTAGTCATTAGCCCCCTCATGCCCTCCTTTTACCCAAATAGTAGAAAAAAACGCGAGGAAATAAAAATAATAATAAAAATGAGCCAATGAGCAATTGACAATAGCACCGTCATTAGATAGAAATCGTGAATCTTCCACGCTTAACACAGCTGGCAGCCATTTCTATGTGCGCCATTTTTTTCTTCCCTTCCAATATTCTATGGTTTTTCTCGGGTTTTTTTATTATTATACGTCTGCCATCCATTATTTCCTGGGTTGTGGGTGGCATCATTGCTGGATTTTTCATAGCTGTGATAGAGGAGTAGTACCCGATCCCACCATACGACTTGTGGACTTTTCTGAATAATAACAGGACGCTTACTTAATTTATTGGGTTCATTGAAGTCCCTGAAAAAGCAAATTACAAACCTATGTTTATGTCGTAATATTATAAATTATTTCAAAACTATGCGTATTTAATTACTATTAAACGATGCGACGATTCCAATCTGTTTTAGAAATTTTCATTTTTCTTCCATATTACAATTTACACGAGCTTGAGTGAAAGCAACAGTTAAATTTAATTATTTTCTCTTAAATTCTAGTCATTTAACAGTTCTGTTAATTAAATTCGTCATTGCATTAAGAACTCTAGAAACTGTACGTGAATTTGAACTATTCAGAGAAGAAAGGATAATTTTAATTGAACAATTCGCTCTTTAGCCAAGACAATAGAATTCACCATTGATGTTAATAAATTGAATTTAATTCTAATCAGAAATAAATGTATTTTAGCCTTTAATTTTTGTTGTTAAAGAGCAACACTGTGTTTCTTTTGTTTTTGCTAAATGAGGCCTAATTTGGCTGATACTTATTTCCAAAAGCCGGTTTCCCGAGAAGACATTCAATTAAAGAAGTGGGATTCAAACTCGCATTCTTAGCTTCTATTCTTCAGCAAAATTTAATTCGGCATTTAAGTAAGCACAAGGAACTCAAATCCATAAATTTCAACCTTTATTTTTTCGAAACTTTAAATCAGAAAATAGTGTTTAAAATTAGACATAAAAATTCCATAGTGGTATCGCCCATTAAATCTTCTTTGATGGGGTATGATGGAAAAAGATTGTCGCGGGCTATTTTCACCAAGAAAAGTGTTTCTTTTCCTCAGTTTTGTGGGTTTTTTTATTGTTAAATTATTAAGGGACTGGGCAGGTGCACTTTCTCTGTGTATCGCTGTTTAGCGAAACGTTAACAGCCCGGCAATTAGGGCGGGAGATTGAGACGGGCCTCTTTTTCTTGAAGAAAAGGAAATAGTTCTGGAGATTCGACAGTGGATAAAAGACTTGTATTTCTTGTTGGTATGCTCTCTATTGGCTTGATTACTATTTAGATTGTTGTCACATTTTTCAGCTAAATGTGATTAATATTATTTTTTTTTATAAAAATAATGTTTTGTGTATTTTTTTTACCTAAATCAAAGATAGAAATATTCGCTTAAATTATGTTAAAAGGTTTTAAAAAACTTAATAAGCTATTAATAGTGATTGGTATACGGATTCCGAAATCATAGCCGTTTTACAAATCAAGTATCTCAAATTTAAGGAGCTAATAAAGAATTCACTTTTTATTTAGTAAGGTTGCCGCAGCAGGTTATACTTCATTCATAACTTGGAAACTTTTGACTTTTTTAGATTTATCTATCTCTCTTTTTAGAGTCTTTGGATTCATTTGCTTTAAAAACATGATCAATAAAAAAAATATTTTATCAACGATATTCCATATGACAAATTTAAATTATTGCAAATTAAATTTTAAACCACCCTGCATGTCATATTTTAGTACAACAGTAGTATTTTAGTACAAGTAACCCATTTATGCCCAGTAGCGAAAGGACGTCCGGTCTTCTAAGTTCAAGTTTGTCTAAATGAACAAATTATAAGACAAATGAAGACCATAGTCCTGAACAATTTACGTAGGACAAATTGTAACACAACATTAAAAATATTAAAGTTTCCATTTTATTCGTCAATGAAGGCGTTAGGGGTATTCCCAAATGGGGAAAGAATGGGTAAAATTAACTTTAGTTTATTTTATTTTAAACAAACACGTTGAGAAACTTAAAAATATGTACAATTATAATTTGAAAAAGCATCCATCATACCCTAAACAAACTCTGTATCTATAAAAGCATGCATCACTAACCATTTTTTTTTTTAAAAATCTTCCCTAAAACAAGATAAAAGGTTGGAAAAAAAATAAACTTTTATACCAAAAAAACTCTTAAAAAATAACCCCCACTTTAAACCAAAAGGCAAACATCTCCCTCTTAAAAAAGCAAAAGAAAGAACAAAAATATTTTAAGAGATTCCCTCGGCTTTCAGTGCAGAAATTTATGGCACGAGTATTGTCAGCCATCTTGTATCTCCCTTAGACCGCGTGATCCCAACGCTAATCTTGTTATCCCAGATTGAAGCAGCAACTTTCGTGATTACGCACACAACGGATTGAAGCTATGTTTTTTTACGGCCAAAGTTCACTTTGTGTTGGAATTTTACAAGGAAAGTGATCACGTCTGCCCTTTCTTTGCTAAAAATAGACTTTTTCTATCTTGGGAATGTAGACTTCGGTAACTTATATGAAATTTTGTGCTGAGACATCAAAAAAGTTTTAAAAAGTAACCATACAACGAAATTAATAATTTTGTTAGTGGGATAATTTCATTTTGATGGTCTTTTGATAGTCTCTCTTGCGGTAAAATATTTTTTTATCAAACAAAAATTGAAAAGTAAATTTTTTTATTCATTTTCTGTGTTGACATTCATTAAATAATAATCTTCTTATTCGACCAAAATAAAACTGTATCTGTAAATGTTGTTTCACCTTTGTAGCACATTTGTAAAAAGAAAACCAATATACGTTACGTTAAGGGTAAGGAGATGTTATTGCGCTGTGCAATTTTATCTACTTCATACATTGTCAATGGCGAAATATCACACTGTAAAATTTCGTCCTAACAAAATGGTTTCTAGTAGCTGCAATAGTTGTACGGTGAAATATTTCACCTTATTTGTGGAATTCAGTTGAACCCATTTTTAGGTTTTAGTTTTCGAAACCTAAAAGATAGTTCAACCTAAAATCGGAAATATAGGGAAACGGTTCACCACAGAGCCTTTTCAGCTACTAGGAACCATTATTTTGGTAAAACAAGTACGAATTTTTTTAACAGTGCAGTGTATCTAGAAAACTGTAAACTCTATTATAAAAAATAATTAGTTTAGATTTATTTGGCTTACATGAGCAATTGTTCACATAAATATATAAATAAAGAAAGCGGTAAAGTCTTTTTAAAAAAATTCTCACTACGCTTCTTTATTTCAACATCTATTGAAAGAAGAAGCATGTTCCGAAATCTTTTTATGGTCTTTACCCCTTGTTACATGTAGTGATTCAATGTAAAGGACATTTGTTTACAAAGTTACTTCCACTGTAGTAAAAATGACAAAAGGTTAAGAAGAAGAAACTGGCAGTCTAATGAACAAGTTCGGGTCGTGTAAATATCTTTAAAAAAAACTAAGAAGGTTAGGCTTAGTTAATATTTTTAATTTATCCAAGAGAAAACTTTATCAGTAAATGTTGCTTTATCTTCGAAATATATTTGGAAAGTGGTTGTTACATTAAAGGGATAAATATATACTTATTTTGGCCATGTAATTCTAATTAATTTTTATGTAGTGAGCCTACTAAATGTATAATTCCATGGAAATAGTCTAGTTTCGTAGTCTTGACAAGTAAAGATTAGTAAGTTGAAATATCGTGGATTTTATAAAGATAAGGCTCAAATTGGGCGAGTGAAATTGTTAGTTAGTAGGAAAATTGTATATGTGAATGTTTTTTACCTTTGAAATACTTTTCTAAAGGGAAAAACAATAAACGTTTTGTAAAAGAAAAATTATTAACTTTTTGGCTTAAAAATGCTAGAATTCAATGTTTGATTGTTAAATTTGTCCTATATTCCTTCTTTGCCAGCGTAATTTCACTTTTTTGGTGCAGAAAAGCCAACTCAAATGGCAACTTGGCTCAAATGACAAAATTACATTGCTAAAAAACACTATATACCTTAATTGAAAAGGAATGCACTTATAAGCATCTGTTTTAGCTCGTTAATAAGCTACACTTCAAACGAATATGTGGAAAGTAAATGATAAAAGTAATATAAACCTATACGAGACAATTAGTAATGCAAATAAACTGAATGCAGCAAATGAAAAATGCACTACTTACAATACCATTAAAAGATAAGTATACCCATGCTAGAGAAAAACATAATCTTTAACGCTTATATGTGAAGGATATCAAAGCAATTAAATATTTTTTGATCAAAACTAATTTAAATGAAATAAATCAAAAGCTTTGTACATTTTATTAAAAAAGTAACAAAAAACGTAAAAGAAAATGTATAAACGCAATTACTTTTTCAAAAAAATAAATATTTATAAATATAAATATATATTGTTTTACAAATATAAATGTTACGCGTTATTTAAATTTTATTCATACATTAGTATTGAAATGAAAAAAATATGAAAACTTGCATTCAAATAATTAAAAGAAGAAACTTTTATTAATTTATCTTAGATTCGCTAATTAAAAATATTAACTAGAATTTGACTTTTCCATGGAAAAAAGAATAAAATTCTAACTACATAAATTTGTATATCTTTTACTTTTATTAATGACAACAAGTTGAATAAAATAATTATAACACTAAATAATAATAAAGTAAACTTACATCGAAATTTTTATACGCTTTCCTTAATATTTTAAGTAATATACGGAAGTAATTGGCAATTTCAGAGTATTTTATTTTTTAGAATTGTTATTTATAGACTTCCATTACTAATAAAACATCCATTTTTTAACCAAAACCTTAAGAAACTAATAATCATGAATATATTTTGTGTTACTGTTAAAGATAAAAAAAAGTCGAATTACGAATAGAATTTCATTAAATTTCATAATTAATTAAAAAATGAAAAATCCATAATTGCCTGTTATTTTCATGAGGAAAATTAGTAGAAAAATAATAGTTAATGGTAATAAACGTTACCTGTTCATTATCATATAAAAAGTAATTATTACATTTTAAATGTCATAAAAACTTTATTTTAATTTTTTTTAACTGAAGGATGATATATATTGTTAATTTGCGCCAAAAGAATTGTCTATAAATTATAATAAGTACATATTAGAAGATGCTCAAAAAATAATTGTGATATTCATTATTGTTTTTTGTAATATAATTTATAAAAAAGTTTCTTCAAGTATAAATGAAGAGTAAATTTTAAAACAGGATTTGTCAGAAAGTAAGTAATAAGTATAAGATATCAAGACTAATTTTATGTCATACTTATTCTGTTACCTTTTAAAGCATATCGTAGTACTTACTGAATTTGTTTAATTTTTTTAAAGTTTACTAAGAGTTTACTTACATATTTGAAACATTGTTTAAATATGATTGATTTTTATATAAAATATATATATTAAAAATTATAACATTAGCCATGATTTCAGCATGCAATGGAACTTTGCTTCGAATTTGTATTCTTTATATATAATGTGTATTTAAGAATGCATGTAGTTCCTTTTTATGAAATATATATATTTTTAATTAATATAGCTATATTGGAATGTAGGTGGACGTTAAATATATTTATTAATAAAAAGATTTAACGTAAATAGATTTTACCCAAGTTCCTAACAACTATTTAGATTGTGTTGTTCCCCAGTTTTAAGTATTAACATTCGATTATTGATCATAACTAAGAGGCACTGTTTTTAGGTCTGCGCCTTCAGATAGATATTTATAAAAGAAAGCAGTACAGCTTATAAAGCAAAATTAATTTACAAAAATAAACTATACAAATGTCTTAAAATTGAAAACAAAAACAACTACAAAAAATCTCAATTTGAAAAAGAACAAAACATGGGCTGCTAAATCGAATCCGATGTCCCAATTAGAATTAGTATCTCAACTGAAAAAAAAATCGATTCAGCAACGAAAAATCGAATCGGTCGTCCAAAGTCGATTTTCTCGCTTTTTTGTAAGGTCACGTGACAAGCCATGTCGCCGACGTCATGGCGTCTAGTTCTATGCAAATGACACACGGTGGGCGCACAGAACACCCATTTGTTTACATTAGACGTCGGTTGGGCAGTTAAGGCGATTTGTTGTGCAGGTATAGGTTTCGCTACAGTGAACCGCGATCATAATTCATTCATTCTGCTTTCATTTTTTTTTTCTCTAAAGATTTTGTGACTCTATGTCCTTGGTTTTATTTTAACATTTGTGATTTTAGCATAAACAGTTATTTTTAAATAAATTGAAATGATTTGTATTTTATGTTACAACATCAACGTTTTTTCGAAATGGAATTTTAAATCTGAGCAAGGATAACAGATAAAGTTAAAATTTAAATCCTATTCTAAGCAATATTAGTTCTAAAGTAAATAACCTTATTAAATTTTTTTTAGATAGCGTTTTTACTTATTTTTTAAATGAAGACATTTAAACTATTCACAAACATTTTTTTAATACACTGTAAAAAAAATATTTTTTTGCAATATTGCATCGAAATCCTGGAACTTTCTTGTCACCACTATTTGAAGCTCGAATGTAGTAATGTTTTGGTAAAACCATAACTTTGATATACCGACAAAGTGGTGAATCAACGCTCCAAGTAGTGTTAACAGCTAGAAAGTTATAAGATTCCGGTGCAGCCATATGCCAAAATTTTTAACAATGTAATATTAGTTTCATTATTTTTCATTACTTAGTGTGACCATGAAAGCTTTAAATTGTTAATTTTAGCCATGATTTAAAGAAACAATGTTTCTTCTTATATTTAATTTCCAAAATTAAAGCATACACTTTGTTTTAAATAGATTACTAGAAAAAAAATTATCACTTTATTTTTAACCTTAGATAGGACTAATAGAGATTAATTTTGTTAAGGTCAACCACAAAATGAACTCACTTAACACTATCTTCTTCAGTTTATCTCGAAATATATAATTTCACTAAACGACCTCAACACTTATGTATGATGTTAATCTACTAGAGTAAATTGCTGAAGTTCCATTTTTTCATTCCATTTGGCAAGCAACCAAGATTCCTACTCTTCCGTAAAGAAAAATTCAAAATTATAATTAACCACCTAATTTTTCAAAACACTGGCTGAAAATTAATGATTGCATCTCAATTACCTACTACCGCAAACATTTCCTGTTACACAAAACCCTAACAGGTACAGATACAGTTACAGTGAGAACGGAAAATGGAAGGCAATAAAATAAGTTTTCGTCGTTTTACTCAATCATATCTCGAGAAACGTTCTTTGAGTAAACAACGACTTTTGAAAAATGAAGGAAATTATATTATAAGCAAGGCTCGTAAAATATCTGGTTTTTGAAACATGGAAATTACCCAATATTTTTTGTGTGCGTGAAGAATAATCTGTTATGTCCCTCTGGGACTGGTGTAAATTACATTGTGACGTCATTGACCTGCAAACACCAATTGATCTCTGGAGGCTTGAAGGCGTGTTTGACCTTTGTGAGGTGAAATAATGTGTTTCTTTAATGTGTTAATATTATGAAAATGGTCAATTTGCGTCAGACCGGTTTTTTTTAATAGTCTCTTAAACTTTTTACTTATTTATAATACATCTTTTTTGCTTTAAGAGGTAATAAAATCATCACATTTTGTTTTTATTTATTACTTGGAAAGCTTGGAAGTTTTTAAAAGATAGATCGGTAACGTGTTACCATCTAGTGATGCATATTTTACAATGATATCTTATTCACTTTATATTGTCATAACAAATGTACTTTTGTCTTTAATCAATCATTTTAAAGTCTTTAATTAAAACTGGTTTTCATAAAAAAAAAATTACCCAAAATACGACATAAAATTTGCACGTCAGATCGGTAACATCAACTTTCGAAACGTGTTCAGGGCTGAAAACGTAATTTAAGGAAGAGAACTACGTCAGTGAATTGTCCGAGAAGACTTTATATCGTGATGAAACGGAAAACAGGTGATAATTTTTTTATTGAATTTTTGAAATATACACAATTTTGAGTAGCTCAGTTTGGTAACATTCCCAAACATAATAGAAATCTATAATATTTTTTATATCCAATAATAATTTTCATAGACGTGAAAGGCCAACGTGGTTTCCACTTTGGAAAAACAAAAATATATATTGAAGAAAAAACAACTCTCAAGTCTTATAAATTAGTCACATCGGTTAAGTTTAGAAAAAATTCTATTAGTTACCGAAATACAATTTCGTTACTTATTTTTCGTAAACATATGCTTAAGACGTTATGGTATAGTTTTGCGCTACAGTTTAAAATTTCAATTGATGATTGATATATACTGCACTCATTGTCACGAGCACAGTAATGTGTATTAAAGAAGAGACATAACTAATATTTTGGTTAAATGAACTTTTAATAGCTATCATAATGAACTAAACATAACTAACTCATAAACATAAATTGGTGAAGGAAGGTGTACACGGAAAGTAGTAGCAACAGTCAGAAATTCATCAGAGTTTAAATATACATGCTCTAGTTAAAGATAAAAAAAATTAAGTTATACAAATATTACAATTATTGGTAGTACGTTGTTCTTGAACTGCTCTCGCTCATGCCGCCACAAATATTGCAATTTAATTTCGTCGTCAGAATTATAACGCTTCATCACATCTGTATATTGGTAATTTCATAATTATGCCACATAACTGATAATCCTTGAAATCAAAACAAAAAATGTTCACACAAAAATTTTCCGACAAAAAATCTGATAAATATATTGTGCTGATAAATAATATTGTATCATATTATTACGTGTTACTTTAAAACACTTTAGAGATGCATGAACACGTAATTGTCCTCTATTTTATCAATAGAGCATGCACAATTAAATATTATTCATAACATAGCTACATATATGAAAAAGAGTTCAGATGCTTATTTTGCATTTAACTAAAAGTTTGGTACGTACTCAACTAATTTAAAATCACTTAAAATACAAAACAAAATATTTACAAAGAACTATAAAAAAGTCTTTAAAAAAATTACCTAAAACATTTACTTTCAAACTATTAAATTTTCAAATGACAATTCAAAACTTCCCGAAAAATACCAAACGAACAATACGAATCTGAATTCAAAATAACCTACTCCTTTATCTGAAAGTTTTAAAACATTTTTCAACAGACTCGCTTCCAACACTTTATTTGAGGCCTCTCGAATGTAGATAGCCTCTCACCTCAACAGCACACCCACTTCGGCAAGTACTACGCATTAAACAGCTGCACAGATTGTTTGTAATGTATTCATGCCAGTTAACACTCGAGCACCGCCGTAAGGAAAAGTCACGTCTCTTTCGTTTTGTGTTCGTACTAGAGGACGTTGCATGAAAGTTAGGATAACTGTTGTTTGATGTTAGTGTTATATATTTTACTTTCAGTTTGCTAATATGAAATAGATGGTAATGAAAGTATGCGATGTGGTTAGAAATTCGAATGGGTGGTTTTGTATTCTGTACAGGTTTTGGAGAGTGCTGGCTGTGTGAATCTAAAAAGTGGTTTTCAAACATTGGTTCATCTGTCTGCCTAAAAGAATTCTAAAGCTCAAACTAAACTAGCTACGGACTTAAATTTTGGTATTAAAGTTCCTAGTACCTTGCAAACGTAATAAGGTTTTCGAATAAAACACGTACGCACAAAGCTTAGCTTTTATATAACTTTTTGATTTTAAAGTTATTGACAACCTTATAGAATACACAATTGCCTTCAAATGTATGCTTTAATTTATTGACTCGTAATTAAAAATCACGAAGTGTTACACACCCCTAGTTTTTAAATTATACTGTAGTATCGTAAATGGTAATTTAAGTGGAGAAAAGTGTGTGGAAGAAATGTTTAATTAATTTATGTGTTTAATTAATTTATGTCTTCTAAAAAACTTATTTTAATCGTGAATGGTTACACACTTTATAATTTTTAATCTCTTAAGGAACCTTTGTTTTCGGTATTTTTTATTTTTAGTATGTCTTCCGATGAAGGGTCTCGTTTTTGAATGTGAACCATATTCAGTGGCAAGTTGTAGTTTATTCATTTTGAAGAAAATTCTGATGTGGCAAAACAGCTAAAATGTAAGCGAATCGATAAAAGCACTCAAATATATAGATTTACCATCTAAACACATATCAATGACGATGCAATAGAGTAGCTAAAAATGACGCAATGAGTGAGTCAAAAACATTTTTACTGGTCTGGACCAGAATGGGTAAAATGTCAGCTGCAATACTAATTATCAAATTATTTTTTATTACCTGTTTGTATATTGTTATTTAATATAAATTTGTAATAGAAATAAATTTCAACATATGTTATAGTATTGATACAATGCAGCAAGTTGACTCCAGAAACCCTAAATATTATAAGCTTATATTAATATGAATAACAGGTTCGAATACAAAAATTAGTTTTTTCTTTACCATCTGTCTTCCATGGCAAAACTCAACGTGTTGAGTAAGGGAAATAATAAGGCAAAACTAAGGTACCCATTGATATGCACGAGGAAATCGTAATCGGTTACCGCGCCTATCGATTTACACAGCATACTCCCCACTTTTGAATACGGATTTTTCTTTTGTCCGGACTTTGGCCAGATTCCAAGAATCCGTATGCAGAACGGGAGTCCTTTTAATGTAAATTCCAATAGTCAGGATGCGATGTCAGCAGAACAAGTTCGATGGTGTCTTTGCCTTTTTTCTAGTTTTTATAAGGCTTTATTTCAATAGTGGTACGGTAGATACCATCAATTGAAGTTTAAAAAAATTCCTGTATATTTTCGTCGAGAAAAACTCAAAACTGCAGTTTACCTTAAGTGTAACTGATATCAGGTGTTAATAAAAAAATAACCAAATAGCCATTTTACTTAATAAAAAGATTGAAGTACACTCTTAAAACAAACGAGCGGTTTTATCTCAGTCTGAGTTAATTTCCACTCCTTTCCGGTGCCGAAAATGCACTTCCCCTATAGGAGTGGATTTCACTCTTTTTGCGGAGTGAGTAAAAGAAATAAAAGAAAACAATCTACGTCCTACACTCTTAAAACGAGCGGTTTTAACTCAGTCTGAGTTAATTTCCACTCCTTTCCGTGCCGAAAATGCACTTCCCCTATAGTAGTGGATTTCACTCTTTTGTTTTAAGAGTGTAGTAGATTTGGCCCTTTATATGATGATATCTGGTTGTTGAAAATCAAGAAATACGCAGTTAAATTATTATGAACTTATCATAATTCACTTATAATAATGCAGAGAGTTGTTATTGTTTCATGAAATAAAACGACAATGTTGAAATATGCATACGTTGTCAATAAACTGAAAACATTTCATTTAAACCTTATATAAAAAAATAATAGTAATTGCTTCAAAAGGAACTTAAGATTTATTGTTAAGAGCTATGATATAATTTTTACCATCATAACAAATATTTCTTTCATCTTATTTAGAGTACGATGTTGCTCGAAGTTCCTTTGGATGTCCGCTCAGGTGCCAATTCTCGTCCCTTTATGAATGTACATAGTTCTAAATTTCGATGCATAATTGGCTGGGTGTAGGTCTTCACGGAAGGCTAGAAATAGACAGCTGTAACTGATTTCCTACCTACCTATTCTTTCAACCGAAAGAATCTGTCTTTAAGGTGGACTTGTTCCACTCTTACACTAAGAACTTTTATTTAACTGCCTTGTTCTTCTTTACGGTATCGTTTCTTTTTTGCTGATATTTCAATGAATACCAAGAAGTATTTAACTGCAATACACATTCGTGAGACAGTTCCTTTGATGCATCTCCTGTTATACAGATCGTGAGGTGGGGAAATCGGGAAAAAAGTTTTGAATTGAACATATATTTGTTCTTAAAAATAACGCTTTCCGAATTCTTATGTTCGGTAATTGTGTAAACATAAGAAAGATATTCAAACTTCCCAATTTATCTGATGAGCAAGGTAAAGTAATGTATAATTTCTTAAAACTTAAATTTTATTTGCCTTTGATAAAGTAAAAATTTGTTATACAAATTTTATTGTTCATTTTATTGGTAAAACATACTTTTGAATTAGATACTTTAAATATACAATTTTAAATTACTTCGAAATTGAGTCAAGGGAATGAGAAATAATGAAAGTTACAAACGTTTTTCAAACAACAAAAACTTTTATTGCGAATTTCAAAGTTGTTTTTATCCTATTTTTCAAACACAAGATTTATAATAATTTGCCCATACAAATAGATGCTTACTCTCAGAAAAAAAAGAGGTCACCATTCATTACCTTTGGCATCCCAACAACTGGAATCGAACTTCTGACTCTAAAGTGGGTTAGTCCCAACTCCTGAAAACTGGCTCCGTGACAGCGTTTCGTGGCGAACGTATTTTATCTTCTCCTCAAAAAGTTTACCTCTCCTTTCAAAACTCGCAAAGAAACATTTCGGAAGAGAAGAAACAAAAAGGAATGGTAAGAAGTTAAGTAGGAGGTTTCGTTTCGTAGCGATTCGAACAGAGAGAAAAATTCTTGAAAGCTTTCATTTATTTTGTGACAAATCTACCGTGAAACGTTAATGGGAGCTGTTCCAAAATACCTCTTGTTTGTTTGTAAAAACGCAGGAATAATTTTACTGATGTTTTAATGTAACGAAGTATGAAACATGGTTTGATGCTATCAATTTTTGTAATAGAATCAAATGCGACTGCTGATAAGAAAATATTTCACTATTTAAAATGTATTGGGTCCATTAAAAACTAAAAAATTGATTAAATTTATAGAATTATGTTATTAAGTTGACGAAGACATTTGTTTACTTAAATACAGCAATTCATTCGGCATTTAAAATTGAGTTTTACTTCACTCAAAATTCTATATAATTGTCAGAACTTTATTGTAGGAAAGATATATGAATACAGTTATAGCCTAAGAAGAGACAAGTTTATGTAAATGTAAAAAATATATAATTAATTTTTAAAGTAACGTTTAAAGAGTTTGATTGAGGTATTACCCTAATTATAAATCAGTAACAAAGTAATGACTTCATTTTGTCGTTGAATAATTAAATAAAATTGACCAAAGTTACGCTTTGATGATGGGGTAGGGACCCAGAAAAGATGTGAACATATGTATCATAAGTATTTTTTAAAAATAATTACATTAAACTGATTTACATTTTTCTCAAGAAATTACAATTAAATTTCCTTAATTGCTTATTGAAGCCTTTTAAAAAACATAATATCATTTTTAATAAAATATATGATTTTGTATGATGGCTGCAATTTCCTTGAGAAAATGTTCCATCTAAACGATTTTAACTAGCTAACATAGGATAAAATTTTGTTACAATATGTAACTTAGAAAATAAATTATGTATGTGTAACATAATTTATGTAAACTAAATTCCTCGGTGCATTAGCCCGTGTTCGTGATTTCAGTTTACGTGACCATGGACTGAGATATGCTAGGCATATGCGGTTACATGGTCAACCTCATGCGGAAACCCCAGTGTTTAGTTCCCAAGCATGGTTGGTCCTCACTTTATCGACTAACTTAAGGGATGAAAAGATGAGTCAACCTCTCCCAATCCGAAACCTGTGGTATGGATTGCCGGACCTGTGGTATGGAATGCGAAGCACTACTACTAATCCACTGGGCCTTAATTTATGTAATGTGTAAATTTAAAATAATTTATAAATTATGTTTATAATTTGTTGGTTTCCTTAACATAGACTAAAATTATGTTACAATATTTAAATATAATATTTAACCCATGAACAGAAAAGATGAAACAAATTCCCCAATCAGAAAACGTTCGGCAAATATTTCGACCCAGCCTTAGAAACCAAAAACTTTCCTGATAATTTATCTTGCAGAATAAAATTATGTTACAATATTTAAATAGAACATAAATTATGTATGTGTAACATAATTTATGTAAACTAAATTCCTCGGTGCATTAGCCCTTTAGTGGGCCAGGCCTGCCGTGCCCATTTCAGCTTACGTGACCATGGACAGAGATATGCTAGGCATATGCGGTTACAAGGTCAACCTCATGCGGAAACCCCAGTGTTTAGTTCCCAAGCATGGTTGGTCCTCACTTTATCGACTAACTTAAGGGATGAAAAGATGAGTCAACCTCTCCCAATCCGAAACCTGTGGTATGGATTGCCGGACCTGTGGTATGGAATGCGAAGCACTACTAATCCACTGGGCCTTAATTTATGTAATGTGTAAATTTAAAATAATTTATAAATTATGTTATAATTTGTTGGTTTCCTTAACATAGACTAAAATTATGTTATAATATTTAAATATAATATTTAACCCATGAACAGAAAAGATGAAACAAATTCCCCAATCAGAAAACGTTCGGCAAATATTTCGACCCAGCCTTAGAAACCAAAAACTTTCCTGATAATTTATCTTGCAGAATAAAATTATGTTACAATATTTAAAATAGAACATAAATTATGTATGTGTAACGTAATATATGTAATGTGTAAATTAACAATAGTTTATAAATTTTGTTATAAATTTTACTACAATTTGTTTTTTTTCTTAACACAGGACTAAAATATATTAAAAATAATATTTAACCCATAAACAGAGAATATGAAACAAATTCCCCAATCAGAGAATATTCGGCAAATATTTCAACCCAGCATTTAGAAACCCAAAACTTTCCTGATAATCCATCTTGCAGAAGAATTCTCGCACTTTTGTGGGGCTTTTCAACACTGTCGCCAAAGACATTCATTCCTACCTGTCTCGTGCCCAAAGTTTCATGAAATCTCCTCTTTACTTGGACTAAAGGGTTAAGTTTCCTCAAAGTTTATGACCACGTGTCGGCTTAAATTATGACAAATAGGACATTTGGTGGGAAGCGCGGAAAGCGAGAAGGCATTAAATTCTAATATTCACTGAGAGTTGGAATTATACGGGGCTTGAGTCTTTTGAGAAATCGTGCCGGCCGTACAACAAATGAAATAATATATATAACAATTAGCTTTTTAATAACTTCTCTTTGGAATAATTTAAAATCATTTTGGGAATTAGAAATCCCATACCTTTCAACTGACACCTTCTGAGTGTTAGACCCTTATTTTTTCATATTTTATGCACCGGTCTTTCTAGCAATAAACATAAATTTCAAAATTTTATTAATAACGATTTTTAAAATTCTACTTTTCAACCGAAAATGATTTTAAAAAGTTATATTTTCAAAAATAATCCTTAATAAAGCTTTCTAAATAAATAAATGATTGCTAAAAAAAGTATACATTTTAAACCTAAGCAGAGAAAAAACTATACATTTTGGCCCATTTCCAGGTCGTTTGTATGGTAAATAGGTTTTTGTTTTAATTTAATATATTTTCAAATTCATAATTGTGAATATTCTGACCTGAAAATGATGTTATTGACATTATTTAATCAACTAATTATTATTTTAAAACGATTCATCGGGTTACCATTCTATAACTTAATTAATAGCTACACTTACTTAGTATCTGAGATTTTCTAGTAATATTTTCAAAAATTGATATTTTGACTTATCTCTGAATTTTAACGATTTCATTATTAATTAACTTGTAAATATTATTTATAATTATTTGGATACAAAATCCAATGAATGCAACCCTTTAACAATTTAAAACTTTATGATTAAGAGAGAATGAAGCCGAATGATCGCGGGACCCAAAGTGCCTCTGGGTTTATCCAATAGGAAAACAATATTTTCTATGCCACATTTCTCCAGCTGAATTTAATTATCTCTATAATCCCACTGATTGGGTTCGAATATTTTGTGTAAAATTATTTATTGAAAATTGAAAAAAATATTCGAACCCATTTCAAAAAATGGGACTACAGAGAGAAATGTAAGGTACGAGTCCCTGGACAAATTATTAGACGCACTGCAAGATTTCATGTATCAATCAATGATGAACAAAATACCTTTAGAAGGACATTTGTGTTCCTAAACTTAAGCTATTGAATAAAAAATACTATATGCTATACTTAATACATATATCGACATCTTTTTTAATGATATTCATTCTTTGGTATGTTTTCATCATTACTAAAAAAATACATTGCGTCTAATAATTTGTCCAGGGACTGTAAGTCAGCTACATTTATCAGATTGAAAAAAGCGGTTTGTAAAAATATTAATGCAGCCGGAAAACTGTGACTTAGAAAATAAAATTTTCCATTGCATTAACACATAGACAATTTGGTTTGGAGACCCGTTGCCTTTTGGACTCATTCTCCCGGAACATTTAGTTGCATGGCTATGATAGTAATATAGGTTGTTTCCGAGTAATTTGAAAAACTTTAAAACAACGATTAATTATTATATATTCAGGTAAATTTCAAAACGATAAATTTGTTCATGAAAAATGCTTCAGGCATTGCATGATGTAAAATTATACTTGAACTACACTTATTTGTGCTGATTTTTTAAGCAGCAATTATCGCTTTTTATATTTTCTTTTGTACTACTGTTTCCAATGAAACTAAAGTCTAAAAAATCAAATAAAGGTAATAACTTTTATCATTTTACGGTAGAGAGTTTTATACGTTATCAACTGCAGCATAAAAAAGTAACTCGTGAAATAGTTTTCCTCGTTGTCCTTATCTATTACATTTAAATAGGTTTATTATTATTAATTCATGCCTGCAATTGGAAGTGACGATCTTTTTGATAGCAAAACTACTTATATCTTTAAACGAAAATGTATGTCTTTTAACTAAAATGTATATGTCTTTAAACTAAAACATATATCTCTAAACAAAAATATGAATGTTTTATAGAACAAATACTAGTCAAAAATATTGCAGAAAACCCTCTTCGATATACGTTAATTCATTGAGCGTGAAAAGGCTTTCAAAACATTAAACTTAATTAAATTCATAAATTCAATAATGTCGTAACTTTATAACCCTCAATGGGAGTTTTCCTTTTTACGAACATTTTTAAAGGCTTTTAGTCTTGTTTATAACTTAGCATATGCTTTATTTTATGCGATATAGTAATACTTAAAGATTTACTTTTAATGCATAGGAAAAATATTTTACGTTTTGAATAATTTACAGCATCTTGGAACTTGATTTTTAAGCAGTATTTTATTTGGAAAAGACTCTGGTTATAATTTGGGTAACGATAATCAACTTCGGATGTTATCAAGTTATATTTGCTATAAAAAATGAAACTTTTATTTTTGTAGGAAAGTTAAAGTTAGTTTATAATAATGCTGTTTATATTGTTATCCTTATTAATTATGTCAGAATCCTGGTACTTAATGCTTTAAAAAGGACCAAGAATAACTAAAAAAGCGTATTTTTTATTTTATGAGCTAGTCTCACACATTGAAGAATAAAAACTACATTTTTTTAAAAGTTTAAATAAAGTTTGTTTGCCTTAATCGTTATTGCATAATTTTGAAATTCAGTCGCAAATTTGAAAATCAATAAAAAATATTGATCATTGCTTTTTTTACTTCATTGCATTATGCAAGTAATCGGCAATGTACTAATCTGATGTCAATGTCTACAGGCTCATGTAGAATAGATGTGATGACTACTTTTGTTTAGGAAAATAAAGCATCTGAATTCTAAAATCCCTCTCTTTTTTTATGTAGATCCTGTAATTGACATTCTCAAAGTAGGCTCTTTCTAAGATAAATATCTAAATCACTCCTCACGTATCCTTAAGTTAAAGACTGACATGGTTACTTATATAATCGTAGAAACAGAAATTAATGACAATGACATGCCATCTGATTGTAATAAAATTTAAAAAGGCTTTAATGGATAATTTTTCGTAGATTATAAGCAATGCAGTGTAACAGTATTACTTAAGTCAACACAAAAAATAATAACTCCACTAACCAATTTTATCTAGCCCAAAATAAATACAAAACAATCTTTCCCTCCCCAATAATCAATCTCCTAAGCAGAAGTTCTTCTCGGAAAGATATCACCAAGAGACACAACCCGCCTTGACTATTAAACAGTGAAAAACGTGTACCTCTGCAAAAGAGTTCGGTTCTCCGCTTTACCCTATTGGAAACCCGGCAGGCGTTTAATTTCCCCGGAGACTGCATACGTCCTCCTTAAAGGCTAGTGAATAATAAAAGATCTCACAACCTAATAGGTAAGGAAGACTTTAATTCGATAAGACCCCGCTAGCGTTAGGGAGTTGGATCGGGCGCTTGCAGGAGACGATTAGACTAATGAAGAACTGGTACGACGAGCTGGTCTTGTAAGATGTGGTTTGTAGATTATTTTATAGAAACTGATAATGAAGAAAAGTGTTGATTATAAAACAAGTTTGCGATATTTACTGTTATTTGGAACCGTTTATTTAATATATATTAAACATCTACAAAAAATAGCCAAGAACCTACTTACTGACGCTTTTACACGGCACAGGCGATTTTAATTTTAATTAGTATTCCAATGTTGACATTTTTTAATAAAAAAACAATGAAAAATTAATACAGATTGGTTTGAAGAATTTTTTCCGTGAATATTGGAAGGTAAGTGACTTGTTTCTCAAGTATTCCTTTCCTTCCTCCAATAGGTGATCCGATTGGTGCTGCTGATTTATCAATCGAGGCTCGAGAGAGAATTGATTTTCATTCCGAATTTCTGCTGCCACTTAACATCTGAAACATGCCCATTACAGAATATTAAAAAATAATAAATACTTTTTAATCCGTATTAAAAAATTATTTTTTTAAAACTGTATGATATGGTCTTTTTAACAGATCTTTAAAAAAAATAAGTTCTAATGTGTGCAAATAAAAGTAATTTCTAAATGAAAATACTTAATAACTTTAAAAATTCTTAATAACTTTTTAAATTTTTAACTGCGTACGAAACACTTTATGTTAAAACATGCATGGGTAACAACAAGATTCAAAATAAACTGTTTTTTTTTTTATTTGCCAAAAAAAGCTTTCATTTATTTTAAATTGTAAATGACGCGTTATTGTTTAACAGGCAAAAAAACTAACTGTATTTGAGATAACTGTATTAAATTAAATATAATGAGAAAACTGTATTAAAAAAAACCTATTAGTATTTTTTTCCCTTTTATGTGACAAATGTTATTAAATAATTATGCAATTATTTTCTCAACACAAATATTTATTTTCTTGAATAAAACAGGTGAAAAAGCTAGCTAATTTGTAATAAATCTTTAATTTGTAAAACAAACAATCAAGTGTCGCATTATTACTAATTAACAAAACCATACGTTATCCCAAAGATGCTGTGAATTAGAAAAATGACATTTCTTCCAATTTTTAAAAATGCCTTAATTAATCATAATTAAATAAAACCGTGAAAAAGCCAGACCTTTACACTAGTACAATTAAAAGAAAATAATAAATTGCATAAAACAACAAACAGAAAATGCTTTTCTGAGTAAAACTGCAAAAGTTAGTAACTTAATTCCCTCGAATAGAGTCTGGAATTTCTTCAGTATTTCTGTTGACGAAAAAAATTAGCATGCAACAGACCCCTGTTTAAAACGAGAGCTATTTAATTTCGTTCTTTTTTTTGCGAGGTAGGATTTTTACTTTTCACAATAACATAACTTTGCTGTTATTTGCGATTTCGTGAGATTAATTTTTCCGATTTGCTGGGCAATAATTGAAGAGCTATTGGAAAAACATGCTAGGTGACATTTTTGAAAAAAATTAAGATTTTTGTGTAGATGAACGTATTATTCTCTTCTT
This sequence comes from Oedothorax gibbosus, assembly GCA_019343175.1. Lineage (NCBI taxonomy): Eukaryota > Metazoa > Arthropoda > Arachnida > Araneae > Linyphiidae > Oedothorax > Oedothorax gibbosus. Next base: position 23,388,052 of record CM033272.1, on the reverse strand, counting down.
TAAAGATAACAAGTTTCTATTTTTTCATTTTCTTTAAGTATATTTTTTACAGTTTGCAAGAACTATTTTTTTACTAATCTAAGTAAAAATTAAATGTAATGCTCATTTTCTTGAAGTAATGCTTCCTTTTTGTCACAAAGCGGGGTCTCTCACTAAGCTCTTCAATGAGCAATTCAGAAGGCGCGAGTTTGTTTGTGGGAAAGAGGACAAAGCTTGACGTAACTATAGCGCCACTGTAAGCTTGGACGTTCCAGTTGTCCATTATTCTTTAACATTTGATAAAATATGCCGCTAGCTGTGTTTCCAGCAAGTAGCAAGTAGTCCGACCTTCACAAGTACCAACTAATCCCGTTGTTATTTTTGCTTTGGTAATAATCAGAAATATTCATTCAAAATATTGGAGGGGTTGAGAGAATATGCAACGAAATTGTCGGTTGTGTTTACAGAAAAGTTTTACATTTCGAATTTGATTTTAAGGGGACGCGGTACCCAAAGAATTAAATCCAGTACTTTTATCGCTAGCATTCAAATTAAACTATTTTTACAAAGAACTAACATTCAATAAACATATACGAAAAAATTATAAATATTAAAACGCAAGTTTTTTTTTAATTAAAAAAATTAAAATTTTAACGTTTTTTCAAAATGCTACTCCTCCTGCAATTTAAAGAATTTTGTAATGAATTTTTTAAAAATTTATACTTAAAAATTTAAAAATTAACATAAAATTTCAAAAATGATTTTACCAAACCGATATATCATTTTCAATAAACCTCCACCATTATAAAAGAATCCTTCTTTTTTTTGCAATATCCTTAGCTCACAGCATTCGAGCCTGTTTAATTATTTTCTAGGCAGCCCTAAATTTTGGGTAATGCGTCCCCTTAAAAAAGTAAGAACATTATATTTATTTCAATATTAGGTGATATAGAACTATTTGTTATTTATTAGACACCTTTTGTCTTCCGCTCTAAACAGATGAATGTGTGAAACTTAAATAGGGTGCCCGTGGCTGGTTGCTCATGTAAACTAAGTATCTTGATTATTTGGACGGGTGGCTTTTAATGCAAATTTTGTTTTTAAGATGTGTTATAGGAATTGTTCAGAGAGATTTGTGGATTATAAGAGTAAGATATTAAGGTTGGGGTTTAAAATAGGGCGGATTTGAATTAAATATATGTGTACTTAGTTTGCGATGAGAAAATTTAAGGTAAATAATTAAGGTCATTTGATTGGGATTTAAAGCTATAACAAAAGCATAAGATATTTAAATATTTATAGGTAACGTTATTGGTTATTATGTAGATGTGGAATCGCTATATTTAAATATTTATAGGTAACGTTATTGTTTATTATGTAGATGTGGAATCGCTGAAATTGTAAAATCACTTATGCATTTTTTCAATATTTATTTTTACCAAACTGCAATTGTATATTACTATAGACTTCTTTAATCAATTATGATGGTAATGTAGATAAAAAAATATTCAGATATTATACTGAAAGAATACAAATGCGTTTTTAATTTTATTTCGGGTGATTGATCATTTGCATTTTAATCTTAAATGGTAAAATATGTGTAAGTTAAATTCACGACGAAGGTCCGCTAAAGAGTAAATAAACCCGTTACCGAACAGTTAATATAGGCTAAAAATGAAATTTGAACTTTATACTTTTTAACAACAGTATTGCGAATAAAAAATTTTGACTTTTAACAAATTTACCAATCACATAAATATTCTTCATTAGTTGATTTATTACAATTTAAACATTTTAATCGATCATGTTACTTTAACTAAACAAAAGAATCGAAAAATTCACCAAATTAAAATCATGGCACTGCTTTACATCTCGACTTTATCTCAAAATTGCAAAGAAAATTAACTGTTTGTATTCCTTATCGAGTTACATTTAACAATATAGACTTTTTATACGCATTTAATTTTCAAAAAAGGTTTTACTGCTGTTTCTTTCGACTTATTCCAAATTTGGTTCATTTTTTTATTGTAATCATATTTGTATTCTCGTCTCATAATAGCACATTATTTCTATCATACGTCGATATTCTTCGAAGTCCTAAAACCGAGAACAACAGACCAATATTCCTCTTTTATTCTCAAACTGATGATCTAACCCCACATAGCCAATTATTTCGCCTTGAAAACACCACAACTCTGAAACATAGAACAGCAGGATTATCCCCCTAATTGAATTATGTTAATCTGAAAAGTTCTAATGAAAATTTTAACCAAAATAGCGTTATTTTAACCCTTGTTGCAAGTCTTAGATTCTGTTTCGTAAGCATTGTAATTGCCTTCAGTTGAATCGGATGTTGTCATGTATTTTTTATACTATTCACCATTTTTATTTATTAGTTAAACATTGTATTACACATTATTATAACAAAAACAAAAGATATCAAAAATATAAATAAATATTATGGCATGCCAAGGGGAAAAAATCCCGTACTAGCGAACTAAAAACGGTTTTATTGAAATCGAACAAAAACACTTAAACAAAGAAAATGGAAAAAGTGTCAATTAGCTCGAATGCAGATATGATTAAAATACTTCAAATAAAAGTAAAAAGTAGAGATCCAAGTTGTCGATATTTATTCAAAAAAATATATAATTGTGTTTTTTTTAAAGGCATAATACAAACTTATAGTTGAATTCTTATACATCTTATATCCTACGTATATACCTAATATACATTTTGGTTCTTTTCGGATATATGTAATTCAAATGATAATGGCGATGGCCCCTATTGCCATCAAGCCTTTCCCGTAAGCCGCTAAGTCCGGCAACGTGCTTTGCCAGATTTTCTCCTCGCTGATAAGCAGAGAAACATGGTATTTGATTTATTTCGCACTCGAAGTAGTGTGCATGCTTTGTAGGTGCAAAAATGAAACAAAAATCAAAACAATCTCTCTTGTTCATGCTACTCTCTTGTTTATCAAACTCTCTTGTTCATGCTACTTCGAGGGGGGGGGAGCATGAACAGAGGGGTTTATGATTCATTTTGAACTTGGAGTTTATATTTAGCTCATGGTTCATATTTGAATTGTCGAGTTCTTTCAAATGTTTTTCTCTTTTTTTCGTTGTTGGGTGTTGACAGTTGTGGTTTTTGATCTTATGATTCTCATAGACAGAAACACCATCTCTGTCCATGCTATTTCGTCAGGGGGACAGAGCATAAACAGAGGGGGTATTTCTGTTTGTGATTTTTTGTATTGTTTCATTTTTGCATTGCTTAGATATATCATGTAATTTGCAACTTTAGCGCAATCATTGAATTATATTATGTTTCTTAAATCTGTCGTGCTCTTTTTGCCTTTTCTTTGTGTTTTTATTTGTAGTGCTTTGTATGCGGTTTGAATGACAATTAAAAATAATGAGTTGATTATATGTTTCAGGTTGAATATTGTATAGAATGGTAAATGAAAAGTTTCTTTCTTATTAAGCATTTAAATCAAGTATAGCTATTTAAGATACATGTAGAAAACAACGTTTATTCTCAGCACAAACAGTTTTTTGTGTAAAAATTGACATATTTCAAAGGACAGAGAGTCCTACTTCATCAAAATAGTACACACATCTGACTGAAAACAAAAACAGTCGAGCTGCAATAGGCGAAATATGATATCCGGAAAGGGGAGGGGGGATAAGAATGCGTGGGTGGGAAAAGAGGGGGTATAGAAATAAATTATTCTGATGCTAAGATACTTTTACAAATCAGTGAAAAAGTGGACATGGAAGAATTCACTTAGTTATTGCAATTTTAAATAATATGATAGACTTCGTAAAAATGAAGTTCCTCTGTGCTCGACGGTATAACTACAATTGAGGTTGAGGAGAAATTGAAACGGTGATTAAACTCCCAGAAATGTGTAGCGACTGAAGATTTTTGACATTCTTGTTTCTTAACATAAGCTTCATGTTCTTTAAATCTGATTTTAAGTGCTCTCTTCGTTCGTACTAGGTAAGAAAAGAAGCATTGGCAAGGAATGTAAATTCCCCAGTCATTAAAAGTACCAATGGAGTCTTTCAGATTGGAAAATTTTAATTTGCTGGTACTATTAAATAACTTTAAATTAGAACTTTTCTATTGAAACCAAGAATCAACGTTGTTTCTTTCGTGTATTTTCATGTATCATGCTCAAATTGTGGATATTCTCTGGGTATAGTTATTAATTTTAAGTAGCTCGAAATTTTCTCCATGTATGTTCGGATGCTATCTAAGTGTATAAGTGAAATGAAGTTCCATCTGGTTGACTTAAAGCCGTTTATTGAAAAATACTACCACTTGAAATAAACATAATGAGACTGTTAAGCCTCGTTAGCACCTTCTACTAAACGGAGGCAGAGACAGGCAAATTCTCTCTACATTCAGTGGTGCTGCGATCATGCGTGGGTAGAATAGTGTTACAGTTCAAGGGTTATAATACAGTTATAATACCATAATGACAGTTCAAAATACAGTCTTCTGGACATGCATTAATTGAACAAAGGTATTGTTAAAAATATTTTCTAATATTTTAAATGCCTCGAAGCAATATTTCAAGATAATTAATGATTCTAACATAAGTAATATCAGTATTATTTTATCTTAGTATGTTCTTTTATTTTAAAACTATTTCATTGTATTTAAGCACAAATGTGTTAATATTGTGAGGAATTAATACAATTTACAAATGTATTCAAAATTTGGGTTTTGTAGTGAACAAAAAATCTAGTGAACAATTTTAATATATAAAGTTTAAAGTCTTACCATTAAACATCAAAACACAACCCACGCACCGTATGCCTCTCCAAAAACAAAACATCGATTTCAAAATACTTTCCCATTGATTCAAAGTCCTTTTTCTCCCAACCGACCCATTAACTCCAATGGGAACCCGAATTCTAAAGAAATTCCACAAAGTTCCAAGTGCAATGTGGTGTCCTTCTCCATTTAGAAGTAACTGCAGCCCACAACCTGCCTCAATTCTAAAGGTGGGAGGGGAGAGACAGACAGACATACTTTGTAATTAGGGATCATTAGTGATCTCTGCCTTAATTAATTATCTGCGTCCTGGAGGGGAAGGCTTTGCGTCCCCTTGATTTGCTGTGACTTGCGAATAGGGCTGCCGAATTCTGTTGCGCCAAATCAGAGTTAGGTTTAGAAGCTGTTTAGTTAGTCCGTCAAGGAGTTTGTTAAATTGGAGATATTCCTATATGCCGTAAGACACATTCATTAACAATGTCTTTCAATGTCACACTTAGTTAGGGATATACACATCGGATCAGCCATATATGTCTCAGTTCACTCAGTTAATAATATGTAAATTATTGTTGCAAACCTTTTATTGATTGCAACTAAACTGTATCATTCATTTGGCAGTGTATATAGGCTTCATCATTTAGAAGTTCTAGAAAAACAGCAAACTACTGTTATAACAAACTATATTTTAAAAGCACATTTTAAATTAGGATACCTGATAGCTTTAATAGTCACTTGAATCATGATTCCAACTACTTAATACTACAATGAGATTAATTAAGGGTGAAAGATAATAATTGATATCGTTTGTTATAAATCTACTCACTGGATAGCTATCCATAGTGCATCTAAATCCTTTTCATTATATCCCCTAAGAAAATATATTGATGGGGACTTTCTTCAATTTCACAACTGAATAACAAAGCTAAAACAGACCATCTACTTCTCAACAATAGTAACTGCAGAGGCACTCTTCTTACTGCAATACATCATAAGTAAATACTAACATTATATTTACTAGTAACTGCTATCTATTAACTACTACTAGTAAAAACTAACTACTAGTAACCACTAGTACTAACTACTAACGAATAACAATTAACTGCACTAACAACCACCAAAATATCAATGGAAATCGTAAGTCAAGTAAAATTACTAAATAGGACTAAAGTGGACTAGGGTGTACGATATTATGTTCTAGCACTGCTGGCCTACGGGGGCATGCAACAAAAACAAAGTGGTCATGGCAATTAATATGAATGCTTCGGATCTTCAGGTCTACTTTACTCATAAGACCAAAGAAGTTATCAATTTTCCGTCCTGTTCGTAGTGTTAGCGGTTCCAAAGAAGAAGAAAACTCAAACTCTCTGGCCATCTACACTTTTATATTTCCAAACAGGCTTCGACAGCGGTTTTCTTCTTCGGAACATCAGACACATCGAACAGGGCAAAAAACATGACGTGTCGTACAGCTTCTCTGGCCCTATACGTTGAGGAGACCATGACTCACTGAATCAAAACTACCTGTAACGCCACCCATAGTTAGCTGACTTGCAAGGTTCTGGACGATTTTTTTTAACACTCAGTGTGGACAAAAGTGATAAAGAAAACCTCAAGCTAACACTTGACCTATCCAGTAGGACCTAAATCAATAACTGAAAATATTTAAAAATATCTTGCCCCCAATTTCGTTTACCAAAACTTTAAAAACCGCCAATTATGCAATTTTCCGCCAACCATTAAGACCTATAACCCTCTGATTATTGAATTTGAAAGGCAGATCTTTTGATCTCTAAGGGAATTGCCGGAGTCCCACAAAGACTGCATTACACGGTTCACTGAGCGATATAATTTGTTGATATTTAGGGGCGTGGGGCAGATGACTACCACTGATATTGAAGGTGTCACTAATTGAAAGGATAGGGGGAAGGGGTTAGGTGTTGACTGGCTGACACAAATTATATTACCCCTCACCCCCTCCCTTTACACACACCCAATCGGGTAGGCTGAGGCTAATTGGAAAGCGATTCCTGATTTGATTAATGAAGTAAATTTGACGGATGGGCAAAACACGTAGGTAATCTGTAAATAAAATGCTCGATTGATTTGGTAGGGATATTTAGATGTTTGTTTGTGTGAATATATTTCAGGTGTTGAATGTTTTTTTTCTTTCAAGTTGTAAATTCCATAAGTTTAATCTCTGATCCATTTCAAACTGGTTAATATAAATCTTTGCAAAAGTGACAAAAAATTTTACCTAATAGACATTGCCATTTTTTACATGTACCTTCTCAAACAAAAATCTGACCAATATTAAAGTTCCAACGAGATTAAGGTAAGCAACAAAAATGCTACATAGACAGTAGTAACGATAATATAACGTCTTTTCAATTTCGTGTGGACTGACGTGTATTATACACAGTTAACCATTAATTTATTAATTTCGGCTTGATAAAAATGCTTGCAATCGTAGGACTTTTTGATTATTATTTTACATATGATTCATATTGGTGCATATAAAAGGTTTTTAATGGCTCCCACAAATTAAAATATATCACATCTTTACAGAAATGCAAAATTCCATTTGAAGTCATGAATTACATATCAGTTGTATAGTGATTCTAGTAACTGTAATAGTAATTTAAATAAAATGACGTTGATATCAAGAAATAACCGTAAATAATCTATAAACCATGCCTTTGGAACATTTATGTCTCATGTAAACTTTTGAAAAACGAAGGCAGTTTTTAGTCAATATCAAAATGTTAATGATATGTTATGGCAAGAATACTCCAAATATACTAGTAGTATGCAACGAATTTCTGCGTCATCAACTAATTCATTACAGTGTAATGACGTGATCTATCATAAATTGCTACGCATTAAATTTTACGACTTATAATTGGAAAGATTATACTATTTCAGCTCAACTTAATGATTCACATTTTTCAATTCACTTCTTAACAAACCCATCATTAAGATCTTACTACGTGGATCCGTGACAATTACTAGATTCCAATTCATTAACTTAAATACTCCCTAGGTACTTTTAAACCTTTAAACCCCCAAATTAAAACTTTATTTTTACTTTCCAAATACAAACAACAGTTATAAAAAAATTATTAAATACCCCAACTACTAGTTTCAGAAAACATTTCACTTTCAACCGTTACGAGTTTTAACAGTCCGTAAAAGAACGAAAGGAAGAAGAAAACACTTAGTGAAAGAGCCAGGGGCAATTTTGAACGGGAAGGAGGGGGTGGGAGGGGATGTAACTTTTGCAATCAATAATATTTCACACTCCGAAGCGCTCTGGGCGAAGAAGTAATTTAGGGTATTTTTCTACTTCGAAAGCGATTGTGCAGTTTTGAAACTACATTGTTTATTTTTCATGATTTTTGGTAAACTCTACAAAGAGGTAAAATAACGTTACGCAACTTTTGGTTTGATTTCGAACAAATGGAAAATTCCATCCTTTACAGGCTATCCCATTTCCACCTCACACAAGCTGAAGAACATTTTATAAAATTATGATATTCACTTCCAATAGATTCCATCTCATGTTGACCTTTATGGCGATGAATCGGAAGATGGTCCTGTGAAGAAGAGCTGTACGAAATGGACCTGCAAAGAAGGGCTGTACCGGAATCAATTAGTAGTCACCCAAAACCTTCCTCATCAAAACTCACATTCCTAGAACTTTTTTCCGGGGGGGGGGGGGGGAATTCCTAAATAAGAAGGAGTAGGACTGGCTTGAGCCTCCCCCTCTCTCCCACTATTGATATAAGGGTAGTAAGCCTTGTTTGGCTTTAACCCTCAAATGTGACAGAAAATAACGCACATATTAGTCTTTTCGCGCCTTTCCACTTTCCACCTGAAATGCCTCGTGTTTCTAAAGTCATGAAAATATTCCTCTTATGCCCAAAAGGCCTTTAACGTCAGACCACACCTCCATAGATCTTAGATTGTTTGCAACTTTCTAAAGAGGACATTTATTCTTCCCTTCTTCCTGTCATAAATTTTTTATTAGTTAAATGATTCTTGGACCATATCTGACTATTGTCATACTAGATTAGAGATTAGCGACAGAAACAGTAAGCCACTTAAGTAGCCTAAACTTAACAACAAGATCATAAGGAACGTTTACAGAACAAATAATTGAATTTTTAGTGAAATATACATAATTAGAAAGGGTCTGACTATTTTTTCATGGCTGAAAGTAAATTGAAAAATAAAAGGCCAATTTTTAACGTAAGAGAAGCAAAACGAGGGTTTGGATGAGGATCTGCAAAATATCTAACTTCAAAAAGATATCCTGATTCCCGGAGATATGCTGCAACAGGTGAACAAGATTTACCTTTCTACTCCTTGTAGTTCCCATTTCACCATCTATCTATCTTTATCTGCACTTCTCGCGTTGCATAACACGTCAGTATCTATCTGTTTTTATTCATTTTGAGATCAGACTTGAAAAAAAGAAACCCTGTCAATCCAAATCACATCGTTTTTAGGCATGGACCACTTTTTTTATAAAAGACATACTAACTTTGTTTTTAAAGAAAATCCTTATCAAAGTTCAAAAATTATTTCGGTTTTCTATTTAGAATTAGGTAGAATTATTCATCACACAAAAAATCTTCTTTAACGGTATAAACTATTTTGTTTTTAGTGGGTGGTATTTATGATATAGAGAGTTTAAAAATCGTGTATAATTTAGTTGAAATTTATATCCCTAGAAATACATTTTAGAATAAATAAAAACAAAATATCAGCAATAAAGTTACATCTTGGCTCAAATATTTGCCTAATTATGTTACAAAACACTTTACAGTTAATGAATTTTGAAACATTTTTCCAAAACTCCTCTCCAATTACTTAAAACATTTTCCTAAAATTGCCCATATGCCAAGTATTGATCCTAAAAAAGGGTTAGCACACCAGACTTCAACTCCCATTATCTTTTCCTATTAAATCAAGTCAACATATACAAAATCCAGGTACGGATACATAAAAAATCAGAAAGATTTCAACAATCAATAACAACACTAAATTCAATTTTTGGGCCCCCTTAAAAGGATATTATTAAAAACAAGCTACTAGAAACTGCAAAACTTTAAATCACTCCGATAACGTAATTTTAAGAGTACGCTTATTCGGTTGGACAGAGATGTTACTGGCTTATACTGAATCTGATATACGTGGATTTGTTACTAAATTTCACTTAACATTTTTAACTGTTACAATTTCTACTTCAGCATTAAAATACTTGCAAATAAATTCATATCCTACATACTTTCTACGTTGCGAAAGCCCACTTAAATCGTCAGCGAGTCGTATTTAAACATACATGAAAATATATTATCTTCTTTTTAGCTTTATACCATACGATATATTTACTCAAAAGAATAGCTTGTCTCAATAATCAAGCCTGATAATTGATTGAAGGTGTTGGAAGACAAGTAAATTATTTTAAGCGTGTTTTATAAGCGTTGTTTTACACATTTTTATCAATTTTTTTATTTGATTGAATTCAATATAAAAAGATACCCATAGCACAGTAACATTTTCAAAACGTCGAAGAACTAAATATGAACTTAAACACGTAGTGATTCCTTTAAAATTAAACATAACGCGTTTAAAAAACCAATTCGAAAGGACTAGAATAGTTTAGTTCTTACTAATTTCTGTAAATTTTCATGAAAAAATATTTTTAAATATACATTGATAATAAAAATCAACTAATTAATACTTGTACACGTCAATGCACGTTAACAATTACTTTCTAATATTTTTTAAAGCATTTCGCCTCCAAAACAACAAAAGGCTTTTAGGTCATTTTTCACTCATTTAGCACTTTCGTTCTTTGTGTAAAACTGAAGCAAAAGCCTGACTCAATTTTTACCAAAAATGGCATCTGCATTTCCGTCAAACCAAGTTTGATCGTATTTTCTGGAGTACGCACCGATGAGGAATTGATAGCAGACCTGCCTGCTACCATACTACAGGATTAATGAGAACCGGGGAGTATTTTAACAGGACATTTGCATAAACAGGAAGTTTAGGCTGTTGGCAGAGAAAATCGCCTCTGAATATTCAATTCTCCATGCGAAATTTTTCTGCTAGAGATAGGGCGGGTTATCTGGCACGGAGAGGTATACCAAAACTGATTTGAAGGATGATGGAGCTCTCGTCAAAGTGAATTCAATTAAAATTTTAGATTTAACACAATGGTAATTTTTTAGTTGAGGCATAAAGTAATAATAGTAAGTAAGTAATAGGTTGTGTTTAGAAATAATATTTTTATAGATTATTTCGTTTGGAGGACTGCAAATGTTTAGAGAATGACATAGTCGTTTCTAAAACTAAATATTTTTGAATTAATATTAATTTATTTAAACAATAAAAAAATGCCTTTTTAACGCGTTGTGTTTTTTGTTTTCAGAAAATCTTTTGACCACGAGTCCATTGAAATTACAAACTTTAAAACATATATTTTAATATCATTTATGGATAAGTTAACAATTTAACTTAACTTAACAGTTTAACTTGGAAGGTTTTATGGCTGTCTTTTGTTTGTCAGATAATATTTTGAAAGATTTTTAATTTGTTGGGGGTGTTCTTTTTTTAAGATTTTATTTAGATTATAAATTGTTAGTCTTTTTATAATAATTTTATGATTCTCAAAAAATTATAATTACATCTTTGTTTTAAAATAATTGATTAATTGAAATGCTACATTCTTTTATTTTCATATCATTATAACCTTTCTAAATATCAAACCTTGAATTCCTGAACGAAATTTTCAGTTCCATCAGATACAACAAATTTCTGACACCGATAAATAGCGCAAGCCAAACAACTCCGACTGAAAAGCTACAATGTATCTACAAAGGCATTTCCAAAGAATACAAACACAGTGTTCCAAATAGATGTCAGCCTAATTAAACATATGACGTGATCCGCAAATGATTAAGAGTGCCCGCCGGTCAAAAAGTAGAGAAGCCTCCAGTTCTGGCCAAAAGCCAGAAGAGACAGCTACTGGATGGGACAGATCGATGACGATTACGATTCCATGACATAACCTCAATCGATGGACATATATGTATTGATGAAGTAGAGTAATGTTCTGTAAATAATACTTTTATTGGTCTATTTTTGTTTAGATGATATGAGATCACTTCAAAGCGTAACTTCATGTGAGTTATATTTAATGATGATTCACTAGATTGTTAGTTGAAATTAGTTTTAAACTGTAAACAAAAATCTTAGAAATGTAGGAAATTTGTTTTTTATTTAATTCTATTAGATTTAAGTACCAACTCTCCTAGTTTTACATGATCAAAATGATTTGTGCAATGCGGAAGCACCTGGACTTAACACTATAGACAAAAGCATCAGTATGGTGAAAAGTTAATTAGTAAAATATATTTCGTTAATTTGAAAAACAAAATATTAAACATCAAATCATTCTTTCGGATGATATCATTCAAGTAACTGCTGTATTTATACAAAATGCACTAATAATTGCTATTTGAAGAAAAGCAATGGATATTGTTAGCTATTTTATTCAATTCAGACAAAATATAGTCTCAAGTTTAACCTATTCTCGTATTTCACAAAAGTACATCCATTTTTTCCAAGCATTTTTTGTAAAAAAAACCCATAAAAATCAAATAAAAAGTACATTTCAAACATATTCTTTCCTAAATCTTATATATATCCCATTCCAGACCGAACAATCTGTAAAGCTTCTTATAAAAGCAACAGAAAAGTAAAGGCCCTTCTAGTTCTCTTTAGATAAATCGATAAAATGTTTCGTACACCATTAGGGCTGTTAGCCCGATATAATCTAGCCCGAACGATCAAGGCTTGACGATCTGTTAAATCCTTCCAAATGCATTGTGTTGTTTTTTTACTGGAGGAACGATGGTTGGTAATTTCTTTTCTAAATCCGCAAGAAGGTTTTATAACTGTTTTCAGTTTGTCTGATAATATTTTAAGGGATTTTTAATTTGTTGGTGGTGTTTTGTTGTTTTAGATATTTGATTTTGTTTATAAATTGTTACACACTTTTTATTTTACTTGTGTTAGAAATTATCGAAAAATTATTTCTTGGGAAAATTAAAATAGTTTTGCTTTGTAAGTAAAATAAATTCCGTATTGAAAATAAAAGAAAGCAAATCTAACAAAATCTTATAAATGTTTTAACTAAAACATATTTTTCAAGTGCTTGGATTTTTAATTAACTGGAGATTTCTAAAAATTAAATTGCCTGCAAAGCAAATCCACTTATCTATAGACAACTTTTAAAATTGTTAACGAAAATGTTTTTAATGTAGAATATTTTCTAACAAACCTATCTATTACACTAATACAAAACCATATTATGAAAATATATAATATTGTTCGTTATTTATATTTATACTGATTCTTAAACTGCAAAAAAAACCCGTTATCTATTCAAATTTATTCATCAAAACTATCTTACACTCATCAGAAAAACAGTTGACAACGATAAATACAAAATATGCGTTTGAGTTTTCGGCTACCCTATACATCAAATAACCAAGTTTCCTCGTATTACTTAAACAACAAAATCAAAAGCCAACAATCCTCATTCTCTACTTTAAAAAAAATCGAACACAGTTCGAGGACTCCAGTGATTTATTAGGAGTATCAGCGTGTGTAATATTTATGCTAATTTCCATGCTTCTCATTAGTGAGTGTCATTAATTACGGACCACCCCCCACAGTTCGCAGAATCCAGGTGATTCGAGCTCCAGTAAACTCTGTCGAGGGAAAAAAGTTGATGGGGAACATCTTTGACAAAGAGGAGACCATTAATATCCATCAACCTCGGGGATGTTCCTTCAAGCCCACTGTTTATCAGATTGCCGCATTAGATTCGTCGACTGCCTTTGAAGGGACGTCAAGAAATGCACGCCCACAGTCGCCAGGAAAGATTTAGATGTTTTTTTATGCGTAAATAAGGTACACTATGGTAGGGTGTCTTTTAGTAGGTAACTTAAAGCAACTTTGTGTTTATTCGAGTGTTTTTTTTAATATCGTACTATTAAGCTATTAGTGGTAGTTGTTTTAGTATCTTCTGATTTAACCTAATGATTCTTCAATTTATAATCCGTTGATTCTTTGCGATGTTCTCAAACTGCGGCATAGTATATCATTAAAATGTTATTTTCTGTAGTACTGTATCTATGCCTTTTTTTTTCTTTCCAATTCTTCTTCTTTTAATTTGGGTTTGTCCGATATGTGCCACCTCTGCTTTTGGGTAGCATTTTGTACCATACCCCAGACCCAAAAAGTTCCTTAGCTCCATTTGTTAGGGTCTCCTACTTTCAGGGCCCGACTTACAACTTTAGGGGCCCAGGGCACAAGCCAGTTTGGGGGCTCCCGCAACATACATTAATCCGTCCATGAAAAGGATTTTTTTTTCATTTTAAAATTGTATGAATAAATAACCTTTATTATATTAAGTACGCATGTAAGCATTGCTTTTTTATATACAATTTTTTTATACATACATAAGATATAACATCAGATACCTATTGAATCATGTCAAATCATTTTATCTACATACATAATTTTTTTTCATTTGATCACATGGCTGAGGCAGTTAATTTATAAAATTAACAAGGAATAAAAAAAATAGTGGCCTGCGTATAAAAAATTAATAGTACTTTGGTTCAATTGTATTATGTTTATTATTATTTTTTTCGTTGTGGCAACTATTTTCCCCCAATATTATTCTTTTAAGAAAATTTGTGGGCCCTCTTAAAGTGGGGGCCCTGGACACGTGCCCCGTTTGCCCTGCCGGAAATCAGGCTCTGCCTACTTTAGTGATAAAGTCAACCAGGTCCCTGATAGAGCTAAGGTGTAACTCTTTATCATTAATGATACCTAAAGTTATCAATCGAGTATGGGCAAGGGCATCACATTCAAATATGATGTGATGTGCCGTTTCCTCTTTGTTATGACATTTTCTACATGTAGGTCTTTGTTGAAAAAGTCCCATCGTATGAAGATGTTTTTTGAAATGATAGTGCCCTGTGATAAAGCCCACAATTATTTGTATCTTCAGTTTTAGGTATCTAAGAATTTTAGAAAAAATTCTTGCTGATGATCCTTTGATCATGCTTTTAGAGTGTTTTTGTCCTGGGGAGTTGATCCACTCTTTGTTCATTTCTTGTTTTTCCCACTTAAGGAGAACACCTCCCGCGGTCTTCAAATTGATGCCACAGAAGGGTTCTGCCCCTATTGGTTGAAGGACGATCCCTGTCTTGCAAGTTCGTCAGCCCTTTCGTTTCCTTTGATACCTTTGTGTCCTGGCACCCATACAAGAGTTATCTTGTTATTGAATGCCAGTTCTTCTATTAGGTTTCTACATTCCATAACAACCTTGGAGTTAATTTGGAATGACTTGAGTGCTTTTAGGGCTGCTTGACTGTCACTATACATGAGAATCCGCTTACCTATGTAGCCTTTTCTGATATTTATCTGTAGACAGTCAATGATGGCTAGAACCTCCGCCTGGAAGACTGTGGCATACTTCCCAAGACCTCTGAAGAGGTTTATTCTCGGTGATGTACCATGTACTCCCAGTCCTGAAATGTTATCTTTCTTCGATCCATCTATGAACCAGATAACATCGTTGTTTGTTTGATTAAACGTGTAATCATTCCATTCTTCCCTGGTGGGAATGACCACCTCAAACGGTCTTTCAAACACGTAAGTTCTTTCCATGATGTCCGAGGGCATCAGGAGGGTGGTTTTTTCCAATTAGATTGTAGTCACATGAAATCTACGGTCACATGAAATCTAAGGTCGATGTGATATATGTGCTAATTTATTATAGCATCAAATAGAGATGCGAATCATGTTTGACAAAGAGATAACCATCAATATGCATGGATATTTCTTCAATCATATTTATCATGTTACGCATTGTTTTCGTCGATTGCATTTGAAGGGGCGTCTAAGAATGCACATGCACAGTCTCGCTAGGATATATTTTAAGTTATTTCTCTACGTAAATAAAGTACTATGGTAAATGAATTGTAGTACTAAAAGCAACTTGAATTGGGTTTAGTGGGAAAGGGGCTATGACATCCTCTTATCGACCTGTTATAGTTAGTAGTAGTTGTTTGAATTTGTTCGGATTTAACCTAAAACTCCTGCTCTTTATAATCCGTCAATTCCATGCAATGATCCCAATGTAAGTAATGTGATACACTCTACTGTTATTTTGTCAGGTAACATCTATGAATTTTTTTCTCCCGAATCAAGTTGATGTCATGGAAAATAAACATTGTTATGTGTTTAGATCTATATACTATACTTATACATCAAATGCTGATATGAATTATCTTTAACAAAGAAAATTCTATTAATATTCATGAACCGATGCGGAATAGAAGCGATGTTCCTTTTTAAGCCCACTTTTTATCAGGTTGTGCATTAATATCATCGACTGCATTGAGAATATCATCGAATGCGTTTAAAGAGATGCAAATAAATGTATGCCCATCACAGCCCCAAAAGAGATTTAGAGATTTTGGTATGTGTAGATAAGTACTACTGTATTTTTTGCGAAACGAAAAGCAACTCAGAGTGTGTTGGTTATTTCATTACATTGATCTATACCAGAACATCAAGCTTTTAGCAAATGTTAGTTAGCAGTAGTAATTAGAATTACTTCAGCTGTTATTTTCTGCAGTAACATCGATGATTTGTTTTTGGTCTAATTATACTGTAGTCATATGAAATCTATGTTGTTACGCGATTAAGTCTATATGCTACTTTTTTATAGCATCAAATGCAGATGCGACAAAGAAAATTAAATCAATAGCCATCAAACGCTTATAATGGAAAAGACTTTTCAAATTCAAAAAAAATACGATCCGATTAAAAGAATATAAAAATTTATTGCATAATAAAAGAGTAACGAATAATCTTTTTAAGATTATATAGTTAACAAATATCTGAAAATAATTTTAACTTTAAATAACACTTTTATTAATTTTAATAATTTTAAATTTAGTAGAATATAGAAATTTATCACTTTGATTTCTTTACTTAATTTTTATAGTATGTTATTTGTATAGTTATTTTACTGTTATGTGTCTTATACCTCTTATCTTAGATATATTACTCATCTAAAAATAAATATATTTCCATTAAAAAAACAAGGGAAGTTTTAACGCGATTAATTGTTCACAGCAACTTCTTTACCGTCGTGCAACTGCATCTTTTTTTAAGTAGTTGTTGCAGAAAAAAGTTGCAAGAAACTCATTGTTAGAATGAATATCACACTATCTGTGCTCTTGCGTTATTGTGAACACATTAAAAAAAACACTGTTTTTCTAAAACTGTCTTGGAAAACTCTTGTTTTGTTTCTTGATGACTCAAAACATTCGTATCCAAAGCTCAAAATGAAAAAAGTTCATTCCAAGGAGTGCCCATTGCAGCACTCGTCTTCCCAATTACTTTAGGGTGAACAATTCTAGAACCTTAAATTCCAAAAGGTCTTGTAAAAATAGGAATATAAAAAGAAATTACACAGAATAGAAGAAACATTTACTTGTACAAATTGTTATACTTTATAAAATGTTATACTATTTGTTGAATTTCTAAATAAATGTTTCTTTACAATAAACCCAAATAGATGATGCACAGTAAAACGATCTTCCACAACACTGGTGGCATCAAGTGCTGCCTCCAGGTTTACGGAAGAACGTTCCAGCACAAAATGGAGTAAACTTACTCGAAAACGAATTGACTTTACACTGCAAATAGGAGTAATATTACACCTCAGTCTTATACTACAAAAAAGTTTTTTTTAAAAATGAGTGGAGGGATTTGTGCCTCTGAATTTGGTGAAACTTAAAGCTTTTACTACCATATAACATTTCGCATACCGATGTAAAAAATTAGTTGAATCTCCATGTCGAACAGTCCCTTGCGGCAAGATTACACTCCCTATTCAACGCCGGCTTGCTAGAATCTGCAATTTTTCATAATCATTTTCGTTTCACAACATTTGCTATTGCGCGTGCACTTTCAGTGTATTGAAACTTTGTAACAAGTTATAGTGCGTAACTCAGTGTTGTGTGATACGCTCATCTTATGTCAGCTTACTCCAAAGTTGGTTTAAAGTTACACCAAAAAACATGGCAACGTTGCACATTTTTTTCCAGTGTATACTGATAATATAGATATAAAATAACATCCACGTAACCAACATATTTGTAACATCCATTTTTTTTGGATGTGTGTAAAATGAAGAATCGTACCATCAAGGCCGATATTACCGAGATCAGTTAATTGTTTTACAGCTGATAATTACGTCATCTCAGTTGCAGACATTTTTTAATTCTAATTTAGGATGCGTTGTTTGGATTATTTTTAAATGATATTCTCAGAACAGTGGCGAATGCCTCATTGTTTCAGTGATAACAACCTTATTATGATTTATTGTATAATTTAATGTACAGCTATTATATGAAGTATAGTAAAATTCGTAACCACAGACTGAATTTCTCTAGAACCTACCATCTTTTACTCAAGGACACCCGTAAACCTCAATCACTTTATGAACCCTATATGTCTGATTGCTGGCTTATAGTGTTACGCCTTGCAACAATGATTCATAGCCCGACAAAAAGCACTCCAAATATTGCTCTTCTTTTTTTTTCGCCCATGCTTTTCCATGTTTAATGTTCTTTGGTATTGGCGGATTAGTCGTTGTGATCTCCGGGATACCATTTTTATCGGGTTTATGACCACTTAGATTGGGCAATGCTTTCCAAGCTTTCGGACGCCCTTAGGAGTCAGGAAATACCTTAGCATTTGTGAATAAAGAAGATATACCATAGATACGTTTAAGTTGATTTTGGCAAATAAATTTCAGATTTGCCTACCTATTATCAGATATTAAAATTGTACTTCCTATTCAGTGTGTATTTCCATAAATCTTTTAAGCTTTCCGCCTACGTTAAAATACCTATTCTTCATGAAGTTCGATACTATTTTTATTTAGCTTTATACTACAATTATTTTGTTTCCAAAATTGCCAGAAGTTTAATTTTACGCCGTCTAGAAACGAAGTTATGATTATTTTAATAATTAATAAAAGTCTTATTTCAAAAATGTAAATGTAAATTTTTCTTTAAAAACTCACGTAAAACAGGATTTCTCAAAAAGTTTTATAGATATCTTCACCAATTTTTTCCAGTATATTCATAAAACCATTTTACAGGCAATGAACTAGAATCATAGGATTCTATATTTAATTTCATTTTTATAGCTGTTTTTCGAAGTAACAATTTTCAAAAAAAAATCAATTTTTAACGAAAACCTTGAGTATTGTGTTTCGATGAATAATAACTTTTTCCCTTTTCAATATATCTCTTAGATTTTAGTTCATTGCCTTTAGCAAGGTTAGCACTGTAACATAGTAAAAGGAAATTTGGTTATCTTACGTATTTTTTATGAAATCAGGTTTCTCGTAATGGCGTTTTACTCCCAAATTTAACAACAAAATAGCTCAAAATTTATTAAAGAAGAGTTTGTATTCTAGATTTTTTTTTACTTTTCAGTATATTTTATGTATATATGTGTTAAATATATATTCAAATGCTCTTAAAAATAACGTTTTTCAAAAAAAAATTGTCTCGAACGTAGGCGGATACCTTAACTTATTTTATAATACACCAAAACACTCAAACTTGTATGGGTACTTTATACATTATTACATTAAATATAACATCTAATTATAAATAAACAATTTTACTTATTGTAATAATATTATACCAGCGCAACTAAATAATGCTAAACATCGAGAAAGCACCCTGAAACTTAATAGGCATTGTGTGGCTAAATAAAATGTATATTCAAATGAAACCCCATCCTTACACTAGTCTTCAGTAGGATTCATTTAGGACAAAAAGCAATTACCTAGAGAAGAATTAAAACCTGTCCTCCGTAAAATATAGGTCTGTGAGCGTGAGTACCTTTAATGTACTTTCTATTGTTTTTTTTTCTCTAAACTGAATTATTTTACTGGGGATTTTGGATAACCAGTTCTTTTTATTGCAATTTTTTGTATGAACGTGAAATATCAAATATTTGCTTACACTAAGGAGTGCACAAGGAATTTATTTAATTCTGGGATAAGTGCTTTATTCTTTTGGTTGTTTTATTGTTTGTTTGTATGAATTTTGTATTAAATGATCAAGTACTAACAACTTATCACAGTATAATCAAAAACCTATTAAATCTTCTTTGAGCCATTTTTAGTATTTTACTCTTGAAGCGATTAATTGCTTAAGTAATTGGTTAAAGAATATTTTAAACATCATTATCGTTTTTTAATACTAGTCCCTTAGACTCCTCTAGCTAGTTCCCTCGTTATTTCCGAATGATATTGGAATGATAATAAAAACTCTTTTCGGTGCGTCTGTAAGAAATTTATGAGGATCATGTATATTTCCAATATATATTATACACAAACGAAAAACACACTTTGTACTTT
This sequence comes from Oedothorax gibbosus, assembly GCA_019343175.1. Classification (NCBI taxonomy): domain Eukaryota; kingdom Metazoa; phylum Arthropoda; class Arachnida; order Araneae; family Linyphiidae; genus Oedothorax; species Oedothorax gibbosus. Next base: position 23,367,741 of record CM033272.1, on the reverse strand, counting down.
TCCATTTCGTGGGCGCAAGCCAAAAATTTACAACCGCCTTCAAACGGAATATTTCCTATGGTAACCTTTAACTAACAGTGTATAGTTTTTTAAATGTATTTATTGTGTTTTGTCACCAGAAAATTCTGTTTGTCGCCATAGATTGCTTTTAGCGATATTGTGAGCATTTTTAAATAAAAACGTTAAGTTTTTAATATTCGTATCTTAATTTGTCCTACATATATTGTTCAGAAATGATTCATTTGTCTTAGACTTTGTTTCATTGGATAAGCTCAATTTCACATGGCAATTTTCTTACCAATCGTCGTTAATGGATTAAATAACAGGTGGAAAGATGGGTACGTTCTTTTCTTTTGAATCGGTAGTAAAATAGTGTTAGCACTCGTAAGAAAAAATTACGACAGGGCTGATAATTAAACAACGCTGCAAATGAGAATGAAAGGGGAACAGTCAAGCGATTGAAATGCTGCCTAAACACAATAAAAATGTGTCCAAGTCTGTTTCTCAATTAACGAAATTTATGACAATTGTTTTAGTGTTTTTTGGGCATTGCTACTGTTTTTAGACCGTGTAGTTTATTGCTTCAGGGAATTTATAAACGTTATCGTTGCTAAGTGCAAAATGAAAGAGATTTTTTTTTAAATTAACTGGTTTTTATGCAGCAACTAAATGAATTGCAATTAAAATACAAAGTCGATTTTTAATTATTTTAGTCGCGTACCATAAATTTCAGTTGCATTTTTTTTTTTTCGTGAATGGGTCGACTATTTATTTTTTTTAGTAAGAATACATGGTAGGTTTTTTTTTCCTTCGACAGGGTTCTTTAAAAATGCTTTCACTCTTACCGTTTATTTAAACTTTTCACGGCCATATATACTTTTTACGCTTGCCAATACATAATTATATATTTTTAAACCACTCCTTTAGCTCGTCTTTTCCTTACAATACCACTTGCATTTGTTGTAATACAATGATTATGCTGGTTGTATTTATCGCACAATATATGTTCGTACCATTCGTATTTTAAACCTTTTTTTGTGTGACGAGGAATAATTTCATTAGTGATTGTATTCTATAATAATAAAATGTATCTGAAACAGTTATTTTTTATGTTTATTTTTATAATTCCATAACACTAACTAAAAAAGTTCTTAGAATATAATTGAATTATTTATGCACAAAATAATTTCAACCCACTAAAAAACCTACAGTTAAATTTTGTAGTCTAAGCAAATTCTCCTAAAACACTGCTTCGTAGTATGAAATAAATAGAAAGTAATATGAAAAACACATTAGCCTTCATCTAATGAGCTAAACCACTTCCGAAAATGTTTAAACTGGGATTTTTAAATGTTTCACATAAAAAAAAAATAAACAAATATAAGGGATCGAATATTGTTTTCAACATTGCCATCTTACAGTTGGCAGCAGCCAAAAATCTTGCGAAATCCGCTGTATTTTAAAAGGCTGGTGCACAATAAATCTGCTATCGTTTAAAGTCCTTTGCCATTTACGATAGTTGAGTTGGTTGCCCACTCAGGCACAGCCAACCCAAATAATATAAGGTCAGAGAAGCCTCTGTGAAATAACATTAGTCGTCTTCTTTTTGTATAATTGATTGTTTCAAAGAGGAAGATGAAACCTGCTCGCGCGCTTTTCGAGTTCCAAACATATTTCGAGAGCAGGTTTATACGTCTTCAGAACAGCAGACAATCCGAAAAAGACGGATAGCTCTTCTCTGGTCTTGAGAAGGAAGTACTTAATACAGAGAATTAAGCGTAAGAGTGATTGAAGTTACTTCGTTCACTGAAAAAATGTAAAGGTTATGGAAAAGTTTTATTCTATAAATACGATTCTAATAAGTATCGTCCCCTTAATTGTCCCTAAGATCTGAGAAGCAGCGTTCAATTCCGTTGACATGACGCTCCAACACGAATTGATTTTACAACTCCTGCATATCGATTCCTCATTTGTCACTCTAATCAGATTGACATCACGAGAGAACTTAATGTCGTCAGCTGCCCTGTTGAGACATTTCGTTTTAAATGTGATTCTGATTTATTTTGAGGCTACTGGCTGGTTTTTCCTAAACGAAGGACCTCTTGTTTAGTTAATGAACTACCACGTTCTATTGATGATATATTTCGGCAAGGATTAGTTTTGAAAGGGAAAATTCGCGCCTTTTTTTATTCACTAATTTTATATTTCAATCGATCAAGTAGTTTTTCAGTATTAGGTTTACAAAGTTCGAGAAAACATGTAATAACTTGGATAAAACAAATATAGGATTGTATTAGTAGGGGAGAGTGGGGGCTAATGGGACAAGGGGCAAAAAGCGGAGAAAAATATACTTTTTACAAATATTTCTACACTAGAGCATTGTAACAGTTAGACTTCACATTTAACAATCAAATATTAGCCATTAAAAGTATGTGTTGAAATGGAGAGAAGAATTGTTGTTTTGGAGAATCCAAAGCAAGTTAAAAGTGTAACTTTTTTACGCTTTTAAAGTATTAAATAAAAACTTTTCATGAATTCAACTATAGTTTTAAGTAGAATACATATCATAAATATTTTGTGTCAAATACTGTGGTGAAATACACGTGGTTCTGTGTTGGATCATTTATAAATAATATAACACTGTGGGTCCAATGGGACAGAAACTGTGGGGTCAAATGGGACACGAATAAACCTAGTCATTTATGCTTCTCTTTCTTCTCTTTTGAAGAAGCTATATAAATCTCTAATATTCTGTTCAGTCAAATTGCCAAAAACTTTTTTTAAACTTTAATTTTAAACTTTTTTCGTCGTATAATAAGTGAAAGTTCAAGTAGTTTTATCAATGACATATTTTTTCTTGAAGATTTAGTTATAAAACTATCCTTTCCAGTGATTCAACAAAAATTATGGGAGCTTCTTCGATTTTGAGTCTTAACTTTGATATTTCACCTTTCACTGGGAAATAATTGTTTTAAAAAAATAAAATTTCATTATGCAAATGGTGTTTGCTTTAAATTTTATTTTCAGGTCATTTTCTGATTCATTTTCCATTTTTTGAAATTTTAATTAAGGAAACATTTACCATGTCCCATTAGCCCTGCATCATGTCCCATTAGACCCCACACATGGGGGCTAATGGGACGTTTATATGCTTGTTTAAAATGCTCAGCAACTAAAATATGGCAACGTTTTAACATCTGTCGAATGACTTTTTAAGTAAACGAATTTCTTAGTTTATGAGCTTGTAAAAAAGGAATTAAAATTTTTGTACTTTTGCTGAAATATAGAAGTTAATAAAAATTTGTCCCAGTAGCCCCCACTCTCCCCTAGTGTTCTAACTCTATTTTTCAAGGTGTTCGTATTTCCCTATTTTTTTAATAAAATCATTTTATTTTAGATTTCCGTCATTGCCATCGAAGTAAACTAAAAATGCATTATATATTATTTTACCAGTCCAGCCATCTTATAAACAAAATGCGCAAAAATTGCTCCAACTGTGTGTGTGGTATTGCGCATTAAATCTGTGTTATTCCAAACCCCGGACGTTGCATTGCATAGTGTTCGAGGTCGTTGGAAGTTTGCGTTGACGACCGCTTAAACATAAATCACGTCAAGTGAGTTCAAGCGTCAACCTCACCACTTGACCGTGGTTCAAAATAACGAGTTTCAAGTGGACATGTTAAAGCGCTGTACAAAGACTAGACACAGTTAGTGAGAAGGGTTCCCATCAATCAAAAATTAATTCATATGATACTGAAGATCTTTGAAACTCAGTTACGTTAAACAACTTTTAAAATAATCCAACTTAGGCTACAGTTGAACTCCAAATAACTGAACACCGACTACCTGAATTCAATGGTATCATTCTAAACTCTAACATTCATCCATCCGTGTGCTTAACGTGTAAAATGTTTCTTTTAAAGTTCGAAGCTCTTTTTCTTAATGAAAAAGTTTTTCCTTATTTTTATTCCTATTATCATCACATATAAAGTAAAAAATTATTAAAATTTATACGTTTTCCGGAAATAATCCAATTATCCGGTTCTCTTATTCTCATAATAGAAACAGATCGACAATTAATTATGATAATTGGCGTCTTACTGTATTTCCTAATCCACCCACCCTGAAACATTGCCTCTTTCTTTGCAGTCCCCCTGAGCTTGGAAGTGGTCGGGGCCAACGTTACCTCTCTCCCGCTGCACAGCCCTGTGCGTCTACAATGTGTGGCCATGTCGTTCCCCCGCGCGACGGTCTCGTGGTCGCGTGGCCCCCCCACTCCCCGGACCCTGCCCTCTGCTGAGACGCTCTTGGACCATGTGCGAGTCCTGTCCACGATCGCCATCGAATCCCTCTCGAGACACCACAACGGGACATACACCTGCACGGCCAGCACCCCTAGACACCACAGGATGATGGCTCAGCAGGACGTCGTCGTACTGGGTGAGTATACCTCTTGCAACAAAATAGCCAGAGTCACTCAATATTGGCTAAATATAAGTTGATAAAGTCGTTACAAGTCTGGTGATTCGCCGCTCAGTGGCTGAGAGGTATTGCGTGTTCGCCTCATAAGCCCAAGTTTGTGGGATCGAGCCCCGGCTGAATCGGCAGGATGGGAGAATCTTGGGCACGCATGTCATATGATTATGTGGCATGTAAAGATCCCTTGAGTAAAAAACCATTTTGCTTGGGTTCTCTCGGCAAAATTAAATATCGGCATGCTTTAACATCCACAGAGAGCTCAGATGCATTGTAATCTGAGTGTCAAAATTGGCAGCGAGAGTCACCAAGATAATGAAACAGAAAATGGCTCTCAGTTCTAGGGAATATGCCAAATCTGCAAAAGGCTTAGATGCCAATAAAGCAGCCCCGTTGGGAAGAAAAGTTTGGTGATACTCGGTCATCAAGATCATTATTCTGGTGAACTCATGGCGGATTAATAGTAGCTTATAGGGTTTTGAATTGACCGAAAGTCGCTTCAGAATGTTGAAAGAAACATTCTCCAACTCACTAAAATGCTAGTTATCTGACCCTGTGTACTAGTACAAGTAAATATTGAGTGACTCTAAGCTAAATCTCAATTCCAGCCTACGACATCATGGATGATGGACCAGTGTTTTGGTTGGTAGACATATATTTTCAGGTTTGTGTGCTTGGTCACAAAGACCCACTTATAAACCTTCGTCAAGAAGGACGGACACGACATACACACACATACAAGACAGATGCTGTCATCTATCGCCACCTCCACAATTTAGACATGTCCCTGAAGGGGAGGGAAATAGTCTCCAGGGACCTGTACTGCGCAATGACCGACCAAAGGACTTTCGGACCCAACAGATTTAACGAGCACGTACTCCGCATATACTCGGTAGATCTTCAGTGGTACCGGGACTCGATCACGGGACCTTCCGATATCGACACCGAGACTCTGACCACTAGGTTCCCTACAGACCTGACCAGTGTTTTTGTAAAGCAGGTAGACATACAGAACAAAGTTGAGCAGTCTTCTTTATCTCCCTAATTAAATATAAGTATCACTATGGGTTCTAGCGATTTTAAATGGGAAAAATTCCAGTACGTCATTAAGCTGGATTATACCTCCTAGAGCTCAAAGATTGTGGGTTGTAGCATATAACTATCTTGAGGAAGTTTAGGCCGAACATTGATCCCACACGAAGGTTGACGATGCATTTGCCAAGTTTGGGGAGCTTTTCGACATTGCAAAGTGCGTTCGCAAATCAGCCTACCTTGTTTCCATCACGGAATTCTGCGAGTGGATTTGTTGTTATTACATTATCAAAATTCCAAGTTAGAGAAGGCTATTGTCATACAATGCCTGCAATATCATAAGTCAACACAAATTTGCCACTTAACAAAACAAGTTTGATATGTGCAGAGATTTGATTAATCAAAATTGTGAAGCCACATGGATTTTGTATACTAAGAACTAAGATAATTGAGGATAAATTCATTCTCCTTTTGCATAGATTAGCAGATAACCATGACAAAATCGTCTTAACGCATTATAATTACGATGCAATTATCGAACTTTCTATCAACATCAACGTTAACAGAAAGTTACTTAGCAAAATAAGCTTTAAAAAATTGTTGTCACGATAATATTAAGGTACTGTATAAAACATAAAATTCTGAACTAATTACTTTGTCAAATGAACTCAAGCAACAGATTCTGTTTTATAGCTTTTAGAAACTATTGAAATTTAAACTAGTTTCGAACTCAGTCGATCGAAATGCATTAACGATTCTAAAATATTTTAATTAACTTCATCCAACTAGGCCATTGTTTCAAATAGTATCTAATTCATTGCATTCAAATGTATCCCAAGCAACCAATCCAATAATTTAACTTCCTCATTGAGGAAATATAGACTTACGATTCCATTCCTTAATAATTCATTAACTTTAATTAAAATTCGGAAACCCCATTACCAGAATTTCAAGTGAATTTTAACAAAAGAGCGAGAGCCTTTAATTAAAATATAATAATATCGAACGACTTTAAGTCCCGGAACCTGAAAATTAGAACTTCTAATAAAGACCTCTGCAAACTGAGTTCTCGGCCATAATTTACACCTCATTTGAAATTTTTACGATACTAGTCTTAAGAAATTTCAAAATTCCCAGTGGGTAATATTAAGAGATTTTTTTATTCTATTCGTTTGATTATTTCTTGTTTTATAATGGGTAATTCCCTCACAGTCCCCCACTTTAAATATTTTTATACAAATTTCGAGGCGAGGCAGGCTTAAAATAGATAGATGAATGTATCCAATGTTGAATATTAAGTGCCTATGTTTGCCTATGCTAATGTCCCCAGTTTGTTTAAATAAGAGAGAAAATATCTGAAGGGTTAAGAAAGGTAAGGGAGCAATTGCATCGATGTAAATGAAAATATAATACATCATAAATTGTTGACATGTTCTTTGAAAATAAAATGTAAAAATACGAAATTGTAAATGTAGATAATTTTTTTTTTTAAAAACTACAATTGTTGTGCTATAATAATTGTATTGTCGTGTTTAAATAATTCGTATAACTAGTTTCATATATTGGTATTTTTATTTAATTTTTTTTGATTGGTTTTAAGTACAGCTGTAAAAAATAACTTTTCACACCGTACGAGTGATGTGAATTTCATCTGTGGTATTTTCGGCAGCACACAAAAAATGTACATCCTTTAAAAGATGATTTTAAAATAATTTAAACTTATTGTTGTTTGTGATTAGTTAATATGATTATTTGTTGTTGTTTTTTAGCTTCCACACTACGTTTATAACGTAAAAAGTGGAAGGTATTATAATCGTTCAGTCCGTCTGTCTGTCTGTCCGTCCCTCACTTTCATAGCCCAAACTACAAATGCTACAGACAAGTGTAATACGTCAAAAAATTCAGCGCATCTCGAAATTAGAAGACATTTTAAATCTTTTTTAAAAAAATTCGAATTCGAAGTACTTTAATTATTTTAAAAACTGCACAATTTATTGCTCATTGAAGAAGCATAAGAAGCCATTTTATTAGAATTAAATCACCATTGCCATTTGCAACAATCATTCTAGAAACTTTAATTCTTTGAAACAATAAATTAAAAGAAATTTATTTTTGCGACATCAATCAGTTTGAAATTAAGTCAAATATATTTCACTAAGAGATTCTTTCTATGTTGATATGAAATGTTTTGGTTCTATTCAAAAGAGAGGAATATTACATATTTATTCTTTGAAATATAAATTAATTTTTACAAACGATAATGTTTTTGAATAATTATTGTAGAAATAATTATTGAATTTTCGAAATAAAATAAATGAAACTAGCCAAATTTAGCGTTTAAAGGTTTATAATAAAATTAATATTGTATTTGGCGACTTTTTTCCTGTTGAACACAAATGTGTTGTTTAAGCGGGCTGAGTGACAGATTCTGTTACAAACCTACTTGTTATTTAACCAAATTTTTAAACAATTTAAGCATTTTTTCATAATTATTAAGTTTCTTCTAAAAAAATTATACAACTTTTCTAGGGATGAAAGAATCAAAATAAAATATATATTTCAAAATAATAACAGATATTAACTAAGATTATAAATTGAACAATAACAGAAAATAACTCATCTTAACACCAACGTGCTTTTAGCAACCCAAGTTATTTGACCAGTTCAAACATGCATGAAATTTTCGGGATGTTTCCCCACTGCTCTCTAACGATCGGGATTTAATAGATTTAATAAAGTTTGCCCGCCTGTCGTTTGAAAGTTCTTTTGGTTGTTGTGTTGTCGTTTTTACACGTTTGGTTGGTCGGTTGAGTGGAAAGACAAATAGAGAGGATATTTCGATAGATCGATTAGAGGAGACAGATGTTTTGTGTTTGGCAGGTGTTTTACTTACTAGTTAAGTGCCGCAGAAGGGTCCCATTGATAGTGCTATAAAATTACTTATATCGAGGATATAGAGGAAAGGGTGCACATTTAGAGAACCAGTTTGTGTTTAAAGATTTTATAAAAGCATGAATAGCTAATTTAACATAGATATTTTTCAAACAGTCTTTGTAATGTTAGAAATTGAGAACTGTAAGTCAAGTGTCTAAACAAAAGTGCTTAATAAATAAACTGTCAAGTTTAAGTTTTTTAATTTTTGAAAAGTGAGGGTAAAGTGGAAACACACTAAAATGACAATAAATCAATGTGTAAACACAATTTGTTAGAATATTGAACAGTAATTATTAAATAATTTCAATGCGTCTCTTACTGTTTATATCACTTATATAATCTTATAATCATTTCAAAGTTACAGTTTTAATCATAGATACGGCTTCCCACTATTTCAAAAGCGCCTATGGCTTCTGCCCGATGTGTTTGCACGGCATCTGAAACAGAAACACGTGTTGTTATTCACTCATGTACCATAGATGAGACCTAAGTAGACGTTTCCAAATATATTTAAGAGTTTGGCTTCAATAATAAAAACTTAACATTTAGGCTTCCTAAACAAATATAATCAATATTTGGAGGGCCAACCAAAAAATAGCAAATCAATAAGTTGTAATATAATATTTGATTTTTTTTCTACTAATATCCAGAAACACTCTTGATATAACCTTTATAACTGAACTTGGTTGAAAATATTTACATACTACTTCAAAATTTTATAATCATGGGGAGCTATTTTTCCTTTGTTATAAATCTAACTTTCGAAAGAGTCTGTCAAAGTTACTTCAAAAATTAAAACAGTTATTTTATGAATAAATCCATATGTATCTGTGCTTTAACGATTGTCAAACCCTAATCTATATGTTTAAAGTTTATCTAACAACAGTTTCGCAGATTGAAATTGCACAGTCACTCTAACTTTTATTTATTTCAAATGAACTAAAATGATGCCTACTTATTGCAGTCATTTTTAAAACTATCAATGATAGAAGTACATCGAAAATTGTTCCGCTGTACATTTGCCAATTCTTCTTGTTTCGAAATCGAATTTCATAGAACTGTCTTAGCAACGAACAAATACAAGAACTACAAAACTCCTCTCTCCTTCGAATTGACATTTCGCGTTAACATATTTTCCCTTTCTGTCAACTCAAAGCAAACTTCCTGCTTATAAGTTTCTTGTAAATATAAAATAGTAATATTAAATAAAAGCAAATATTTTATTTTCACTTGTTATTTTAGATGATCTATAACTATTTGAAGCAGGGTCACTTATTTGTTGGCACAATTAATTTATACTTTATGTAAAGTAAGTGCTTGGCGACTGAGTTTGGTGCGCGTTATTTCATGTGGCAAAATCACCAACGAGCAATTGTGCCCTTTATGAAGTTTGCACTCTTTTGAAAAATTCTTTTTGAAATCTCTTGTATTGATTGATTAAAAGAAACGATAGGCATTATCAAGGCCAAACTTAATAGAATATTAAGTCCGAACTTGCATTAACATTGTATTTAAACTAGTCATATAGAAAATTACCTCACAGTGTTTGAGGCATCTCAGTTTAAACTGGTTTAGACGGGTCTTCACTGAACCAAATGCTACTCGAATGAAGCATTGGAAATTCGTTACTACTATTTTAAACAAAGCCATTTCCCCCGCTTGTCTCAAGCACACTTCCAAATGTGTATAGTCTCGTCTATACACACTTACGCAGTCATCACGTAAACGCTTGTTGTTGAGGCCTGATACTAAATTTACTTTGGCCTTGGTCAAATTCAAACCTTCGCTCTCCAACAAGGATTTATTTTCAAAACGGAAACCACTGGGCCATGGATTGGTCTCGAGCAACATAGTGCCGAATAAATACCTTATCGTTTATTTGGGCTAATGCATTACCTCCTACTAGATTAAAGCCGTACAACAGGAACGTTTTCCTTCGTAACGTCATGATGCGGAGGCCAAGTTTGACCCAACTTTTCTCCTACTGTAAAGTGAATCAACGAGTGAATTGTGGAATGTGTGTGGTAAAAATAATTTACTTTTCTTCAAGTAATTTTAACTTTTTGAAATTTATCGAGTCATTTTTAAAGGAGAAAAGTTTAGAAAAATTTGGCCTTCACGTCATGACGTCACGAAGGGAAACCGTTCCTGTTGTACGGCTTTAATCTAGTAGGAGGTAATGGCTCATGGCAGAAGCAATGATGACTACAGTTAGCCATCCAGGTTTATTTTTATTGATGGTCTTTGATTTATTTTAATCAAAGTCACACTATAGCTATGGGCTGACGGTCCAAGTAATTTTGAAACGCTCTCAAGTGACAAGGCTACACCTTAGCTAGCACACAACGCAGAGACATAATACGTGGCATTAAAACTTTAGACCCGATATATTTAACTGTACTAGTACCAAAAATAAGGTCCTATGTAATTTCGGGATTTTTTTTGTCTAGAACGATTCGTTTAAAAGATTTTTAATACAAGAGCAGAATCCCGAAGGTACCAAGTACGAATTGCAGCTTACAAACACTAAAAAACAAAGTAACAGCTTAACAAAACAAGCTTAAACACCATATCTTATCAAAAGAAATCTTCCGGCCAGAAACCGGCTTGGGACGGGGCAAAAGTAAATGAATCGAAAAGTGGGACGCATTCCAAAACGAGAAACACCACCAAGAGAAAACAGCAAAAGATTTTCCTCTGACCCCCACGGAACGGTTAGATGCCTCAAGGACGGATCGCGATGACAGCCTGGTCATTAATAATAGTTCGCAATGGATAAAAGCCTGTGGCAGTTAGGTCTGACTGACTTCTCGCTCAGAGTTTGGACTTCAAAATATTTTCGATTGAATTACCAAATGGATCAAAAGACTGAGATCGATATCATGATCAAAAATGTCACTGAAATGTAGGTTTTTTTAACGGTAACTTGTGCATAAATTTGTCGATTCATTTTGGATTGAGGTACTGAATGGATTAAAAAATGGGGCTGATATTGTTTCGATCGATAGCGTGATAGAAATGTAGCTTCAGAGAGTGGATTTGATAGCAACAACTGCACAAATTTGATAATTGGTTAATTTTCAATTTAAATGAAAAACTAAAGTTTCTAATGGTTACTAAAGATATTTATAAGAGGTTTTAGTATAAAAAATATTTATTACAAAAATATACAGACATTCTCATTATAAAATACCAAAATATAGCAACGAAACCTGGAATCATATTGATTTTTGTAGCATCAATCATTTGATTCGAAAATTTGAAAAATAATGTATGCCAATAATATAACAGTTGTTTATAAAAAAAATCAGAAAAAATTTGACAATAAATTCCACTTCCTTTAAAAAAACTTATTATAATTTTCAGTATAAAATAAAAAAAATAGACGTTGCATAATTTTATTTGAAATTAGTCACTGAATTTTTATGCCGATATATTAGTTTTTAGAAACTTCAGCTACGTTCTTTCGTATTTTAAAGATTGAACGATACTAGATTTAAATAAACTCATTTTTTTGTAAAGATTTAATCCAAGTGTTCTGAATTGTGCTCCTCAAATGCCAAATTTTAATATTCAAGTTGCTGATACTAGTTATTACTATCTCTAGCTTATTCAAAACACATAGCATTGTTTGTATAAAACTGGTGACATACGTAAAACTGTAAAAGTTGTTTTTCCTTTAATGAATACTGTTTACATTGAAGTAGGAGAACTATCGGGAAAGGGGTTATTCTTTTTAAGTACAATGCTATTATGCGAAATATTGTAACAGTTGTTAAAACTCCTAAAAAACACGTTCTAAGAAATTCATGCAGGCTTAAAAACTGAAATTGTGTTAATTCAATTCTATACTGTAAAAAAAAACCTTTCTGTCAGCAAAGTTGCCCAAAATATATGTTTATGCTACGAAAAAAAATATGCTTACATAATTTTCACGTAGCAAATCATACAGAAATATTCGTATATAAGAAATATTTTCTGTATTTCTAAGTACGTTAAAAATAAAAGATGCACCCGTAAACGAACATTCGACGATGGTTTAAGAGTCCTGTTGACCACTACACTACCGGGCATGGGTGACGATTGTTTATTTTAAACCCTTTTTTTTTGGTAATCAAAACAGAAATAAATCTTTTTAAAAGCGATGTTCAGTCGTTGATCAGTCCCATAGAGTAATACATTAATTTTGAAATCGCTACCTCAGCTAAAGTATTACTTTGCCATGTAATCATTTTTTTCAACAGGTTTTAGAATCGTCATGACAGCAAAATAAAATAAATCTAAAAAGAAAAAGGCATCCGGTTTTTTAATAGTAATTAATTGAAGTTTAAAAATACTGTCTCCCTATACAGAATATTTTGGGATAAATAAAACTTAAGAGAACTAATAAAATAACAATTGATATTTTCAATTCAAATATGTTTCATTTTACTGTTATGACGATTCCCATAGCTGGTGAAAATATGATTACATGACAAAGCAATACTTTCGCCAGAGGTTGCGATTTCAAAACTAATACATTTTCCTTATGAAACAGATTTTATCTGTTTACCGAGAAAATATGTCTTTTGGCAAATAGAGGTATAATTTTACAGTCAAATGCAATACAAAATTGAAACAATAAATATCAAACAATTATTCTTTTCATGTTAGTTCGTCAGGGTAACATGAATAGAGGAATTGTTTTGATTTTTATTGTTTCATTTTTGCATTGTTTATATTTCATATGATTTGCATCTTCAGCGCACTTATTGAATTACATTGTGTTTCTTAAATTTGCTTTGATTTCTGTGCATTTTCATTGTTTTTGTTTTTCATTGTGATACAGACAAATGCAGTAGTTTTCGAAAACAGAAATTTTCTGTAGGAAAATAACGTAAATATTCTCTTTTCTAACTATTTTTCTTACAGTGTGTTCACTTAACGTTAACCTTAAGTTTTTGAAATTCATTTTTTGTGTAACTTAATTTGTTCTAGTTAAATTGTTTAAGACTATGATCTTCATTTGACTTATTGGGGTAAACTTAAAAAGAAAGCTCACTTTCGCGTGGCATATTATCTTGCCAATCGTCGTTAATGGGTTAACATGCACCGTTCCCCTGCAAAAAAAGGGGAACGGTTTGCGACGGACTAATAGTTGGGCTAATAGTAAGGGCTTATCTATTAGCTTCCACACTACGTTTATAACGTAAAAAGTGGAAGGTATTATAATCGTTCCGTCCGTCTGTCTGTCTGTCACACACTTTCATAGCCCAAACTACAAACGCATCGAAATTAGAATACATTAAAAATTTCAGAAAAGAATTCGAATTCGAAGTACTTCAATTATTTTAAAAAAAAACTGCAAAATTTAATGCTCATTTAAAAAAGCATAGGAAGCCATTTTTATTAGAATTAAATCACTATTGTCATTCGCAAGAATCGCTCGAGAAACTTTAATTCTTTTAGACAATAAATTAAAATAAATTTATTTTTGCGACATCGATCAGTTTGAAATGACGTCAAATATATTTCACTACGAGATTCTTTGTATGTTGATATGAAATATTTTTATTCCATTTAAAGTGAGGAATATTACATATTTATTCTTTGAAATATAAATTAATTTTTGCAAACGATAAGTAATAATTATTGAATTTTCGAAATAAAATAAATGAAACTAGCCAAATTTAGCATATAAATGTTTAATATAGAATTAATGCTGTGTTTGTCGCCTTTTTACCTGCTTAACACAACTGTTGTGTGGAAGCGGAAGTGGCAGATTCTGTTACAAACATACTTTTTTATTTGCCACATCAAATACCTGCCTAACAAAGTGTGACACAAAAGAACAATTTTAACGTTTGGGAATCCAAACAAGGTTCTCTAGATTGTGACAAAGACAAGGAATTATCCAGACCTCGTTCCACTTTTTCATAAAGTGAATCTTTACTATGTCAATTTGTTAAGTTGTTTGTTATTGAAGCCGTAAGTTGATGTGTCAGGTCTTTTCCCAGAAGCCCGTCAAAGTATTTTTGCTGCATATTAGATTATGTGAGTCACTGATTCTGAAAGGGGATCCAATCCATTGGATAATTTCCCTCTGTACCTCTTCCTTTCAATATTTTAGTGAACGAAGGAGGGTCTGCGGAAATCTTGCTGAGTTTTTAACCCCTTATGACATTTAGAAATTGAGGTATAATTGTATGCTTCAATTGATTGCTATACCTTGCTTTTGTACTCTAGTAAGAAACCGCAGAAATGTGCATAGATAAGAGTAAGTTAATTTGTATCTGCTAAGGAAAAAAAGGTCAAGGTTAAAAAAAAATATTGAATTTTAATACAGTTATGATATAGATGAGCAAATAAAACAAAATATATAAAATAAGCTATAAAACAATCTGTCAGAAAAAAAAAGAATATTTTTGAGGTTTTCTACTGAATTTTTTTTCTACGATACAAGAAATGTACTATAAAATTACACCTCAATTTATAAAAAGACACATTTTATCTGTAAACTGATTAAATATGTAGCAACTAATACAGATTACACCTGTTAAGAACATATTTTTTTTGTTTTATTATGAAAAGTAAATATGAATTATATTGAAGAGGTACGGAGTGTGACCCGGTTTTTACCTCGGAACCTCTTGCATGCTAGCCCAATACCGAACCGTCTGAGACAAAGTAATTAGTCAGTCTCGGGGGCTAGTATTGATTAATTGTGCAGGCAGCTAAATTACTACCCTTCCAGTGAGTCGGAAGAGAAACAATTGATGTAGCGGCTGCTTGAAGTGAGTAACAGGACTTTGCTGCCTACTTTGAGTCTCAGGACTTTTTTTTGTGGTTGCGTGAAGGTTATCAGATGTGCGTCCTTACATACGGCGCCCCAAGTCCGAGTCACCAATGATTTTGAACCCAGAACTTCTTGCATGATATCCCTATACTGAATCGTCAACGATAAAGTAACTCGGTAGCGAGGGCTAGTCCGCCGTGGTCGGGTAAACTGTAGTAACCACAACAATGATTGGGACCATTTTTGCACACAAATAATTAGTCTTTTTCAGTATTTTTCTTATAGTTAAAAGTAAATGAGTGCAACAATGGTCCAAGTGATTAAACAGTTTACCTGCCCACGGCAGTAGTATTAGGTATTACCATGACCGCCATAATACGATCTTCATACGTCTATACGTATAGTGGTCAGAGCGCCTGGCGGGTAGGGCATTTTTTAACGTACCCTAGTATTCTAGAAAAAATCCGTTATATATCAACATATTCTGTGTTATTTGTTATACTAAAATTATGTCAACATATTTTTTCCGTAGCGTTACGGATATTTTCTAGCAACTTTGCTGCCAGAAATTTCCTGTTATGTAGCATAATTTTGGTTTACAATGTATATACATCATTGGCTGCAAATATTAAGAAGTCACTCGATGTTTTATTTAAAAAAAAAAAACTTTTTTTGCTTGTATTTGGAGCATACGTTAAAAGTTTCTATATTTTGCGTTAGAATCTATACTGACTATATTTAAAGGGATGTAGTCTAATTTTTTTTTTTTTTTGAAATACTCAAGCTGTTGGTTTTTCCCATAAAATTCATACATTTTCTGCAGTTTCACTGAACTTATGAAATGCTTAAAATCATGAGAAGCATCATGTAAACTATAGATTGTTCCTCAATCTTTCCAAACCCTTTAGCTGTAAAACTAACTATAAAAATTTAATTAAAGTTTCCAACCCCTTCCATCACTTTGTAACTTTAAAACCAAATAAGAAATTTTATTTGTGGAGTTATGCCATTTACTAAATTCTCTTAAGCTTTAGGAATATTATTAAAATACTGGAATCCAGCTATTTTTCAGTAAGCAGCTTCCTTCCGAAAATGTAAGTGAATGCGACAAAAATAACAAATTTTATACAGCCATGTTTCCATCAATCAAAATGTTAATAACCCCACGAGATTGCATATTTTAATTTCACTTTTTGAGCGTTCTTTGGTGCATATAAATACAATAGAGAGTATATTATGTGTCCTACAACACAGACTAACATTAATATTAACATTCTCTGATAAAGTAAAACCATTAATTTTCCTTTGTAATCTTTATTCTACAACGTGATGTAGGCGAACCTTTAATTAAATTTTCCCACCATCTTTCTACTTATAAATGAATGTATTAAGTTTTAGATTTTCCTGAGATTGTATTTTTATATATTATGAAAAATAAAATTTGAAACACATTTTAGTCATTGCAAATCACTACAATTTTAATTTTTTTAGATACGTATCTGTAAATTCTATGAAATTTGGTTTTAAAAACAAATACTCAAAATAAATAAATAAAAAAATATGATAGTTTAATTGTTAATATATTTTTTTATAAAATAAAAGATGGCTGAATTTGCGGTAGTGAAATTTCTAAATGATTTGTTAAAAAAGTTAAAGTAACACCACCACACCAATATTATATCTTAATACATACCGGTTTTAAAATCTTGTCCTTATTATCAAATCAACCATAAAAATTATGCACTTAGTATGCGTCCAATTTACAATAAAGAACATTTATTACAGAATGCAACTATTCAAACCCAACGTATAAAAGTCCAATAATTTGAATACCAATAGTAAGCTGTCTATGTAGTTTTTTCGTATACATTAGACTTCAGGGCTTTATTATGTAGATATTTTTAAAAAATACAAATAGTTTAATAGAAGAATTTTCCTAAACTGTTTTCTGTGTATTCATCATTATTGCTTTTTTTGTGTTTGAAGTAATGTCTACAGAAACCCATTTATCGTTTCCATTATACCTTTTCTTGTAACATAAGTAGATTCCATTGTATTAATTAAACATTAAATAATTACATGAGTAATATAAATTCGAAAAGTTCTGTACTCAACTAGATAATCCTAATGATTGGGATTATAATATATTAATGACATTTGGTGAATCACAGTCTTTCATTTGCATAAGAACTCTAAACTATATCTTACTATGAAGTTCTATTAATTAATATCCAATCTGCCAATCATCAGACCATGGCAATCCGCGCTATCAATCAACAAGGTTGATCCATTGGCCCAATCTTAATAGTCATCCGTGCCAATCACTCGAGACATTCACCAAGTGACCACATTCAATATCCTTTACTGTATTCAAACACCTTAATTTAAATACCGATACCATATCTCTCCGTTTGGCGAGCCAGTCTTAACTATACTAGCATCTTCTATACAGTTATTTCAAATCATCTCATTAAAATTCATCGTTAATTCACTACATACAATCTAGGAATCGTCCACATCTACGCCATGAAGTCAGATTCTCGTTTAGATTGGCCTATGCATTGTGTCTTCATGATTCAAATTAGATATTTAGATATTCATAAATATCGCGAGTGTCAATGTAATCATCGCAATAAAATAGGCTTTAACGACAGTACATTGTAGTCGGCGGGTAAAATTATTTATGTCCTTTTCCTGTTTCAAAGCCCGAATTCGTGTTGGATGGAGTTGGCCGTGTTAAATATTCATTGAGAATGGAGTTTAAATGTGGAATGAGAGATTATATGAAATAGCTGTGAAGTGTGAAATGTATAGGTAATAAATATTGCCTTGTGTATGAATAATTGAGCGATATTTACGTTTATCATTAAGGAAATCTTGGAACTTTAATAAACCCTTATAAATAACCATTTATTAATATTTTTTATTTCCAAATTATCAATTAATAAGGTGAGTTTACATTTCTATGCGAAAAATCAAGGTCTTTAATCATGGTTCGAATGGTATCTATTTCTGGAATATTATAAAAAAAAATATTGCAAATTTAAACTTATTTACTAGTTAATAATAAATACTTTCTAGTTCGCATTACATATGTATAAAACTATATAATTACATTAATTTTTTAATGTAGCTTTGAATCTACTATTTACAAATAAGATAATTTTATTTCTTGAATTATTAATTATGTAATTTTCTAAATAAATCTATTCCATCGATACCACCTTAGTTTAAGTGTTAAAGCACAAAATAAAATTTAAATGCGTCGAAAAAATTTACATAAAGTACATATTATAAGAACACACATCTATTTTCTGCAAGGTAATATTTTTTAAGCACAATTATATGCAAAATTTAGTTTATCCAGTCATCTCACA
This sequence comes from Oedothorax gibbosus, assembly GCA_019343175.1. Lineage (NCBI taxonomy): Eukaryota > Metazoa > Arthropoda > Arachnida > Araneae > Linyphiidae > Oedothorax > Oedothorax gibbosus. The sequence continues at coordinate 23,349,147 of CM033272.1, read as the reverse complement.
GCAAAAGTAACAAAAAATCTACTCTGCATAAGTGAACTACAAATAAATATAATCACTTTTTTAAATATACAACTTTTTCTTTTAACAATTTTTCGAAAAAATATATAAACATATATAGTATCGAAATATCAACTTCTGCATGTAAAATAACTACCAATTCTTTTCTTTTACGACTTTGTCCAAAGCTTAATCAAATTCTAATACAAAGAGGACGAACAAGTAAATCTCCTGTGCTATAGGTAATGGGAATCTAGCGATGTCTCCTCTGATTAAAAAAAATAACAATCTGAATATGTTCACGCGTTCACTCAAACAAAGAAAAACAATATGTTATAAACCACCTTGCTTCCACGAATTCACACCATTTTTTTCGGATGGTAAAAATACATCTCCTATCGGGGCCCGGATGGCCGAGTGGTTTGGACCGTTACGCTAGCAGTCTGCCCGCTGTAACGGGTGCATGTTCGATTCCCGCCTTCACCATGGGTGTACTTTCCTTTCTCTGTGACAGTACAAATTCTTTCTGTGTCTGTTTAGTTTAGTTTAGTTTTGAATTATCGTCGCACTAGAGCTACACGAGGGCTATTGGCGACGGGCGTCGTGTTTTAGAACCACACTTTCTGTGTTTGTCTTACTTGACGAAGGCTTATATAAGCGGGTCTCTGATCAAGCATACAAGCCGGAATATATAAGTATACCTGCCCTACCCCTCTCCTATCCCTACCTAGTCATGAGCACTTTGCTGTTTCAGTATCTACGTTTCCAAATTATTCCACTAAATTAGATGTTCCAGATTCAAGTTCGTTACTTTTGCTAATTTATGGGTTTTTCGACAACGAACATACTTGGGTTGGCCGTCCGTGCCGAGTGTTAGGCATCAGCCTAGAGATTCAACCTTCTCGGGAGTGCGGGGTTCGATCCCACTACTGCCAGTCATCCTATAAATCGGATCCGTGCTGGAAATAGTAGAAACCCTCATCACGGAAGGCCCGAGTACAAGGGACAGACGTGCTCGTTAAATCTGTGGAGTCCAAAGTCCCGACGCGTAGCGTACGATGTCGCTCGAAGTTCCGTTGGGTGCCCGCTCAGGTGTCGACCTCGTCACTGATAAGGGTTCTAATTACGAGCGTATTGGCTGCGTTAAGCTCCTGAAGGAGGCTAGAAATAGGCAGCCGGAAACGATTACCTTACCTTACCTTACCATACTTGGGTTTTTCCATGTAGACATGCAGCTAGTGTACACGGTGGTTTGGGACTAGTTTGTTCCGTTCTCATTCCGCTGACGAAAACAACCTGAACTATCCTGTCGAGATGACTTTTTAAAGTGGGTTAAAACACTGTAAAATAATTACCATAACTTCAATTTCAAATTTACCTAAGGGATATTTTACGGAAACTTACTTGCATTTCAATGATAACTTTTATATTAATTCCGTAATGATCCAGGTGACACATTCCAGAAGGTCATTTAAGGGGACGCATTACCCAAAATTTAGGGCTGCCCAGAAAATAATAAACATGCTCGAATGCTGTGAGCTAAGGATATTGCAAAAAAAGGATTCTTTTATAATGGTGGAGGTTTATTGAAAATGATATAGTGGTTTGGTAAAATGGTTTTTGAAATTTTATGTTGATTTTTTAAATATTTAATGTTTTCAAATTGTGAATGGTTAAAACCTAAGGCTTTTAGGTAAATTAATGTAGAGCTCCAAAATGTTTTTCCTTTGTAAAAATATTTTAATTGCAATGCTAGCGATAAAAATAATGAATTTAATTTTTTGGATACCGCGTCCCCTTAAATAACCTTTCCTTAAAAGTGTCGTCGTATTACTGAAATAAAGTAAGTAGCTCAGCTGCCCAGTTTTACTAAGTAACCGTCCTGGATTTCCTTTCCTTTTCAGTTAAAAACACGCATGGTCACGCATGACCGGTTTGTGTAGATTAAATGCTTTATGTAAAGAAGTGCGCTCACATGACATAAAAAAAGCTTTGGATATATTGGTATGGTATAACGATTGGTATAAACAGGCTTTTAGCCTACTCAAATTATGCAAATTTATACGTTTTAATCAACATTAAAGGTTCACAAAGATAAAAAGGGTTTTGAAAATAATCTAATTTAATCAGTTACATTCAACAAGTTGTTATAATTCCAAAAACAATAAGTAAAAACAATAATTAAGTAAAAATAAAAGAGTGCCATATCCAAAGAATTTTTTTTTGTTTCACAAAAATAAATCATTAACACTATTTCATCCAAGTCAATCATCTTCACATTTTTATATTGCTTGAAATCTGAAATTAAAATGAATAAAATATGAAGGTGATTGATTTTGATGAAATTATGGTAATGATTCAATTAGTACTTTATTACAATTTTTAAATATAAAACTGTCAACAAAATTTGTTTAAGACAATCGAAAATGCAATTTTACATGTTTTATAATCGTAAAAAACTTAATTAAAAAGAATTAAACATTCTAAATGCTGATTTGTCAACTGTTTATTTTTTACTAATTAAGACAAGGCATATATTTTACATAGTTTGAGATTACTTTATCGAACTTTTTTTTAAAGATAATAAAATTAACTAAGATAACAAAGATTTTAAACAAATTTAATAAAATGTACTAGTGTTGTGTATAATCAAATAAAAAGAACCCTTTACAAAAAGCATATACCAAAACTAATTGAAAATTTAAAAAAAAAAACAGAAACCTGAAACAACTATTATCTACTAAATATCAACTAACCCCTGCCCCGTTTTGTTGTTAGAAAAAAGAACTCCTCACCACACAGCCAGCGAAACCCAATTTGCTTCTCGGCTAGGAGCAATCTCGACAAATGGATGCCGAGGCTATCTGGATTGACATGGCCCATAATTCCTCCCCGCTTTTCAACCCACTGGAACTGGGTCTGTGAAATTAAACCCAATGGGTGTCGTTACGTTTAGAGAGTGGGATGGAAATTCATTAGATTTTACTGCTGCTTCCCGCTTTTATAAGAACTACAATCGTACATCTGACCCGAATACCTTTACTATATGTTTTGTTGTGTGCTCAGTCGGGGATTTGCTTTGAGTTTATAGTGTGGGCAAGTTTGTTCAAATTCCTTCGAAAGTTAAACTGCATCTAAAATGTTTTTAATTAAATCTTTATTGTCATTATTATTATATACACTTCGGAATTAGGTCAGTATAAACGGTATTGAGATGTGTATCATATCTACTTCTCGGATTTTCAATCTTAATAATTCGTGGAGGTAAAATTAAAAATATTGAGTGTCTTTACTTTCAGAGAGTGGGATAAAAAAGTTCAGAAGCTTTAGCTGCAACTTAAAAAAACTCCCTCATGTTTACCAGCACATATACTGTATTCTTACGCCTACAGATGGGTTATAATTTGCAAGCACATGTGCCTGAGCCACGATCCAGATTGAAGTTCCGATTTGAAGGAAAAAAGAAGCTGACAAACATCACGGCAGGTCACATAATGTAGTACACAAGATGAAAAAATACTGCACAGTGCAGTGAATTGTGTTTACAGTAAAGTAGCTAATAGATTTAGTGTAAAAAGAGCATTCTAAAACTAGTTCCTAAAAACAATACTCCCTCAAAAGGACGCTGATCATACCATTTGTGTACTCAATACTGCTATGTCGGCATTGGCGATGGAGACGGCACTTCAGGGCAACTACGCATCTGCAAACAAGCGCAGGTCAATGAGGTGCGGCCTACTATGATCCAAGTTTCTTTAAGTTGTGCCTTTGCTATTTCCGATTTTTATTAAACGTACTGTTCGGTTTTAAAAATAAACTGGTTTTAGTTTAACTGGTGCTCTCTAAAAAAAACAGTGTTTGTCGGTGTAACTGAAGCAAAAAAACGGTTTTCTGTCTCACCGTCTCTGGTTTTCCTTAAACATGTATCGCTTAAAGTAACCTTTTCACCCGGAAGAACACACTACCCCTTTTAGCCACTATAGTTTACAGCAACAACTGTTACCAAATACAACAGAAAATGCTGTGAATATTAGGCAAATGTGTTGTATTTTTATACACTTATTTACAGTGTGCAGATGTTTTTGATTTCTCGTGTAACCTCTTGTTGGAAAGGCTCGATTAAATTTGTAGGCACGTTGGGTCATATTTTAACACTTTTAGAACACCGGTAGCAAGTATCACTAATGAACGTATATTGCAATAGAGATACGTGCTACCGTGATTCGATAAATCCGTTTAATTCTATGGTACATTCACCGGAAAAAAATACTCTTCTTTAATTCGCCTATAAATTAACCAAAATAAAGAAGAGTTTGTTTATATATTAGGTCCACGTTATTAACCGTCTAAAAATCTAAAACGCTTAATAAAATCTAATACAAATAGAAAGCGCAGAAAGTATTAAATCAATTCAATAGACCTTACAATAACAAACCATTTTATTGAAAGAACAAATCAACTAAAATCACTAATATCCAAAGATCCGGTAATAAAAATGGTCGAAATTACTTGCAAAAGAACATGGGGTCTAATGATGCAAGAGACATGACCAAGATCCTTTGAAACAAATGTATTAAATCCCAGACATCCCTACAATATTACAGAGGGAAAAAGGTAATGTCTAAAAAACATCGTTGGAGTAACATCTTTATGGCATTCGATTTAGAGAAAGTTTTTCTGTTCGAAAGTCACTTTTAAACTAGCCCCCAGTAACCATTGGACTAAGCAATTTCTTTTTAACCCAACTCACTTTAGGATAGCTCTTCAGTGAAATAGCCCGTATTCCGTAACAAAAATCATTTCATTTCCGTTCCTAAAATATTTTTGTAATTTTATTTTTAAAAAAAAGGGTTTGGTATGAGTGACTGGGAAAAGACTATTGACTAGTTATTTTTAACTACGATCATCTGACGAGGCTGACATCTGAGTAATGGCCTTTTTGGAATATGTTTATTAAACCTTTTTTAATGTTTTGTACCTCAATCAAGTTCTTTGTTTAAATAGAACATATTATATGAATTTTTATCCTAGAACACTAAAATAAAACAAATTTTCCCCCCACTTTTTTATAGTTAAAAGCTTCTAAAAAATTTATCTACAAACACAAACAAAAGTCTGAGGTACAAAAACATGCTCCAAACATTTCTGATTACAAAGTTGAAAACCAATTTAAAAAATTTTAAATAGAGCTTGAGATATCACTGTTTAAGTGAAGTGCAAATGCAGAAAAAAACTTTCTTCAGAAATGAACTCAAAGTTTTCAACACATATTTTTTAGGAAGTTGTTCATTTCAAAAGGGTTGATGCATTATTGTTACAAAACTTGATGTTAACCATCAGTCCATACATAAAAATTTTTGTAATTTGCTTATTTATGTTAATAAAAGGACAGAAAATTATTGAACGCACAAAGAAGGAGGGTTTGTTGGCTTAAGTGTGCGTGTAGTGTAGTGGGTTCTCATATTGGTATTGTATGGGTCGATCCTATAATAAGAATCGACCCTTCAAAAATTGTTTACATTTGTGTATAAAAATAGCCAACAAACGTAAATAAAGGATGGGGAAAATGATGGGTTTGTTCAAACGTTGTATTTACCTATTTTTCAGACGGCACCTCCTCTATGGGGGGCACAAAAGAACGACGGAAAATCTCCAGCACCATAAGTTGGACCTTCTTCTTTGCAAATCTTGTCAGAGTTGCTCTTCTTGACCCTCGGATATGTTTGCGCCTCAGTTTTCTTGCAGGAGTTGAATGACGAGCACATTCCGATATTCTGGTTTTGTCTCGCTTGGAAATGCCTTCCACCATGAAATGTCCAGGGGTGATGCCCAGGCGCTTCATGACTTCCATTTTCAACTTTTCTCCCAGAATTGAAGTGGATTACCGCATCGTAGGTTGACAACTTCAATACATGGATGCCAGCAAACTTGGTTTTAGGGCATCGCTTCCAATGGTCCCATGGAAGCTCTCATTCGCGTTCTGTGTCATCCCGTGTAAACACTTGGCAAGCATTTTTTTCATCTGTCAGCCGTTCGTAAACAGGCTTGATATGCTTCAATATCTCCAGGGGTAAGCCTTCCTTGTGCTTGTATTCATCAACACGTCCTGCAGCAACAGCCTTTTGGTAGGTGCACCAGCTCTCCTTTCCAGTGGGACATTTGGTATGAAGCGGATGTTCTTCTGTGGGGGACAGTGATAGAATGTACTCCAAATTGCATTGTACATTACCTTCACGGATGAAGTATTACTTCGTAAGGCCATGCAAAGTAGTTTTGCATTTTGTTGACTTTCTTCAAGGTTAGGTTACCTTTTCCTCTCACAGCCGCTTCTTCTTTCCTCAATTTTCGGAGGGCAGTGCCGAGTCGCTTTTGGTAGTGACCAACGCATTCTTTCTTGACAATTTCCTTGCCGTCGTACGGGTCTTGGGCACACACATCCACAAAAGCCTTGCTGTCGCCATCACCGTAGAATTCTATGTACTCCAAACCACGTACACGAAAAAAAAAAAGGTATGTAACCGTTACCAAATATATTTGGTGATCAGTATTTACTTGCGGTTACCAAATTATGCTCGCGGTTTAACAAAAAACATTTGCTACTCCCTAGCAAAATCCTTTGCTCAAAATCTAGACCGCTCCGATTGGCTGGCAGCTTGGAATCATGGGTGTTTGGCGGCAATAAACAACATTTACAATGGCGGACGCAGGGTGTGCGAATTTACTAAAAGCTTGGGGATTTTCTCATACAAAGTTTCAAGGTAAGAGATAATTTATTGTGTTTTATAATGTGTATATTTAGGTAAATATTGAAATGTGTAGCTTATATTAGCTAAATATATTTTTAACTTTTCTATTTTAAGTTAGTCATATCAGATTAATATACTCTGTACACTACTTTCCATGTGCTTCGAAACGTAAGATGTTTCTTATATTTTCAGATTTCCATTTTCATAATCATTTGTTATATTTATAGTTTGCTATTGAATGTTTTATCTCAATATACCTTTTTTTAAATATATTATTATAGTTATATATATTTTTAATACGCCATTAGGTTTAAAGTCGGCGTGTCTCGTATTTTTTCCTTTTGTTCGGTTACTTCCGCAAGTATACGGATTGTCCGTAGTTTCTACGGACGAGGTTATCAAACTACGGAGTTACGGAAACACAATTAAAACTACGGATAAGCTTTGATCAAAAATACAAATTTATTTTGGAGATTTGTTTCGCCTTGGTATTAGTAATTTTGTAGCATTTAATGAATCAATCGTTCGTCGGCCTAGAAAAACAAGGCGGATGATTTTAATGGGATTTTTTTAAAAAAAATCTAAACGATGTATATTTCATTTGCGGAAATAAAATGCCCAATGCGGATCAAAGTATTTTTCTTATTCGTGCGGAAAGTAAACCTACCCACGACGACTTGTAACATTTGCTAAGTAGCCGCGAAATCGCAGAAGGTTATTGTTCTTTTTAAAGTTCTACTTGTGATCAGATTTTTCAACCAGCCGCTTTGCCTAGTAATATTTGCTAGTTACAGTAGTAAACGTAATCGCAGTAGGATCTCGTTTATTTTTTAAAGTTTTCTCTCTGAAAAAAATCGCTTAACCAAACCACAACTCCTCGCAATATTTACTGGTTCGCAGCGTAATCGTCGTATGATCAGGGTTTCGTTTCTTTTTTAGTTCAGGATAGATCAGTCAACCAAATTTTAGGTACTTTATTACTTAAAAAATTACGATCCGTGGCGCCAAGGCCCGCTACTTTGGAATTTTTTTGTGCTGAGTGAATTTCATTGTGTTTTTAATTGAAACTAAAGAAGTTTTTAAATACGGAAAGGTTTGCGGTGAAATCGTATTTTTTGTTTGATTTCCCACAAAATGACCGACTTTGGTATTTGACTTTTTCTCCATCGATCGGCCGATTGAAAATAAGAATAACCGGAATCGAAATTTTTGAGTGTTTGGGAAATAATCGCAATATAATTGGTAAATAATCCCCCCCCCCCGCCAAAGAGACTACGGACATGCCTCTAAGGAATGTATACAGTTCCGTTTTTTAAAATTTTTAAGAATTTTTTGATGTTTAATTTATGTATTATTCTACTCTTTATACATTTCTCTGTCAGTAATATTTGGCATTTGAAAATTCCAATTTTTAAATCCTTTTAATGTAAATTTTAGTTCTTTTAAATTTTATATTGCCAGGGTTGAAAAAATAGTCAGACTATAATTTAATTTTAATATGAATTTCCTAAACAAAAAATTTTCGCTTGTGTTGGAATTCAACGATTTTGTGACTCTACGAAATTTAATTTTTGCAAATTGTACTAAATTATTGCATAAAAAGTCAATTTACCTATAATTTGACAAAAGCAATTTTGTGTTTTATTTAAACTTAATTATTATATACTTCAGTTTTTAAGATGCTTTTGATGATTATATTTTTGAACAGCTTTATTATTTTTTATATTAAAATTTTCATAGAGTTTACTAAAGATAACAATGAATCAAGATTAAAATTATATTTAATTTTTACATTGTATATTATGAAATCGAAACTGATATTTGTTGTTGTTTTGCTTTTAGATGAATATGTGGATGAAGAGTCTCTTAAGTCCTTAACGCCTGATTTATGTGCTGAATTGGTACCGAGGTCATATTTCAGGTCAAATGTCTAATTAAAAAAAATGTATTTTTATGTAAGACATTTCTTTTAGTATCTTTGTATTTATATCTTTGAAATAAATACTTTTTTTGACTTTTGACCTTTGTTTTAGTATCTTTGTCCTTTAGTATCTTTATTATGTCTGAAATAAATACTCTTTTTGAACTTTCTGGGTTTTTGTTTTAGTTTTTCCAGCGCTAATGAGTGACAGATAATTATAGTAAAAGATATATTTTAAAGTTCATATTTAAAAAATTAAATTTTTCATATGTCACCCTTCAATTTAAAACTAACTTCATATAGTTTCACGAGTTTTTACTGAGTCATGGATGCTATTTTGGGTAAGTATCGTCACCAGCTTAATAAACTCAATCGAAACAAAATAGGAAGCCAGTTTTATAATGCTTTATTTTTATAACATGCAAAACCTAAATTTAGTTTAAATAACTACTTTTAAAAATTTTGCTGCAGGTACCAAAAAATTGTCCATTTTTAAAATTGATTGCTTAAAAACCAGAAATGAAATAATTCAAATTGGATGGAAAACAGTTTTAAATTACTTTAAAAACAAGATATAGTTCAGTTAGACTTAGTCATAATATTTATAGGCACCTTTGAGCCCAACACACTAGGCAGTCATGAGTAGGCTAACACTGCCTAGTGTGTTGGGCTGGAAGGTACCTATAGATATTATGACGGATGTCCAACTAGACTACACCTTGTTTTTAAGGTAATTTAAAGCTCTGTTTTAACATCCATTTTAATTACTTCATTACGGGTTTTTTAAGCAATCTATTTTAATGTGGCCCGCGTTTTAACTTGATTAAATATTTGGTAATATACAACAAATACTTTTCATTCGTTTGGTTCTGTATAGTAAATAATTGGTACTTGACAACAAATATTTGGTAGAATATAACATGCGTTAAAATCGTTTGGTAAATATCACCAAATATTTGGTACTAGATAAAAAATATTTGTTAACATAACCAATTATTTTAATTGGTTTTGGTAATTTTTACCAAATATTTGGTATTCGATAATAAATATTTGGTAATATATACCTAATACTTTTAGTTCATTTGGTAAATTCGACTAAATTTTTGGTCCTTGAAACAAATGTTCGGTAATTAATAGCAAGTATACTTTTCTCGTTTGGTACGGTTTTATAAATATTTAGTAACGAAAACCAAATACATTGTGATAGTTACCAAATTTATTTAGTATTAGCTACAAAATTACATAGTAGCTGGTACCAAATTTTCGTTACCAAATCATTTGGTAACGTGTACAAAATACCTACTTAACTCATATACGACCAAATAATTTGGTACTGGTTACTCAAATTTGGTAATGGTTAGTAAAAATTTTTTTCAGTGTAGTGCTTTGGAGCGTAGAAAGATGCGTGTCGCACCGCAGGCCTCCATGCCGCCGGACGATCCGGTGTAGTTGGCTGAGCACACATGGGCGGCTTTCCATTTTCGAAACTTTTCTGTGGTTTTATCCTCCTTGTTCATTTTCTGACAACCGTGGCAGTGCTTAGAGAGGACCTCGACATCCAAAATCTCTCCGGTGTTGATGGATATTGTGGTGATGACGCCGTTGAGGGAGCTGTATCCTCTTCTGTGCCAGGTCCCATCGACGGAAACGCCACACTCCGTAGTCTGGGTAACATCATTCACACGATGAGACGCCATCCGCATCACTTCGTCAGCAAGCTGTTGCACCACCAACAAAATCTTCCTTGCACCTGCATTGTAGGCAGATTGGTTTGGTGGAGGAGGCAGGTTCATCACGGACATGAAGGTTGATGCTTCTCGGTGACCACATCCAAGCTGTCGCATGGCATATATCATCCTTCGATTTACATCTGGTGCTAGTCCGGTCTTTTTTGTTGACGGAATGGGATCCTCGCTTTGGTACTCACAGTTGTAGCATAATATGAAAAACTCGGTGTACCCACCATTCCTGGACTCAGTGTCTTCGTATACAAACAAGGTTTTCGAAGTACAATGTGGACAGTCAAAACTGCTAACCAAACTGGTTAAACAGTTCATATCCACAATAAAGTTCTTCCCATCATGGTCTTTGGGCTTGACTTGAGCTTGATTGCTTCGAAGTTTTCTTTCCGAGGCGGATTCAGTGGTTACTGTTGCCGGTGGAACATCTTCAGTTTGAGTTTCAACAACATTTTCTTCAGCAGCCGTTTCATTTCTTTCATTATTATTGGAATTATGCTGGTTACCACGATATTTTCTTCTTTTACTCCCTCTTCGAGACGCTGAACCCATATTTTTAACACGGAATATCAATTTTCGAGAGAAAAAAACGTGTAGTTGATTCGCGTTTATTAAAACAAACAACTCAACTTACAGTTAAGATTACAGTTAACTAACTTACCTGACAATTTACAAAATAATATATATTTTTTAATTTATAAAAATTAATAATGTATTTCTAAAACGTTTTAATTTCAAAACTGAAACTAAAAAAAATAACACCAAGCCTAACTTCCATGAAACCGAAACTAAACCATTTTTCAGAAAGGCTTGCACGAAAATATTTGTAGATCAAAAACTATTGCATGGATTTTTATGATTTTGGTACCATTAGAAAGCTGGATAAACAGAGCATATTTATCAAAAATAAAAAAAAAATTGCAATTTTTAGTCATTTTGCACTTTTTCAAAGGTGTACGTATACCTTAAGACTACAGAAGCTCTTCATGGCGTCACGCTATCCGTCCTTTTCGGATTGTTGGCTTACGAAGAAAAAGTACGAAACCTTTTCGCGCACGGCCTACTATACTTTTCAGGTCCCGGACCGGTTTCTGTCCTCTTTTTCAGAACAGCCGATAACCCGAACCGGGCGGTGTGACGCCACAGAGAGCTTCTCTGTCATTATAAGTCGAGTCGTCCGTGCTTGAGTGGGCAACCAACTCAATCTCATCCAGAAACATTGTAAGTGACTTTGAACTACTGCAGATTTATTTGCACCAGCTTTATAAAATACAGTGGTTTTAGCAATATTTTTTTTTCTGCGCAATGCAATTGCGAAAGGCAATGCCGAAAATATTATTGTGATCCCTTTTATGCTTTTTAATTTTGATTTATAAAACCTTTAAAAACCCCAGTTTAAAAATTTAAACATAGAATACGAAATTGGAATTGCTTATACACTAGTCATACCACAAAGTCGCAAACATCACTAGAGATACTTGACCAACTTAATCCATTAACGATGATTGGCAAAGAGTTTGCCCCGCAAAAACAAGCCTTTTTCTTAAAGTGTATCTAAATAAACAGAACATAAGACGTTAGAATGAATACCCAACCCATTGAGCAATTTATTTAGGACAAATTAATTTACACGAATTTTTTCTTAATAACAATAAACTAGGAGACAATGACAGATTTTCTATGCACACAGAAAATGACAGATTTTATAAATATGGCAATTTATGTGGATCAAAAACTATTTAATACTTTTTATATTTTATGATATGAAGTATAAAATTAAGGGGGAAATTATAGTATTGTTAAAAGTTGATATAAAAACAGTGCAGTAAAGTTGAAACTTCAAGTTTGGGACATTGGAAAAAACTGACATTTTCATAATTTTTCAGGATACCAAATGAAAATTATTCACTTCAAAGTCAATTTTGATTTTATATCAAGAAGCAAATGCATATTTTCGGTTCAATATACACAAAAAAGCCTTAAGCTATGTTTGAAAAGGACTTAAAAATTTAAGTTGTCTGAAAATCTTCCTTCTGAGAGATTTAGTCAAAATCACTAAGGTTTTTCCATTTACTTTTATTTGAATGCGCGTTGTGGACCTGGACAATTTAAAGCATCTAAAATTGAAATATTTTGAAAATGACTTCCGATCAAAATAATTTTTAAAAAATAAATTTAAATTTATTTTTGATAAGCATACACGAATAAAAAATAACACAATAAACATATAATCCAACTAAACTAAACTAAACTCCTCGGCGAAACAGCCCATTAGAGGGCCAAGGCCTGCCGTGCCCATTTCAGCTTACGTGACCTAGGGCTCTGGGGTGCTAGGCATATGTCCCAGTAAGGTGGTCAGCCTCACGCGGAACCCCCCAGTGTTTAGTTCCCAAGCATGCTTGGTCCCCATTTTATCGACCCACTTAAGGGATGAAAGGATGGGTAAGCCTCGCCCAATCCGGGATTCGATCACCGGACCTGTGGCGTGGCAATGCGAAGCACTACCACTAAGCCACTGGGCCTCATAATCCAAATACCTTAGAAATATTTTCTTTGAAGAATGAGTTGCATTATAATACAGAAATCGGTCCAAGTTTGGTCATAGAAGACTTCGGCGAACGATCTCAGAAGATTAAATAATATCATTCTTATTATTTGTCCTCTATACCCAGAGTCAATGTGGATAGATGATTGTTCGTCATCTACCCAAAGTCATTCTGGATAGATGAAGAAATTGCTTATGTCAGCAGTTCGTTAGAAGTTTTTCTTCTTGTGTTTGCGGAAAATAATTGTGATTTTGTGCCTGCTATATATAGCCGGAGATGTAAGTACAAAAAGGTAATGTTTGCTTAGTGGAATGAATTGCAGCATTCGAAATATTTTTTTCTTTAGGTTTATTTGGATACTAGAAATATAATTTCATTGTAACTTTGGAATAAACATAGTATTTCTTGATATCTCCATCATAAAAAAAGAGATAGACAAACTAGCCGTTATATCAGAGAGATAAACCAATATAATTTCAGAGTGCGACATGAATAGGACTTTTACTTGTAAACAAAACTCAGGTTAAAACAAGTAGGTTTGTAACAGAATCTGTCACTTAACCCGCTTCCACGCATTTATGTTTAACAGGAATAAACGCGCCAAACACAACATTAGTTCTATATTAAACATTTACACGCTAAATTTGGCTAGTTTCATTTATTTTATTTCGAAAATTCAATAATTATTACTTATCATTTGCAAAAATTAATTCATATTTCAAAGAATAAATATGTAATGTTCCTCACTTTTAAATAGAATGAAAACATTTCATATCAACATACAAAGAATCCGTAGTGAAATATATTTGACGTCATTTCAAACTGATCGATTTCGCAAAAATAAATTTATTTAAATTTATTGTCTAAAAGAATAAAAGTTTCTCGAGCAATTGTTGCGAATGGCAAAGGTGATTTAATTCTAATAAAATCAGGGCCTTTAGCTATTTGTAATTCAAAGTTTTAAACGCCAAAATTAACTATTTTCATTAATCTTCTTTCTCATATTTAATAATTAGACTTTATCGTTTGCTAAATTTGTTTGAAGTTAGAAGAATAATGATGTAATCTTTTTTAATAAATATCTTTGTGTCGCCTTAATTTCCCATTTACATTTCTTTCGAAAATTCACTTATTTATAGTATGTTAAATTAATTTACAGTTCAAAAAATATATAATTAGTACAATTGCTGCTTTAAATATAAAAGCGAAACTTTGCATATTTTTTTATGCCAAGTTAGAATTCTCTATGCACCTCTTTCTTCAAACATATATAATGAACCATCAGAAGAAATCTATTGTGATATTACAACAATCCAAACTGAATTATATCACATAAATAAATATTTTTATTTTTTATTTCAAATAAAGTTTTTCGTACGTTTAACGAAATGGCAACAGTGAAAATCTATAATAATAAAAATGAAGTTTTGTGTGTGTGTTTGTTCGTTTGTTTGTGGGTATGTCTCTTATAGACTCATAAACTAGACATTTGTTTGACTCGTAACTTGGCACAAATGTGTAGTTCATACTTAGATTATGATTTTTGAACTTTCAGAGCTCAAAATGTTATATATTTAGAGAAATTTCGAATATTCTGAAAAAAATACACCACTTTCGCTCAAATCCGATCATTTTTTTACTTTCCTGATGCCATCTGCTGAAAAAAATTAAATAAAACTTTTAACGAAAATATTTAAAATTGAAAATGTTTATTTTATTCTGTTGCCATTACCTTCAGAAACTAAATTCATTATTTGAAAAATAATTGACGTGTTGCAAGTGACGTAATTCCGTCCAGTCTCTCTATTCTAGGATTTTATTGTGGGTTTAGGTGATGGATTTCTTCATTGATGGTTCTGTTGATTGCAAAAATGTGCATATTTAAGCTACTTCCGTGAATTATAACTATGATGGTTGTTCAAGGTCATCGTACTAGAACTATGTTTTAGGGTTTTGTTTTCCATTTCTCGCCAAATACGTTGACAAACTCGCCAAATTCTTACCTAAACGCGCCAAATAATATATATATATATATATATATATATATATATATATATATATATATATATATATATATATATATATATATATATATATATATATATATATATATATATATATATATATATATATATTATATATATATATTTTATATTTTATTTATTTTTTATTTTAAATTTATAAGCTGGTTTGTTGTTAGAAGGCCATTGTGGTAGAGCTGTATAATAAGAGTGTTTGTAACTATATATCTTTTCTCGCCAAATTCTCTCCAAAAACGCGTTCAAGGCCATCGTATAAGAGCTACATATTAGAGTTTTGTTTTCACTTTTTTGCCAAATATTTTGCCAAACTCGCCAAATTCTTACCTAAACGCGCCAAATAATATATTTTTTTAAACTTATAAGCTGGGTTTTTTTTTCGAAGGCCATTGTGGTAGAGCTGTATAATAAGAGTGTTTGTAGCTATATCTCTTTTCTCGCCAAATTCTTTCCAAAAACGCGCCAAATGAGCTAAAATGTTTTATATGTTTATGAGGAAAATTGCGATGACTTTTATGAGTGCATTTATAACGTATTTTTATATTTTGGATTTTTAAGGTAATATGAGTAACAGTATTTTATACTTTATAATGAGCGGGAATAATAACATTTTAACTTTATAACAGCGGGAATAATAAGTTTATTATCCTATAATGGATTAAATTGTACATATACTTGGATCAATTAAAACTTTTTTTAGTCCGTGCGAAGTACGGGTATTTATTTGCTAGTATTGAATAAAAATAGAATTTGCATGTTATTTCAATTTAGATTAAATTTTTAGTTATTTAAATTTTAAATAAACTTCTAATTTAAATTTTTTAATGAAATTTGGAATGTAGCCTAATCTGATTTTTTGCTTCAAAATGACGTATCCCACTTGTCTGTGGGACTTGTGGTTCTTTCTGTGAAAGTGGGTGACGGACAGACAGACGGACGGACGGACGGACAGACGGACGGACTGAACGATTATAAAACCTTCCACTTTTTACGTTATAAACGTAGTGTGGAAGCTAAAACTAATGTATCATATTATTAAATATGTTTTATTTTTTTTTAATTTAAAAGAAAATAAGTTTGACATTACAATAATGTTATTATTTTCTTGATAAATACTTAATAAAAAATATGTGTCTTTTTCGAAATGGTAAGCAACTAACTGTACTACGTGTGATCTGTTTTTTTTTTATCTAAAACTATGTAGCAATCTACCTTTCACTAAGTTTAAATGTATAACATCTAAATTATAAAATATATATTTAATTATTATAGTAAATTATTAAATATATAAGTTTAATAACAAACATGATTTTAAGAAGCTTAGGAACTATCTTAATTATATTTTGGTAATTTGTTGATTTTATACCAAATAAGTTTATGTGGAGAGTTGCCTGTCTCTAATATGCGAATAATCGTAATTGGTAAATTAAAACACGTTACAAAGCTTTAAATGTACTATTGTTCCTTGTTTTATAATTTGATTTATTTTGACGCACTGTAATTTATCTAGCTTTTCAGCACTCAGTAAAAAGTATCAACAAATGTCAAACAGAGCTGGAAAATAATCAATCAAGTTTCGTTATTTTATTACCATGCCGTAAATATCTAAATTAGGAAACACAACAAATAAAAAAGCACCATTTATCAAATCCATAATAATGGATAACCCATAAAATAAATCTCAAAGAAAAAAAGTGGTGCAAAACCCGAACTTTCCATTTGTTTACTTTGTATACGCTTTCCGCACCCCCAAAAAATCCCTTTCCAGAAAGGGAAGATATCTTTTTTTCCCCCTATGACGAAGAAAAAATCCCTCCGTGAGTGGGAACTGCCAATCATAATTCCATCATGGCGAGAAAGCAGGAAAACAAATAGCGGTGGAAAAATCTCTTGCTGCGAGCAAAAATGGTATAGAACACGCTTTCATCATCCTAATAAAATAGCTTTAATAGTAAAATATATCTTTATCTGGGAACATTTAATTCAGTCGAACCACATTAATCCCAAAAACGGATAATACGAATTACTGTTAATTCGAACTATATTGCGTTTAACGCGTTCTGCCGCATTCACTAATAGTGTGTTCGGTCGATAAGTCGATTACGCTTAAGACTGAGTAATTGGGTTGGTCCCTTGAATTTTGAATTAACAAACAGGTCTGCAATTTATTCAGTATTGTTATTTGTTATTTTTAAAGAATATATTCAATGAAAAAAAATAATTTATTTCCAACGACACCAAAAATTAAAAGTTATATTTTGAGGTAAACCTCTTTGGTTCTGAATCAGGGAAGTAAGGCGTTGGGAAAATAGCAGAAGGGATAAAACTCAAAATATCACCAAGCAAAAAAAAATAAGGGAAGTATAAAAGAAGATGCGAAAATGGAAAAATCTGATTGTGAATGTTATTGATGAAGGCAGAGAAAATAGATTTCCAACGTATCCAAAAATTGAGAGTAATCCATTCACAGCTTCGGCGTCTATTTCCTACTTCTTGGCTTTCTAGGGAAAAAAGCCTGACTTTTCGTAGTTGAAAACTTTTTTTGTAGGAAGAGGAATTCTATTTTTCCTGTTTATTTTCATTTACCTTCTGTTTAACTCGATCTGACGTTAATCTAACCAACCCATACAAACTTTGTTCATTTTCATAGGTTAATTTATATCATACAAAATGGTACAAAATCTTTGCGTTATCAATAGGAGATACAGTAACAACGTTATTATAACTCATATGGAAGTTTAAAAAATCTTAAAATGCATATAGCTGTTTCGGGACTCAAAACGAAGTCCCGTCTTAAGTGCATAAAAACCGATGAATGAATGAAAAATAAAATAATAAATGATACAGCGCGACTATAAAAACAAATCGAACAACAAAAACCAATTTTGCAAAACAGGAAAAAATAAAAAATAAATTGACAAAAATACTCAAAATTTAAATAATGACTACTAAATTATAAATAATAATAAAATTAATTATAATTATGGTCAGACGCAAGAGCAATACGTCGTCCCTATACTTGCATTTTTAAATAATAAAAATGTACCACAATGAATTAATTTCTGAGTTTTTGTTCTCTAAATTTTGTCGTTGTTTTTATGGTTATGGTGGTGAAAGGACTAATCCCCAATCTGGTCTACTGGAACTATACCAGATCCATGACGTTAAAAACTTCCAAAAAGGGTGAATTTCCCAAATGTGTTGTTTTTATTTTTTCTATTTTGCAACATTGCAATATATTGTTCGGTTTGTTCTTGTACTCGCGCTGTACCATTTTTTTGTTTTTCATTCATTCACCTGTTTTTATGCACTGAAGACGAGACTTCCGAAACAGCCTATGCCTTTATAATTTTTTTAAACTTTCGTTCGTGTTGCGCTCTTTATTTTATATTTAATTTCTGATAGTTGATTCTTTCAGTGTATTTAGCATAAGAAAGTTTTAAAAACGCACATTTGTTTCACACTCTCTAGATGATAGTACACATCATTTATTTTTGTTGTTACAAACTACACTTACAACTAACCAAATTAATAAGCCTTGAGGATTTTTGTTCGAGCAACGACTAACCGTTATGCATTTCTCATATAACTAGGTATGGTTTGCAGAATAGGACTAGATTGTGTCTATTTTGTTTAGAAATAACAAACTCCATATTTGAATCAATTGTGAAAAATTAAATTTACCTAACAATCAGTAATGTTTATATTTAACTTGTTAGACATTTATTTATATTTAAAAATGCATCTTAAATGCATATTTAAAAATTCATCTAACGTGAAACACACTTTCACCCTTAAATAATAATGCAAATCGTAACCATGAATAAATAAATATACATAATACCTCCTTTTCGAAATAATATAGCATATTAGACCATAAAACTAAAACAAACATTACTGTGGCTTTTTAAATAAATCCCTCTAATCATTTTATTAAAAATATGTTCGATTAAGAACATAAATATTAATTATGAAACCTCGAAAGTATGTACAAATAAAAATTCATTCCAAAGTAAAAATTATAACGTTGTTCAAAATCAAAATATTTTGTTTTCCCAGTGCTTTAGTAAAGAGACGTTAAGTAATAAGAAAACAAAAGAAATAAATTGTGGTAGTTTACATTTCAGAATTCTGAATAATTTGTTCGTCAAAAAATATATACATTGTTTTTAAACACGATTTAAAACTTGTAATTATTATATAAACTTCTTGATTTATTCTTGAAAGTTAATTGAAAACTCGACTATGGAGAATTTGTTGCAATTTAAAGTGAATTGTTTCTAACGTTCTTTATAATTATTTGTATATTTTTCTTCTAAGTTTATGACTAACGTGTTCTTTAATTATTTTTTTTTAATTCTGTGATCTATTTTGTTTTTGTAGTATACCTAGCTGCATTACATAATAAGAAAAGAGCAAACATGCTAATTCTAGGTTAAAATAAGATTTGATTCAATAGTATTCATTAATATTAAAATATTTTCTCTAGTAGGGATTGCAAGAAAATAGTTGTGAAGGTACAAATATTGTCTGTCATAGTGTCGTAGTTATACACAACAGCTCTAATGTGTTTGTTTAGTGTAATAAGTATGTTATCAACAATAAGTCTGTTAGTAACAATAAAACACACATTGCTTTTTAAAGATGTCAAAGTTGTGCCGTTTAGGCGACAGCATTTAGAAATACTTAGTTTATACACATGACATCAAAAGGTGATTATTTCGATAGTAGTTAATGCGCCTCAAAATATTTTACCTGAAAGGTATCTTAAAATCACACATCGGACCTAATTTCATGCAAAGAAGACGTCTTTCTCACTATTTTGTAGTACCAAGGACAAAAACCAGAAAATTGTTTCTATGATAATTGTTTTTCTTAGTTGTGTAACAATCAGAATAACAGCTCACCTAACACATAATATATCCCTGAAATAAACTGATTTAAACCACATTAAGAATGTAATTTGATACACAGTGATTTTAACAACTCATTGGCGTCATAAATGGCATCGGAAATTGTTTATTAAACGTTGAGTATTTGTAATAGACTCCCGATAGCGGTGAAAAAAGTTTTAACTCTTCGTAAATCTTTCACGTGATTCCTTTATTTTTTTCAAAAAATTCAATAAAAAAAACGCATGAACTTATACTGTTGTTTATTTGAAAAAGGGCAAATAAGTTAAAGAAATGCCCTATGCATTATGTGACACCAAAATGAAGGATTTATAAATAACGGAATCCTATACACTTGCTACATCTTACAAAATGTTTTAAATATTTTAAATGAGTTTTTGATAAAAGTGATATTTTGAATACAAGTAGGAGTTCAAACACTTGGAGTTTGCCTTAATCAACACCCACTAAAAACATCCACGCATTTATCCACTTACCCTACTAATTATTTCTGCGTGATCCCAAGGGATAGACTCGTAAAAAGTTCTAGCTAATTAGAAAAAAACCAATGAGTTGACAAGGAAAACACACATCCACATCAAACCCCAGCAATCAAAGTCAAAAAGCAATCGCAGAAAAGTAATTGAAATTGCGTGCCAGAAGAATTCTTCTTAGCTGCTTTTTTCATACTTGGGCTGCCCAAACTTTTCTTGAAAAGGAAGTATAACAACTTAGATACATATATTTCACAATTATGCAATAAAAAACCTTTTCTAAAGAATCGATAATTTGTTCTCTAAAGCTAAATTCGATATACCATGCAAGTCACGTCTTAGCTCATTACCATGCATTAGCTAGGGAACACGATTGTGATTACTCAATCGATTTCACATTGTGGCTAATCCCTCTGAGATATAAAAATATACTTCAACTTTAAACACTCGCCCTTCTATTATACTGACCTAATTTGAAACGTGGATTTAGGGATTTATATTCAATAAAAAGAGTTTTATTTCCCTAAGGGTTATTTAATTTTTTTGTTAGTTTCTGGGATTGAATATCAATGGGTAAATTCGAGTTGAAGTATAATTTGGAAATGTTTTGTTTATTACTTTGGAGCTAATATATGATATTGTAACGTATAGTTTAGCTTTTTCTAACTATATATGTGAAATATTATTGTTTTGATTTAAAATAAAATTCTATTTAATTTTCTTATAATTTATACTATTTGGTATAATATATAACGTAAGAAAAATACTTTATAACATTCAAAGAAATACTTAAGTTCTTGGACCTCAGTGTAGCCAGGATTATTGTTTTAAATTTACATCTTAAGAACGTGATTTTTATACCAAATTCCCCCGACAAATACAGTACAAGAGAAAAATCCGTTTCTTGGTTAAATTTTTGTAAATTATTTTGCAATTTCAAACATACATTCGAACATATGCAAGTTATTTCCAATAACTTATTTAATTCGCAAAACTAAATGTTCAAAAAGAAATACTTTCAAATACTTTATAAACCTAAAATTCCTACCAATTCGGTTCTTATAAAAATGCAATGACTATATCTTTAAGAGTCAGTTCAAAGCGTAAATCTTAGAAAATGTTTCATCAAATGGTTATTTCATTTTGAGAAGAACATCATCTTGACGTAGTTGCGACTTCAAAAGAACTTTTTTTTTACTCAACTTCTTCAAAGGAATTTTCCACTAGGATCTTCAAATGTACATGTCAAAGCGACAACCACCCAATTCAACTTCTGACTTGATCCATTTTTGTTCTGAATCTCTGATTTATTTCAACAATTTGTTATTTACTTTAATCTTGTGTTGAATAGAAAAGTGATCCAAGTCGTAAATGGACTTGGAGAGGTTTTGCTGAGACTCACCCCAATCTTGTAAGGGGTCATTATTTGATTCAAAAAGCTCTTGAAATTTGCCGGAGTTATATCTAATTTTGTTATATTTCGATACAAGAATTCCCGAATGCTACAACTAAATTGGGGAGGGAGCTGGTTGGAAAAGAAGACAAAATAACCTTTGCTTGTGGCTCGTTAGAGAAAGTATTGTTTTAGTAATGGTTATATTTGAAAATTACTTCAAGTAAACTGGTGAATTCAGAAACAATTTCGCATTTACTTAATTTGGATCTATGTACATAATTTATTTGAAATAAATATGCTCTACATTATTTTATTTCAAGCAATCTATTTAAATTGTGTATCCGAAAAAATATATAATCTTAAATATATTAACCATTATAGTTCTCATTTTAAATTGTGCTTGAATAATTCTATTATTTTCCCTCAAGTTCAAATAATGATGTCGTTAGTATTGAAAGGATGAACAATTGATAGAGAAATCCATTGTTGAAAGTAGAATAGCTGAAATTAAGGTTATTTTTAAGGTTATTATTTGAAAACTATGTTGGAGTTTTACAGATGTATAACTAAATGGTATTTGTGTTATTTTAACCATTTTATTTAAATATGACAGTATTTATCATCGAACTCCAAAACACTATATTTCTACTGAATACTATCTAAAATTACTACCTACGCTGGATGCCTCTAAATTATTTTTCAACCAGATGCTAGACTTAATATTTAGCTCCTGTTTTTTGCATACTTCACGGAATTAAGTTTATCCAGAGGCACGACCATGTTCGGTAATCTAGATTATTTTTTTATAAACACTTAAGACAATAAAGGCAACAGCTATGATGTAGCGTCCAGTCTTTATTTCCCATTCTCTACGTTTTGTGGTTGAGAGGGAGATGATTTCATACTGATAGAAAGCCTTTCCGAGATTAATAGTGTAGATTATATTATTTATAATACGATTTCGCTGGAACCGTACCATGAAATAAAAAATATTTCTGCACAAATTATCAAATAAATAACACAGTTAATACAGTTTGTAAATATATTTACTAACTGATACAGTATGTAATTCGCATGTAATAAGTTTGCTTTTAACTTCGACTACAGATTTCATTATTGGACAATAAAACAATATGACTGCACATTTGCTAAATATAAACTAACACTGTCTTACTCTAACTCATTACCTACAGCACCAAGCCTTACATAGAATCCCAGCTTCCCATTACATTTGAATTGCTACATCGGGATATCCTCCCTTTCGGATACATGAGCTAATTAATGAGCAGGGCTCTGCGAATCTCCTATATACATGAGCAAATTGGGTGAACGCCCAAAGCGCCCTACATGCACGCGGGAACGTATGCACAATAAATCCTTGCTTAGCAAACGGTTGTGGGAAGATTAAATCATTAGTAGGCCAAATATCCGATTTGTATGAAGAGCGAGTATATTGGATGGGCTAAATCATATTTTAGAGAATAAATATTTGTCAGAACTGGTGAACAACATTACCTGAACGGTCAGAACAACATTACCTGAGATTTAATTAATAACATAGTATATTGTTCTGGGTTTGGAAAGACTATATAAGTGACCAAATTTGAATAATATTTGTTTAATTTAATTGAAAGTGAAGGATAGACCTTATATTATTGTTTATTTTATTTAAGAGCTATTTTTACTGCCTTAAGAGCATAATTGCAAATGAACTGCCCTTTATAAGTACATACATTCGGTCCTTGAATCTTATAGGACTTTTACACTGTATGTCTGATGAAAAGTTTGGGTTATTCAAAACATTTCACGGATAAAAAGTGTTTGGAATGCTGGTTCTCGTTTAATCTATTGTGTTCCAATGTTCCGCGTACCACACACACGTACATGTCATAATGAGATGTGTATACCCCCGATTAAGTGTCTTGACAAAACTTGACGGCAGTTCATAATAACAAAGCCCGTCACCCATGCCACATTTGTACCTCTAGTTTGGGGTTCATCCATCCAAACCAAATATTTCCATCCATTTCATCAACGCATATTAAACCTGTGCAAATACCAGATGGACTTTGGTTATGGTTCGGTAGCGTCCAATTAAGGTTATATCAGATCATATGAGGTCTTCAAATAAATGGGGTTAGTTCACTTTTGGCTAAGAAAAAACATAGCTAATATACCGGAAACTAAATATATACCATGCACAAAAATAAAACAGAATAAAACCCACCTAGAAATAGGACAATACAAATTCGAAACTGTCATCAACTTCAAATATCTAGGTTCTGAAATAAATTACTTGACAACATAACGCCAGAGATCCGCAACCGAATTACTGGTGCTAACAGATGTTTCTTCGTACTCAAAAAATACCTCAAATCGAGTTTCTTTAAGAGAGGAACCAAATTACTTATCTACAAAAGCCTGATAAGACCCATACTCACATATTCTGCCGAAACATGGGCAATGACTAAGAACGATAAACATTCATTAGCAATTTTCGAGAGAAAAATGTTGAGTAGTATATTTGGTGGAATCAAGGAAGGAAATTTTTAGAGAAAAAGAACAAACTCAGAAATATACAAATGCTTTAATGAACCAGACGTAGTCAAGTACATAGCAATCCAACGAATAAAATGGACAGGACATGTAGTTCGAATGGAAGACAGCAGGACTACAAAAATGATCTTCCTTGCTAAGCCCATAGCTACTCGTGTTAGAGGAAGACCCAAACTCAGGTGGGTCGACTGCCTGGAAGGGGACCTTAAAGTTTTGAAAGTGAAGAACTGGAGGTCGTTGGCCAAGAACAGGTCGGCCTTCGAAGGACTTTTAAGGAAGGCCAGAGCCCATCCTGGGCTGTCGCGCCACTGAAGAAGAAGAATATACCGGAAATTGGAATAACTTTAATACTTAGATAACTATGGCCCAACACTTACTTTTTGACTAATTTTTAACTTGTATCTCAAGAAAATGTTGCCACTAAATAAAAAAAATATGAAAAGTAATTAAGAGTGTTGATTGAATAAATGTAAGTATAAGCACAGAAAAAAATTTAACTGATCAAAACGGGGGACAAAACTACCCCTTCGCGCTTAAGTTGCTTCCATTGACGATAATTCCAAAACTCAAGAAGAGAACAAAATAGAAACTTTGTATCAACTAATACCGAGGAAAAGGTTGAAATTTATGCCCCACTTGAGCCCATAACTTTTGATTTATAATAATGAGAATCAGGAGACATTATACAGTGTAATAAAATGCCACAGATAATCCCTTCCCTTACAAAAAAGGAAGAGCCACAAATCAAAAAGAGGCCATCCCTAAGATGTTTTCACCTTTTTCTTCGATGATATATTTTCGACTCCGTTCACGTCATTTTAGCGACATATAGCGGGTTTGGTGTGACAAGATTATACTCTAACTAAACATGATTTGTAACACTTTCAATTATGAATAGCGGTATGAATGTAGCGCTTCTGGTTGCCAATTTCTAGCCTCTTTTAGAGGTTTTACAGAGCTAGGTAAATCTTATAATTTTTAAATCCTCATGAATTGACGAGGTCGACCCCTATGTTCACAGCAAAGGAAGAACATTTAGTAATTCGATAATGGAATATCTGAGAACCGGTATCAACCAATTGGAACACAAGACAATACAGATTTAAAGAAAACCAGTTATAATATACACAAGGTTTGAATAACAACACTAGGTGTTTCAGGTGGTCAAGCACCGAGATGAAACTAAAGACTTTGTATTCAGATGTTGATCACGTCAATAGGGAATTACAACCTATTTTTAATTTTGATTTAATTAGATTTTCATCATAGAAAAGCTATCAGGAATCTGAATATTGGGTTAAAAATTCTGATAATTTTTTTTTTTTTATTATTCCAGTTTTTAAGTCACTAAAAAAAGCCAGACACGTGCAACAATAGTTGTCAATGCGGCTTCCAATTAATCGTGACGTAGTTAGTGGACGGTGACTGTTATTGTACAAACTCAACTTCACCAAACTTCCAATTAAAAAAAAAGCTGCCAATTAATTTACAAAACAAGACACTATTACGTAATTTGGAGAATATTACGGGACTTCTTGTTTGAAATTGATATCAAAACTAGCTAATGTAAAATTTAAATTTAAGAGGCCTTTGAAAATGTAAAAAGTATTTGTCATACAATTTGAGACTATATGCAGTCGATTTAAAGCAAGAAAACAAAAATTCTGCAATTGACTGCTTTTCAAAATTAGATTATGTTAACTTATTGTAAGGACACAACAACCAATTAACCAATATTGTAATAGAAACCTATGAAAGAAATGGAAAATACATTTCTGCTTTGATGGATCATGTTGCTTCCTACTAATAACAACCAAGTTTTTAAATTAAAAGAGCATTAATTTATGTTTTCAATAAAAACAAGAAACACCCTTTGAAAATATGCAATATTTTGTGCCAAACAAAACTGTCCAAACTGGTAAAGAAATTTTGTAAAACTATCACGAAATTCTAAAACAAGCCATGTTTTTAAAAACCTTTGTTAACAGACGTTTTTTTTCTTTGATGTAATATTTCGACTGGTTTGTCAGTTGAAATTGAAATTTAGTCGTTTTTAATACTTTTCTTTCATTGGGTTGTAAGCAGCAAGTTAATTTCTGCATATTATTCTATACTAAAACTGCTATCGTAAATTAGATTTCTTGTTAAATAAACAGAAATCATTGATTTCATCATCCCTATCTACTGCCAGATGCATCTCAGAGCCCTGCTTTGTGCACGGGCCTTTTTGGTACAAGATGGTCTTGGATAAGAAATCATTTTTATAAGAATGTTTGTTAGAGCTTTGTCAAGCAAGTTCAGCCCTAAAATGAATATTTGAGTAAAATTATTGATTGCTAGGGCCGATCATTTTGGAAACAGATAACAACGGTTTTTAGAGGGGAGGAAACAAAATGGAAACTATTGAAAAACGGTTTTTAGAATGTTTGCATTTTTCGATTTTACCTGGATTTCCCTTTTGAGATGAGTGATATTAACTTATTTCAATTCAAAAAAAGGCGTAATATTTTTAAGTAAAAAGTAATCTTTATAAATCGCAGCTTCTTATGGGCTACACCTTGATATCAAAGTGTTTTACTGATGAATTTGAATACTTTTAAACGTTTTATTTTCATAGAGTTAGATATTTCTGATTTATTGGTTGCTGTTACAATCGTAATTGACGAGAGCTAACGGACTCGTCATATGACAACGTTAAAAAGTTGGGATACACAATTTTTCCACCATCATCATTAACTATAGCTATGTGATGGTTATAACTTTATAAGTTAGCAAATGGTACAACGTGGCCGAGTGATTCAATTCGTCCTGCTTATGACTGAGACTATATAAGACTTTCAGACCCACATATTAAACGTCGCATGTACTTGGTGGGTCTTTTAGTGAAGTTGTGACCTACACTCTTAAAACAAACGAGCGGTTTTAACTCAGTCTGAGTTAATTTCCACTCCTTTCCGTGCCGAAAATGCACTTCTCCTATAGGAGTGAATTTCACTCTTTTTCGGAGTGGGTAAAAGAAATAAAAGAAAACAATCTGCGTCCTACACTCTTAAAACGAGCGGTTTTAACTCAGTCTGAGTTAATTTCCACTCCTTTCCGTGCCGAAAATGCACTTCTCCTATAGGAGTGAATTTCACTCTTTTTCGGAGTGGGTAAAAGAAATAAAAGAAAACAATCTGCGTCCTACACTCTTAAAACGAGCGGTTTTAACTCAGTCTGAGTTAATTTCCACTCCTTTCCGGTGCCGAAAATGCACTTCTCCTATGGGAGTGAATTTCACTCTTTTGTTTTAAGAGTGTAGTATCGAGCCCAGGCACTTCAGAGTGCGATGCCATAACTACTAGTTCCCTACCCTATAGCTGCGTTTTCGCTTTAAAAAAAGTGAAATCTTGTTTTGTTTTTTTAAAGAATCAAATATATTAAGGTTAAATTTTCATAATATGCAGGGTGATCCAGAAATAATGATAACCGCTTATGCTTTGTAGTATTATTCCGGAATAATAATTTTTGGATCACCCAGTATATGACAAATAAAAATTTACAAACCACTTGTGTGTGTGCTAAAAAATGTGGCTAACGCTAAAATTTTACAATTATATAGTACATATTTTATTGTTTTAGTGTATCAAGGAATGTAAAAAAAATGTAAATAGTTCTAAATTTGGTTCCTTTTTACTTCCTTTTGCCTTGAATTAGTATTTATTCTAACTCCGAAGAGGCAAAACTATATGTTTTTATTTTCTTTTATTTGAAAACTGTTTATACATACATTAAGGCAATTATTTGGAATAAATTAAAACTTTTTCACTGTAGGGGCAGCATACGAAAAAACAAGGCAGCAATAAACACCATAAAATTAACTAAAATATATCCATTGACGTTTCCCGATCTATTCGACCATCCACAATTAATTTCCGATTTCTAGCATATTTAAAATATCTTAACCATCTAACAAGTACTTTTTTCATTGCAGTACACTCAATAAAATTTTCAATTTCCATTTTAAAAGTAACGCAAACTATTTCAGTCACACAAGTCTCACACTTGCAGTAAAACTCAACACCTCCTCCTCCTCCCCCCCCCCACACCCTTCCACTACCCTTGTGTCCCGATATTGTGACCACCCTCCACCCAAACACATAAAACTTTTATCGAACGCCAAAAACACTTCAAAACTCTCCCAACCATTTCCTAAACAGATGTATAAATATTTAATAATAGCGGTTCATTTATAACCCAAGTTGCGGGACTTGTAAGAAATAAAGCAATCATCTCCTTGTGCGAATTAAGAAAATCACTTTAGACTTTTGTCACGTGGCATGGAGCTAACTAATTCGAAAGTCCACGATCGTAAACACTTGTTAGAAATAAAACGGAACTGGTTGGTTGGGCTTTACGGTGATGAAAATGCGACGTTTTGGACCAAGTGATAAATAATTTAAGATCTGTTCTTTTATTTACTGATAAGAATGTTAACAGGAACGTGTAGTTATGTTTACCAGGTTTTTTTTAAACTTAGAATAGGGCATTCTTTGTTTAGTATGTAAATAACTAATAATTCAGTATGTAAAATTGTATGAAAATTGCTCGATCATGATATTTTAGTTTCCCCCTTGTGAGTATTTTAATGCATAGCAACTCTACTACTACTCTTATTCTTCAGTAATTTTATACTTTACACATATATTTTCTGATGAAATACTTTAAGCTATTGTCCAATTCGATAGCTTTGGCCCAAGTTTTTCAAGCAAATAACTTCTCATTAAATGTACTTATAACAAATGTACTTCCACAAGTGGCAACTCTGCTTTGATCTATGAGTAAAACTTATTCAAGAAAAAAGCCAGTACTAAGGTTTTTTGCTTGGGTCAAAGTTGTCCTATTGGACCGTAATTTAGGCTTTAAGTTAGAGGCTCAGAGGCTGAGTGGTATCTACGTGACCGATTTTCGAATCCTGAATTACGCAAGGTTTACTCAGCCTATCCACTCGTCAAGAGTTAGATAAAATGAGGACCCAGCTTGCTTGAGAGCTAAACATTGTTTGGTTTGCATCAGTATGTCCAAATAACAATACATCTATTGCAATGCACCCTAGTGTCCCCCTCTCTGTTAAGGGCCTTGTCCTTTATGGTATTTCGCGCCTAGAAAATTGTATCTGAATGTCTTAAAAAAATGGCAGAGTTTTTTTAATAAACTAAAAAATCGCTTTTCAAATAAAACACAAAAATTGTATTTTTTTTAAGTTTCTGTTGAGGCCCTTCCCAAGAGATTTCTCAGAAGATACGCTAAAGAGCTTTTCGGACGAAAGACATCTTTCATCTCAATTTTGTCTATTCATTTCCAACGGGTTGACATAGAAATGCCCTCGAAAAGTTTATTCTGTTTTTTTCCCATTTGTTTATACTGTATGCAAAATAAGAAACATTGCAAACAAAGAGGCTTTTGAATGGGAAGAATGAACTGTAAAATAAGTATTTGTGTTTACTATTGAGATCACTTTTGAAGATTACTATGTTGAACTTTTTTTTAATGAATGTAATGCTGGAGGAGCTTAGTACTCTAGAGTAAATGCTTTAAAATAAAATAACGCAAAAACTATAGCTATTTATTTTCTACTTTTAGCTTCCTAAAGGTTTTTGAAATATTTTCTTTGAGTCATTTATCTATAAGAACTAGAATGAGATTACAGTTAAACTTCTTGTTTACTGAACCAATTCCATTATAATTTAAGTATAGACTAACCAAAAGACTCTACACGTAATGTGTTTATTGTAAACTGCAAAGTTCATAACAATATCATAGGAATTAAGACGAAACAAATATTTAAGATTGCCTTGCAACTAATTTTGACACATTAATTTTGATGAAGTTAGGAAGTTGACCAAAATATAACGCGTTCTATTACAGTAGCCACCGCTTAAGTGATTCACACCAGTTAAAGTCATTTTCTCCATTAAAGTGGCTGAATCCTTGAACAGAAAGTCATGAAATTATCAACAAAAAAAGAACATAATACAACATTTGTAGGACACAACCTTCAAATTTTTATACATTTTTGTTGTTGAGTATCCTGAGTAAAGAACATAATACAACATTTGTGGGACACAACCTTCAAATTTTTATACATTTTTGTTGTTGAGTATCCTGAGTAGTACTCGTATTAATATATTAAATACCCACATTTTAAAAACTAATAAAAACTATCTGGGATTAATAAAACTTTAATAAAAACAATCTACAACAAAAGTCAAATAAAAAGTGAAAAAGTTTTATCTTTTATCAATGAAGCATGAGAAAACTAGCAAAAGTGATGCTTTATAGTAACGTATAAAAAGCAGAAGAAAAATGTCCTTATACCTAATACATTAGAACCCGACCTGTTAATTAAATACCCTCTTACGTCACTCAAACGTAATCCTCTCCTTTAGGATTTGGTTTCTTTCAGTGCTTTCCATCGAGTGAAAAAAATTAAAACAACTCGTTCCATACCACTTGTTCTTTCAAGGGAGAAAGAACAGGTTCACGCAGAAAATTGTTGACATGTTATATCTTATTTAGAAGCTCTAAGTTCATTTTTTTTTTTCAAATTAAACCTGTGTTTATTATTGTTCAATTCCAGACAGCTAGAAACGTATATGCTACAAGCAGGATTTGAACCCACACCCGGACTGTTAAAGGTATTGGACTTCCTGCTGTAGAAATAGCACAAGTTGCATTATCAGATTCGACAACCTCATCAGTAAACTTTATGGCGTGAATTAAATATATTAATTGAGAGCTTAACATTTGGAAAATGCATGTTCGTTATAACACGTTGTTCAATAAAAACTTAGCTTACACTTATAAATACAGGGTGTCCCAAAATAAACTACCTGTTTTTAAAAATTAATAAAAAAGAAATGGATAGAGATATTAAAACAATTCTTGCAGAAAACGAATGAGTCAGGTCTGGAATTTGATATGGAACACTTTATTATGTTAGTTATGTTTATTACGTTATTATATGTTATTAAACTTTATAATGTTCAATTTTACCGACAGATAGCGCTGCAATACCATGTGTTCGATTCCACGCAATAACTATTGCTGCTTTCCCTGAACTGAAAGCTACTGAACATTTCTGACCACGTGTCCTTCTTTTCGGTATATACGCATGCCTAGTTCTTTCATACAGCCAACACACGGTATTGCCGCACCATCTGTCGATTAAATTGAACATAATAAAGTGTAATAACATAATAACGTAATAAACATAACTAACATAATAAAGTGTTCCATATCAAATTCCAGACCCGACTCATTCGTTTTCTGCAAGAATTGTGTTAATATCTCTATCCATTTCTTTTTTATTAATTTTTAAAAACAGGTAGTTTATTTTGGGACACCCTGTATATACTCTTAACTGCTCAGATGTTTGAAAGTGGAATAGGTGAATAAATAAAACTTGCATTCCGCTTTTTTATTATTTTTGTAGTGTTCGACGTTACATAAATATTAGCACTGAGAATGTTCATATTATTACTGTACATTTTTTTTAGAATAATTTATAGTAATCACTAATAATTTTAAGAATAATTCTTTTAATCATGCCAGTTTTAACCTAGCATAAATTAAAATAAAAACTATAAGCTGTTCCATTTTTGAATTTTTTTACACATAACAACTGTTGCTCTTTTAGGTAAAAATAAAATATTGAATTAAACAGCAGCTCTTTATAACTACTCCATTAAAAAATCTCAACAACTTAATCTTCAGCACTCTTGTGAAGTGATTAAACCACTCCAAACTTCGCTTTCTGACATCGCATCACTTTTCGAGTGTGGGTACTTTCTTTCTCTCTCGCCAAAGACCCCTGAAGCGAAAACCAACATGTGACAACACCCGAACAGGCCTGGTAATCGTGTTAATGGTCCCTATCTACTTACACAGACAACAAAATAACCGAGTTATGATGCGCTGTTGAGTGCGTCCCGTTATTTGCATACGAACCGCGTTTCGTTGACTCCACTATGTCGGGAGTCCTCTGTTTTATTCATGATCTCAAGGTGGGATAAAAGGTAGTGTCAGAAATTCGTTTAGCGTGCGGTACTTAGGTTTGAATATTAAAGAGGTTTATAATTAGGGGTATGAGTGATCGGGTGACAATGGACTACGGCATGGTTTAATCTCTGATTTGTTACAAGCCAATAAAGTGACGATTAAAAAAGAGATATGTAATTAGGAGTTTTAATGTTTAGCTGACAATGAACTAAATAGCTTACATTAATCTATGATTTATTCGAAGTTAAGAAAGTCTGGCAATATAGTGAATAAAAAAATCTTAGTTTACTACAATTAATACCCTACGAGGTCGATAATCAACGAGAATCTCACCTAGAAGGTTCTTGTCTAGCCATACTATAGACGTATTCGTACTGTAGAAAAAAACACCTCAACATTCACTGATGTGTGCACGAGTACACTGGAATATACGTAAATCTGTGAAGCCGAAAGCTCAGGTGAAGACATTGTCACTTGACCGGTACTTTTGATCATGAGACCCGTCCCCATTATCCCTATTTTAACTCTATAGAGCGGTGTTAATTCAAATTTTAAAAAAAACTGAAATCGTGAACTTTCAGCCTTCTATAATTAGAGAGTGAAGGGCAAAAACTTCATTATCCAGTTACACGTAATATATCCGAATTTAACTTTAATTGTAGGATTGTGCTTTCCTTCTTTCGTAAACCTCACTCTGCCAATGGTCAGTTTATTAACCCTGTTTTTAATTGGTAATTTTTTTTAATTTAATGAACTGTGATTCGATAGTAGGAAAGAAAAATAACCTTCAAAGAATAAAAAGTTGTTTAAGTATAAAGTATTTGATAATTGAAATATGATGTGTAAAACATTTCAGGTCTACTTTGCCTAAATAAAAAAAATTTAATTGATACTAATTTTTTTTTTAATTTTACTTTTCCATATTCACTATATTCGTTCATCTTTTCCTCTTTATTTACCAAGAATCAATTAACTTTATTATTCAAGGGAGAGTGGGGGCTAAAGGGACAAATTTTTATTAACCTCTGTATTTCAGCAAAAATACACGAATTTTAATTTCTTTTTTTACAAGCTCATAAGCTGAACATTCGTTTACTTTAAAAGTCATTCGACAGACGTTTAAACATTGCCATATTTTAGTTGCTGAGCCTTTTAAACAAGCATGTAAATGTCCTATTAGCACCCATATGTGGAGTCTAATGGGACAGGATGCAGGGCTAATTGGACATGGTAAATTTTGCCTTAATTAAGAGTTCCAAAAATGGAAAACGGTTCAGAAAATTACCTGAAAATAAAATTTTAAAGCAAACACTATTTACATAATGAAATTTTTTATTTTTAAAAAACAATTATTTCCCTTAAGGTAAAATATCAAAGTTAAAACTCAAAATTAAAGATGCTCGAATAATTTTTGTTGGATCACTGGAAAGGATAATTTTCTAACTAAATCTTCTAAAATTTATCCCAAACTTGTCTTCTTTTTCAGGGTACATGAATTTAAAATGGCCGTCTTTATCTTCAAGTATCTTACCCGGAGTTCAATACTTCTATTTCAGAAATCAATCCAGCGTAATAAAGAATATTTTGCTTTCTAGCAAATTTTACCAACAACAAATCATTTATCTTCACCAAGCTCTGTTCAGATATATATTTCCACCTGCAATTTCGTTAATTATATCTCATCAATAAAACTACTTGAACTTTCACTTATTTTACGACGAAAAAAGTTCAAAAAGTTTAATTTTAAAGTTTTAAAAAGTTTTTGGAAACATTACTGAATAAGATATTAAAGATTTATATAGATTCTTCAAGAGAAGAGTGCAAATCTAGGTTTATTCATGTCCCATTTGACCCCCCAGTTTCTGTCCCATTAGACCCCACAGTGTCATTATTTATAAATGATCCAACACAGAACCACGTGTATTTCATCACAGTATTTGACATATAATATTTTAATCTGTGATATATCTTCTACCTAAAAACTACAGTTTAATTCATGAAAAGTATTTATTTAATACTTTAAAGGTGTAAAAAACGATACATTTAAAACTTACTTTGGATTCTCCAAAACAACAATTCTTCTCTCCACTTTCAATACATTCTTTTAATGGCTAATCTTTGGTTGTTAAAATGTGAAGTCTAACTTTTACAATGATGTTAATGTAGAAATATTTGTAAAAAAGTATATTTTCCCCTTTTTTTGCCCCTTGTCTCATTGGCCCTGGGTCCCATTAGCCCCCACTCTCCCCTAGTTTTATGTTATTCTACTAGATCTACTTATGCTCGCAGCATTCTGTAAAGCTGTCATATTAATTACTTTGTGACAATAACTACAATTACGTTTTTTCCCACCAACCTTCAAATGTTCAAATGTCAAATTAATATTCCTACTGCAATATGTCCCTGTATAATAAAGGAGAATAATCTGTTTTAAGTAATTTTATTCCAAATTGTTCAACTGAACATTTCCTAAATGTACATATGCATACTATGTGTCAAATTTGCAGTTTTTTGGGGTTTTAAATTAAGTTTTTTTCACATATTTTTTTATTACATTTAATTTCAGGTGGTTAGTTTCACCTGCATACTTGATGCCAATAAAAATGTAATTATGTAAATTTTAAGATAGTGACTAGGATTAATTAGAGAACGTTTTTCTTTATCTGCATGCGTTTGTGAACGCCATCTACACATACGTGACATAAAAGTTTAAAGCAAATTCTGGCAGAAAAAATACTTAAAAAATAGTCTTAGAGAAGAATGAGAGAAATTTAAAACAACTAATTCCATTTAATTTCAATAACTTCTTATAAAAAAAATAGTTATATTTGAAATAAGCAAAAACTTTGGACATTATTACTCTTGTATCAAAATAATAAACAATCTTCAAATTTTACGAGTCACAAGTTTATAATTTAACATCCCCCATGAAACTTAAATCTTCAAGGTGATATCATAATCCTTCAAGAGATATCTAACACACCTTACTAACACACTTATCCAGATATTATAACACCAGAAACTAAAAAAAGCAAACCCTTAAAATAATTTATCCATCAGTAGGCAAGCTGAATAAGCAAAATCTGGTACCCGGATAATTCCCTTTAATCAAAAAGATTCAATTTATAAGCTCAAGTCCCACTATTAAATGTAATAGAATCTAAGCATGTTGAATTCGTAGGATTGAAAATGTTTTGGTTGCAACAATTCTTTGGTATCAGGTATTTGTTCGCAATGTAAAAAAAATAATATAAGTTTTGGGTATTTAAAATGTTTTGGGAAATTCTTTAATATTTCGTTAAATTGAAGTTGTTATTTTGTTAAAGTATAAAATTAATTTAACTATTTAGGAATTTTAATTATTATCATGACTAAGCATCAGTAGATATACAAATTTTGATCTTTGGTAACCTATGTCAGGTAAAGCGTAAATACGTAGCCAAATGTATTATACAGACGAACATCTAAACAAAGCAATCGATATGAATCTCCATCAACTTTGTTTGTTGTCTTACTTTGTTTAAAA
The DNA here is from genome assembly GCA_019343175.1 of Oedothorax gibbosus. Taxonomy (NCBI): domain Eukaryota; kingdom Metazoa; phylum Arthropoda; class Arachnida; order Araneae; family Linyphiidae; genus Oedothorax; species Oedothorax gibbosus. The sequence goes on along the minus strand of CM033272.1, from coordinate 23,313,255 downwards.
AAGTAAGATGCAAATCTATTACCCTCTAATTCGTTACTCTGATAAATTTAATTAACCAATTTTTTTTCAATATAATGTCACACATTTTGGTGCATGTTGCATTGTCACTTAAATGTCACTTAAATGTTGTTTTAAATTCTGAGGTCCATCACCGACCTTTTGCTTATAGATATAAAGGGACTTTTATCCAACTAAACTATTTTATATTGTCCACTCCCAAATTTCATCTCGAAACAAAAGAATATCCGAATGGTTGCTCTAAATAAACGTTATGTTAACCGAGCTAAGCCATTGGAAAGGACTTCTAAACAAAGAAATTTAGTAGTTATCATATACGATCTCATTTTATATTTTAGTGGGATCGTAATGTAATCAACCAGACCATAAAACTCTCTATGCAATAAACCTCTCCTCATGAGGATCTGGCCTTTGATTACAGTATAACAAGTTCAGCCCTAAGCTTCTGCCTATCTTCTCTTATTATTTGTTTCGTATGCTAATCATAAAGAATACCCAGAGGAACTGGGATTGCCGCACACCAAATAATCTATAATTGGAGTCTCTTTATTTTGGTCGGATTTTTAACCCCTCTCTTGAAAATAAATTGAAAATTCGAGGCTTCATTTTGGATTTTCAGACAGGAGAATGCGTCGTAACGAAGTTACAGGGACTTGAGAAAGATATTTGCAGACTTGCTGTCTCCCGGGATTGTTCGTATTGATTTTGTTTAGTTTTTGCTGCGGTTTTATGATTTTGGGAAAATGAAACGGGTTTGGTTTATATAAGAGCTCTGAATCACGTTTTTGCTACAGGAGGGCTAATCATACAATACCTACTGCTTTAAATCATTTCCAAGCGGATTTAAGCATCCATGCCTGAAGTGGGATTCGAACTCATAGACCTTAATCACTCGGCCATTCTTCTAGCCAAAATGAAACAGAAGGTGAACTGTTCAATTGTTATTTTACAGTCCTGCACAAAAGTTTAGGCACAGAAGCAATTCCTGAAAATATCGATAGTATTCATTAATTCGCACTAAATTCTTTTAAGTTTATATTGTTAAACTCGTAAGAAAAAAGAGTAACAAAAAAAGCCAGAACAAAAAATAAATAAAAATTGTCTAACATCAACAAGTCGAAATTTTGCAAAGTTGCCATGCCTCAAAAGTTTAGACACAAAAGTAATGTTTATGCAAATTCTTGAGCGGAAGTGACTGCGTTATCAACGGGGAGTGTCTCAAAGCTGCTATAAAAGGTTTGGAATAGATTTCACTGCTGATAAGGATGCCGAAGTCAAAGCAATTTTCGTTTGCGGAGATCATAAGAATTTGAAAATTAAAAAGTCGAGGTAAATCCGTTTCTGATATTTCAATAGAATTAAATCTATCCAAAAGAGGTATTTATAGAGTTTTAGCACGTGGTGATGTATACCAGGCAAAATCACGGTCTGGAAGGCCCAGAGCGACCAGCAAACGAGATGATAGGCAAATTAGGAAACTTTCTTCAAACAGATATTGCTCTGCAAATCCGATTAAAAATGAAATTGCCACCAAGGTTTCAAGAGAAACTATACGTAGAAGAATTGTGGAATGTGGATTTTTAAAAAAATCTAAACTTAAACGTAAGCCACGGTTGCAGTCTCATCACAAAGAAGCCAGACTAAATTGGGCTCAGCAGCACATGTCATATAGTGACGAATGGTTAGAGGTAATCTTTAGTGATGAAAAAAAATGGAACTTGGTGGCCCAGACGGGTTTTCTTACTACTGGCATGATCTTCGTAAAGGTGCTGTGACTCAGTTTAGCCGACGTCAAGGAGGAGGTTCAGTGATGGTTTGGGGGGGGGGGGATTTTCTTTCAACGGCCAGACTTCCCTAGCGTTTACAAAGGGGAAGCAAAACTCTGAGAAATACCAGGAAACCCTCGAGATTAATTTGTTACCATTCGGGAAGTTTTTATGTGGACCCAACTGGAAGTTTCAACAAGACAACGCCTCTATCCACACATCCAGTTCAACGAAAGATTGGTTTCGATTTTTAAAAAAACACGGTTCTCGATTAGCCTGCATATAGTCCTGACTGTAATCCGATAGAAAATGTATGGGGGATTCTTACAAAAGTAGTATATGTGAACGGAAAGTAGTATACCACTGTTTCTGAACTTAAAGGAGCCATTGAAGCAGCGTGGTATGGTATAAAGCCTGAAACCCTGCAGAAGCTTGTGTTTTCAATGAAAAAGCGTGTTTTTGAATTGATAAAGCAACGAGGAAGCTTTATTGATTATTACAACTTTTCACTTGTTTCCAAAAATTAAAAAAAAAATCGATATGTGCCTAAATTTATGTGCAACGGATTTTCGTCATTTTTTCTATGTTTGCGGCTAATTCGCCAAATATTTGTTTTTTCATTTTCAAAATTATATTTTTGAATACATAGACGCATATGTTTAATTGTAATAAAGATTAATTCTGCTCTTTTAATACTAATTTATAAAGCATCATATTTATGTAGTCTAAACTTTTGTGCAGGACTGTAGCCTTAATTATATCCTGGGTCAGTTTTTTTTCTCTATTAATGAAATTGGTAATTTTAAAAGGGTCCAAGAGAAAACCCTCCGACTCCTTGGCCTGGACCCATTCGGACATCCACGTTTTGTTTAATTAATGCTGATGTCAAAATGGGGGATTATAATATACTGATGAGGTACTGACCAGTAGAGGGGGGATTAATGGGCTACTAATCAGCAATTGGATAATAAAAATTTACAGAAAAAACAAATCACCCTTATTAAGGGCACGCCGGGTTTATAAAGCTATTATTTTATGACAGAATAAAACATGCACATTTATGATTCTTTTAAATGTATCGTTGTCCACTTAGTAATATAAAACACAATAAACAAATTCATATACTCTGCTTTTCTCAATTAAATAGGAAATATTTAATATTCATGTCATTATTACTAATATTTAATTTAATAGGTAATAATTTTTTGATTTTCTCCTTAGAAAAATAATTTTAAGTTATTCCCAAAAAGGATTAATAAATGAGTAACAAACATCACACCATAAAATAAATTCTTATTTTCATAAACACCATTTATTTAGCTTTTATTGTCCACTTATTACTTAAGTACAACCTCCACTATGTGTAAAATATATAAAATAATGTGTCCCTAAAAATAAAGTAAATACGGTATAAAACTAAATACATTTCCTTTAATGTTTCTTTTTCTAAATAACAATCTAATATTGAATTTCTTTCAAAGAAAACTCATTTATTTTTTCTACGAAGTTCTATGGGCTCTTTCTGGAAATTGCTTTCAGATTTTCGTTGAGGGCAAAGCGATCTTAGAAAACGTGTCGATGATACTTTTTATGTAGAATCGATACTCGAAACTAAAATAAAGCATAATCGAAAATTCTGGAAAAAGAATGTTTTATACTTTATGCAATAGACGAGTCAACGTTTGCTTTTGTTTTCTTATAAATTAAGATTAGAGATATCACTCCATCTCTTCGTGAAAATCAGCCATGTCAACAATGAACCTTAAAATGACTAAGTGGTTAATGTAAGCAAATATACTTCATTATTTTAATTGTTATTTGTGTGTATGTGATTTATAGGGAAAAGGGACGATCTTCCGTATTCAGTTTACTACGCTTTCCAAAAATCTGCTGTGGGGATAAGATAAGAAGGATGTATCTTTCTTGAATACAACCTTCATTATATATAAAACAAAATTCAGGGATATGCTCCTAAAAATAACTTATAAATACCTTATTAAACCAAATTAGATTTCAAAATTTTATTCTCATGACAGATATTCCTATAAATAAATCTGCATATTTTATAAACTATTCATTAAAATATATTATCCGTTATAGCAATATCCGATAGTTTTTCATCAATCATTAAGGAATTTCAAAATTGAATCTATTTGAATGGCATACTTGGAAAACTTGCATTCTCCAAAGCATAACTAAGATATAGGGTTCGTCCATTCATTAGCCATTTTATCCGATTGAATTTATTATTATCGAAAGACGCCAATGAACGATATATCTTAGTCATACTTTGGAGAATGTGAGTTTTGCATTTACACCCTTCAATGGGCTTGTTTTACGGGGGATTTGGCAACAGCTCTGCGGTCTTGTTTTCATTTTTCTCGGATTACTTTTGTTGATAATCGAAATTGAGTTTTCTAAGGAATAAGTTATTTTATTTGTTATTTTTTAAAATTACAACTTCTTGCTGTGCTGTTGATTGTTTTAATCATTTAAGGAAAAATTGCATTGAAAGAAGTTGCAATTTAAAAAAAATAACAACTAAAATATTCTTAGAAAACTCAATTTGGAATACCAAGGCAAAAATAATTCGAGAAAAATGAAAACAAGACCGCGGAGCTGTTGCCAGATCCCTCGTGAAACAAGCCCATTGTACTGCTCATTTTTAAGCAATTAGCAGGTAATATAAGTCTTTTTTTTTTTAACTATATCATGTTTTCTCTAATAATAAGCTCTTCTTTCAATCAGATCTTCTTTCGTGCTGAACTTCATTACTTCGAGGTGCATAAAATATTTCACATTACATTACCATCTAATGAGTCTAAAAATTACTTTTTAAGCATTATTAAAATAAATTTTCGCTTCATCAAGGATATGTTTTTTAAAATTAATATATGTTGTGTGTAATGAATGGTTTTCTCGAGTTGTATCCCTTCAAATGTAAAAACTTTGGTTCGAATGAATTACGCAAACTCTGTTCCTTAGTGATTTCTAATTTGAAAAAGTAGTTAAAAAATAACTAATATAGCCTACTTCCCTGTTATTTAAATACTCACTGGAATTCTTATCAAAAACCAGTATATTTCTAACGGTAACTGTCCCCTAGAACCGCATCCAGTCAAGAATTATACAAATTTGAAAATCGCCAAACACAGCATTTAGTTGTAATTTAATATTTCAATAACCAAAATTGGCTATTTTCATCAATTTTCGTTTGAAAATTAAATTAATATTCTTTATTGTATGCTAAATTAATTTGCAGTTTGAAAAATAATTATGTAAAATTTCATGGATCTAATCCTAGCATAAATTCGGGAGACATTTGGCTCGTTTGGAAAATGTCGTCAACGCAATATTTTCAAAATATTTATTGATAACAAAGCATGAAACAACTCCTAATAGCATTAATAAATGAATAAATGTTTATTAAACCCTACTATCCTTTTATACAAAATAATGGAATGCTCACCCGCTTTCTTAGTAAACAAATAATGAAAATTCAAAGAATCACATTGTGCCGCGTTTTATGAAGCTATTCTAAACTGATTTAAATGGTTATATGATATGAAAATGTTCTTTCAAATATTAATTTTAAATCAATTAAATTTCTCATGCTATTGTTAATGTGGCAACAGTGATTTAAATGACTAAAAATTAAATTTCGATGCACATCATACCTTTCTCACAAAAAATACGAATGAAAGAACGAATGAACATCTTTAGCATGTCAATACCTCATTTTCCATTCTTTTTAATTATTTAAAAATTAAAAATAAATAAAAGTAGGCTCAAAGTATACAGACATTTTATCAGTGGAAACATTGTCTTGGTTTATAAATGAAAAATGTATTAAGCTACAAATTGTTTTCAGGGTTTTATGCTTGTAAAAAAGCTACCAAATTGGGGTCAATGACGCCCCAGACTTTAGTACAGCAGTTTATGAAAACTTACAGCTGCATTCGTTGCCACCTACGTTTCTACATAATATTTTTATAATAATTTTTTCACAATTAAAATGGCATTATTAATTTATATTTCCGAGAAATATATTAAAAATTAAACATTAGTTTTTATACAGGTACAGTAATTTTAACACTTCTCATTAGGTAGTATTAAATAAACTTTAAATACATAATAAGATACATATAAATGATATATGAGACATGCATTTATGTGCATAAATAACAAAAAAAAAAAATAGAAAATGCATTTCATTTAAAAGACGATTATTTCAGACAGAAATAAAAAGGAAATTCAAAGATCCAAGCGATAATATTTCCACCGAAAGATCTACTTTTTCCCTAAAGAGATACATTTATAACTTTTTAAGATTCAAATACCGGCACACTCATTACAAACGAGGGTCTTAACCGCCGTACCAGATGGGCTCCTAAGGTGGAAATTTACTAAGCAAGAAAATTTGTAACAGAAACAGTTACCTAGAAGCAATTCGACTCAAGATATTAAAAACACCAATTACAAACTACACCAAACAATTCTAATACTATTTAAATTGTTAGTATTTTTTGTGTTTTTTTAATATAAAATATACTTCTAATTCGCGTTTTAAATATAATTTTTTAATGTAGTTTGATATTTTGCTTCATTTTTACTCATTACACTTGGATGGGAGTTTAGTGGTTCGGGCTGTGAAAGAAAGCGATAGACATACAGAATGACGCGACGGACATACAGAACGACGCGACGGACGAACACAATGATCATATTGCCTTCCTCTTTTTACATTAGAAACGTACACTGTTAAAAATTTTGTGCTTGGTTTCACCAAATATATGGTACCGAGTGGATGGTGAGTTGTGAAATTTTTCACCATATTTCCGGTGTTCGGTTGAACCATTTTTCAACCTTTAGAAACAAAAACATGAGAAGTTTTACGAGTTGAAGAAAATATTTTCAACGTCGTCAACCTCAAACGACCTGGTTGATCCAACTTAGTATTTGAACCAATCAGAAGTATAGATTACTTCTTTCGTCAAAACGACAAGATACTACGTCATTTTAAAGCATGCTTAGATTCAGCCAACTTTGATGAGCGAATATAAATGTGCATCAAACGTGAGGATTTTATTTATGACTGCCCGAAAATGAATATGCTAGAAACAGTTCATTCAAAGCTGGCAACCCTATCTTCAACTTCTCGAAGTCGAAATTAATATAAAAGTTGAAGATCCAGTTACATTGAGGGTTGAGTTGAATGAATGAGCCTTATGTGACATGTCCTTACCAATACCTAACCTCTGTCTTTTTCCTCCCTTAGAACCGGCCGAGATATCGGTGGATTCTGTCGAAGCCTTGGACTCTCGCACCGCGCTGTTGAGGTGGAGCCTGGAGTACAAGGGCAACCTGCCCGTGAAGCGCTACCACCTGCAGATGAAGAACTACAGCACGGGGCCCGCGGGCGACTGGCTGGACATGGACGACAAGATTCCGGCCAACGCCACCTCCTACACGGTGCGCTACTTGGCGCCCGCGGTCACCTACGGCTTCCAGCTGGCGGCAGTCAACGAGGCCGGACACAGCAACTGGGAGGCCAAGAACCTCACCATGCCGGCTGATGGTGAGTGGTGAACTTTCGTACTGCCGTGGGAAGGTACATACAACTAGCGATCAATTCCAAACGTGTCACCAATTTCGCTACTACACATGCGTTCCACCTTTTTGCTAGAGCCAGACTGGTCGTACTTTTTGAGAGCCATTGGCACTGGGAGCAGTCCATCCAGTATATATTATAGATCGTATAGATCGATCCTTCACCTCATAGAGTTAAGAAGATGGAGATACTGTCGGACAAAAACCAATACAATAACCGGTTCACTAAGTGAAGCCATCGATTGCTTCGTTGTAAACCTAAATAAACGCTCTCGGTGAAGTATTTGGCACTATTCTGTTACGAGCGGTTAAACTGCAGTTACCACAACAATGAATTGGACCATTTTTGTGCTGAAATAATCAGTCATTTAGTGTGCTTAATTGTAGGTTAAAGTTATTAAGTTCTTACAACAATGGTCCAAGTCATTAGTCTAGATACTCCAGTTTACTTGTAGTGCATACATCATAGTATGCACTAACTGCGTGGATAATATAACAAAAGACATGTTTTAGTGTTTCAGGTCCTGAATGGTAATATAAATGCTGAATGAAATTCAATTCTTTCTCGGGCCTCAATTGGTAAATCAATGTCACGTGGGAGCAAAGCACCAACCGAAGGAAAAGCAGGACTGAAATCTTTAAGGAATTATGTCACCTGAAACAATTCAGATGTGTAAAATGTGACGGACAACATTGACTTTTTGAGTTAACATTAGTAAAGTACATAAATCTCTAAACGTTATAAGTTCATTGCAGAATTTCCCACTAAAGTTGTTCCTTTCAACATTTAAAAAAAGTGGATGCCAGAATTTCCTCTGTGGACTTGACATTTCGATAATCATATAGCCTTTCAATATAGATGAATAAGTGGAATTCTCAAAGCGGTCGTAATAGGGATGGGCAACAATAAACAAATCAACTACTTTTTTGCAAGTGTTAAATGCCATAGAAACACATAACTTCAAACAATCGCGTGAAAAGTTTTTAATTCTCCACTTTTTCGAGTTTATGCACACTGTATAAAAAAAATTACAATTTAATGTAATAACTACTAATAATTACTATTTGGCAGTAATTTTTCCTTACATTTAATCGACAAATGTGTTATGTTGGTTTTATACCCAATATACCCATGTGTCTAGCTGAGCATTGTGTAGATAAAAAGTATTACTTTTTGATTTGATTTTTACTGTTAATTTAATAATTATCATAAAAATGGCTATACAGTTAAAAGATGTACAGTTGGGAAAATATATCTGTAAAATATTAAATGTTGTAATGAATCGTCGTATTTGAATATTTCGTTAGGGAAGAACCATAAAGAATATTATGATGTTTTGAGGTTTATTTGTTAGTATTTGGTTGGTCCTTTTGATAAATTGAAGTTTTATGAATATTTTGTTTAATATTATAATAAAGAGGATTTATGTTTTATATGGGTTTTAAGCCAACTTTCTAAGTTCTAAACAGATGAGTAAACTTATATATTTTTACAACATATGGTTTCAATAAAATAAAAACTAAATAAGGAGACGATATCTAACTGTAGACAAATTGCTTTCGTCCAAGAGTCTTGTATCACATTAATCTCAAAAGTTCACAGCATCCTAAATGAATTTACCACACTTGCGTCCTTTTTTTTTATAAATAAAATACAATCTTTTCAGAAGGTCTTAGAAATTAAACCAAGAATCCAAGCAAAAATGATGCAAGTCCTACCTTTTGCCAGTGATTAGAAAAAATAAGAAATAAATAAAATTAAAAACAGTACAACACAAATAAACTGGCTCGGAGCTGGCACCAAACGCAACTTGACCAGGCGTCAGGAATTAGGATCACGAACCATAAATAGTGATGCTGACCCCTTTTATATTTTTAATGAGCTATTTGTTTGAATATAAGGACCTACAAGAAAGAAAATATTTTTACTGTATGTTAGCTATGTATGAGTTTGATACATATGCTGCATTGCTAAACTAACTTGTTACGTCCATTTTAGAACATTTAAAACATTAAAAATTTGACTATCTAAAATCAAGAGCGATTTTTTTTAGGGAGCTGGGTCGTTCCAACTATTAACTCGAAAAAACTATAACTTTTTTAAATAACTTTTTTAAATATTACTTTTTGGGTAACATTTCGAATTTCGGAGGCGATTCAGCCCCTTAGCCCATGCTGGCTGCACCCCTGTCTATAAAATCATGCACATTTTCTGTGGTCTAAACCTCGTAACTTGGTCTCAAGTCACGTGGCACGACTGATGACGATCCCTCTTTAGGTTTTTTAATGCTTAGTCAATTCAATTTAAAGTCTCTGTCCAACTATCAATAATATATACTTGATGGACTGCTTAGTTTTAAGAAAACGCGACCGATTTTAGATTTCCCAGAGACCACTGTTTGCCTTTTTCTCCAACTTTGGCGCTGATTTTGGGTACGTTTTAACGTCTTATCAACGCTCATTTAGAATTTTATTGGTACCATTTAGCGATCAATTCCAAACGTATCACCAATTTTGCTACTACACATGCGCTCCGCCCTTTTGCTAGAGCCAGACTGGTCGCACTTTTTGAGAACCAGTGGCACTGGGAGCAGTATATATTATAGATCGTTACCTCCACCTCATAGCGTTAAGATGGCAAAAGCCAATACAAAAACCAGTTCGCCAAGTGAAATCATCGATTGCTTCTTAGTAAGCCTAAACAAACGCTATCGAGTATCGACGAAGTATTTGGCGCTATTCAGCCGTGATCGGGTAAATTGCAGGAACCACAATAATGAATTGGGCCATTTTCGCTTTTAAATAATTAGTCTTTTTCAGTATGTTTTATTATAGGTTAGGGTAACTAAGTGCTTGCAACAAAGGTCAAAGTCATTAGACTAGTTACTGCAGTTTACCAGCCCACGGCAGTATTCTACAGTGAAGTTTGCCTAGGCTTAGTACATCGACTTGACAATTTTTGACTCTCTTATAAAAACTATACTTATCTGTGAAGGAAATTACTACCATTTTGTGTAAATTGAGATCTCGTGCTACAGCCTACAACAGCGCAAACTGTCATTGTTTGATTTTTAATCAGAACTTTTTAAATACTAAAAGGATGCGTTTTACATGGAACTAACATTAAGGGAAAGATTTGTTTAGGATTACTAGGGTTCATTGACGACTATCTGACAGCTTTATTTTATTTCCCGCCAAGCATCTCCATCTTCTTATTAACTCTATACTCCGCCTTGACCACGAGGCCCCACTCACTTCACTTCTCCTCTCAACATCTCCCCAGCAGTCGGTCCAAGCTGGCGTTGCCACCGCGCCCAGAGAAATAAGCGACCCCGAAGAGATATCTTTAATTCTGACAAGGGAGGCGGGGCGGCCCCATCGATCCCCAGGTGGGAACACGAGAAAGGCGGGCCCGTCCGATGGGGCCATCCGTTTCGAAGGGCCCGGAATTCTTTCTTGTCTTATGGGACGAGCATTAAGAAAGGTCGCTGCAGTTGCGAGGGGGAGGATTTTATAAGTAGAAACGAAGAAATTTACTTCCTTTTTGTTGTGAGGTTTTTTTTATTTGGGGTTTTAGTTTGGTATTAACTTGGTAACATTGTTGGAGAATTTGGGAAGTAAGGTAAAGCCTGCATTACAAAACCGATACATGTTTCATAACTTGGTATGTCTCATAAAAGGTTCCCTTTCTATACACATAAGGATCTAAATTTTTAATGGAGTTGGTAGCAATAGACTATTTAAGAAGATTTATAAGAAAACTTTTCCTGTGAAAATAAGTTTACTGCTTTGGTTTATCTAAATAAACAAAATATAAACAAATAAAAACAGTAGCACTGAACAACTTATGTAGGACAGATAAAGACTTGGGGAAAACGAATTTTAAAAATTGAAGTTAACATTTTCATTTGAAAAAAAAAGGTATTAATGAATTTCCAAATAGGTCTTGAATCGAGAAATTAAACATTTGAAAAGTAATTTACTTAGGTCCTACTGCTTTAGGGGAGACCGGGGCTAGTTTTCCATGTTTTCTTCTTTTTTGATTGTATAATTTTCACTTTTATTTATTTTAAAGAAAATAAGATGTCATTGCCTTCCTCACATGGCTAACTACAAACTATCATTACTACTTTACTAAAAAGTAAATACACTCTTTGGTAGCTAATGGTTAAACGCAAGCTCGTTGAGTTGTAAAACGTGCCCAGTATACGGGGTACATTTTCGTAGACAGCCAAAAATGGATGGGGCAAATTTTTCAACTATTCTTGAAAAGATTTAACACATTTAAAAAGCATTTTATTATTTGTTATGTACATTTGATTATAAACTAAAATAGCTGAAAAGATTTTGCCAGAATATAGAAAAAATGCTAAAAAAAAAGCCAGTTTACCATACACTGTGAAAAAAAATCTGTAACCATAACAAAAAAAAATTTAAAAAAACTTTTCCTAGAAAATTTCTAGTAAATAACTACTAAAAATAGTACTGTAAAAACACTTAATATATTTGTGTTAACATTACCTATATATATCTTGTATGTTTAGAAGACTTTTTTATGTATGCTATACATGTAATGTTTTTGTAATTTTACAAGACTTTTTTATGTATATTATTATTATTACTTATTTTCTAGCAAAACAGAACAATTTTCATTATATGTTATGACTTTCTTGGTGGGGGACAAGTTCGCCGAGCACTGCGACCTCTGGTCGATTGTACTCAACCACAGAAATGACACAGGCACAAGAGACACACAAAGAAAGAGACGACACAAACACCATAGACAAATAACAACATTTATTGACAAACACAAACATCCATGCCTTACCGGGATTCGAACCCAGAAGCTCCAAAGGCTAGCTCCCTAACCGTTGCGCCACCGCGTCGGCTTCATTACATGTTAACGAAATGTTCATGAACATAAAACATTAAACAATCGGAACAATGCCGAATACAAAAATAAGAATTATAAATAGTATAATAGAAAGAAGTAAAAGTTACTCACCTATATTTTATACCTGTATCAAATTTAAAACGTTATATCATTTTTAAATGGCGATGAATTGATCCAAATCACAAACGAAACTTTAGAAGCGATGCGCGCGCAACTTCAAGTCGAAGATGATTGGTTGAAAAAAATTGCGAATACTAGAACATTTCCTGTAACTGTAGAAATGAAGATTTCTTTTCAGAATTACAAAAACTTTTTTTGTAAAATCGGTTATTTCTGTAACGTTACAAAAACCTTTTTTGTATGTTTACAGTATTTTTTTCTCAGTGTACCAAATTGTTATATAAAGATCATTATCACCTGAATCACTTTTAAACAATTGCTAAAGATTGCACACAAAAATTCCCACCACATGCACTGAAGCTGTTGAGATTGCTTCTTTTTTCCTTAGCCACAGCTAATTTACTCCAAAGTTTTAGATGCACCATGACATATTAATGTTTTAAAGTGTTTGGATGCTTTTACGCTACAAAATCCATTCTTGACAGTTATTAGATCAACGTATATTGCTTTAGAATGGTACGATTTCTGTCAGCTTTCTTTTTACTAATATGTAGACAATTTTTAAAAAAAGCATTTTTTCATTCAGAATTTAATGTTTGGTTAGATTACTTGATCATACATTAAAAACCCATTACATTTATGGAATATTATAAAGGTTGGAGTACGATTATCTGCAAGGCATTGTTGGAATTCTTGCCCCATGAAATTTTTGAAAACCTGCCCCGTCGCCATATTTTGACTTTAATTGGGCCTTGACGATTAGACGTTTAAGTTATTTTGAAAACAAATACTTTTTTAAGTAGAACGAGGAACCACTTTTTATTATACGTAATGATAAAACTGTAAATTAGAAGAGAGTGCGGTTAGAAAGTGCGAAAGTTTAATTTAGGTTTGAATGTAAGCATAAAAAATTGCTCAACTTTGAAAGAGTCATAAAAACAGCTCTAACAAAAATACTACAACACCAACTGAACAAAGATTCTTGTTAGTGACCTTTATAATATTATTAACCGTGTTGCTTCATAAACCAAGCAGACAGTTGGCGCCCCCCAACGGATCATTTCCAATATAAGGCCTGGTGGAAAACTTACCCCATGGGAAAACTATCCCCGGTCTCCCCTACTTAGGGTTAAAATTCGGTTACCTCTACCCGGAGACTTAACGTACTTGATATACCTGATGCTGGTCTAATCATTTGGAAGTTTGTTTTTCTAATTTTTTTCACAATTTTTTTTTATTAACAAATAGTTTAGTTATACTTAAATTATACGTATTTTAGTTTCTATAAATTATCCGAATCATTCGTGTCTCTTAATTACAACGATAATTCTATTCAGCTAGTTCGTTACTTCATTGAAATTCATTGATGAAAATAAATTATTTCTTATTAAAGTATAGTTTTCCATAGACTTTACTGACTCATTAAATCTCAATTCATTTTTCATATTAAATTGAGATTTTCCCTATCATTTCCAAATTATTCTATTCCGGAACAACAGATATATTGAATTTCAAAGTAGTACAGACAACTAGTGTAACCGTAATTTGATTTTATTAAAATATTTTAATTAATTTAAAATATATTTATGTTTTAAAAATTTTTACTAGTACTCACATTCATTTAAACTTCATTCATTTGAAAAAACAAGTAGGTTTGTAACAGAATCTGTCACTTACCCGCTTCAACAGTTGTGTTAAACAGGTAAAAAGGCGCCAAACACAGCATTAATTCTATATTAAACATTTACATGCTAAATTTGGTTAGTTTCATTTATTTTATTTCGAAAATTCAATAATTATTACTTATCGTTTGCAAAAATTAATATTTCAAAGAATAAATATGTAATATTCCTCGCTTTTAAATAGAATGAAAATATTTCATATCAACATACAAAGAATCTCGTAGTGAAATATATTTGACGTCATTTCAAACTGGTCGATGTCGCAAAAATAAATTTATTTTAATTTATTGTCTAAAAAAATTAAGTTTCTCGGGCGATTGTTGCGAATGGCAATGATGATTTAATTCTAATGAAAATGGCTTCCTATGCTTTTTAAATAAGCATTAAATTTTGCAGTTTTTTAAATAACTGAAGTACTTAGAATTCTTTTCTGAAATTTTCAATGTATACTAATTTTGATGCGTTGAATTTTTTGACGTATCATACTTGTCCATAGCATTTGCAGTTTCGGCTATGAAAGTGGGTGACGGACAGACGGACTGAACGATTATACTACCTTCCATAAACGTAGTGTGGAAGCTAAAATTATACTTTTTATAATCCAATAAGTTTTTCGAAACCATTAGTATTCTGTATCAATTCAACAATTCATGCTCGGAATTATTTTTTAAATTAAGTTCTTTTATAAAAATGAACCTCAATAAAATTGAAAATATAAAATGTTTTTAATGCATTTCATTAATTTAATTTGAAGGAAACTCTCCTTTCAAATCCAGTCTTTTCATTGGTAATGGGCTTTCATAAAAATGACCCCGCAATAAAAGACATTGCTCCAAACGCTTCTTTTAAATCCATCTCTTTTCAATACCCTTTAAAAAGTAAAGTATTTATGTGGAAGTACGATCAATAATCCTTGAAAGAAATTCCAAAGTTTTTGTTTAACCGATATGAGTAAAATAAATTCTAGGTTTCCAAAACTAGAACGATGTTTTACATGACATTAAAAAGGATAATGTCCTTCAAAATTACTTAAAGCATTCCATACTCTCAAGGTTAAGCCATTCGACTCTTTGTTTAATTCAAATATATTAGTTGCTTAAAATTATGAAGCCCTTAAATGTTTCGTTGGTAGTCAGTTTCAGAAAACACATTATCGTTATTTGACTGGGTCTCAAGTTGAAAGACTTATATTAGTATGTTTTATCTTTAAATAGACCATTCAAAATGGTTAGAAGATAAGGTATAAGGAAAGCAAAAAATATTCCTATACTTGAGATATTTTGTTAGTTTTTTAAAAAAAATTCTCGAAAACTACTTTATGCTGCATTTATTTCTTCAAACCTAAAGTATTGCGTAATTTAACAATTGTGCCTTCGTATCATTCACTCAGATCGTTTTTAATAGAATAGCTGTGGCATCGTCCGTTTTAAGGTAGATAAAATTTAGTAAGATAAAACTTTCTGGAAGTTTCGAAGCATTTAAATTTTTTGCGAAATAACAATGGCAAAAAATCTGACTTAATTTCTCGCAATTAACTCTTAACCCATAATATACACAGCGATTTAATTTCCATGTCGTACTAAATTTTTAATTAAACAATCCTTTTGGTATAAAAGATAAAAAAAATATTAACAAAGCATAGACTATAATTTATTCTCAAATTTCTAAAAATACCAAAATATAACAGATGTACGAATACTTTTGACGGCAACTAAAGTAGGTAATCGTTTTCGGCTTCAAGTCGAAATTAGTTAAGTCGAAGATTATTCAAGCGTGTAATGGCTTCACTTGGCAAACCTGTTTTTGCATTGGTTGGATTGGATTAGCATCACATTAGACCTACTCATGGACTACTCATGGAAAGTTCAGATCTTAGTGCGTAAGTATGAGTTGCGCTGTGTGAGTGTGAATTGATCAATGTACAAGTGAAGATGATACTCACAGTACAGCAGAGGGTGTTCATTGTAGAAAATTTTATTAAAACAAATTCGTAGTCAAATGTGGCCAGTTGTTTGTTAAATAATTTAAAGGTATAAAAATGCCCAAAAAGAGTGCTATGCAATAATTAGTTACGAAATGGCGTCAGATAGCAGCTGATTTCAACAGGTCCAAAACCATTCCCAAACAGAACCGAACACCAGATTTTGGTCTTGCAACCAATTTAGAATTTTTTATTAACAAAAACAAAAAGGTCCTATTCTCTAGGATAAATAACGGCTAAAATAATTACTAGTAGGAACGTTTTTTAGCACAGCTGTGTGTGTATAAACTTCAGTTTATATTGCATTCCAACTAGCTTGTCAAACCATAGCATAGATGCAGGCAAATAATTCGCGAAGCGTTTGTTTGGGCTTAATATAGAAGCGATCAATAGCTTCCCTTAGCAAACCTGTTTTTGAATAGGTTTTTAACTAAGCAACAATTCTATCTTATTCCTATCTTCATGACGGGGTCTCTTTTATTTGCGCCACCCTGTATAAGTACTGGAGCATTAGGGTCAATTCAAGTATTTTAGTCGAGGTTTATTATAGCACAAATATGATAATAGAAGTTTCCCGATACAAAAATGAGGTCAAAAACAATAAACAATCACAAAAAAGGAAGTCATTTATATCTAGAAATCATGCCAATTATATATATCTAAGTCAATTTATGGACCATTTGTTTTAATCCTTATCATGAACTTTTTTTAAAAATACATAATTCTTTTGCGACAGTAAATGTGGAATCAAATATTAAATTAGACACTTTGTTCAACTAAAAATCAAGGGTTCTTTATATTCACTTCTAGCCAGCTCCTTCTTATAAGCAATGCATCAAAATAAAATAAAAAATGTTTCGTTGATTATATTAAAAAATACATTAAATTTAGAATATGACACGAAATAAACAAAATAGTGCGATACTTCAAGTAAATTAGTTTTATTTCTCTATCGGGATAAAAGGAGACTTCAAAATAAAGTTTTATAAATCTAATTTTTCAGATGACTCTTCGGCAACTGATATGGATATATTACATTACATACAAATACTCAAAAACGCGACGCATCCATCTATTACCTTTTAAAAAAATATTTCACATAAAAAAAGAATTTTTTCACAGTTTTTTTTTCTTTTGAATTCAGAAAAGCCTTCTTTATTAAATTTTCTACTTGCCCATATATATTGTCAGCTATTTTTTTTTATTCTACTGACATTTTTTTATCTATTTAATCTTTTCTTCACCACGCATTTTTGTTGAAAGCTCTGTTAGGTTCGACGCAAAATTTTATTGCTGTTGTTTTATTTATTTATATGCCCTTATAATATGAATTTTTAAAGATTTTTTTTACAAAGCGATGTAGACTAATATCCAAGTATTTATATTCCTAGACATTGGAATTTTTATTTCGTGCCTCCGCACCTCGAGTGACTTTGGAAAGTTGGAAAATTTAATATAGTTTAAAATGACTGACGTAATTCGGATTCTCACAAAATAGTAGGCCTAATGTAAGGCAAAATAAGTCAATCATAATTTGAATCTTAACAATCAACTTTAACCTTCTTGTTCGATATTTGGTCGATATTAATTTCAAAAAAAATTCTTAACGTTATAAAATCACCTTTTTCTAATTTTTTGCAAACTGTTCTTTAAAAGAATTCTATTATCCTTGGTGGTTTTGTTTCCTTTTATTATTTTGAAATTTGCATCTACCACAGAATTGCCAAATAATTTAAAATCTGTCCTAATGAAAAAGATTAGAAAGCATGTGTAGTGTTATTAAAACATGATAAAATGAATATCTTATGTTTTATTATTCAATTAATTTACAGGATACCATCTTATTTTTAAAATACTTCAGTGTTTAAAAGGTATATGATATTAGAGAATGCCATTTTATCCGTTTGTATTTTCACACTTTTAGTACTTTGATAAAGAAAGAATCAGGAAAATATAAGCTATTTTAGATCTTTCAGAACTGCCTTTTAAAACTCCATTTCAAGCCTAAATACGAAGAAAAGTGGTTCAATAGAAAACGAGCTTGATCTATTCTTGCACTAAATTATTTTCCTGTAGTCACCATGTATTGACTCTACTAACGTGGACAGAGGGAGACTTGACTGTAAAAAAAAGTCTGTTGTTTTTACATAAAAACTGTCATCAAGTGTGTCAGAAAAATGTCGTATAATTTATAGATATGTTCTTACCTAAAACAGTTTGTTTTTACAAGAAAACTGTTAAAAGAAAATAACAATATATTTCTGTAAATATATGTTTTTTCTGTAATTTTAATAGATTTTTTTACAATGTAGCTAATGTCAATTTTAGGGAAGCATGGTGGATAGTTACTAGACTATAGAACCAAAGCATTCACCAACTCATTGCAGCTCTAATCTAATTTGTAGTGACTCTTTTCGTATTAGTATAAGTAGATATAGAGGGACGTTTATTCCCTGCTATGGCCAGTTGTCCGATTCCACCGAAAATCGCGCGGGTGCAGATGATGTCTCGTTGTAAACTAGGATTTCAAACTGTGATATGAAGGTTTTCAATGGGAAATGTACTTGACATATTCTTATTTCAGCATACTCAAGTAATAATTCCCTGAGCGGCACTATATAGTTCTGTACCAAAGGCATCCTTCAGAACAAGGATGATAGAAGAATAATTAGATGCCAACTTTAATTTGTGTAAATAATATGTTACTTCTATTAAATTTGTTAACAACAACCTATTTTGCCATTCTTGGTTATTTTACCACACTTCGGACTCGAGAACCAAAACCAAGTATTCCAAAGTTCACAAGTGCAGAAACTTATATGATCTGGCTATGTTCCTCTCCACACAAGCGTATTCCGAAAATTCTCGAGTTCAGAAACTTTAAATGAACTATATATGTTCCTTTTCACACAAATTTATTCCTAGAGTTACACTTGTGTTGAAAAGGAACATATATAGCTCATTTAAAGTGTCTGAACTCGAGAATTTTTGTAATACGCTTCTGTGGAGAGGAACATAGCCAGATCATTTCCTTAAGTTCCTAAGATTTCGAAAGTTCTCAAGTACAAAAATTTAACTGATTTGGCCATGTTCTTTTCCACAGTTCCGCCGAAGATAACGTGGGTTCAGATGATGGCCTCCACCAACGAGACCCTGCTGTTCGGGTGGCGTCGGCCGCCCCATGACAATGGCGCCGACATCAGCCACTACGTGGTCCAGCTGTCCAAGCAGCAGAGGCCCGTGTCCAACGAGACACTGCCCGTGCAGATGCCCTCGGAGAGACAGAACTACATATTCATATTCGTCGGACTGGAGCCCGGAGAGTGCTACGCTTTTCAGGTAACGACAGGTCCTAATCCTAACCCATTTTTAACCCATTTGTGAAAACGATTGAAAAACAATTTTGCCATCATTTTCGTCACCGAAAAACCTTCTTTAATCCTTAATCTACTTCAAACAACCACCTTATAACACCTTCTTTACCTACAGGTCCTGATTCTAACCCATTTTTTGACGTATTTGTGAAAACGATTGCAAAAAAAATTGCCATCACTTTCGTCACAGAAAAACCTCCTATTAAGCTTCACCTTCTATAAACAACCACCTCACTAACACTTTTTTACTGAATAAAAAGTTCACTTAAAAAATTGTTTTTCGCGTAACTTAATTTGTCCTACATATATTTTTTCAGGAATATGGTCTTCGTTTCTCTTATATTTTGTTTATTTAGATTTTTATGAAAGTAAAAATTAACTTTAGAATTGAAATTTTAATGAAATTCTAAATACAAACTTCATATTAATTTGTGTAAATGTCTTTAATTTTAACAAATTTAGAGAAAGCGACCAATTTAGCCATCAATAGTCATTTTACTATACCTTGTAGTCTAGAAGTGTATTCGAAAGTTTTCAAGGGCAGAAACTTTAATACGTCTAGCTATGTTTAAAAACTTAAATGAAACAGGAAAAGGCATTTGGTGGAGTTATAATTAACAAATAACATCGTTAAACCAATACCTAAATGGATTAATACACAATTCCTACTTTTCAAATTAAACCTAACTTTATTGATTGATTGATGGATGGATTGGTCTGTCTGTCTGCATGTTTATTTATTTCAAAAACTCAGAAAAACATAAATGAACTCATTAACGACTTAACAACATTTGAATGAAAACAATTAAGAAACCAAGAAGCTAAATCATCATCTTATTAAGTTTAAATTGACAAATGTCCTTTTTTATCCGTTCAAGAATAAATATTTTTTAAAAAAAGGACAATTTCAAATAGAATTATGGTGTGTTTTTCTTATGAAACCATCTAGCTATAAAAAAACACTTACCGCTAAAAATAATGTAAAAATACAAAACATAAACTAAAAATTATAACTATTTATTCTTGAATTATGATAATCATTTATTTTTCTAATAAGCAATAATCCTTTATTCAAAATTCAAATTTGGTATGCCTATTTAATGAAGCAACTCTGTTTAGTGAAAACATAAATGAAAGAGTTTTTATGTCCATGGATTATGGCAAATATATTTTTGTTTAAAAAATATAAACTAAATTATTTCGTAATAATTCAATCCTTCTAAAAATTTATAAAACAGAAACATTTTAATATAATTTAGAAAAAACATTGCAATTTATGAAAGGCCTGTATAAATAAATGTATAATATATTAAATTTAAAGTAAGAAAATACCTATCATAAAAAGGATAAACGTCTTTTTTATTCATTTAGAGAATATTTCTTATGCATTTAACTCACTAAACCATTTTGAAGCAATAAAAATCTTTTATCTCAGCACATAGTGTGGAAAAAGAAACATATTACATTAAAGAAAATTATCTTGACTTTTTCAACGACAGCTTACTTTCTTTAAAATAAAAGCTTATCTTGTCTACTTAATGAAACGTGTCGAACAGAAATAACAGATTATTTTATGCAGTAGCAATGAAATCTGTAAGTAGCATTTCCACTAAACGAAAAATAATATTATTATGGGTAATTGAAGATCGTTTCTTATTTTATCATCTTCACTTATCTTCCAAAAGGAATTATTACAAAATGAAAACAAACAAAATGAGTGAGTGTTTTTCAGAACTACAAATAAACTTTTTTTGTATGTAAACAGTTTAAATGCAAGGTAATGGATAAATACGGAGAAAAATTGTACATTAAAAAAATCTAACATGTAATAAAGCTTATTAAATGTTAAGTATTTTATTTAAACATAAATGAAAAAAATTCTGAATTACTCAATAAACAGTTTCAAATTGAATTTAGTTAACGAAAAGTAATTGAATTGAAAAAGTAAAAGTGAAAATGTAATTTAATTGGTGCTTTTAAGGACTGAAAATGGACTTGTAAATACATGAATAGTTTAGAAATTTTGTAATAACTGTTCATCTTAGGTGTCGTATTTATTTAAGCTAATCGATTTTCGAAACTAAAAATATTTTCATTAGTGTATAGTGCATTTTCATTTCATCACTATGTGTATCGACAATATAAAAATATTGTTCTATTAATCAACACATTTGTTTATCTGCAGGTGCAAGCATGCAGCCAAATCGGATGTGGAAGTTGGTCGGATGAACTCGATGCAACTACAAGTGATGGAAGTAATAAAATGTTGATTTTATATTCATACAAAAATATATAATGTAGTTTAAGATGTTATAACATCGTTTATAAACTTAAACTTTTAAGTTTTTAGCTCTTTTGTTTAGTTTTACCATTTTTTAAACATGATTATTTTTATATTTATTCAGTTGTCATTAAACTTTTGAACCAAAATAAGGGATTTTTCGTGTATCATTAATAAAATAAGATTATAAGGACAAAGGTTTTTTTATAATAAGAATGGCGGCTATATTTTGAGTTTTTATATTGGTAAACTTAAAACGACGGAGAAATAGAACTTAATTTTTAAGAGAAATATAATCGTCTAAAATGGTAACAAGAAATTCTAAAATAACAAAAATAGCCTATCATCTGTTACTTTAATACCCACTGAAATTCTCATAGAAAAAATAAATTTGTAACAGTAATTGTAATGCGACTTAGGAACGCTTCCTCACAAGATTTATACACCTCAGAAAAAATCGTCAAACACCGCCTTTAGTTGTAATTTAAACTTTTAAAACCCGAAATTGGCTATTTTCATTAATTTTCGTTCTCAAATTTAAGTACTATTCTCTATCGCTTTCTAAAGCTAAATTTTCTTTGCTGTAAAATTGCTTACTATAAAAATAAAATGAAACGTCAACTCAAACAACATTGGGAACTTTGATTGAAGTGAATAAAAATTAAATTTAAATGGTATTCAAATGGGAAAACGTCGAGAAATAGGTAGGCAGATATCCGTCCGGACGTACAGACAAATGGATAAAAGTGTAAAAGATAGGTCTCTTATGTTATACCTTTCTAACAAAAAAAAAGAATTTTTAAGCTACGACGAGTAGAACCGAAGAGTTGAACGAGTTTGTAGGAGGGACATTTGTAGAAGTACAGACGGAAATTTTCAGCATGTCAATACCTACTTTTCCATTTCTTTTAATTCTTTAGAATTAAGGAAAGGAAAGAAGTTTAAAAATGAAACAAATATTTTGTACTTTTCAAATTTTGTTTGTTACTAGCAAATAAAGTTACTTGGTGTGGATACTTTTTTTACACAAGGCACCGTTAAATGCTGACAAATTCACTTTCTGGCTGAAATCCTCAAAGCAACACTTGTGTATTTTTTAAACAGTAATGGTATCCTCATGATGTTAAACTATCTCAATGTCGTTTATTTTGTAGTGGCGGATCCTCCAGAAAACGTAAAAATGCAATGTTTCCATGACAACACGCAGAACATCAACTACGCGGTTGTTACGTGGGATGCACCTAAAAATATCAGGGGAAGTGTGCAGTCTTATAACGTAAGTGCCCTTCACTACTTTATAAAATTATTTCTGGTTGGTAGAATAGAAGTGAGATCATAGTTAAATCAGAAAGCACATTCATACCTCGTGGAAAAAGGGTAATAAATATAAACCATCCTGACAGGAGGCTCATTAGCTAGATTTTTAATGAACGATTGTGAAATTGTAATTCAGAGGACCGAATAGCCTGGTTGATAGAGAGTGACTGGACTGACATGATTTAGGTTGTGAGTTCAATCCCTGCCGGCCGAAGACCTCAGTGTACGCTAATGATGAAGTCCGTCGTGGTCACAAAGACCTCCAAGTTCCCATACCAAATCAATACCTCTGGGAGTGACAAGCCAATTCTGAGATTCTATAGTTAGCCTCTGTCCCTTAAAATTAGAAGGATCCACTTACGGTCGGTATTGCTGCCCTCTCGCGTTGCTTTCGAATGAGGGAACCTAAGTAGTAGATCCAACAGAGACAGCATGGTAGTAGTGCGACTCTCTATTGCGTTGCTTTCGAACAAGAAACATGTGTAGTGTTCTCGAGCGGGGATACTCATTTACTCTCGTGGCCAACCTAACTTCGGTAAAAACAATGAGTGAAAAAGCAGAGGGAGAAGCGCGGCGCGACATTAAATCATCGCAGCCACGCCGATTCAAACGAAACAAGAAAAAAAATTCAATCAGCCCTGGTTTGGCGCCGATATCGCTTCAGTTGGCTTATTGTAAATCGTTATTACAAATATTTTCTTTGCGCGTAATAAGGAGCTTTTTTTAAAGCAAGGTAGCAAATACAAAAAATATAATTGTTACTAATAAAGAAATACCTAAATTGTTTAAATTCTTAATTCAAAAAAGGTTTAACATTTCAAGTATTAATTTAATAGTCAAGTATTAATTTAAGTATTAATTTAATAGTCAAGTATTAATTTAAGTATTAATTTAATAGTCAAGTATTAATTTAAGTATTAATTTAATAGTCAAGTATTAATTTAAGTATTAATTTAATAGTCAAGTATTAATTTAATATTTTTTGCTCAATTAATTTATAAAGTATATAGTAAAATAAATAAAATGATGGTTATGAGATGTTTTGATTTCGTTAATAATATTATATTCAATTTCATTATTTTGCTTTGAATAAAAAAAATTAGGGTGAGTGGGGTGAATGAGAGAGGCGTGGTTGTGTTGTTTTCTTCCGTGCCGCATGAGGGAGCAATAGAATGTTCGGTTGTTGTTGAGGGTGGCTCCTACCACCGCATCACTTCATGGATTTAGGGTTGATACAAAATGCTTCAAAAGCAGAGGTGCTTCATTCCCGAAAATATTCCAGCAAAAAGACAATCACTTTTAATTAATGCGACATAAGACTTACATTAGAGATACTGTTTTAGGATTGTAAAAAATATTTCTGTTCCAGGTGACCTTAGAAGGCGAAACGCGCTACCGCAACGCCACTGGCTCGATAGTGAGCGAGTCGTTTCTGGAGCACTCGGAAGTTCGCAAAGAGAACCACGTCTTCAAGTCCACCGTCCGACCCAACACGAGATACGCAGTTCGAGTCTGCACTCGCAACAGAGCTGGGTGTGGACACCCCTCTGCGCCCTCGGACAAGGCCCACTGTGACTCGCCGCCTTCAGGTGCACCACTCTCCTCCACGTTTTTCCTTTCAAGAACTGTTTCAACTTATTATTTCGAATGTTTAGTTAACAAAATATACATTAAAAAAGTTCAGCTAAATGAGGACAAAATTTTAAATTTGCCAGTTAAGTAGGATTAAAAACATTTGTTCGCAAATAAATAGAATACATTGTTTCCCCTGCTATATAAGAATAAACATGTTTTACAGCTAAAAATCCGAATAAAATATTTCTTAACTAAATACGATTTCCAACTTATTACGAAATCAATATTTCCCCATAAATTACGATTAAAATGTTTAACACCTTAATACGAGTAGGTGTTATTTCATTTAGATCTCTTTTCATAACCTTCAGTTCAGTAATACCAACATCCAACTAATAATATACAAAAGTCCACTTTCTTGTGTATTCTCACAAATGTGAGCCATTAAGACTAAGGAAACTCGTGGTTACGAAATCAAGCTAAAAAAAATAGCCGAAGTATTTAGAAAAAGACCTCTTATGTCCATCCATTATGCATCTTAATTTCCCATCTATAAAAACAACAGGGCATTATGTCAAAAAGACGTTAAATAGCGTTCCCAAACTCAACCAGAATTTATTAATACTCTTCTTCTCTGCTAATTGACAACCAATAATCAAATTCAATTTTTATTAATTTTTAAGCATAACTCGCGTATAAAGATTAAGTCTTTATGCACCTTTAATTACACTATGGCCACAATTAACCAAATGTATTTATTTTTCTGCTACGTACAAAAACTTTCTTTAGTAATTCTAGTAGTCTTCCGTAAATCTTGTAAAAAAGAAAATCTTGGTAAATATAAACATTTCGGTGTTTGTTTTAAAACAAATCATCTTTAAAAATCCAGCAGACTAAACAAACATAATCATACTATAAAAAATTGAATCTGTGTACATAATCCGTTAAAACAAAAGTAAACTAATAGTTAGTGGTAAAATAACATTTGTCTTCTTATACAAACGAACCTATTTTTCTTTTTAAAAATATCTTTTAATGAAAAATTATTTCTTTCATTTTAAGAGTTTTCTGTAAAGAAGTTTAGTTAAGAGCTAATCATTCGTCAATCTCTTATTTTCTTGTAAACGCAATTATTTTTTAATTCTAAATTTACGCCCAAGACTATTTTGTTTATTTATTTAAAATATGAGCTAAAAATTAATTATTATTTAAAATTGCTCAGACATCGCAACCCACCTTTTAAAAGAGTGCAGTATTTTTTTTTATATTTATTAAATTTGTTGCCTAAAAAAAATGTATGAATTAACCAAATAAAAATAATTAAATTATTATAGTTAAAGAAAGTAAACTTAATCACTCATTATGAAACAAATTTAAATCCATTTATTGAGAATAAAAAAATGTGTATTGTTTTTTTTAAATGGTATTATATAACTCACTCTTGATTATTGTGAGATAAAATAGTTAATCTTAGTATTCTGCCTTTCACTAAACATTGAAATAGGGTACAAAAAAGCATTTTGTAGTACTCTCTTTCCGTCACCTTTCATGGAGTATTTCATAGAGTTAAAATCCCTGAAACATTTTTTTGCAGTAACTAAAGGAGGTAGAAGATAGGTAAAGGAGTTAGGAAAAGATCAGTCTTACGCGAAGATGTGTGCTTAAAACAAAATAAGATAAACGAGAGCTCACAGAAATGTTATTTGCTTGGCAGCTGTTATCGACCACAAACCACCGCAGCTCTGCATGCATCCTTAAGATTCATATTTAACAAGTTTTTCACTTTTAAAGGAGTTTTTTTTTGTGTTATGAGTGAATACAGTTCTGCCAACTATCCGATTTAACCAGGCAATACCACATTTTTAACTACTTTCTGAATTTCCGTTTCGCATGAGCCATCTGCCGGATTTTCGAAGGGTTAAATATTCTTTTGGCACCCGGAGTTCGGAAAATGGTTATTACCGAGTTGAATACGGAGATTCAGCAGGTTGGTCGATTGAATTAACGTCGCACTAGAGCCAGAGGTGGCAGGTCTGGGGGGGGGGGATTAATATACAGGGGGGGGGGGCAAAATAGGCTTACAGTTATTTAGGTATAAAGTTATTTATACAGCAACACTTATTTTTCGAGAGCATGTCTGGTTGTTCAGTCAGTTCATGCGCATTATCTGTAATTAGGATCGTCCTCAAGAAGGCCTCGTAACTGGGCGGTACGGTTTAAGGTTCAGCTGGTCCATCAGGCGTTGTAACGTTGCTCTAGGGATAATCAGCTCCCGAGAAGCTAATCGAGTGGACTTCTTTTTATGTTTATGAATGTTATGCTACGCACTGTCTCCGCATTTTCACACTTTCAGTTGGTCTTAAGGATCCACCGTCGGCGTTCCTCACTCAGATTCCCAGCAGTGGTTTGCACTTATAAACAAAAGCACAAATTTTCCACCAACACAAATCATTTTTAAGGATAGCTGGAAGATAGCGAGATTCGAAGTTTCATACTCTGGAAACATTATTTGCTTATTCCTCAAGCATCAAATAAATATTCCGAAGCTATCTCGAAACTAAACCAAACGAAGTCCACGAATCGCTACTCTTTGGATAAGATATGCTGTAGTACGACTTTATTTTAGCCAACCAACAAAACTAAGCACGACTATGTCAAATACCGTTTCTAAATAACCCAAAGTTCTTACCAATGGTACATCATTAACTGTTAGCCTACTTTTGGGTCACCCTGACCCAAAACCCTGACTCTGTATACTTATTAATACAATTTTAACTTTCAATGTTCCAGTTCCTTCCTCCATGCCCGAGTTTGAACTGAACTCGATGGAAGGTCACGAGAAGTGTCGTCAGCTGAAGCTGAAACTGCAACCAGTTTCGGAAAGAAATGGCTTCATTAGGTAAACAGGGCTGTTTCAATTTCAATATACATGTTTCAATTATAATTATCTTGAACAATAGTAACTTTAAAATAAATTATTTTTAATGCATTGTTCATTTTTAAAAAATTTAATAAATATTCAAATTGACTTTTCTAAAAGCGCTATTAAAATTTTAAATGAATGTACACTGATTTTGAATTTCAACACAAGTCTAATATTTGCATTCATTTGAAACCAAAAATTTTGTTTGAATCCTATGTTATTAAAAATATTTATTGATAACAAAGCAAAACTAAACATCTAAATGTAAAAATATTCAAAGATTAACTTTCATTCATAAATGCTACAAACAATAAAATTTACAATTTTTGTGTTCTTGTTGTCATGCTAAGTAATTATTATTTAGGACAAATCTCTATTTTGTATCTGGAAATTATCAAAACTGTAATTAACCAGTTATTGTAATTATAATTTTTAAAACAAACGTTTTCTGAGAAATAAATATAATTCCATTATTTCAGTACACTTCTCTGAACTTTTATTTAAAGCGAAGAATGTCTTTTACCATCTCTTCAAAACATATTTTTATTTATGTTACCGTTATAGAGTGTAGAGATTAAACATCTTTTAACTTTAGTTAAATTTTTGCAAAATTTATTCAATTTCATGGAAGTGTAAATAACATGATGCAATTTTTAAAAAAAAATCGTTTTGACGATGAGATATCAAATGAAAGACTACCAAAGAGTGGAAAACTATTGAATCTTCTCTGAACATAACTACAAAATTCTGTTTATTTTGAAATAGTGACTTCAATAGAATATTCGGGAATTAATTCAGTTTTAACAACAACAAAAAAATGTCGTTTTAGCTTATTTACTTCAGCCCTTCACTAAGGGATTTTTTTTCTGCATAGAAACTAGGATTTAATATATTCAGTTTTCTACATTTCATTGAAATTCATGTAATATATCTACGAAGTATTTACCCATTCGCGACGACTTTGTGAATACAATTCACACCTTCATTTCCGAATAAAAATATTAGCTTTAAGTTTTTTAAATTTGTTTTTCGTGTAACTTAATTTTTCCCACACGAATTATTCGAGACAATTGTCTGCATTTCTCTTATATTTTGTTTACTTATATAAACTTAAGCATTTTCGCGTAGAAAATTTTCTTACAAACCATCGTTAATGAGGTAAACGTATAAGAGGAAAACCACAGTTCAACGAAATCAACGGTATCAGTGACATAATTTTTTTTCAATTAAAATATTTTTTTAATGAAATATTTAAAGATCTAATTTATATTTTGTAATTTTTAGACAGATATTATTATACCAATCACTTCTTATTTGAACTGGTAGCTTTAGTACCTAATACAATTCTCTAAAATTTACTTTCAACTATACAAAGAGTCAAATTGAACATACGAATGTGATTTGCATCAATCAGGATCAATTAACTCATAAGAACATACAAGTATCTTTTACATACGAGTATCGAGCATACAAGTATCTTTTACATACGAGTATCGAGCATACAAGTATCGAACTACAAGTATCTTTTATAAATTATTAAAAATAAATATTTGAGTAAAATCTGCATGCACTTGGATTCCATCTGACAGTGGTTAATAGTGACAATTAAAAATAACAGTCCTTAAAAACAATTATACATAAGCAATTTAATTTTTATGATAACACTTTATATATTCTTATTTATTTGCTAATTACGAAAACCTTATTGCTCCATATCCAGACACAAGCTATAAAAAAACAGTGCCCAATACATCTTCCCAAACATTTAAAACTCGATACATTCTCATTAAGCCATAATTGGTCCTTCCAACGAAACACAGTGATAACACAAGTGACATCCTTTTGCTCTTGTTGTCTCTCCAACCAGCATTTTTTTCTTTCAGGTGTTATCGCGTGATTGTCATCAAATTAGGCGAAGGCGACTCCATTTCCATTCTGCCTCGGAACCCGGACAGCGTCAATCTGACGTCATACGAGGGAGTGCACCAAACCGGCAAAGGAGCTTACTTGGCGGAAGCCTTCGATAAGTAGGTTCTGCTTTCTTTTCTAGGGGATTACGGGGAGTTTTTGTGTTTTCGGGATGATATTACAATATTAGTAAATATCTGAATATTACTACCGAATGATGGTTAGAAAAGGATATTGAAATGGGATCTAAGGTCATATACGTTATGCATTATTTTGGAAATCCCAATACCAAGCAAAGTATTACTTTAACTTTTAAATCATGTTCTCACCAGGTATTTAAATAGCAACAATACCAAGTGTGAAAGGAAAGGAAGAATGAAATAATAAGATTTGTCTGAAGGATTCCTTGATCAACAGATGTTTACCCTAATCTAAAAATAGAAAATCGTTTAAAAAACTAATTTATCAACCAAATGACATTTTGTTTTCAATTATTTTGTAATAACTTTTTCCATATCAATGGAAAATGCATGAATACTAAAGCAATAGTTCGAATCGAAATGACGTATTTTGTAAGTTCATTCATTTTTAAGGTCATTCATACTACTTTGATCAATTCGTAAAAAGTGTACAAAAGTTCGTTGATATTTAGCTATGGTCATAAAATGTATCAAATTTTGAAAATTGATGTCCAATAAGAAAATAGTAGCTAAATGAAAGCTAAAGTAGCTCCATGCGGTTCAAAAACTGCACCAAAAATTGTAAAAAATTGAAAATTGTTCAAAGCCATAATTGGTTAGAAAATTGTTCAAAGTTTTTAATAAAAAAACTAATAAGAGTTATAAAAAATGCTATTATTTTTCGGGAACCATAATCAAACGGGGCCTGAATAATTTAACTAAAAATATTTTTTGCTCTTAACTAGAAACGCTTCCCTGTTTCAGCAAAATTTGTCAGTAACCATACCGTGCCATTGAAACATTAAGCAAAGCATTCACGAAGGACTGAATATCAGCATCTGGTTTAATAATTAAAAATGGTGTTTTGAGGACCCATGTTTCAAGATCACGAGACGGCTTTTAATCCTCTTCAGGCAACTAGTAACTTTTCAAGAAGTTATTTTGTCATTTTCTTTAATGGGAAGGCAGGAGGCGGAAAAAGCAATTTTTCAAACTAATGAAAATGTATAGAGTATAAAATATTGAACGGAAATTTTTAAGTTATCTATAATTACGGTTAAATCTCCAATAAAGAAGCAATACTGCACTTTCAAAAATGCTTTCTTTAATTAAATTTTTTTTTTGTTATTTGATATATATTTCCGTGAATTGACACCTTTTTATTTTCTTGCGAATGCACATAAGCAAGTGCTGTCCTTTCAAAACCGCAAATGAATTTTCAAATAGCGGAAATTTGATTTTAAAAAATGAAGTTATTTGTGAAACAAAATATGTAGCGTAAAGTTAAAAGAGTTTTTCTGACAGTGGGTCGGATTCAGGAAGTTTCTAATTTCAGAATATAGAGGCGTTTTCCAATTTCAGAATATGGAGGCAAAGAGTTTTTAGTTCTCTTTGACGTTATAAAAAGCAAATGTAAAGACAGCGATATGTCGGTCGTTTTTTCAGATATGATAAAATATTCCCTATGGTAATGAATATGTGCGTTTGTGATGTACCCTTCATTTTTTTTTTACATTTAAGCAATGACAGCGTGCAAGTCTGATTAAAAAAACTGTTTTTTCTTTAGCGTTACACCGTAAAACCAAATTTTCCTTCTTTTGGTAAATGATAAGAAACCTCTGTATCAAAAAACATAACGATATCATTTTTAAGATATTTCCGGCAAATTTATTAACCTATTTCATAATGACTTTTAAGGACCTTATTAAGAATCGCTGTGGACTCTGCTAATAAGAGGTAATGTGTAAAAACCTGTTTAAGGTATATATTCGTTGTCTTGTTCAAAACTCATTTATGCGCGTAACGTAGTTAATTTTGAAGAAAATCTTTCCTTATTAGCAAAAAATAACGACAATAGTTACCATTGTTCGAAAAATTCGACTTCAACTGTGAGGCCTCAGTATAATTTGTAAATAATTAACCCAAAGGAAAAGTAATATTCAAACAACTGTAAGCTCTTAAGTAAAAACTTCCCGATAAATAAATTTATTTGAAAGTCAAAATATAATAATTGAATAATAAACCTTGTAATTCTGAGGGTATTTATTTACCTAAGGCTTCTTCCTAAATGGATGATCTTAGAAACTATAATTATCAATGAATTGGTAAATACTAAAATATGGTAATGGAAATATAATTGATTAAACTGAAATTTATTTGGGGGAGGCAAAGTAAAGGGAAAATTAAGTATTAAACTACCAAAGTTTCGCATTAAAACACAAATAGGTGTATTTACCATTAAAAAATATCCATTGGTTCGATAAATTATTCGGAGCAATTAAAAAATCATGTTTTATATATTCCAGCTTAAGCGCAATTGCCCTACGTTGAGCAATTGCATTTTAAAATGTCTTTCGGCCATCATATACTGCATTTTTTACGTACAAACTATAAATTATATAGATTTAAAATCCCATTATATAGATTTTATTCACAGCTGCTTCCTCTGCAAAACGCATGGAAAACAAAGTTGGCAGTTCTAGGGGGAAGGGGGGGGGGGCATATGGTACTCATTGTATTTTAGGTTACTTCTATCGGGGCCTTATTAGCAAATATTATTGTTGTAAGAGGAAAAACAACCAACTTGATTTTTTTAAAATAAACTTAATCAGAACGCAAGTGAAACAGCAATGAATTGTAATTTCTATTTTTCCATAAACTTCAACATGTCATCCTTAATTTAATTTAATTTAATTTAATTTAATTTAATTTAATTTAATTTAATTTAATTTAATTTAATTTAATTTAATTTAATTTAATTTAATTTAATTTAATTTAATTTAATTTAATTTAATTTAATTTAATTTAATTTAATTTAATTTAATTTAATTTAATTTAATTTAATTTAATTTATTAATTTAATTTAATTTAATTTAATTTAATTTAATTTAATTTAATTTAATTTAATTTAATTTAATTTAATTTTCTTATCATGAAAGGTTTACCAAGGAGAAACAACTTCTACAGATACATTTCAAATCAAAATTGATTTTATAAACTTGTTTTTTCTGTCATCAAACTATCCTCAAGGAGAAACAACTTCTACAGATACATTTCAAATCAAATTTGATTTTGTAAACTTGTTTTTCTTGTCATCAAACTATCCTCAAGGAGAAACAACTTCTCTCTCTCTCTCTCTCTACAGATACATTTCAAATCAAATTTGATTTCGTAAGCTTGTTTTTCCTGTCATTGAACTTCCCTCAAGGAGAAACCACTTCTACAGAAGCAATTTAAATAAAATGGCTTGGCTTTAAATAAACTTGTTAAATTGATACAATTGATTATTCATGCTGGTAAAAAAAAAGAAACTCGAAACACTGGTATTCACGTGTATCGTTTTAGTTCCCGAGTAGTTTTTTATTTACACTGCTATTAAAAAAATCGATTATATTATTTGTCTTTTGTAAACTAAATAAAAGGAATATAATTAACCAGACCAGGAAACAACTCATTCTTATTTACCCACAACAAACAAGAAAAAATACCAACTTGTTTCGATTTTGCTGTGGCGCAAATACGGAGCCTTGAGAGTGGAAAGGGTTAATTCGGAAATAAAAACATGGCAGCATGCAAAACTCTAAGCGGAATTTCTAAAAAATATTGAGACATGCTTCATAGACATAACAAAGAGCAGATTTAACATACTAGATAAAGATGGAATAAACGATAATATATGGAATAACGATATATATATAAACGATGTTGCCTTTAGTTAATATCCAAACATAAATCGCAACAGTTTCCTTCGTGCACTATACCATAGACTCCTTCCCTCGGTACTTTAACGAAACAAAAGGGCGTGCCTTTGAGAGTAAACTTTCATTGCTTGACCACTATGACGTAACCATCGATCGACCAACCAAAGGTGTGCGTCAGGGAAAATACCCTGTGTTAGACACAGGTAAATGATCTCACTGTAACTGTTTCCCCACAAAATCCATTCGATTTTGGTTGCCATAGAACCACGCTACTACAACTGATAGCGTTCATTCAAGAATTGGCAATAGTAAGTAGAGTTTTTTTACTACACTTTTGTTAACCATTTTTTATTGTATTTTCGGAATTAAAGGTTGTGGAGTAACGATATTTCAGACGATATTTCTCGAATTCGAATATTGGATGGATGGAAGTTTGAGTTTTATTTTTTATACTTTTTTATGCAATTTTCTTTTGGATTGTAGTTTGGCACGTAAGTGTTCTGTAGTTGGGTTCATCGTATGAATGTAGGTCGTTCAAATTTAATAATAACCATCTAATACAAGTCATCAATTGTTACTTTGCTTTAAAGTTTATATTGATTTATTTTTACTATATAGACACTTGAAGAAAATAGACGTGAAAATTAAAGAAATTGCAATTCTGTGTCTTTTTTTCTTAGTATTTCTCTTTTAAATTAATTTGCTTTTAATGTTTGTTCTTAAATTATATTTTTCATACATCTGAAAAAACTATAATAATATGTATGGATGTATAATTGTAGATTTTTATTCTATTTTATACAAAATCATTACAGTATTCTAAAACTATAGTGAGATAACAATAAAACTATTTGTGATTACCTGCTCAGTGTGAGATTTTGTCTATCGCTGACATGAATAAATTAAGGAAACAAACAACAAATTACGTAAGTTAGAGAGCAGAGTATATATATATTACTATGTTATCAAACGAATTCTCATAAAATTTCAAAACTTTATTATATAATGGCATGATGTAAAAAGTCATGTCTATTATTTTTCTGCTTTAAATACTTTTTATAAATATTTATCAAATGTGGAAAGAATTATTAAAACTAATCAAATGCGAAATAATTAATGTTATGCTATATTTCAGTTATTTATCTACAATATACTCTCAATTAAAACTTACAATTCATTTGCCTAAAAAAACATTATAAAAACAGAAAAGCTTCCAATTTATTTTGACATTTTACTAAATGAATAAAAATGACATTTACTAAATATAAAATGATAAAATTTTGCACACTTAAACATACATTTTGGGGCTTTTGAGTGATCAATTTTGATGACGCTCTTATAATAATGATAATATTGAAAACAATTCTGTCCAAATGGGTTTTTCTATTCAATGTACCTAATTGATGCAAGTCGATGTTTATAAAAAAAATGCTGTTACCTTGTACACATAAAATTGACACTTCCCTCATTGATTCAATATAGTAGAAGAAACACGCGTAGGATCAGTTCCTCCTAACACTGAACATGCGTACGCTGTCATATACTGTTATTTTGAGGAATATGTGGCAGACACAACACCAAAATTAACCACCAATTCAATACTTATTTTAACTAGTCAAATTGCTTCATTCACCAAATTTGAGAAAATTTAAGTTATTATCAAGTAAGTAGATGTTTGTTAACTGTTGATTCCTGGTACATTCTAACAGGTATTTTCTGACATCGACAACTCCCTTCTGCCTTACGCAGGTAAACTGCAGTAACCCCAACAATGAATTGGGCCATTTTTGCCCTGACATAATCAGTCGTCATTTAGTATACTTTCTTGTAGGTTAAAAGTTATTAAATTCTTACAACAATAGTCTAAGTCATTATTCAAGATACTGCAGTTAACCTACCCACGGCAGCTTAGTTATATCGTTACTTGTCCAGCTCTAGAAAGTGATAGTATAACACGATGTGGTTTTGTTTGAAATGTGTATTATTAATTTAAATACCTAAATGTCAAATTCATCTTCCTTCCCATAAAGAGTCAATAAATAGTATATCTACTTAAATAGACAAAGTCGAAACAAGCTGTGTGATACGGCAAACAGCGTTAGCCCAAGGTCACGTGAAGCAAATGAACCAGTCAATGAGCCATTCCAAATTAATCAAAGACACCCAGAATAATGGCTTTTATATCACAATTGGACTACAGGACTCTAAATTGTCACTAAATCGCATCGGGTGATAAAGGAAAGTCCTCGCCAAATCTACTAATCGTCGTATTTCTTGTGTATGCATTAGAAAAAGTTAGAAACGATCTAGGTGATACGGCAAGCAGCGTTAGCCCAAGGTCACGCAAAATCAGCCAATGAGTCAATCTGGGGGAATTAAAAACACCCAAAATAATGATTCTCAGTGGATCACCATTAGGCAAGAGCACTCTAAATTGGCACTATCACCTCTGGTGGTAAAGAAAAGCCTTCACCAAAACTACTAGAAGTTAGAAACAATCTAGGTGATATTGTAAGCAGCGTTAGCCGCGAAGTCAAGTAATCAGTCAGTCTAGGTGAATCGAAGACACCCATAATAATGGTTCTCAGTAGATCAGTATAGATAGGTATGGACTAGATAGGTATCTAAATCGCCTTGGATAGTAAAGAAAAGCCTACTCCAAAACTACTAATCATCGTCACTCTTGTGTATGTATCATAACTTAGTCTTTATTGAGTGGCTCTCTTCCCCCAGCGACAACCTGGCCAGCGAGGTGGTGTTGGGCGACGGCGAGTTCAGCTTGTGCGACCCGCGTACGACGGGCCCGCCTTTCCGCCTTCGCAAGTCCGCCGAAGAGGAGGGGGACTTGGAAGACGAGGAGAGGACGCTTCGCGTCTACGACGGATCCCTCGACCCGGACACCAACTACTCCGGGTTCGTGGAGGTGCAGGTGTGGGGGCCGGACGGACAGGTGAGTAACAGCACCTGCCATATGTGCTTCTAGTGCATTTAACAAGTGCAATAACAGATCTGAATATAACAGACTTATATACACATAACATGTAACAACATGTGCATAATATATAACAACATGTGCATATAAAAAGTGTCTGTAACAGATGCAACAAGTGCTAATAATTCAACCAACCAACCTGCCAACTCTCCGGATTTGGCACAAAATGACACTTTTCTGGATTCCTGGCGTCAAGAGAAAGTTTTATCTGTCCCCCATCGAAAATATGGTAATTGATATACATGACACAGAAATTAATCATAGCATCAATTACGACGATTCTCGCTGGTTAGGTTTGGTTTATATCTTCACGTTCTCACCAGATATATCGCTAATCTCACCAAAGTTGCCCAAACAGTTTTCCAAATGAGCGAAATGTGTTTTTCCTTCTAATTGGCCTGTTTCAGGTGACGTCCTCTTTGCAGCTTTCATTTCTGAATTTCCTTTGATCAGTTCTCCGATCGGAGCTCTGTTCCCACATGACGTTGATTCACCAATTGACACTAGAGAAAGACTTTATTTTCATTCAGCAGTTTCGTTGCCACTGAAGACCTGAAACATTCCCTTGAGATTTTGACTTAAAATAAATTTATTTTGCAATTATGATTCAATTATCTTAACTTGGATTAATTTTGAAAATAACAAAAGAGTTATGTATTAATTTGCTAGTAAAGTAATAAATATGATAATCGTTTTTGCGTAATACAACACTATCATTTTTAGAAAACATTGGGTGCCTAAGCCAACTAGAGCAGATATTATTATTTAAATTGTTTTCGTTCTTTGAAAATTATTTGTTTCCATGTAGTGCTTTAGAAATTATATAAGAAAAGTCATGTCTTATCATTATTTAAAAACTATCAATAATATGTGTATACTATTTATAGTGTCTGATTAACTTTTCTTGTTTCGTACTTTTTAATTTTATCTCTTTTTGAACCTTGTCATTTACTTTGAAAAGCCTTATATTTTGTAATTTTTATTAAAAAAATTATTTATAAAAATAAAGTTAGCAGAAAATTGAACTCAATTGCCTGTCATCCAGTTGAAAATTTAAATGTTCCATGAGTGTATTATTCACTTAAAAAATAGCTATTTATGAAATACTAATTTGATTCAATTTCTCATTGCAGATATTAGCCAAACAAAGTGAATACTTTAAACCAGTACAGACTAGTAAGTGTTAGTATCAACTATTTTACTTTATTACTATTAACTAACTGAGCAAAAAAGGTTTCGGGAATTATTAATTCCATGATAAAGGTTTCTCAATTGTTGACAAATATACACTTTATTCAACTACAAGAATTAAAGTTATTATTAGCCCTTTTATTTTATATGAAAGTATCAGAATTAAGTTGACCTATTTTTTTTATTTTGATTAAAAGACCCAAATTAGATTAGTTTTGCGAATAAAGCTGATGCTCATTCAATACTAAACACTAATATAAGTGGATAATTTTGGTTCATTTATACAATAAAAATAGTGCAAATAGATTAATGCAAATATATCAAGTTCAAATGTCAATGTGCATTGGCCTATGATATCTTTCAAAAATCGGCTTTGTCACTTAACATGACGGTGTTTACGCCAAAAAAAAGGTCTCCAAATGTTTTTTCTAACCAATTCAGCTAATCCTGTATGACTGTGTTACTTCTTTCTCTATTTGATGCCTTATATACCTCATCTAAGCGCTATATATATTTTTTAATACTTTGACTGCCAAATTGCAAAAAAGTGCCAGAAAGGAAAAACCCACTCCCATTCCAATTTTTAGTCTCCGGGGCCATATAAATTGTGCCGACAGTAGAACAGCATGTTTAGTATAAACAACTCCCAGAGAAAAAAAATCGGGGGAGGGTGAAAGGAGTTATATTTAACTCATGAAACCTTTTAGGACACAGAATGTCAGAGTTGAATTTAATTTTCTATTTCCGAAAGTCGACTTGAATCGGAAATAGGAATGAAGAAACGTTTTTAAGTTGATGTGTGCCTGTGAATAGTAAGCGCCGCCTCCAGACTTCTGCTTCACAATGCATCCCCATGCCATCATTCCTATTTCCGATCATAGCAGACTCTCGTAATCCCTGATGAAAATCCACTTTAATATACCCTTAAGCCCTGGTTGGTAAGAACAAAAATCGGACGCTGAGCGCTTTCTTATTGGCCCTAATTGTCACGTGACCGCGGCACCAAAATTAACATTGATCTCAGCGTTCGAAAATCTCGAATCAGTCGTCGTTTGATTAGAGCGTCCAAAACTTGCGAAATGACCGATGTTTCTACCTATTCGGATGAGATAACGGTGGCCTTCGCTTACTACGCATGCGTTAGATGCGGACGCATCGCTAGACGTGAATTCTAACAAAACACCCAAGCGAAGATAAGACGCTGATACCGATGAGCAGGGCGTTTTTTTAACGCTTTGACGCGCGTTTTCTGTCTTTACAAACCAGGGCTTTACATCGTTTAAAGTGCAAGAATTTCTCAACAGATTTTAAATTAAATCAAGTTTTTACTGGTCACGCGGAAACTTTAAAAGCTATTTATTTAGATTTTGCATTTTGTTAAATGGGTGTTGTGACTGTGGTGATGGTGAAGAGGACATAGAGCATGTTCTTCTGCACTGCAATTTGCACGCAAACTTAAGATCTCGATTTAGAAGAAATTTAGAGGGCCTTTCCATACGATGGCCTCCAGTGTTCTCGGATCTGTTGCGGAGAATGGAGAATTTTCGTCGTTCTCTCTAATTTTATTTACAATTTAAATGTTTAATGTTTTGTTCTATTATTTTCTTATGTAAGCCTCGCGGAATACTTTGTGGAACACGAGGTGTTTTTAAATTTGTTCAATAAAAAGAATATATATACCCTTACCCCCACTTATATGGCAGCCGACGTGTTAAGGTGTGTTTGTTTTTTTATCAGGTTCGCTGTCGTCGTCGGGCACCAGTGCGGGCACCGCCCCTCCCGTCCGCCCGACGGACAGCCCCATGACCTTCCTGTTCGGCGTCATATGCGGGACCGTGCTCGTAGTGCTCGTGCTCATATTCGTCATATGCCTCATCAGGTGAGCCACCTACGCTGTAAAAAAAACGTCGCATTTGCGGAATTATCCGTACTTTCGACGGTTTAAAGCAGTTTTGCTAACATTACATTTTTTTAACCATTTTTTTAATTCGTTTACAGTTTAAAGCTTGTTCTAAATAACGCGACTTGGAAACAAGTTAAAGTCCATAACATTGCTTTTATTGGCTGCAGTCTGTCAAAAGATTCGGTGATCTAGTTAGTATGCGCTTTGCGTGTAACTCGATGGTTGCGGTTTCGAACCGTGTCTAACGCGAAAACTTTTTATCCATTTAAAAAAGTACGTACCTACTTTTACTGGAATTTATCGTATTTAATACAGAAAGTTTCTGCAGTTTTACGATTTTGTTCTGTCAACACAGCTGTCAGTTTATAACCTTTAAAACGGGGTTTTTGGAGTGTAAATTCACTAGATATTAGGCTCTATTAACGCAGTTGTGACAACCTTGGTGTTATGGCAACCATTGTTTACTAACTTCATTTGCTTAGTGAGCGCATGACGGATTGCTTAAACAAATATTGGGATCCGGTCTTTTATCCAAAAAAAATGCTGACATCAGCATGGGAAGGAGCTCAGCTCTGATGGGGTGCTGACCATTGACAAGGGGGATAGATTAGCATGAAGTAAAATTTTACATAGTATACAAGCCACCGGTACACCCGTGCAACGCCGGGTATCCTAATCTAGTATTATACATAGTTTTTATATAGATTGAGTATTGCATCATGAATTTCGTCAATAACCATATATTTTCGCCTCATTCATATTACCTTGGTATGTTACGAAAATACAAAGTCAGTTTGTGGTCTAATAAGTTTAAAAATATGTTATAGAATACTTATGATATCTAGGAAATCACCAAGACAGAACTTCAAATTAACAATTACAAACTTCATAACTCATTACTGTCAAAATATTATAAATTATATCTTTATATCTTTGAACTTTGCTTTAAGTAACTCTTGCATTTTGTGGGCGTAATTTGGGCAAAGAGTCAAATAATACTAGGCATAGTTCATTCAGTTCTATTTAATAGACAAGCACATTCTCAATTCAGGTACATCTTACTTCGATGAATAAATAATAAATTAACAGAAGGTATATCATATTTAGATATTAGAAAAAATGTCAGAAGAACATCCTCGAACATACATCATCTCACAAGCCAAAAAGCCTTCCCCCTTTACAAGTCCGTAGTAGGCTTTTATCTTAATAATCTTGTGACGTCAATCAGGCGTCACACAGCTTGTGTGTCTCTTCTTCCAACAGTCTCAGAACTTAAAAACTTAAACTGTCGTTAAAACTCTCGCGATCTATCTAAAGTAACGTAAAGTGTATATTCTTATCTTTTTTTTCTCAATTACAATAAAATCCGAAATTTTATAGCATCAGTTTTACTTTAAAGTTTGACAGAGATAAAGCAACGATATGAAATTTTCAATTTCATCCTAAACAATTAACCAAATCTCCACAAAAAATACCTTTTAAGGGTTTTTAAACTTATCCATTGCAATTTGATATATTTTCCCGATTCCAGACGCCGAAACAGTTGTCCTTACGAGGGGGACGAAGGGGAACACTTAGGACTCACCGCCCTCCTCCGAAGAACGGTTCACCGGAGCACGCACTTAGCAAGAGGTAATGGGCCACAGCTTTATTTATGTCCCTTTTGCCCCTATTTGTTTAGCTTTTCCCTGCTTTTTCTGTTCCTAAGAGATTGACGAATGTTTTTTCATCTTTTATCTTTTAAGAGCAATTAGATTTTGTGTGTAGCATTGCTTTTTTTTTATGACGGATGTTTTTTTGATGAAATGTTTGATTTCATAGATTCAATGATGTTTTCCATTAGATGGGGATCGGCACCATTAAGTTAAAGCATTTGAAGGACAGTATGGGGGGAGTAATAAATGAATTAGGGAAAAAGCAAAGTTATGTACCAAATGCAAATCTTGTTTAGTATTTAGCTTATAACTACTGTAACTCATCTTTTGCAAAGTTTCAGTCTACAGTCCGTGGACAAATTATTAGACGCACTGCAAGATTTCATGTATCAATCAATGATGAACAAAATACCTTTAGAAGGACATTTGTTTTCCTAAACTTAAGCTATTGAATAGAAAATACTATCTGCTATACTTAATACATATATCGACATCTTTTTTAATGATATGGCATTCTTTGGTATGTTTTCATCATTACTAAAGAAAATACAGTGCGTCTAATAATTTGTCCAGGGACTGTATATTCGTCAGTCCTTGTCAGAGCTTTAACTGATTCATAGAAGTTACCTCAATTTAGAGGCATGATCAAGATGAAGAAGTGTGTTTCGCATCAGTTAAATTAATACTGGATTACCTTAGTCAGAATTTTTTTTGCAAAAAATTGAAGCTTATAGCCTTAGTTTTCAAGTCAAAGCCAAAATAATTCTGGAAGCTTTTAGCTTCCACACTACGTTCACAACCTAAAAACTGGAAGGCACTATGTCTGTCCATCTGTCCGTTCGTCACCCACTTTCATAGTCTAAACTGCAAATTCTACAGGCAAGTGTGATACGTAAAAAAAAATTCAGCATAATGAAATTAGAAGACATTAAAACTCTCAGAAAAAAATTCGAACTCAAAGTACTTCAATTATTAAATAACTGAAAAACTTAATGTTCATTTAGATTTAAAAAACACAAGAAGCCATTTTTATTAGAATTAAATCACCAGTGCCATTCACAACAATCTCTTGAGAAACTTTATTTCTTTAAATAATAAATTAAAACAAATTTATTTTTGTGACATAAATCAGTCATCAAATATATTTCACTAAAAGATTCTTTGATTGTAGGTTGATATGAAATATTTTGCTTCTATTTAAAAGCGAGTAATATTACATATTTATTCTTTGAATATAAATTGATTTAGCAAACGATCAGAAATAATTATTGAAATTTCGAAAGAAAATAAATGAAACTAGCCAAATTTAGCGTGTAAATGTTTATTATAGAATTAATACTGTGTTTGGCGCTTTTTTTCCTGTTGAGCACAAATGTTGTGCGGAAGCGGGCTAAGTGACAGATTCTGTTACTAACCTACTTGTTTTTTCTAGTGTTCATTTATTCCGCTGACAGAAGTAAAATATAAAAATTTAGCTTAGACCATTTCAATAATAGAAATTTCTGCAACATTCACCCAGATAATTTGTTTAATGCAAGTCATCCATACCCTTTTTATATTAATTTCTGATAATTATATGATACTTCTTTTAAATTCCATATAGATGTTCACCAATACAGGTTTTTTACATACTCAATAAAACTGATTTTCCCTGATGAACAATCATCATATCAGAATTACAATCATAGTTTCTTCAATTAGTGAAGCCACGGTAGATATCTCTGGTATTCGAAAATTATTAGTCATAACGAGATGACAAAGATATCTAAAATAATAAAAGATCATTCATTTTTCTTTCAAAAGACATAAAACATTCCACCATCCAGTATTTGAAATAAGTGCGTCAGGAACAATGATCTAAAACATATTCTGATATAAACCATTTTAGTTCTGAAAAGAGTTGTTTTCTATGCTATCATAGTTTTTTTCATCTTAAAAAGTTTTAGAATAAAAATAGATTCAATCATAAATGGACTTGGTTCTTTGTTGCTATCAATACATTCAAAAATACGTCTGCTTAATGAGAGTAACTAATACAGATCGTTTCTGCTGCAATTAGAACTGCAATTATCATCAGTTGGATAGAATGGAAAAAACTCCCGTCTACTTCTCTCTCAACAACCTCTTTTTAAAAACAAGATAGGTAATTAGGCGTGAAAACGTTGCTTTTATTTTAACGCTTCGCAGTCCAATGCGAAGATTAATTATATTAATGACTCCTTTTCAATCCCCGGGAGTTCCTTTATTGGCGACCAGGAATCTTGGAATCACTTTTCCCGATTTCTTTATTATTGTCATTAGCAGAGATTACTGTGCTACAATGTCTTCTGTTGAAAATATTTCCCAATCATCGTTTGTGGAAGATGTCATTTTCCTGAAAACCTATGGCAATAAATATGTATAATAATAATTATAATAATGTATCATCTTTGTTATGTTCTCTGGAATAATAACAATTTTGATTAATATGCAGTATCAATAGCGGTATATGCAATACAAAAAAAAGTTCGTATATTTTTAATTGCGACTTTTTGATGAATCAAAAATTCTCATTTTTTGCGACTTC
Source organism: Oedothorax gibbosus (assembly GCA_019343175.1). NCBI lineage: Eukaryota > Metazoa > Arthropoda > Arachnida > Araneae > Linyphiidae > Oedothorax > Oedothorax gibbosus. Next base: position 23,269,619 of record CM033272.1, on the reverse strand, counting down.
AACTAATATTTTTACAAAAGGAGACATGATTTTGGCAAACTAAGTTAAGTAAAATCATGGTATCTTTAACCCAATAAGTACATAAATACACGATCATGGTAATCAAATTTAAAATTGTATCAGTGATTTAATTTCCAATATTTAGTCATATTTGTAGTTTGAATATGCCATTAAATACAAGTTATCGACAAAAAAATATTTTACATTGGAAAGTAAATAAAAATTACTAATTTTTTTTTACTTTAAATAAGCGGACAATGACACTTACAAAACTTGCGACCAAATTTACAGAGTTACTCGTGGGATTAAGAAGAAGAAAAAAAAGTGCTTTAGAAAGCCATGGTTAACTGTTTAATAATATCTTATATAGCATATAGAAGTGGAGAATTCTTTACAACTATGAAATTTACAGAAAATTTGCCAAATTTGGCGGGACCGACATTGTGAGAACTATTAAAGCATCCCGAATTAGGTGGCTGGGCCATCTGTACAGATGTCCCGATGATTTCCCCACCAAAAAGTGACTTTTTCCAAAATAGAAGGTACTAGACGTAGAGGACGACCACCCCCACGATGGTTAGACGATGTTGAAAGGGACATCAATCTTATAGGAGTTAACCGATGGAGAGCTATTGCGGCTAATAGGGCCAACTGGAGGAGGATCAGCGAGTCAGCCTTGGCCTGAAAAAGGCTGTTGAGCTCATGAAGAAGAAGAAGAAGAAGCATATAGAAGAAGTGATGGCGTGTTTAAATATTTAACAGATTTCCTGTTTCAATATATCTTTATTCGAAGAAATATATTTAATATATCCTTGGTCAAACATTTTTTTAACAGATGATATGTGAAACTTAGTTGAAAACTTGAATTATTCATCAGTAACAGTTGGCAGCTTACAACATCAATTGACAAAACATAATAAATTATCTCTCTAAAAATCTGTTAATTCTTAATAGAGTTTTAAATTTGAGGGAAGGTTAGAATTTCCATGGTTTTCTTCCAATTAGTCTCAACTGAGATATAAATATAATAACTTTTCGTTCTTAATAATTGAAATAGTGGCTTATTCCAAAACAAATACTTATTTCGAATTTTTCCCAGCAATAAACGTACTTTAGCAATGTTTATTTTTTACAAACTCAAATTTAGATCTCTAAAAAATATTGCTGTCTCGGTTGGACAGATCCAGGCAAAAAGTCATCGTTATACCTAACTTTCAGTTATATTTTAAAGTTGCCAAAAATCTTCATAGTTTGCTAGTTGGCCATCTTGATCAATTAAAATCATAAATTTGACTACGACAAATTTCAGTTATCTTTGTGATATGTCGTTTGATGATCCGTCCATGCTCCTTGGTTAAAATAGTGGGAGTCCATTTCAGGCACTTTATATGCAATAAATAAACGTTAATGACTTAATGAGTAAGCCTATTTTCTTTGTATATAATCCAGATCCAATTAGAACACGAAATCAATTCTTTAATTAAGTTACACCAATGTCTGCACACTTCTTCAAATTAGATTCGTTCCGTTTAAAAAAGTCAACCAGGCAGAAGATCTTCTTTGACGAGTTCGTTTTGCCAATTTCCGATTTTTATATTCCATAATTGGAATCGCTTAGTCCAGGTTTAGTGACGGTAAATCGTTTTCTTACAACGTGCAGGGCTCTTAATTTTAGTATTTCATTAACATCATAAGAATTAGATTCGGAAAAGAACTGCAGCACAAGAAAGGCCCCACTGCCAATCCCAATATTGAATTTAATAGAAGTTCAGCATCATTATCGGAGAATTAAGCTAATTGAAAGTTATGCACATTTTACTGAAGGAACATCAGAAAATTTGACTCTGTAAATCCCTAATTTCAATGATTACTATACAGTGAAAGCTATACTTCGCAAACCATTAATTTGTCTGTTTCAAAAATAAAGCAAAATTTGGCTCTTGTGCTATATAATAAACTAGTAAAAAAACAAATAATTCATCACAGCACATTTCCTACACCAAATTATGCATAACTCTTAAATTGCCATACTTTTTATAAAAGTTTTCACCACTGCCCCGCATTAAATTTAGAGTCATATAAATCGCAAACGACGTTGAGTATCAAAATTGATGAGGCGTCAATTTATAGACCAATAAGGTTGGGGTTCAGTCCTCGGTACCGACATTTTAAAAACCTTAACACAGTTTTTTTGCATGTATGTTTTTAAGCATTGTAGTCATCATCTATTTTTTAAAAACCTCCTTATATGTTAATTAGCTTCGAAATCGACGATTTCCCTGAGACCAAAGGCAATTTTAAATTATTCCTTATTCGTTGCTTCGTTATTCGTGCTTCAAATTGCTCATAAAAGGTCACTCATAAAAGTCAGAGTACTTCGAAAAAAAGTTTTTCAGCAGAAAGTATTAAAGGCTTTTTTAAATTTATAGCAATGAGATGGGAAACTGGTATAATAAACCAAACATTTTAGGCCTAGTTTTCTTTTTTTATTCAAAAGAATTTTTTTTTTATTAAAAAGTCAGTATTGACATGCTGACGATGTCCATCTGTCTGCCTGTCTGTGCGCCCGTACTCCCCTTCCATAATCAGTTCTATCTGTTGGATCATAAAAGTCTTTTTTTTATTAGAAAGGTATGACCTCAGATACCCAACTTTCATACTTTTTGTCCGTCTGTCTGTACATCCGGTCTGGCGTCTACCGTCTGTCGGCGAATTCCCCATTGAATTAGTATTGAAATAATTTCAAGTCATTTTAATCACTGTCACCACATCAACAATGGCATGAGAAACTTTATTTAACGAGTACAGTTTGTTACAGTAACTGTCGCCTAGAACCACAGATAAAAAAGCAGGTGATTTGGTGTTGTGGGATCAACATTGAGGGAAAAACTTAATCAGGAAAGGATTAGCTCGTAGGGATTGCTAAGGATTAATCGAGTCTCCATCTTATTTTGTTTTTTTTTGGAGGCTGAATTATTTGACGAAGGTGTGGAAGAAATTAGAGAGAGATTTCGATGAACGTTATCGAACAAATTAGATTACTTAGTTCCATTGGGAGATGAAATGGGTCGCGAATGACTTTATTTGGTATATTTAGCAACTGAAGGGAGAAAATAGCTACTAAAAGGTTAAGTCTAACAAATTGCTTGCAAAAGTAATTATGGTGTTAACTTCGACTGTGTTGCGTTAGTAATAATTAGTGCTTGACGCTTTCCTTTCTAGTTTCATGTTTACATGTTTAAAAGAGACAAACTAATTTATTAAGCTGAATGAAACTTTATTACTATTAATTTAGTAACACAAACATACAAGTAAAGATTTCCTTAAAAAATTTGCTTCGGTACCTCCCCAAAATTGTGTTTAGGCTGGGTTTTTGGTTTCGGTTTCTGAAAGCAGATTCCGCATTCAGTATTCCACAATACTAGAACTACCCATGAAAACATGGTCTCCATTCGACACTGCGCACGCGCGTGGTTCATATTTTCAGAATGCACTGCACTTAGAATGACGTCATTCGGGTTTTTTTCCGAAAAAAACAATACTTTTTTTCGAGAGGAAAGTGCTCAACCTCGAGCGCTCACTCTATTTTTTTTTGTATGCAAAGCTTACTTTCGGACCTCTGAATGTAGAATCCGTTTTCGGAAACTGAAACAGGCACATTGAGAAAGGCCAAAAAGAAAAATCCAGCTTAAGGTCCACTCTTTTATTTGTCTCTGAGGATATACAGAACGTGCCTATATTAAAGCAACATGGTATGGCCACGTTCGACTCAACTAATCAGGCAAGGGAAGCTCTCTGTGAAGTCACACTATCCGTGTCCGGTTCGGGTTGTCGACTGTTTCAAAAGGGGGGAACGAAACCTATTCGCGCATGGACGAATAAACTTGGTTCCGAACCTCAAAAGAATATTCTGCCGTGCGCGAATAGGTTTCGTACTTTTCCTTTGGAAAAGCTGACAATCCGAACCGGACGAATAGCGTGACATCACGAAGAGATTCTGTTGCCATGATGTTGAGCAAGCTATGCTGTGGTATTTGTGATGTATCGAAAAGGCAAAAAAATATAAATGTATAGGAAATGAGTTGTATTTAACACATGAAACCTCTTGGACACAAAAGATGTGAGTTGAATACAATTCATATGGCAATCAACGTGTTAATTCTTCACGACTTTTTCCAGGTAGCCACTTGTCGAAGCTTCCTTATTTTGGACCAATCGCTGCAGAAGAGCTTGCCACCGTATACGCAGAGAGGCACCTCGACACGGATCTTTTATTTCGCAGTGAATTCGAGGTACGCATTCTTGGAAATGTTTTAAACCATTTGAATCGTCTATCTAAAATAAGATTAAAATGCTGCGTGAAACGTTTAGGTTATACTGTGTAAAACCGTTGAAAATGAAACTCGCAACAAACTATAAGTTTCATCCAATCAAACCATCTTCTATATCATAATTATGTACTATAAAATATTTAAGTTTCTGAGCAATATTTTTTGTAAATAATTATAACTTTAAAATAGGGTCGTAAGGTGTAGGTTTGGGTTGAGTTAACGTTGCACTAGAGCTACACGAGGACTATTTCCGACGCGCCTAATGATTAAGAACCACGAGACTGACGATGCCGTCATCTGAGCTGGAATCCAAAAAAAAACTTAAAGCGACATCGCGCGAAGCTTCGTGACTTTGACCACGACAGAATTAAGGTGCACCAGTCCCACATACAAGGGGCTATTTATTGGTGGAATTTTTTTTGCCCATCCATTCATAGACTAAAGCGAAGACAGAACAATGGAAGGTATCCTCCGTGGCATCACGCCTCAACCCACCACACCACGCCGGCTCTCTAATTAATTAAAATCACGCAAGCACAGCATTTTCTTTATTTCTCAAAACTACATCATTTTAGTTCTGAGTATAACATTAAAAAAAATGGCTTTTTTCCCCCTAATTGATTTTTTTTAATATTTAAAATAAATTACTTTTTATTGAAGAAAATATATTCTTTAATAATTCGAAACAAAAAAATTGTTGATGTTTATTCTTTAAAAAAAAATTTAAGAATTAATTAACTTTTATGTGTGTGATCAATACCTTTATAAGTGTAAAATATATATTTAACAGGGTTTTAAACGTGAGTACAATTAAGCGTTATCCTCAGCATTCAAAAAACCAATTATGATACGAATATGAAATTTTATCATATATTATAGAATGACAAAGAAAAAATGCATTACACTTTACTTTGTAGATTAAAAATTCCAATGAGATTTCTTACATATCACTTTTAACATCAAGCCTTAACTCATTATACAAAAAACGTGTTCTTCAAATGTTTCGATTTTTTTTAGTGTGTAATTAAATTGTAAAAAAATCTACTGAGCTTAATTTCTTTATTAAAGACAAAAGTCAAATTTTAATAAATTAGCATTTTTTTCTGCTTCAATAGATATCAGTAATTAAAACATTCATTAAATTCCGTTCGAAAAAAATAAAAAGTGAAGAGCAAAAAAAAAGGTTCCTTTACAACTAATTGCACTGAAAGGGGAAAAAATAAATAAGGTGTCTTTTTACTTATTTCCTTGCTCTGAAAAAATCTAACAATCTCTTTCGATTAAGAGTGGATGCTCGTTTATTAAATAGCAAAATTACGTGAAAAAGTCTAAAAATTAAATGATCTGCATACATACGTTCAAATAAATATTTCATGTAGCTAATTTAAATGATGTAATAACATAGGACTAGGTATGCAATTTCATTAACATTCGAAAGATTTTTTTATCTAATTTTTTTTCTAATACTAGGTTCGATATGTTCTTTTATTTATTATTTTGTAATGTCATGCAAATATTATTTATTATTCTTAATTTACTATTTATAATTTAGTTGTTAGGTTGATAAGGTTCTGATAAAAAAAAGGCTATTTTGTTAATTGTATGTTAAAATACATTTTTAAAAAAGCCAATTTGATGAAAATAAAATTCCTTCTACTAATTATAAGATTTCATAAAACTAAAATATAGCTCAAGCATAGAGGTAGACAGAGAGCTAAAGCATGGAGATAGCAAAGAATAAGCATAGCACTATGATTTAGCTACTATATCATTGTACAATATACAAAGCGCAATATTCTTATTTAAATCAGCTTATGATAGCTCTTATTTACCTATTTACTGAGGTAATTTCTCCCGCGTTCAAAGAACATTACTCATCCTCAAAATTCCTGTACAGCACAAACATTTCATTTCTCATCATTAAGTTGGGAGAAAATTGGGCGCTGTCGGTCTGCAATGAGTTCCATTTGATGCCTACTTAATCCTAAGCGCTAACAACGCTCATGACAAATCTAAGTGGAGGTTTGACAAAGTTCCAAGTTACAGAAATAGCTTTAGATATGTAAATAAGAGAGAGAGAAAGAATTGTACAGACGTAAAATAAATAGAAGGAATAGTCTATGATAAATATAAGGAAAGAATGTTGATGATACTGAGGGTTTTTTTAAAGGAAATAGGTAGACAACTGCCACTTAAAACCGCTTTTATGCAAATTTAAAACAGAAATAAACTTCAATTAAACACTCGGCATGTAGAACACAAACAATAGTAGAATGATTACTCCAAATTTATTTTCAAACTCTAAAATATTGTCATCATATTGTCATACTTTAAATAAAAGAAATTGAATAGATAAATTAACTATAATGATAATCACAAATGGGCTTCACATTTCGTACTTGTTTTTATTTTAGTGCATTTTACATAAATTTGGAATAAATTCCAGTCTGGTCCTCTCTTAGGATAGCAACTACTGTAGAATTTATAATTTAGACTCTGAAAGTTGGAAACCGTTACGGAAAGACAAGCGAAGCCCTTATGATCTTAAACTTATTACGTTGTAAACATAGAAGGGAAGCTAAAACTACCCAAGGATTTTATTTTAAAATAGTATATATTAAGAAGTTTCGATACAAATAAAAGGTTCACTGAATTCAGTTATACTTTTGTCAAGCCGCAGGCACAGTAAAATATTTTCTAGGCTGAAGCGCGAAGAATGATTAAAAGATGGAAATTTCCTTTGGACTATTTAAGTGTCATTAGCGGTGCTAATTGTTTTTGGATTAACTATCTTGGCAGCCTAACGTAGTTCATTGTTATTCGTTTGATGAGTTTTGTATGTATTTTACTATGCATAGTTCTGTTTTCTGAAATTTAACTAAACTTTGAATTGGGTTATCTTTGAAGAACTGGGTACATAACCAGACACATTCCAAATTTAGCCTGAAACCCTTGCTAAAGAGAGGTGGTAGTAAGTTTTGTGAAGTGATTTAAAACAGTTTGGTCACATTTGAGCTTGTCTGGTTTTGTATGTTATCAAGAGAGCAATTAAAATAATTTTAATATATGTACCTTATACGAATTAACCTGTTAAGGAAGTATGCAAACAATTGAAGAAAACTTTTGCAGGTCCTACCCTGATATGAAAGAATCAATCTTATTTCCGTGGATAGGTAAACAGTTTCTTACGTGAAAAAAACTAAAGATTTCCCTAGTTTTACGCAATATAGTATGATATCCTTATGACTTTGTAATATCGAGAGATGATTAATCAATGTTATGTAGGGTCTATATTAAAATGTAAGTACATGAAAACCGAAGTACATTGTCCAGAGATATACCAAAGGTGTAACTATTCTATGGCTCGAAAGTTGGTCCTGGTGATAATTTTTCACTGTAGTTGAAAAGTTCGGAAAAAAATAACCTTAAAAGTATTCAATTTTAATTTATTGTGTATATATTTGCTAGACTAATATATAGATAAGAAAAATCATTTTCCATTTGTATAAGGTACAATGGTATTTTTGAACTGAATTTTTATTTTCAAAACTATTAAGCCCTGGTTGATAACTACAGAAGATGCATGTCAAAGCGCTAGAAAGCACCATGCTGCACGACATCAGCGTTTGATCTTGGGTGATTTGTTAGAAGGAAGTTTTACGAAGCACGCTCAGATCAACGTTATTTATGACGCAGTGGTCACGTGACAACACGGCATATTTGTCCTAATACGAGGGGGCTGGTTTTTTTCAACCTCCGATGGGCTGTAACAAAAAGACGGATCAAAATACAAAAAAGATATTTTTACCAAAAGTAATGTACAATACTGCTTATTTCTCCACATAATCACCTTGACGATTAAAGAATTTTTCGTATCTGTAAACAAGCTTTGAAATACCCTCTTCATAAAATGTAGAAGAATCCAAGTGAGAATTGAGAGCTGTTATTCGTTTCTCGCAGGCAGAAGTGAACAGTGCAACAGAAATTTATCAAAGAATGAATAGATTGTATGGAGACATCTTTATGAGTGATAGCGTTGTTCGGGAATGCAGTTGAAAATTTAAAGGTGGCCGAGCTGATGTTCATGAAGAAGTGGACCAAGGAAGCAAGTCTGGCGCTACAATCGGCATTGTTCAGCGAATTGACCAAGTGTTTAGGGAAAATCGAAGGTTTACCGTAAGTGAAATATCGATTAGCATAGTGGCTTGGATTGTAGCGCTTCCAAATTGACGTGGAGCTCAAAGAAACCGTCACAACTCCCTTCAAATCATTGGCGGCTACATTTTATGAAGAGGGTATTTCAAAGCTTGTTTACCGATATGACAAATGCTTTAATCGTCAAGGTGATTATGTGGAGAAATAAGCAGTATTGCGCATTACTTTTGGCAAAAAAAATCTTTTTTGTATTTTGACCCGTCTTTTTGTTACAGCCCATCAGAGGTTGAAAAAAACAGCCCTCGTAATAAAACGGGCAATTTGGAAGCACAGCTGAGCCGCCGATTTTGTGTACTTACAAACCAAGGCTTTAGGTTTGTTGCAGAATCAAAAAGATCATTCAATCGTTATCCTTTTACGCCCTATTCACCATAAAAACAAAAGGCAGTTAAAGTGTGTTTAGATTCTCAAAATACCTTAATCTAATCCGTGTTTGTTCATTTCAGGCCCTTCCTGACGTATTTCGGGACCGGACGACCACCGCATCGGACAGCATTGACAACGCATGCAAGAACAGATATCCGGAAATTAAAGCATGTAAGCACTTCCAAAATAATGTATTTCCGACATTTTGACCCTGTCAGAAATAGATGCTTAAACTTCACGAAAATTTTGTCATTTTCAACGAAATAATTTTGTAAAAAATGCTTCTAATAAACCCTTCGTCAAATTGTGGTGAATAGAGAGCATGCGATTCGTTTAAAATCACGTGATCTCACGATGAAAGGATTCTCAAAAGGGGCCTCATTTTTTGAAGATTGTAGACTTTCGTTTCTAAGAAGGACAGAAGGTACATTTATGATGTGATGAATGATCAAATGAAACATTTTAGATGTGGAACGTTTTAAAATCTAAACTTGTCCATATCATATTAAATCATTCATCATATAAGGTTACTTTGCCCTTAAGGCTACATTGGGCCTTTCATAAATCCTATTACAGTAACAGCCTATTACTGAATCACATCCGTTTCACTAAACTTTTTTTCTAAGAGACAACTCATTTGTTTAACCAGAACATAAGGTAATCAAACACTGTAAAATTTAGTGTAATATTTCTCCCTAAAAATCCAATCGCAGCCTATCTGCCTCCGCACTTTTATTGAGTAAAGGTGCATCAAATTAATGGAGTAATTTAGACAAATTAGTAGTACTAAGCTTACTCCTATTTTACTGCTTAACGTCGCACCAAGAAGAAGCTGGATGCAACTAGTCAACCAGTTTTATGGAGTAACATTACACCAAAATTTTACAGTAAACTTTTGACGCAAACAAGAGGGTTTTAAGAAAAATGTTTAACGAATGGAAAATTGTAAATAGAGATATGTTAAATAGAAATATTAATTGGCATTCTGTAAATTTAAATAATTAAAAACAATTACGAATATCATGCATCAATATATATTCGCAATTTATATTATAAAAACTTGTATTTAAAACAAATTTCAAGTTTCATTTTCCTTATTAATTCCACTCGAAATTCGCCATCTTTCATCTCTAACATTTTTCGGAGTAAATTTCAAAGCGAAATCTCATTGTTATCCGTAATAACGCCCCACTTGTAGTCAGTGCCACTCGGATACGCGTTAACTATCTCCCATTGTGTGGTATCTCATTTCGGGCGACCCTAATTAGTTTTTGCTCATCTCGCGTCTAATTAAAACCACGCTGAATCAGATTATGCGGTCTTATCTCTCTGTATAGTCGAGATTGTTTCGGGGGATAACTTTTCAAAAACGCGCTTTGTGTGGTGCCAAAATGGAACTGCCAAAACGCTTTTTAAATTCCTGTTTTAACTCGAGAGATAATTACACTTGTCAACTCTGCTTATTTTGTATCGTTATGACGTTTTTTCGCTGAGTATGAACGGGTTTTTTTTGGGGCGTCTTTTGAAAGTATTTAAATGAAAGAAGTGAATTGAATATGCTTTTGTTCAATTAGGCATTGTAAAATTGTTTTGAACATTATGTTAATTTAGGTTTTTTGAAAAGAAGTTATATGGTCTTTGTTTATAATAATAAAAGGAAGAAGCGTCTTTTTAAAGTCATTGCACTTAAGTTAATTTTTCATATTGTTAACTTTTATTAATAATTATATATCATCCCCGATAAGATTTAATGTATAACACTACTCAACTAACTGTTACTTAACCAAAAACTTAAACGTAATAGTTTTATAAAGAGACAGCTCTTTTGTTTTATTGCAGGCATAAGCATTAACAAACAACTTGTATCTAACTACTTGTAAATTTATATTTCAGTACCTGATTTTTTTTTTTAAATTAAAGAAAAAATTTCAAGTGATATTGAAAGAAGTTAATGGATTTGCGAAAGTACGTTAAACATCCTTTGCTATCCAAAATACAGGGCAAAAAATAACAAGCTCGTTTTCCTTAATGCAGAATTTACCATTTGAAGTACTTTTGCATTGAAACCATCTTTAATATACTCGTTATATACCATAAAAGAAGTTTCAAAAAATCAAGCAATGCAACTCCAAGTAAAAAAAAGTATCACTTCAGTGAAACTTTGTCTTCAAATAAAACGGGGTAATCACCCATCCAACACTCAAACAACTAAACTCCTCTTCAACCGAGAGGAAATCCGTTACTTCGCCTACTTCAAGTTCCGCCATCTTTGCCTCGGTTCTTCCATTTTTTTCCAAATAGAATGGTTGTTAACGAGACAGACCCAAGTCAAGTGTCATTTTCAAGACAATCCAACAAAAAGGAATCGCTTCCCGTTGGAGTTTTTATTATTTATTTATTCATTCATACCCTTCAACTACTAGTTGATGGATCGAACGATTTCGAACAGTAGTTAAGCCCGGCTTTCCGAAATCCTGAACCTACGTTAAAAAAAATTCTCGATAAGAAAAGGCAAGAAGAAAAAATTAACCATAAGCAAAGACTTTGTAAAGATCTCTTGGTAATTAGCCTTGTAAGACATCCTTACTTTAATTTTCTTAAGGGCTGTCGAAACTTTTTTTTCTTCTTCCTTTTTGTCCCAACAGGGGAATGAGTATCTGTCCTGATCATGATTTGTTGTCGTTTTAAGCTCCAGTTGCTCGACAAATTTACAAGGCACTTCTCGTCTGTCGAATAAACTAGATTATTTCGAGAGATTTTTAGTGAAGATACAGAGAGAAGTTTTTTTGTGTGTGTGTTAAAGTAGGAGGAAAGAGGGGATTATTAATTGAAAACTTTTCGACAGTTGCTATTAACTAAGTTATTTTTTGCTTATGCCGTTGTATTTGATTAACCTTTCGTATATGGATTTTTAAAATATGTAATCTACAATGTAAAGGTTTTTAATTTATAGCGTCACTTTCCTACAGCTACTATTACTTAATTTATTGTTAGTGGCCGGGACAGCCTGGTTGATAGAGTTATGGATTGGTTACGGTTAGGTTGAATAATCGTTCCTCTAGAGATATGCGAGAGCTATTGGCAACGGACATCGTAATTTAGAACCATAGTCAAGTGACGAGACGACACCTGAGTAGGCACCCAACGCAACTAACTTTCAAGGGCGACATGGTATATGTCGTCGGTAATTTGGAGCTTATTGACTGTGCACTCATCGGGATTGACAAGCCAATTCGGGGATTCTCTATCTGATGCCTTCCTGTTTCTAAATTAGAAAGAACAACTCGCGTTCGGTTGTACTGCCTCTATCACATCACGAATAAGGTAGTAAATAACCCGTCGCACAGTGTGTCAAGATACCACATTAGCTGGCATTAATTCACTGGATTGATTTATAAAAATTTTGTTGGTTGTATTTAATGTAAAATAGTTAATTATGAATAAATAAGTACACTTTAAATATATTTTTAGAAATTATTTTGTTTAAAATATAAGAATTCTTACTTTTTTTAACCAGTTTTCTATGAGACGCGGCGTTATAAAGTGCGAAAGAGTTTTAATTAAATCGCTTGATTCACTATCCGGGCCATTTGTACACTTTTTGAGATGTTCTGATAAAAAACAGAATTTTCCGTATAGGGTTTTATACAAAGATTCTCTCTTATTAAATTATATAATTCCATTCTTTTTAAAACAAGTTCTTTTGAACGTATTTCTGCAATAAAAGATGCAATACATCAATCTTGAGACTCGACTAAGAAGCAAAAAACTAATTTTAAAAACCTTAAGAAGTTACATTATGCTTTCATTTCAACATTATACATACATATATACATACATATATACATATATACATACATATATACATATATAACTTATAAGTTGAAAGAAAGCCTGCTGAACTAATTTTACAATTATCAATTCAAAAAAATTCACTATAGATTTCCCACTAGATCCAAGCTTTTTTGAGAATGGTGAGATAGTTTCTGAAACATCATCACAACTCCACTTCATACACTAGTTACAGACAAAAATCAAGTTGCATGAGGTTTTCTTGATCCTATATTATAATTAAAAATATTTTAACAGAATTTTCACAAAAGAATCTTCCAGTTTAATGTATTTCAAACAAAAAGCAATTTAAATGCGTTTTTTTTTTAATTTTTGGAGCTATATGAAAAAGTGAATAAATCAAAATGGCGCAAACAAGCACAACATATTCTTGTTGGATATCAATATATGAAGTATGCACTACCAGTTCCTGCAAAATTCGCCGTGGGGAAGTTTACTTTTACACTAAGAGAAAATAAATTAACAAGAAAAAAAATCTAATTTTCTTAGCTACAATTAGAACTTTTTTTAAATATAATTGTATCTTACATAAACTTTAGAAAAACAGTTTATATTAGTAATATCACAACTGAGGGTTTAGAATACATCTTTTTAAATTTAGAAAGACTATTTTATCGTAAAACGAGCTTAAAAAGTAGCGACCAATCTGCGAACGCACTTCACTCGATAAACACATTCGGACACAAAGTGCTTAGTTCGTGGTATTGGGGAGAAGGGGGAAGCGCTCAAACCAAGAATAATTCACAACATCAGGTGCCCCGAACTATATTGTTTATATTTATCAAGTATTCGCAGCTGAATGCTTCATTTCATTTTTTGATTTCTTTTGCCAGCTAATTCGTGATTCTGACACACTGTGCGTCGTGAGAGCGTGGTAGTGATGCTGCCCTCTACCATGCCGAATGAGGTAGAAATTAACTATTCAGCTTGGTTGTCGAGGACGGCACCTACCTATGCATCACTTCAATGATAGTTGCGAAATTACTCGTAGTCCCCAGTTTAAAACATACATATTAGAAAATTATTACCTTGCGATATGTCTATATATGAAATGCAGTACTGAAATCTATGATGAAAGTAGCCTAACAGTTTTTAAAAATATATTTATCGTTAACTGCTAAAACCTTAATTTAAAAATAACGACCAACGAAGATGACCAATCAAAAATGAAGTTGTGGTTACTTGTCGACGATCTTTTAAGTTCTTGATGCCTACTTAGGTGCCTACAAAAATCAAAGACGCGTCGAAAACTCCAAGCGTCGACTTTTTGAGATGAGAATTGCAAATGTCGACAAGAGATGTCGGCAATTCCGGTTGCCGACGAAGTTTTCTATTTGACCTAGATGAGAATGAGGCCCTTAGACGACACACTTGTGACACAGTTTGTGTTCTTGATCAGAGACCCGCTTATAAACCTTCGTCAAGTAAGACAGACACAGACAGAATTTTTACTGACACAGAGAAAGTACACCAAGGGCGAAGGCGGGAATCGAACCCACACCAGGTACAGTGCGCAGACTTAGTGCAATGGTTGCGATCCAACCCATTGGGCCACCCGGCCCTATTAATTTTCTGTAGGATTATGGTTGGTAGACATATATATTCAGGTTTGTGTGCTTGGTCAGAGACCCGCTTATAAAGCGTCGTCAAGTAAGACAGACGCATTACACACACACATAAGTGTATCCATCTAATTTTTAGAGACAGAGGCCAACTAGAGGATCCCCAGAATTGACTTGTCACCCCCAGAGGTATTGATTTGGTATGGGAACTTGGAGGACTTTGTGACCACGACGGATTTAACGTGCACCAGTCACCATTAGCGTACACGGGGGTCTTCGGAAGGCAGCGGGACTCGAACTCGCAACCTTAGGGATGCCAGTCCAAGACCTTACCGACCAGGCTATCCCGGCCCCCATTTTCTGTAGTTGGATGGCGCTTCCGAAGAAGCTCAACAACTAATTAAATAGCTACTTTGTTCGTAACCGCAATCAACTCGACAGCAAGCAACCGCAAGCAACTCGACAGCAGTAATAACTTTTAGCGAAACTTTCATCCCACAAAATATGTAGATAACTGGTAACTCGTACATTTAATTGAAAATGCTTACTAAATATGGATTGCTTCTTATTCGAAACAAATTAAAGCCTTTCTCCTTTGAAGTGATTTCTCATCTTTGAAACCGCCGAGTCTAATACTTACGAAGGGTCGTTTATTCCACTTATCATTAATTCTTATCCTTTCCCGCGATTTTTCAAATTTATTCATTCGATTATTCGAAAGTCCCCATCTTCGAACTTAATTATTTTTCGGTTTATGCGATCTGGGACCGCATCTTTAACCGACCATTAAGAGTTTGCGATGCGAGTTCGGGAACGGCCTTGTAAACAAGCGATTAAGGGCCTGGGAAACGATCATGTGTGTGGCCTCCCAACTCCCACAAAAAACAAATGCCGCCAAAGAGGTCACAAATTAATAAATTATGCAAATGAAATTCATTGATTGTCCCTCGAAAAGATTCCGATGAGAAAATCTCTCTGCCATTAAGTTAAGATGCTGGCAGATTTTTTTTCAAAGAAAGAAACATTATTCAAATGAGTTTTACTTTGTGGCATGGCTTCAAATGCACGCTAATATTTATATTAATGTAATAAAGTGAAGTAAAAAAAATTGTGTTGAATTTTTATTTAACACATTGATTAATATCAATATTAGTCTACTATACTCGGTACCAACAAAATATGATCAAATAGAAATATGCTATAGAGAAGTTCCTTACGCGGCTGTGTAAAAACTTGTAGGTGTATTTTTTATTAACTATATGAGTTTCTGTTCAACAAAAGCAGTAAATTTACAATTCTTTGTTTGAATAGAAAAGAGATCAAAAGTCCTTTATCACAATTCTAAGCGCCATTCTGTTTAAATTGTGTAACAAAATTTTCCTGCACAGTTGATATTGAAAACGTTCCTCTTTAATATTGGAACCGCTGTCTGATGGATAAGGCCGACACCATACATCCATCAGAACTTTGGAGTATGGAAGATTTTTTTTTTTTTGTTTCAACCACTTGAAAACAAAACGAGAGTATTTTTGTAAGAGATTTGTTTTTGGTAAGAGATTTATAAGATAAAGTAAAAAAAAATCACGTTATATGTACATATTTTATATTAAAATTTTGAACTTGGGAAACCTTTAACGTTAATTACAGTTCAGCAAAAAAAAATTATTTAAATCCGTAAAACATAATTTATTCATAGAATGATTTAGGTTTGGCTTTAAAAAAACTAAAATTCACAAACGAACTTAAGTTTTTTTTATTTCATTTTCCGTATAACTTAATTTAACCAACATGAATTGTTTAGTACTATGATCTTCGTTGTCTTCTAATAGATAAAATTTAGCAAAGAGCTTATTTTCGCTTTGGAAATTTTCTTGCCAATCGTCATTAATGAGTCAAATATAGTATAATTTATAAATTAAATTAGTAAAAAATATTAATAATTGACTTTAAAAAATATGTGAAAATGAAAACCTTGTTAGAATTCAAATGGGAAGATTTTATTAGACAAATTTTATAAAACATTGTCGTAACAATGTCATATCTGATACAAACTGCAAATCATGGTACGTTACCATGAAAAAAAATTAATAGAAAAAAATAAGTAATTAAAAGTAGCAATTTTATCAATTATATGTCTTCATACAATTACGTGAATCTGTGTAAAGCCTGTAAATACTCAAGGTTTTCTCAAACTTTTATAAACGATTAATCGTCTTGCGCCATCTGTTGCAATAATGGAAAATTAATTCCAAAGTCCAAGTAGTTATCTTTCTTTTGATTTTCTACTAACCATAATTGAGTAATTCTCAGAAAAGTACTAGAGATACTAGTTAGCCATGAAGATAAATCGAAATTGATGATAGAGCATGGCTTGGCAATTGGTAATTATTTGGTACATTTGGAGTTCTTCACTGAAGGATTTAAAAATAAACTAAAATCCATTTTATATAAATTGGATGTCGTTCGTTTTAATATTTACTAGATTTAAAAAGGAATTAATATCCATATAAATTATAATTATTTTCGGAGTTCGGCACTGAAGGGTTAAAAAATAAAGTAAAAAGATATGCATTGTCGGACATTAATATTTATTTTTTTTTAGATTAAGAAGGGATGAGCATTGATATGAACTATTACATTCGTTTATGTTTTCCTGTAGATTTAATCTTTAACTGATGTACGCTGTCTCACTGACAGTGTTCAAATTAATGCCAACCTATCAAGAGACTCGTATTTGATGCTTTATAACTAGTTAATTGAAAAGGCAGTTGTTTAAGACCTTTTTTTGTGTTTAAGCTATTAACAAGCCTAGATATTGACACTGACAGATATTTAACAACATCAAAAACTGGTTCACAATAGTTAAATATTATAATTTATTTAGAATGTTCACTTGATTTCATACATTAAATCCAAAAGTTAAAAAGATTAAGATGTTGGTATAATTTCGTAATACTAAATAATTGTACGAAATTATACCCATTTTTTAAAAGATTAATAAAAAAAATTAATATGGAAACTTATTTATGAAATAATTTAACATTGTAAGTCCTCAAAATAATAAATTTGGATATTTTAACCTTTCCTTTTAATTTTAGTGTATTGCAACCCAATTTTGTTTTGTTGCAGACGACCAAACCAGAATTCGGCTGTCTTCGGATATGGATATCCCCGGTTCAGACTACATCAATGCCAACTTTGTAGAGGTAAGGGGTTATTCACACATAATTTCAAGATTTTTGTTTCGACTGATAAATAGTCTCAGAAAAGTATATAAAATATATGCAAATTTTAAATATATATATTTTTTTAATTTCAAACTTTCCGTTCATTCAAAGCAACAATAACAGTTTTGAGAAAAAGTAGAATGAAAGAATGGGATTATCGCACATAAAGACTTGTTTTATTGCTTACATTCTGAAACAGACGAAAAAGAAGCAGGGAAAGAACAAAAGAATACAAAGAGAAAAAAGAGGCGTCCACGAAAATGGGGGGGGGGGGCAAAAAAAGAGAAATGCCACGACGCGGAAACATTTTTTAAGTCTTCAACAATAAAGAAAACGGAAAGTAAAATCTTGAAGAAGGATTGAGAACGCCCCTAAAGCTTTGCAGTCGCAGGAAACAGTTGAGATGACCAAGAATAAACATTCTAATCTTCTACACCTGTTGTTTAGTGTGGGCAAAATTATTTTGTAGCGTTAGATTTGCCTACCAAGGTATGAGGCCTCGCACAGACGTCAAATCAAACTAAGACCGACAAGAAGCTTTCGATTCGACAACGCGTACCGTCGTTAGCTTTAAGATCAAGACTTTTGGGTTTTAATGGATAATTAGAACGGGGTGGAGCGTTGTTTGTGGGGTAGAACGCATTGTTTGAGGTGACTGGAACGTCGCCGTAGGCATGGCCGTTATAGTGTTAACAACTTAGCTGCTGAGTGGTTTCTTTGTGGGATCTAAGACCGTGTTGACGTAGCTGTGACGTAACTGACTAGGCATGGTCGTTCCAGTCGTCCATTTTAGTTATGTAAAGTTACGTGTAATACCATCAACAAGGGTTTGAGTATTTACATTTAAATCGTACAATTAGATAGATGTACCCCAGTGGATATTATATGTTGCGATTGAATCGGTAAATGTAAAAAGATGTCAGAAACATTTTTTTTCATGTTTTGATAGATTCGTAATGTAAAGATGTTAACAGTTCATTTTATACAAGAAAAATTAAGCTTCACCTTAGATTATGAGAAAAAGGGTTTTTTTCGGATTCTGACCATTTTTTACATTTCTCCAAAACGCTAACAAATGGCAGCAAGAGCTTTAATTTCTTATCAAGTTAACTTCATTAAAGGCTGTCACTGATTTTTTAACAAAAAATTTCGGAAATATTCGACAATATTTTTTTATGTAAAGTCTTCATTGGTGAATCATGTAAGTAACACTATTTCTAAATACTCTAAATTTTCCCTGCACAAATATTCTTCCGCATTCCATGTGAATCCATAAAATGTTCAATGGAATTTTAGCTAAAAAATCTTCCCATTGAATAAACTTTTTGTTTCACTAATAATACCCAAGAGCAACGGTTATTCGTCTCTGCAAAACTATAAATAACCTATAAAAAAGGACGAATTATAACAAAAATATTCCAATGGAGCATCGATTTCTGGATTCAGGTGTTTAGTGAACCAACCAAAAATTCATCATTAAAGGATACTGAACACTTTTGAACCTGATTTGAAAGACAAAGACGACTCTTTATCGAAACTTTGTGTACCATAAATTTAATGCGAAACTTAAGACAGTTCTGTTTTCTTGTCAAGATGTTTTCCTAATACATTTAGGAATGTGTGAGTTGTTTAATTGTAAAAAGATGTCTCGTCCAAATGAAACTTTGTTTTATTAAGCCTATTTACTTATTTGTGTGACTTTCTGAGACTTTTTTATTGGGGACATGATAAGCATTAAGTCGTCAATTGGTAAATTTTGGAAAAGCCAAATATTTTTGTCTCTCCTGAAAACTTTCAAAAAAATTCTTTTTACTTTTTTTACCTTTAACAATTCAATTAGGACGGTAAAAAAGATTCAAAGTTGTTCTAGTATGACAAAATTGATTTGCTTATATACTAAAGAGATGCTTACAAATCGTAAACAGCAATTTATGAACAATTTTGCTCAAAAAATACGCTAAAATATTTTATAAAATAACAAGTACTAAACAGCTGTTTTTTCAAAAAAAGGCCATCATTGTAAAATACAACAATAAGAACGTCCTCCACCCCCACCAGTTCTTAACGATGACAAAAAGAAATCGAGATCAAAACTAGTGGGACGTGTTTTTTCTCGAGACTGGAAGCCGTCGCTTCCTATATTTTTTACCCGTGGCTTCTGGATTCTTGGTCTGCCGCATTCGGAAGGTTGAAAAGGAATTAATTTCATTTTGAATGACATTTGGTTTACCCGAAAAGTTTCGGTTGATTGGTTTTTATGAGCGATGCTCTACAGCTCACACAGAGATGATGGTTCGGTTAGGGTTAGGTTGAAATATCGTCGCACTAGAGCTGTATGAGGGTTATTGACGACGGGCGGCGCCGTGATGGTTGGTTGGTAGACATAAATATTCAGGTTTGTGTGCTTAGTCAGAGACCCGCTTATAAACGTTCGTCAAGTAAGACAGACACAACACATACATAAGTGGATCCATCTAAATTTTAGAGACAGAGGCCAATTAGAGGATCCCCAGAATTAGCTTATTGTCACCCCCCAGAGGATTGATTTGGTATGGGAACTTGGAGGACTTTGTGACCACGACGGATTTAACGTGCACCAGTCACCATTAGCGTACACGGGGGTCTTCGGAAGGCAGCGGGACTCGCAACCTCATTGATGCCAGTCCAAGACCTTACCGACCTTACGGCCCCCGGGTGCCGTAATTTAGAACCACAGTCAAGCGACGAGCCAATACCTGGATGAGGGTTCAGTAGCTTTTTCTAGATTTGTTTTGGTTGAATCAGCGTTGAACTAGAGCTACACGAGGGCTATTAACGACGCTCCTTTTATATTTTAACCGACGTCAAGTGGTGAGGTTGACACCTGAGCTAGTACGTCCTAACGCAACTTCATATTGCGGCATCGAAGGAGACGTCAAATTTTTCTTACGATTAATTTACTGAACGTTATTTTTTTTTAATTCCTTGCAAAACATTCTTTAAAATATGTGTTTGTTTGAAAATATGTTTATATAAAGAATTAGCTTTATAAACCCAGCGAAAAAAAAATTGCAAACGTACGCATTGTTATATATTTAATATTTTGAAAGCTATTGAAAGATGAATTCAACTGCTCTCTTTAAATATTAATGCCCTAACGCAAATAGCCGAAAGTGACTGTCCTATCCACAGATTATTTTTTATTCGAAACACGTTATAGGTTTTTATACCCTTTTGGGTGTTTTTCTTATAAAGGATTATATAAATTTATTCCTATTGTACTTTTACGACTGCGTTTTAAACATTTCTTTTTTGGTAAATATTTGTTTATAGTATTTGCCAATTTAGATCTCCTTTTTAAGATGTATAAGAAACACTTCCTCTGGTTAAAATTACTGTTTTTATTTTTTTAAAAAATTTACTTTATTTATTATGTTTTATTTTACTTTCATAGTTAAATGTAAAAAAGTATCTGAAACCGGTCTGCATTTTGTTCAAAAACTAATTAGTACCTGAACTTTAACAGCAACTCTCTCGCAAGTATTTTAACACAAAACTTTTCGTATAAAAAGAAAGAACCACTTCAAACTTGCATGAAAATCAATGATGTTTCAGTATAAAAGATAAAAATCAATAGCATTTTCAACCCAAACAAATGTAAACGAAGGAAGAACTTTCTTCAACTTTTTTTAGAGTTCGAATATAAAAGAAATCTTTTGTTTCTTAAATATCGATTACAACTTCAGGATCGAAAGAAAATAAGGGACCTGTATCAATATTCTTAAAATCTGAAATTAATTTTTCGTGCTAAGTACACAGAGAGCAAATCAAATATTTTTCTTTATAAAGTTTAACACACACACACACACACACACACGTCGTCTTTTCTTTGAAATCTACCTAATTATTTTTTTCAAAAATTAGTTTTTTTACTTACTGTTTAAAAAAATGCCCACATTTCTAGTTATGGTTTAGTATTAGAACAAAAATTAAATCTGGGCGAATATTCTAGTGCAGCATGTGTGTACGTAAAAAAATATAATTAATAAGATTTGATGTTGAGATAATTTTTTTACTTTGTTCTTTAAGTGTATGTTATTGAAATTTAGAAAAAAATAGGCTTTATTCAGAGTATTTACCGTATCAATATATTTCGAGAGCTTTTTAAGTAAACAAGGACTCCTTAAAAAATTTAATTGCCACTCAAGCACCACTCAAATGTTGTAAAGTATTCTTTTATGATAAAAAAAATCTTTATTAAGCACGATTCCAGTTTTTTTATAATGTAAAAAAAAACTATTATAATTTTTTCTATTGAAATTGCTTTAAAACTAATACATACTTATTGTTCAATTTAAGCTTTATGCTAAATATTAGTATTCCCCATGATTTCGTCCGTTTTAGTTAACGTATCCTTACATTTATATTTACAATGATATATGAAGAACTAGTTAAATATTCCAGAAAAATGTATATTTGCGTCCATATTTTATGATTTTACCAACCGACGAATACAAACAAAGAAACATTCATCAATAAGGATAAAATATTATTGCAATGAGCACACTATTAGAAGACCTGTCTACTGAGCTTGGCAAAGATTCGCAGAATGTACGCCTTTGTATAGTAGGAATATGAGTTTAGGCGATAAGCCGATAATTCACATATTAAATCTCATATGCTGCAGCCTTCAGCGGGGATTTAACTTAGTCTTTAAGGAATATCAGCGAAATACTTGTTCCTTTTCACGCTATTCAGCTCTTTAATAAAAATGAATTGTTGTAAAAAAAACTTCTAATGATATTTGTGTAAATTATAGTCCCCATAGCACGCCTTAAAAACTGCTTTCTTTCCTAGTACAATTGAAGAGCTTAGTGGAAGAACGTGCTGAGTAACATTCTTAAAAAAATTGAGATTTTTATATTAATGAACATGTTATATTCTCCTTTATAGTTAACAAGTTCCCCCTTTTCCTAAACTTTCAGTTTAGTATTTTTTACCTGTTGTAAGTGTTGTTTGTACCATATCTAAGTGTAAGCGAAAAACTTTAAAGCTCATTTTCTCGTTTCCACCTTTTTGTCACTTAGCACGTTCTTCCACTAAGCTCTTCAATTCCATTGCTAATTAAGTTATACTACAGCGTAATTGCCAATTGAGTCAGGCAAAAAAAAAGTTGGCGATGACAAAAGATTTTTAATGACACTGAACGATTACAACGAAGCATAAATGAAACACCAATGTGGTAAGATATTAAAAGAATAGGCAATGAGAAATACCTAATTTATTTATAGAAACAAACTATCTTCAATAACTGCAAGTTAAATTTAAATAATATTTATAAAAACAATTTAGTTATAAATCCAACCTGAAAGACTCAATTACCGATCTAGAATTATGCAGGGCCCGTACCCGATTGCAAGGGGGTTGGGGAGCCCAATCGGTAAAGTGCTGGCTTTTCATGCGAAAAGTCCCATGTTCGGGCCCGAGCATTGCCGAAATAACTTCCGATCTATAAAAGAACTGTATAGCCAAAATCGTCCAACGAATGATACTCCGTATAGAGAGAGTGTACGTTGAACACATGCTCCAAAGTCCCGAAGCCGCGCACGATGTCTAACTTGAAAGTTGCGTTGGGTGCTCACTTAGTTGGCTGCTCGTCACTTGACTGTGATTCGAAATTGTGACGCCCACCGCCAATAGCCCTCGTGTAGCTCTAGTGTGACGATAATTCAACTTAACCCAACACCGATTACGAGAAGGTAGTGGTTAAGGCAGTGGTTAAGGCATCAGCTTAGAGGTTCAACCTTCTCAGGAGTGCGGGGGTTCGAATCCCACTTACTGCCAGTCATCCTATAAATCGGATCTGTGCTGGAAATAGTAGAAAATCCTCATCACGGATGGGCCCGAGTACACAGGGACAGACGTGCTCGTTAAATCTATGGAGTCCAAAGTCCCGACGGCGTTAGCGTCGATGTCGCTCGAAGTTCCGTTGGGTGCCCGCTCAGGTGTCGACCTCGTCACTTGACCAGGGTTCTAAAATACGAGGCGTTATTGGCTGTGTTAAAGCTCCTGAAGGAGGCTAGAAATAGGCAGCCGGAAACGATTACCTTACCTTACGAGAAGGTAGTGCAATAAGATGAGGAAAGAAAGATGTGATGATAAATACCTATCCTTCATTCGTCTAATCAGACTATAGTCAATAACTGCAAATAATATTTAAGTAATATTAATACAACTTACTGAGTTACAAAGACTTAGTTACCAAATACAAAGCCCGTACCCGATTACGAGGAATGTGTCCACAAAGCCAAATTGGGTCACATCAGGGATGGTGGTTGGCAGTGCCAAGAGGATACTGCTCACTTTGACAGATGACTTGGCTTGATGAATGGGGCCTTGAACAATGGCACAAACGTCGCAGCTCCGTCATAAGGCACACTATTCAATGGGCGTTTTGAATGGTAATGGGCAAGGGGCTGTTTGTTAAGTAATACAAAGGGGAGTTTAATGTTCGTTTGATTTATCAAGGGGGTTGCTTGTCTTGTTTATGGGAATGCTGTGCTTATTGTAATTGTGTTTTGTGGGGTTTTTTTATCCTTTTGTGATGTTCTTGTTTGCTTTTTTTTTTAAGATTGTTATATTGATTTTCGGATTTAGAAATTACTAGAAACCTTTAGACTTCAATGAAGTTAGGAAATCTTTACGTTGGTAAATAAGAGCCTGGGTCGAAATAATAAAAGGATTTTTCTAGACAATTTCCTGTGTGTGTGTTTTTTTTTTTTTTGCCCATTATATAAATATTCTATATAAACCGTCCTCTTGACTATATGGGATAGTTGTCTTTACCACTAAGGTACAGAATGAAGAATATAATTTTTAGTATCTTTTAAAAGTTGCCTTTTCTTTGTTTTTGTCTTGGTTAAGTTTCCTGTAGGTTTTTTTCCTCTTTTGTTAATCTTTGATCTCTTTTTATTATTGTCCCTTTTTCTCTTCTAATTTTGGGTAGTTCACGTTTGTATATGTGGAGTCGATCAATATGACAGTATTTTTTTTATCTTATCCTCCTTCTGCCACGGTTTTCTCTAAGTGTATGGGAGAAGGTACTCAAATTTTTCCCCAGTTCTTATTACCTGGATTTTTCCCCCTACGTTTACCGCATCAAACATGGCTTTAAACAAAACTTTTAAAGCAAGTACTTGATATGATAATAATGACAAACTGTACAAAGAGAGCTAAGTACCGTTACTGTTGTAGATGCAGGAAAGCCATACAACCAATCCAATTATCTTCAAAACGTGTAAGTTTAAATCCCTGAAACGAGTTTTTCAAGAAATCATATTAAAAATGAAACTTTAATTTTGGTAATATGACAGTTTTTTCTTCGTAAAAGATTAACGTATTTCCGCCGTTATCAAAGTGATCATAACGTATATAGTGACTAGAAGGTTAAACCCGGTTTGAATCCTGGTTTTACCCTACTTTTCCCAAATAAATTTGTAATATGAGCAGTTGGAAAATCGATAAAGTAAAGAGTTTAACGGTGAACCTATATGATTGGTGACTAGATGCGTTGATGAAATAACTTGTTTTCGGGAGTGTGGTGGTATTAATGGCAATAGTTAACTGAATTAATCTTGCTGACATTAAAGTTTGTCAGTAAGTAGCGCCACCTATGTTGGTGATGTTGGTTGATTATACTGTTAAAAAGTTTGGTGCAAGATTGCTTCGTATTGCTGGAACTTTCTACCTGTCATCACTATTTGAAAGGTGAATTTACCAATTTTGGGGTAAAACCATAATTTTGATGAACCTCAAAGGTGGTAAATAAACTCTCCAAATAGTGTGGCAGCTAGAAAGTTCCATGATTCTTGTGTATTCTTGAACCAAAATTTTTGAGGGTGTACATATTTTTCTACATATTATAATTTCCTTTTTTTTTCAGGGTTACCGGGAGAAGAAGCTGTACATCTGCGCCCAGGCTCCTCTTCGGAACACCGTGTGTGATTTCTGGCGCATGGTGTGGCAGCAAGGGGTCTCGGTCATCGTCATGCTCACGGGCTTAGAGGAGAACGGAGCTGTAGGCTATTTTTTGAAAATTGTTAATTGGTTTTTATTGTCTGATCTTGTAAGATTTAAAAAAATGTAGAATTATTTATGAAAACTTTATTACTATCTGATTAGGTCATCCCTTAAATGTAGACTGTCAAAAATAAATCATGGTCTATTTTAGTTGAAAAGAAGCTCGTGGAAACATTTCATGACGTAATACTGGTAAAATGCTTTCCGAGTACATTTGTAACAAATAATGCTTTAGATTCTTGGTAAATGAAGAAGTAAAATATTAGTATTAGCTTTGATAAGAAAAATAGGCAAATTTAAAAGTTAAATTCTGCCAAAATAGTGAAAGCTAACTCTGGTGTTTCTTGCCCGAAATCATTTTATTTATGCGTTTAAATGATGTAGTATGGAATACCATTCATGTTTTTCTATTCTTCACAAAACACGATTGTGTTATGTAAAAGTTATTATAGAATTTCAGGGAGAAAAATTTCCAGGATATTTCCCAGATTTCTATGGATGAAAATAGAACTAAATCATTTGGCTAAATAAATTTCAGCAGAATAGTTATACAGAAATAAAATTGAAAAAAAAATACTGAACCTGTTTTGGGAAAAAAAAACTATAACTTATGAGATAGGTGTCTGGTTGCATACTTTTCAAACAAACAAAAAAAAATTAAAAACTAATGGTTACAACGAATTATTTGAAAGGGGGTAAAGACAGACAGACTAACAGACTTAAATATCCACCATTGTCAATAACCAACTTTTCAATTTTTTTTTAGTTCTCGAATTAAAAAAAAAGAAAGAAAATAGGCTAATGCTATTCGTTTCTGACATAGTTGTATGTCAAAAATAAAAAATATGACTTCTGAGATAGGTATCTGGTGGCATACTTTTCAAACAAACAAAAAAGAAATTTTTAAAAAACTAATGGTTACAACGAATTATTTGAAAGGGGGTAAAGACAGACTAACAGACTTAAATATCCACCATTGTCAATAACCAACTTTTCAATTTTTTTTTAGTTCTCGAATTAAAAAAAAAGAAAGAAAATAGGCTAATGCTATTCGTTTCTGACATAGTTGTATGTCAAAAATAAAAACCTTATAAGCTCAATAAAAAAACATAAATTCTTCCAACTGTCAATCCTTATTTCTCTACTTCAAGCCAGAGAAGTCCTTGTCCGAATTTTTTCTAATTTTTTTTTTGTTTTAAATTTAGAATAAATTTTACAAATATTCCTTGAGGTATAATTTCCTTGAGAAATAATTGCATAAAATTAAAATTCCATGGCTTATTAAAACATTAGAATTGCATGAATGAGCAGTGATCCTGTCGTCTACAATTTTTATGATCTTCTGTGCAGTTGAAAAATTAAGACACGTTCTATTTTGGTTCGGAAAAACATTTTCATCACAATTTCAAGTAAGTTTAATCGTTGAAAGTCACCAATTTAAAAGAATAGTAGAAAGTTGTTCAGCTTAATTAAACGTATATTGTTATTCAAACATACTAGATGTCCATTTTCTTCCATGTGCTGATGATAACTGTATTGTATTTCAGGACAAGTGTGCTCAGTATTGGTCTGACTCGAAAACTTTGGATGTCGGATATTTTAGCGTCACACTAGTCGGTTTCAAAAAGTGTTCGGATTACATTCTTAGAACACTGCTACTCAAGTGCTCCAAAGTAAGCATACACCTTTGCTGAGATGCATATTTTCTTCAAATTAAATGAATGTGCGTATTTAAATGGAACAGACTGGTTAAGTGTCAGACAGTTAACACTGATAGCGAGGAATCGCTATATAAATAAAGTATTGTAACCGGTTTTTGGTGAAAAATTGAAATAAACTCTAGGGTTGCTATCCCAAGTTGAAAATAAAAACAATTTTGGTTGGGTAGAAGAACGTTGCACTGAAGTTGCATCTGGAGATAACACCAAATTTAACATTTAAAGAAATTGGTACAAGTATCGTCCAGTGAAAAGTGTAGCTTCACTTAATGACAATCAATGCTACCTAATGCCACCGTGTTGAAGGCATATTAACTGTTAATGCATATAAATACCTACATAAGTCTGTGGCACTGTTGAGGCTAAAATAGACATCATCCAAAACTCATTTGTATCCCAATGTTGCCTATAACTTATTTTTCACAACTGCAGTACATTCATAGTCTTTTTGTATTTTGAAGAATATTTTTGGTTTTATAGTATTAGAACAACTACATTATAACCTACTATTTTTACATTGATCCATTTCGAAATAAACAGCAAAAAGAAAAATATTATTTTATCGCTTGTATCGTGGCAGTTTATATCACTTTAAGAAGTATGTTTCCCGTCTTTTTTGTATGCGTTTCCTTCGGAGAAATATCTTATTTCTAAAAAATAAAATACCATGAATTATTTAAGAGTCCATTCAAAATCAAGACAATATTAGTTTTGTGCTTCATATATGATAATATTTCCTCCTCCCGAAAATGATGGCCTAAGAAGGGGAAATAACCAATTCTCCCAGACCGAATAACTAAAAACTTTCGTCAGAGTCAGCAGTGTTCCCATATAACAGAAGAAAAGTTATTTCCATAAATCCACACTTAAGAGCTAGACTAGCATAAGTCACAACAGGTAACACAAAACTTCGAAAATATTTCATTAGCTTCGAAATTTGGTTGAGGTCGATACTATTTTAAAGCAGTTAATTGTAACGATCTGATTGCACTGGATAGACAGCTCAATATTAAGAAAATGTGACCTATGCCAGATTACTGGAGATAACTATTTGGCTTTTCCAACTTTATCGCTGGGCTTTGGCTCCTTTTAATGATTCATCGACGATCATTTAAAACTTTATTGGTATCATTTAGCGATAAAGTTCTAAGCGTTGCTCCAATAGACTAATTACAGCATTTACCACAAACACTTTTATTCGATTAAGCACATTAAGAAACCTCTAAAACTCAAGTATTTCTGGTTTTTAAGATGTATTTATTTTTAAATTAATTTTTTAAGTTAGTGATACGTTACTTCTGTTGAACCTCTTGTCATAACAAATGACGGCATGTTTGGCTTTTTTTTTCTTGGCGTATTATTTTATATTACGTTTCACTGTATCGCTTTTGAAACAGTGGTTGTTTGGTTGGTAGACATATATATTCAGGTTTGTGTGCTTGGTCAGAGACCCGCTTATGAACCTTCGTCAAGTAAGACAGACACAAGAGACAACACACACACATAAGTGGATCCATCTAATTTTAGAGACAGAGGCCAAGTAGAGGATACCCAGAATTGGCTTGTCACCCCCAGAGGTATTGATTTGGTATGGGAACTTGGAGGACTTTCGGACCCAACAGATTTAACGAGCACGTACTCCGCATATACTCGACAAACACAAACATCCATGCCTTACCGGGATTCGAACCCGAACCCAGAGGCTCCAAAGGCTAGCGCCCTAACCATTGCGCCGCCGGGTCGGCTTGAAACAGTGAAACGTGCTTTCATCCTTATTCGTCACCTGACTGTGGTTCTAAATTACGACGCCCGTCGCCAATAGCCCCTGTGTAACTCTAGTGCGACGATAATTCAAACTAAAATAAACTTTCATCCTTAATAAACTCTTAAAAATGTTATGCTATTTTACAGAAACATGTCATTTTCATTCCAGTAAATTTCTTCAAAGGTTCAACGATTTCACCCAACTATTCCGATCAGATCCAACAGTCAATAGTTTTGCAATAGCTAATACAAGCTCCAGTGTGTGTATTTTAACTAACAACCAAACTTGGAGCAAGCTGTTTAAATTCCTTGATAGGAACTGGTTAAAAATAATATTTTGTTCTTTTAATAAGGTTTCACAGAAATTGTGAGGTTTACTATTTTATAAACTGTATTAAAACATTATGGACATAGATTGAAACATCGCCAAAAAACATATCATTTGACGTCAGTGCTGTTTTCAGTGACGTACATTTTCGGTAAATTTCAAATGTATTTTTTGCTGATATTAAATATATTTGTGAATATGTAAGCTTATATTCGGAATCTGCAGCTTCTAATTTACCAGAAACACATATATATTCTGAATTTCGCGTTTCAGGTGGCAACTTGTCCATTGAAGTAAATTTTTGCTATAAAGCATGAGCTCCGCTATTTTGCTGGAGGCAGACCGATCGCACTTTTTGTGATTTATCAAAAAAGACAACTTTTGAGATAATACATTTGTTCTTTCGGTGGAACTTAGCCACTGTCCGGACAGTTACAAGAAGTCATTTTGGCTTGGTTCACATTTTTTTTCTATTCTATTTTTACGGGCTGCTTTTCTCTGCATAATCCGTTTATGGGTTGCAATGTTGAAGACCATAAATAAACTCCTGGGTCTTTTAGCCATAAAGCTGACGCCTTACAAACTCGTCTCAGTAGCATACTATGGCAACTCACAAAGACGAACACTACACAAAGAAAATACAATAAGTTCAAAACGAACGTCAGATTTTGGACTTACTCTACTTGAGCTTCGAGTCACAGGAAATTATTCTCCAGAAAATTCTCTCCAGCCAAAGAATTTTGCTGAGAATTTAGTTTACTCTAACATAATGAAACCATTCTTAACTTAATGGCAGAGTTTCGTGTCACTGAATATTTCTTGATTTCGGTTATATTTCGAATTGTGTGTGACTCTCCCACCACAATTTCAATAAAATATGCAGTTTATTGCCACCCATAATAATATATTGACATGATGATAGAGGAGATGAGGCCTTCGAAACAATAATCATTTCTTCATGAATAAGCAAGTGTTAGAAACATAATTTTTGCTCCTAACAACTGTAAAAACTGGGAGGGGGGGGTCATAATTTTGTTATGCATGCTCTTTTTTTAATGTTTTCTTTAAAAAAATTGCTTAGTTTAACAACAGTACAGTATTTATGTACTTTTTACTTTACATCAGTTTAGGTGGGGTTTGTTTTGTTTTCTTTTTAAATCGTTCATATAAATAAAATTTTCAGTTTTTTTTCTTTAAAATTCATCAGAAAACTTCACTAAAACCAGAGCTTTTCTCTTAAATTGTTTTTATAGTTGAATTTACTGCTAAAATGTAAATTCATGCTTTTAATTATCGTCCTACGAATTTAATATTTTGTTACGTTTAGTTAAGTTAGTACAATTTAGTTAATTAAATATAAAAGCAAGATTAGTCAAATGTGAATTCCCAGTTCAAGAGCTTTAATACGCCCTATATCGGCACATAACAAAAATTACGCTAATATGAGGATAGGGGTTTTTTTCATAGGCACGTGTATTTATTTTACGTTCTTGTGGACCTTTAGTTGATTTTGTACATCAATAATTTTATTTTAAACACTTTTTCACTTTTCTTTTTTTTACGAATATCCGTATCCTTATACTAAGGATTTAAGATTAGAGATCTGTTTAAAATTCAGTGGGTATGTTTCAGGTCTTGAGTGGCAACAGCAATGCTGAATGAAAATAAGAATTTCTCGATCCTCCATTGTTGTCAAGCGGGAACAGAACACCGATCGAAGGAATGCAGGACTGAAAGCTGGAAGGCTAAGTCACCTGAAACAACCCAATTTTGAGGCAACTTTTAAAAGACCGGAAAAAAATTAAAGGACTATCTGTAAATTTACGAATCAGTTCTTTATAAAGATTAAAAAAAAGTACTGAGAACTTACAAACTGACTTAAATTTAATAGCTTTCGGCTACAGTAACGTTTTCCGATGTGGCTAGGGAATTCGAATTTTTTTCTTATAGTATGAACGATACAAATTTTAAAAAAATCAACTATATCGACCTACAATCGACTATCTGTTACAATACAACTCTTCCTATTTGTAACATATTTGATGAACTACCTGAATACACCATATATTTTCATATCCATAATATAAGAATTTATTTTTATGAGGAGATTATTGGCGCGCATAGTATATTAGTAAAAATTTACATGTTTCGGTGGTCAACCATGTTGCTTACCAATTATCTACATTGATTTCTTCATGAATATTCTCATGTATCATGCGTAAAGTTGAAGATATTTGTTGAATAGTTATTTTTTAGTTTCCAATATTAGGATTATTTAATTTCTTAATGCAAATACATTTTTTTAAAATTTACTCATGAAAATTTTGTTTGTTTACGCATAAATAAACTACCATACTACTAACCCCCTCTTCTTCATAAACACTTAACCGACACAAATAGCTCACACTTAGCTTTTGGGTAATGTTAATAGGGTACTTGACTAAAAAATTTTTATTGGCTTAAAATATTCTTATGCCAAAAATATTAGACCCGTATTTTTTCTTTTTTTCAAATACCCCATAAAAAGGCAGAAAAATTAATTTTAAAATTAGGACGAAAAATCACTCCCGAAAACGCTTCCTGGCTGTCACGTGGTATCTGTGATGTCACTAGTGACTATAAACAAACTTTTAAACACCACATTGGAATCGGATTAAGGCAAATTTGAAATATCCGCTTCTGTAAAAAGCCTTACATTATCTCAATATTTATTATTTCAAGAGTAAATTAGATTAAATCAAGTTTAATCAGAAAACAAAAAACATCACGCCGGTTTGTTTATAGTTACTAGTGACGTCAGCTAAACCGTTGTGTTTGTGATCACGTGATGATCACGTGAAAAAATGCCTTTTTAAAATGATTTTTTTAATGATTTAAAGATTTATTTCGCAAAAAAATTATATGCATGTATAAATTATATGTTATTTTTGACTTTCAACTATAATTTAAATAATATTGGAAGGTATTTTGGCGATGCAGT
Organism: Oedothorax gibbosus; assembly: GCA_019343175.1. Lineage (NCBI taxonomy): Eukaryota > Metazoa > Arthropoda > Arachnida > Araneae > Linyphiidae > Oedothorax > Oedothorax gibbosus. The sequence goes on along the minus strand of CM033272.1, from coordinate 23,237,218 downwards.
CAAGTACCCTATTTGAAACCTTATTATGGCAGATCATTCTGTACCACTAGTGCGAAATTTTGTCGACAACCATCTATTGATTTTCTCAACCGACATTTTAACGGTTGAGAAATATTTACTTGCGTTTTAAAACTATAAATACGTTTCACGAGTTCTTAGGTGAACGTAATTTTATTTTCAAAGTGAATTAGTCTCACGTACGATATGGAAGCCAGTCACTCGCAAACCGATAACCCAGCTGATAATGACAGTCTTAACTTCGCAAAATCGTTATTCAGTAGCATTTGGACAAAGTTCAAAGTCGTGCAGGGAAATGGAGACCCTCACGAGTGCAGCGAACACTACCATGTTGACATTAGCAAAGCGGTTTTGTGTGAGCAGATGCTCACTAGGAGCTTCTACAAGTGTTTTCTGTTTGTCTCCAAGAAAGCGTTCATTTTGAAAGACACGAAAACGGCAATAACTTTCTGCAAGATAATGTGCGAGAGAACCGAACACTGGAATTACTTCAAACGAATACTTCGATTCTCCGCCCTAATCGCCGAATTCTTCCTGTACCGAACCCAAAGAATGCAACGTCTACAACTGCAGAGGGCACCGTTGATTTGGAATACGATTTTCAAAAAGTTTTTTGCCGAGACTTTTTGTGCCAACAACGGATGGGAAGGTCTACTGCAATATTCACAAAGATACGGCGACGCGTATCCACCTCTGGGAGAGTTAATTGAAAACATGGAAAGTCCCTATGAAAGCATATCTGTGTATTATTTCGACAACACACCGCGTAACATGACAATGCCAGAAACAGACCCAGCCGAAATCGACCAAGAAATGACCAAGGTCTTCAGAAACTTTCAATCCTACTTCGCTTCCAAGCAGAAACCAAAGACACCGATTGAAAAACATCACGAAATGGACATTCCGGAAGGTTCGGAAAAAGAATCCTCGAGCGAAAGCTTAGTCTCTGATAGCGAAAGTAATAGTAGTCTATCTGAAGAACCAAATTTGAAACTCTCAAGTGTTCCGATGTCACAACAAGCCAAGAAACAGTCGCAAATCCAGACAACTTCTGACGACGAAGATGTGACCAAGAAATCAGAAGATTCCTCTGAATCGAGACTAGATCGGCCATCTTGTTCGACTTCCGTGGATAGTCCTCAAGACGATCTGCCATTCGAAGAACTTTCTAAAGAAGTGCAGACGTCAGGATCAGACGATAGTGCTCCTTCGTTCACGGATTCTGATGGAAAAGATTCGAAGAAGAGGCCCAAGTCCATTGACACTTCGATCAGCGACAATCCAGCAAACATAAAGTATCAAAAGAAGTCTGAATCTCCATAAAATATTTCTTGTTAGGGTCTTTTAATATTTGTGATTCGTTATCATTTAATGGTTTGCTTTTATCATTACATATTGCTTCAAATTTTCATTGAAAATGTGTTTTTAACGAAAAGTTATATTGAATAAATTGTTCTTAATGTCATTCTTAGATTTATTTTGCTATTGCTGAAAATATGTTCTAACTAAATTATTGAGTAGAATATTTTAAGTACCAATATTTAAACATCTTAACATTTTCTAAGTAACTTTTAAAAAAAATCTTGGCTAAATCTAAATTTCTTGGCTAAAAAAAAATCTAGCAAATGTGATGCATATATATTTTTTCAATACTTGTACATGGATAGCACTATATTCAAACACGGAATATTGTGCTTATACCTTTTAACCATGCCATGGAACGCCTGCTACCTTCGCTAATACGAAAAGTTATGCGTGCTTCTGTGATACAAGAAATTAAAATTTTACAAAATAGTTAATATAAAATCGTCAAATAATGATTCATTAGTTAAACGATACATAAGCAAGATTCTCTTTAAACTTGAATTTTTAAGTCCGTGTACATTTTTTTGCCTTGCTATATATATTTTTAGGTTCTTTTATGTATACTGATGTTGATATCTGGTTACAAAGTCCAAATTGACATTTCAGTAAATTTTTGATTTGCTAGTATGAAAGACAATGTCCCCTGTCTTAAGAAAAGACACAACATTAGGGCACCGTTTTTATATCGTGTCTCCAATACTTTAGATTTTTTTTTATTCTTTAAATATTTAAATCCTATAACCATTACGTCACTTGACTGTGGTTCTAAATTACGACACCCGTTGGAAATAGCCCTAGTGCGACGTTAATTCAACTCACTGTGCTTTATGATGATCCAAGTGTAAAGCACAAACATGACGCATATCGTCATTAACAGATTTTCGCTCCGAGTTGTATCCCAAACTATCGCCAACAGCCAATCAACGGCGACTTTGTGAACTCCATGAACACCTTTATTTCCGAATAAAAACGAAAGCTTAAAGATTTTTTTTTATTTGATTTCTGCGTTTAACTTAATTTGCTCTATATAAATAGCCTAGGACTATGGTTTTTATTGGTCTTATACTTTGTTTATTTAGATAAACTGAAGCAGAAAGCTCATTTTCACGTGGCAAATTTTCATGCGAACCGTCATGAATGGGTGAATACAATTTGGATTCTTGTCTTTCCAACAGAACGACGGCGTGAGCGGATGCCAGCGCGAGATCCAGCACTTCCATTTCCTGATGTGGAGCGACTTCCTGAGCCCGGGCCAACCGTCCTGGCTGCTCAGGTTCATCAAGCGGGTCAACGAGCACTACTCGCTCGACAAGGGGCCCCTGCTCGTCCACTGCAGGTGAGCACAATCTTTATTCCGACATATACTGCCGAGGGCAGGCAAACTTCAGTGTCTACAAAAGTGAATTTTCGCATTTTAGTACTAAAATCAGGTGTCGGTTTCTCACTTGACTGTGGTTCTAAACAGTGACGCCCGCCCCTAATTGCCCTCGTGTAGCTCTATTGCGACTTTAATTGAACCCAACTCAACTTGGTACTGAAACAATTAAACTTCCTGTATACTTTCATATAGTTGTACTTCAAAGGTTCAAGTCATTGTTGTAGATACTACAGCTAACCTGCTCAAGACAGATAGCCCTCGTTTAGCTCTAGTGCGAAGTTAGTTAAACCAAAGCCGAACCTGCTTGCGACAGTATAGTGCCATCTAGCTCTAGAGTCAATAGATTTTGGCTAACTATTGTAGATAGTCAAGAAAGCCTTGGCAAACTATTGTAGATAGTCAAGAAAGCCTTGGCAAAATTTTCAGAAAGTAAACTTGGCGTTTACCAGCAGCTAATAAGGAGATTGCTATTGGCCTAAAGAGGCCTTAAATTGCATTGGGCGTTGAAAACAAGTGTTGCTGTCTCTACTTTTGTATACTTAATAGACATGTTTTAGGTCTTGATTGGGAACTGAAATGCTTAATGAAAATAAATTCTTTCCCAAGCCTCAATTGGCTAATGTCAAGGGGGAACAGAGCACCGATCGAAGGAATTATGGACCGAAGAAATGATTTATGCAGGTGATAGTGCGACGATAATTAACAATATTTGCATCTGTATTTCAGCGAGGGGGTTGGTCGTTCCGGCGTATACGTAGCGATCGACTCTCTGACGGAACAGTTGGACAGTGAGGGCATCGTCGACATCTTCTCGTTTGTCACGCAGCTCAGGTACCACCGGAGCAACCTCATCAGAACCATTGTGAGTACTCATCGTCATTGCCGATTCTCCCTTTCTCATCTTTATGTCCCTCTTACTTTGTCATCTTTCCCTACCTGGTGGCGCGAGATGGCGCTACGATCGTTATTGGACGACAAAATGGAGAAGTTAAGCAAAAAAAGAACTATGTGTGTATTGGAGATGTGAAAATGTTGTAAGCTAAAGACAACTAATAGTAACGTCATCTCGCGCCACCAGATGCGTGGGACGACGTCTGAACTTCACAGGGACGTTTAAAGCGTTTGGCAAAAGTTTCGGCCAGCAGAAAGTGTCGGGCAGTATTGATTATTAACTTTTAACAATATTTTATAAAATATACGTAAAAATCAGCTCTGAGAAAATCACATAAGTTAACTTATAATTTACCTACCTTTTGCACCTAGTACCTGTAAATTAGCCGTCGGTCCACTCTAGTGGGTGTGCATGCACTAAAAGTATATGAAAACCAAACCTAATCCAATACATTTCATTACTGAGAAAATTACATAGTCTAAGAGCCCAGGGCCCCCAGACCTATCTTAAGCATTCGAGAATTTTGAACTGAAACGCACTTTATAATTGTAGCTACGGGTTTTTTTTTTTCGTGCTTTTTGCAATATTTTTTTTCTCTCTCTCTGACAGGATGAGTACATGTTTGTGTATCGAGCCCTGATGGAGCATGCGCAGTTCGGCGATACCGAGCTAGAACTGCACCACCTCAGGGACCACTACGAGCTGCTTAAGGGAAAAGTCCGGGACAACTGCAGGACAGGCCTCGAGGTCGAATTCGAGGTAGGGAATACTTTTCGTCTTTTTAATTGTGGCAGTCAGTACAAATACCCAATACTAGCCCTTGCGACCGTGTCATTACTTTATTGCAGACAGAATTAGTCTGGAATGGAAGGTGCCAAAATTGGGAAGTGACGGAATCAAAACCAGTCGGTCAATACCTCTACATTGTTGGAATCAGATATTGCGCTATTTAAGGGGGCATATCTGACAGCCTTCATGCAATCGCAAGCAAAGTCTTGAGATTCAAAGCATCCAGAAAAGTTCTGACACTCAAAGCAGACAGCAGAAAAAAAAATATGTAACAGCTCACATAAGTAGTTTCCCCTCCGACTCACTGAAAGTTACTGTGGACTGTGGCGGTCAGCAGAAATACCTGTAGCGGCCTCAGTAACCCACAGTCTACCAAAAGGATCCTCAAGGTGGACTGTGGGTTGAGGCCGCTACAGTGGTGACCCGGACGTGATCGTCACCCACTCCAACGATGCTCCTGCTACGATGCGCTCAACCACGGTAGATACTCGCCGCTAATGCACTCAACGCTGCACTCAACGCTGCACACAACTCAACTCAACGGCTTGCACGCAACTCAACCGCAGCTCAACGCACAGCAAAGCAACCCGCGCACGGTTCCTTACCTCGTTGTTTCTAGGAAGGAGTGGTGTGGCGGTTTACCACACACGCACCATCAATACGCCATCAACAACTAGGTGGCGCTGATTTACAACCACGTTCCCACTACTATTCCAGATTACAACGTTAATAGTAGTATATAAGCCGAGGTAACTCATCTCCACCTTGAGGATCCTTTTGGTAGACTGTGGGTTACTGAGGCCGCTACATACCCAATCCTTCGAGACCTAGTAGTTACTTTGTCACAGATGGTTCGTATACAATCGGTTCGTGACAATAGGCAAACACCTCCAAGATATTAGGCAAGCCCATTTGTAGAACGAGATAGACCAGTATCAGACAATACCTCCATAATGTATCATCCATTATTTAAAGTTAGTTTTACATATATTGTTATTGGGATTTATAGTATCATACTGAGCTATGAGAAAGCAGTAGCGATAACTGTAGTTACTATTTTACCTGCAATTTTCAATCAAGTAGTGACAATGTTAAACTCTGATGCAGCGTCAACGTACAGCAGTAAATTTTTCCGCACTTCAAGTTCACTTAAGTTACGTGTGAAAATAGCCATAATATATCTCCGAAAGGCATATAATGAGATTATTTCAATTTTGCAGAAGCTCAACGATGTCTGCGAAGAGTCTAAAACCTACTGTGTAGGTGCTTGGGACATCAACAAATGTAAGAACAGATACGAGTGCATCATACCATGTAAGTTGTAGAATTATTGTTGCATCCCGTTCTTTCCCGTAACTATTATATTTTGAAATTTCACTTCCTTTTTCATTTATCATCATAACTTTTTTTAATTCTAAAAATGCGTTTTATGTAGATTATGTAGCTCTAGGAATAACCATTAATTATTACGAAATAAATATTTTAGTTTTTGTATTGTCTTGGGTATTTCCTAACACACAATGCACATGTGCTATTAAAAAAACTGATGATTGCATGGATTCAAATAACTTTTTAGCTGATAGCATATTTCGAAACAATGTGAAATCTTCCGCGAAAAACATACTTTCTATCTCTTATGCAAATTACAATTACCGCGTGAAAATTTATTTAATAACTTAAAAATTTCCACATATTTCCTAAAACAAATTAAGTTTTTCATCGCTAAAAGATTCTTCTGTTTCAAATCCCCTTTTAAAAGTGCTTTAAAGGTGAACTTTCCCGAAAAGTTAATTGTTTGAAAAGTTTTTTGAAAAGTAAAGAAGCGAAATAGATAATATTTTAATATAAATGCAAATGAGTCTGAAAGTGATTTATTTACCATCCAATCGAAGGCGGGAAACTCCGTGGAATTAGAATAAATAAATTAAACATTTCGACACCGTAGGGCGAATTTGTCTTAAAGCAATATTCAATTAGATCTTCTTAGCAAGATTTCCAACGGAGAAAGGAAGTTTTATGTAACCATAATTTCAATAAATTGAAGTAATTGGAACATTTTTATTACTTTCGATTAATTTTTCTTTCTTGTTTTCAGATGACATGAACAGAGTTATTCTTTTGCCTTCCAATGCTGATCAATCGTCCTATATCAATGCATCTCATATTCAGGTGAGTGAATTTGTTAAATTATTTCTTTATTTTGCTAATTTGAAAATAAGTCTTACAACTATAAAATAAATAAAACCACAATATGTCATTGTCGGAATAGTTGGGAGAACAAATCGCAACCCTTAAAAGTTATAAAAGATTCAAACTCGAGATTATTTGATGGTTCAAATCGGCTTAAAAAATAAATGTTTTTTTTTATTAAAAATTTTATCATTCTCAAACTGATTCTATTTAGACGCTGACGCATTTAAAACTAGATTACTTTTTTCCCAATATACCCATACTTAAATACATTAATTTTTACGTAATACAAACAAAAATTTGAGACCAATGGCTATTTTTTTAAAACAGCAATTATAAATTTCCATACGAATATTGAATAAAATAGTCTTAAGAGGGACTGTCAGTCCCATAGAGCTAATGCATTAGTTTTGAAATCACAATTTTTGCAAAAGAATTACTTTGCCATGTTATCCCATTTTCACCAGGTATGGGAATCATCATAACATCAATTTGAAACAAAATTGAAAAGAAAATAACATCCGGTTATTTAATTATTAGTTGATAAAGTTTTAAAATAGTGTCGCCATATGCTGTATATTTTTGGCATTTTAAAACTTCAAAAGTATATAATTAAATAACTAGATAACATTTTCGTTTCAAATTTGTTTCATTTCGATTTTTATGTTGATTCCCATACCTGGGGTAAAAGGGCTAACATGGCAAAGCAATACTTCTGCGGAAGTTGTGATTCCAAAAGTAATGCATTAGCTCTATGGGACTGACAATCCCTCTTAAATAAAACTATCTTTTTAAAAAAAAGTCAGTATCTAGTTTTTTTATGTATATTTTTGGGCATTTTTAGTTTAACGCTCTTCAGATAAATCAGTGATTTGGGCAGCAAAGAATAAACGAAGATTTTTTTTTTAATAATTTTCCAAGTAATCTGGCCTATTGAAGATAATAAATCCTAGATTTTATGCTGAAAATAAATCGTGCAGTGAATGGTTAATGTGTGATTAGTAAATTATTTTACGTATTTGTCTGTCTGTAGGGTTACTACCGGTCTCTATCGTTCATCATCACGCAGGATCCACTGCCACAGACCATCTGGGACTTCTGGAGGATGGTTCGGGAGCAGCGCATCACCACCATAGTCATGCTGTCAGACCTCGGGCCAGACCTGGTAAGGGACCTACAGCAACCGCAACTAATTCATTCACATTATTAATTCATTACATTTATTTCGCATTTAATTCATTATCGATTGCATTTAGTTTACTATTTCAATAATTAATATATATATGACGATATATTTTTTTGGTAATTATTTACCAGAGGAAAAACATCGTAATAAACCAAAGACCATAGTTATTGATTTAAGAATAATTTTTTTTAACTCTTAACTTAATCTTTTTTTTAGGAAAAACGTTTAAGCGAACAGATGAAATACAAGTGTGATCAGTTTTCAATAAAAAAGGGTCATGGTCATATTAAAAAATCGAAAAGTACTAGCAGAGTTCAAACACAAAACAATAAAAAGTTCAATAAATACAGCATTTGTCCTCTAATGTACAACACCCGCATATTTTTATCTGCTGAAACCATTCAAAGCGCATACTTCATGGCCTAGCCTTTTTTTTCGCATACCTAAAAAAACTCGATACCAAAATGGAAGACATGGTCCGAAATACTAAAACTCCATTACCCTCTTGGTAAACGGTTTAGTGACAGGATTGAAAGCCTTTTACTTTACAAGACAGCCTCGAGACATGGTAAGGAGAAATCTTTTCTTGGAATTTTCCTGCGGTACCAACATACAAAAAAAATCCCTGCTGGATATGGCATTAGTTATTTTTATGCGAAAAGTGTGCATAGTTTATCACTCAAATCTTATGGTCAAAATGCTGGCTCATGCGAAAGCTATTTTAACACGTTGACTGCGACGATAGCATGGAAAATTTTCATGGATAGATGCTGATGTGAAGTAGTAGAACATCCTGTTTTTTAAACTAGTTCGTTACAATAGAAATGAACTAACTCTTCTTCATTTTCGAAAAAGTAAAAATCTTAGTTCGAGGTCGTAAAATTACAAGGTTAGGTTGAATTAACGTCGCTAACTAAAGCTACACGACAGCTAGTCGTAAAAATACGAGGAAATGTTCCTGGCCTTTTCCAACCGGATAACTCAGCATCTGTCACTAATTATTGAATTGAAAGCCAATAACCAGATTTGTTTCAGTGATTAACTTTTCGACTATGAAATCATCATTAAATTTTCATAATTCATATTTTTGGGGGTTGTTTTTGTTTGAAAAAACTACAAAAAAATAAGACTATTTGCAATTTTTTATAGTTAGATAGTTGAATAAAAAACCAAACCACACTGCAAAATGCAGTATGTCTGGTGTCTGGTCGCCCTACACTTGAGACGAAAGATTTAATTTCCTCGTAATTTGAAATACAATATACTATTTCAAATCATCAAGTATTATTCCAATCACAGCAGGATCGGTTGCAAAAGTGTAAAATCTAATATTCTACGTTCTATATCCTCAAATTACCAAACCTTAAATTTGCTTGCGGCGTTAACATAATTCAAATATAGGTGTTAACATAATTCAAATAAAGGTGTTAACATCCCTACATAATTATGGCTGTATTATATTTGTCGTCAATAGGCGAAGATACACTTCGCAATAACACAAAAACTGCATAAGCTTTAAAATCTATGTATTGAAATTCATCAGTCGCATTTGGGATTACTAGGTGTCAATTAAATATCATACAAAAGGGCAGATGAAAGAGGTAGATCGTGTAGTTTGTGTAACCACTAGACCATCATGTTTATCAAATTTTCAAACGAACTTGAACTCATAAGAACGGTTGGCGAAATAGTACTATGAATTTCATCAGAATGTGCTGTTATCAGTGAATCGGAACCACGCCACGCGCTGGCGCGAGATTAGCAGTCAAAGTGTTAACTAAATAAATTAAAAACTAAACTCAGAGGTGCAACAACCAATAGTGGACCAAGGCTTACTGTGTCTATTTAAGCTCTCCTGACTCAAAGGCTCATCAGGGGCGCTAAGCTCATGTCCTGGTCAGATGGTCAATCTCACAAGAAACCCTAAGTATTTAGTTCTCAAGCATGATTATTTTATCGACCCACTTACGGGATGAAAGGCTAAGTGAGAATTGCCCAATCCGGGACTCGAATCCCGGACCTGCGGTGTGGCATGGCAAAGTCCTGGTCCTTTTTCCAATTTTAACTAGCGCAGTGAAAAAGGCAAAAAACGAAAAATTATTAATACACATATCTAAAGTACGTTTTAAAAATGATCTAAAAGGGAAACTATTGTAGTTAAGAATAATGTGAGATTTGAACGTAATTGTGGAATTTATTTCGATAAAAATCAATGTAACGGTGGAATGCTGGAGATTGTAGAGATATTATAGTAAAGAAATGCACTATCAAACGAAATTTGCTGAAATGGGCGGAGGGAGAATATTCCATTTGAATCCATATAAGACAATGGACTCTATTGGTTATGTTGTTTAAGCTATTCGAGAATTATTTTACTTATCCTAACTCAATCAGTACTAAATACAATCGCTTTTCGCCAAACAAAATCCTCTTGCTTCAAAACTTAACTGTCAAATTTGACAGTTTTATTTCACATCCGTTTTACGAACTGTATATCATCATATTATGTATTATTATATCATATACTTTCTTAAAAGGTAAACAGTTGAAAATTGACTTAAAAATTGTCACGTTGACTTAGCGCTCCTCACGCAGGTTTCTTGAATAAGTATGCAAAATTTTGATAATGAAATTATCCTTCTGTATAGCAAGCTAATATTTAGAAATTACTCTGGACCCATGTGTCTTTCCTTGTCCCTGAAATCCTTGATCAACTATGGAAGAGAACCTTCGTCTTGCTACAATGAAGAATACATCAAATTTATCTAAATACGTTGAAGATTAACTCGCTTTGACAGCACCTGAGCAGTCTTTAAAGTAAGGTTCATAAATTAAGTTAACTCTAACACATAATCTTCTTGTGGAAATACTAGAAGTTTAGTTTCTAAAATTATGAGAAGCTTTTAAACTTAAACTGTCGCAAAAGTTCATGAGCAAACTGGCAACTAAAGCTGTAATCAAACATTGTTACACTTTAAGTGGTGAAGAGGGGGGTCACAGTTACCTCTAACAGTTACATTTGTTTTCTTAATTTTGAGTTTCTTTCTCCTTTTTGAGGTAAGTTGATTATTTAAATACTAAGTGAAAAATTCGTGATCAATACTTCTAAATTTGGAATTTCGTTACGTTAATGAGGCAAATCGATAAACTTGATTTTGAAATACTAGTAATGGAAACGGAAAGGCTGGAAAACGGACATTGAGAAAATTACTTTATTATGAACATAGTCAACTCGAATTTTTAGACCACTATCTACTTTTAAGCTTTTTTTGGGGGGGGCGGGGGGTGGAGTTCAAAGTTTTAACTTAGAGGCGAATGAGCTTGAATGACCTCTGGTCTCCAAATCAAAGTGCATCTATGTTAATCCAATGGAAAAATAGATTTATCCGGCTGTATTGAATAGTTTTACAAAAAAAATCTTATATGATAAATATAGCTGATTTACAGGTCTCTATGATTCCACTTCTTAAAATTGGTTCGAATATATTTTGTAAAATTATTTATTGAAAATTAAAAAAAAATATTCGGACGATTTCAATAAGTGGGATTATAGAGACATGTAAGTCAGCTACATTTATCATATAAAAAAAGTTTGTAAAAAAAATATTCAATACAGCCAGAAAATATAGCGTAGAATTTTTTTTCCCGTTGGATTAACACAGAGGCACTTGAGACCCGCGGTCATTATGACTCATTCGCCCTCCATGTTCACGTATTTAGATCTTTGTATGTTCTAATAGGTGGTCAGCGTTTCGACTTTAGTATGTTCTTTCATGAACAAAGGTTTAAAAAAAAAACAGGATGGTTGACATATATATTCAGGTTTGTGTGCTTGGTACGAGACCCGCTTATAAGCCTTCGTCAAGTAAGACAGACACAAGGGACCTCGTGATTTGGCCACAGTTTAAAATTACGAGTTATTATACAGCCACAAGCATTCTAATTAATTGAGCTTCAACTATTTTGCTACACGGCGGCTAATTTAACATAGTAGTACTTCTCCAAACCAGTAATGAAATGTTTTGAAACATTCATACCAGAATTCAAATATTTTGAATTGTAACTTTGCATTTATATTTTATTTATACATTATTTTATGAAAACGAAACGCCCATCCCCAATCTAAAAATAATAATAATAATTGTAGATGAGTTCAAAATTCAATCAATAAATTTTTTTTATTTCTTTAACTATGCGTGCTAGAGTTTGAGTCGTCAAAAGAGGCCCAAAACAGCTATCTTGTTATCGTCCAAAGTCTTGACGCCGCCTACAATGTCGCTATATAAGGTTGCTTTGAGTGCCAGCTGAGGTGTCGGCCTAGTCACTAGACCGCAGCTCTAAGTTACGGAGCAGGTTTCCAATAGCTCTAGTGTGACTTTAATTCAACCAAAATTCAAATAGGGCCACAGAAGAAAACAAGAAGACAAATAATTGACATCCTATAGAATCAGCATTTTTTTTTTTTTGTATTTTCTTATTATCTTATTATTTACATTACTTTTCTTATTATTTTCTTATTCGAAGGAGGTGGAGGGTAGTTTGTTTGTGGGAAAGAACAATTCTTGACGTAACTGTGGCGTCACTGTAGGCGTGACCGTTCTGCCTTAGACGAATTAGCTGCCGGGTGGTGTGGTTATGGGTTTTAAGACAACGGTTGATGTAACTGTGACGTCACTATAGGCGTGGCCATTCCAGTTGTCCATTGAGCTGGCTATCCAATATATACTATTGTAGATCGTTGGTTTTCCTTTGCAGAACAAGTGTCCCCAGTACTGGCCTGACGAGAACCAGGAGGTGGTGTACGAGACGGTGCGCGTCAAGCTCAAGTGCACCACACACACCTCACACTACATTCTCCGGCAGTTCGTCGTCACAGACATGGAGGTAAGCACATCTTTTGAATAAGTTATTTCCATTTCCAAAAGGGCCCAATTGCCTGGATATATACGTCCACAAGCAATACAGGTTTGCTAACGCGCGCCAAACTCGGTCGACACTCCCACTGGTGCTGAGTTTGGAAGTCCAACTCCGAGCAGCCCTTAGGCTCGATCAGTAAATGACAGACCAACCTTTAGCACTATTGGCGACAAAGTTTGGCATCGTCTTAGCAGAGAAGTATAGCCTTTGGACATATTGCCTCGAATAAAATTTGGAGAATATCCCTTTGGCAATTAGAAGCCCTTATTTTCACTTAATCTATGTCTATAAAGGAAAAAAACTGACTCGCGTATCAACACCCAGCAAAACTATTGCAGGTACAGATATCAAATTCAGGAGCTTATTTATTCCTTTTGTTTAAGGCGTCGCTTAAGAAGCGATTTTTTGAAATTAACACCTAAATGGGTTAAAGACGGCAGAACATGAGCCGAATTCTTCATAGCAATAGCATTGTGCATGGTTGAAAGCTTAAGATTTATGGCAACTTTTTATTTTTAATTTGAAAGAAATTTCAGTGCGAACGAAAATTAAATATTAAAGCACGTAAAAGTACGTGTGTTTGTAAGATTATAAAATACCGTCATAAAATACCGTTATAAAATACCGTCATAAATACCGTCATAAAATACCGTCATAAAATACCGTCATAAAATACCGTTATAAAATAAATACCGATTATAAAATACCGATTATATACACCGTTGTTACGTACACCCGTGCAACGCCAAGTATATAACACTAGTAAGCTATAAATTACAAAATGGTAAAACCACATTGATTGAAACTGATACTCTTCTAAAATATTGTCACAATATGCTATGCAATGGAAGTCATATGAGATAAACTCATGACGTCAAAAACAAATAAAAAGTTAAGTTAAAAATTGTGAAAATTTTCTATACTAAAAAATTTTCTTAAGAAAGACAACATTTCACTCCAAAACATGCGACGTGTTGCACAACAGGCATTTTATTGTTTTGAAATCAAAATCCCTCTGTACGTTCATGTATACGTATTTAGATTTATTTTAAAGTTATATAATTTAGAATAATGTAGAGCAGTGTACACCCCTTATTTATTATTTTTATTTTTTAAACTGAAAGTTGAGGAGATCTATAACTGGCGTACTTCCAAAAATAGTGTATGACTAAAAATTTATCATTTAAAATATGCTTTTTTTTTGTTAAATTCAAAGTACTTACAGTCAATATTGATATACTCTTGGTAGGAAAATTTACTTTTACCTTTAATAACCCTTCTAAAAGAAACAAAGTTCATACTTGCATCGCTGATCAGAATATTCCCCAAAAAATCGTTTATTTGCCTTTTTTAAATGTTTTTCAAAAAAGATATTTTGAAACCAATTTCTTAATGTTTAAGTTAAGAAAATTTTCCTATAAAATTGATTGAAAGGTGTGCCAGCTCGAGAAATATTCTAACCCTTCTCTCGAAAAACGCACTATTGGAAGGTTGGAAGAACCACTTATCGAATTTTCATTCCATTTCAAAAATATTGGTATCCCTAACATCGAACATCATTTATCATTAGATAAAACCAGCTGTACCTATATAAATGATCTGTCAAAGAATAGCCCATTTCAGAAATATGGAAAGGAAGTTTTTAAAGAAATTTAAATTAATATTATCAGAATACTCTAATATATAGTTGTTTCCCTCATTTCGCTCAGTGTACTTATGTATCACATTTACTAAAGATTGATTGTAACAAAAGGTGAATTAATCTTTGTTTTAAATAAAACTAGTAGAACTGCCAGTTTTAATTCGTTCAAATTTACACTCCGAGTATGTAAAAATTATATAATTTCATTAGCTTTTGGCACATATGCAACTAACATTCTTTCGAACGAGATCATAAGGATGGTGGCACACGTATCGATTTTCCCCATAACGTCTTTGTTCAAGGGCCGCAATACAATAATTAATTGTGCAAGCTACATAAAAATAATTCAATCTGAACCAAATGCAACCATAAATGTTATAAAACACTATAGACAACAGAGTAGTTATCCGCAAAAATTGATGTATTTTTATGATGCTTAGTAATAAAATTTCAATTTACTAGGATTTATTAAAATAGAATGTAAATTTAATAAAAATTAGGCATCGTTTTCTATTTTTTTGTGCTCCATACGAATTACGTAAGTGTGGTTGACATGTGGAAAAAAATTAAAGTCATTTGGTTAAATATAAATGTCATGCACACAAGTTCTAAAAACATCTCATTGAGAAACGGGCAATTATGTAAAAACCGAGTATTGTTCAAGTATCATTAAAATGTATTGACGTTTTTCTTAATATTTCAAAAACTATAGAATTTAATATAATTGATACACGTATGATGCCTTATATTTTAAACAGAAATGATTGAGCTTCAATTTAAGTGAATTTTCCCCAAAAAAATCCTATTTTAAAAGTTCTGACACCCTTTAAACCTAATACCTTCAAACATTTTTTTAAAGTGTGCTTTGCTAATACTAATAATAATAAAAAAATTGATGTATGATCCCAAGTGTATTAAATGATTGATGATTGTTTAGTAGTGTATGACGTGGGCTGTCAGAATTGTTTTAAGGGCGATCCTTATAATTCAGATTGTAATTACCCTTTTTTTGCTTTTCTGTGTGTGAGTTATTTTAAAGAAAATACAAGTCTATCCTAATATAATTCCTATGAAAGTCATTTAGGAAGACTCCATAACTCCAATACGTTTGCGCCTAACTAAAAGTATATTGTTTATAAAGAATAGATATTGTGTGTGGTGTCAATCCCACTCTAAGGTATTTGGCCCAAAAAAATTATGTGTTCTTACTCTCTTTCCTATTGACTTTTTAAAACTTTTTAATAATAAATCTTATTCAATTTCATAATTAGTTAGCTTATCGTGTAGAACAAATTTTTTTTCACTTTTATACCAATTACATTTTTCTTATTTTTATAAATAGCTTTTTTGCTACTTACAACTCCATAATTAAAATTGTATTTTAACTCTTTATTGCAATGTTTAAATAACGCTAAATAAGTGATGTGTGAAACGAAAGTGTAAAAGAGTTAATGTTAAAGTAAAATGTTTTTGTTCTATCAAAGCATTTATTAAACGTTTTCATTCTTAAAAATAAATGGGTAAAATGCAGCAGACATTCTATTAATTTAGTTTTAAAATGTGTCATGAAAAAGACTTCCATATTTGAAAATATATATGATTTCACCTGTTGGTATTATTATACCTTTTTCTTTGAATGGCCCTTGAATAGAGTTAAGAAGAAGATCGAGATGTTTCCGCGCAATAACCAATAGAAAAATCGGTTTGCCAAGTGAAGCTATCGCTCGTTCTCTAGTAAGCCCAAACAAACGCTCTCGGCGAATTCGGCGCTATTCTACAGAGGAGCTTATGTAGGCTTGCTACATCGACTAGGCGTATTATTACTCTCTAATATAAACTATATATTTTTTCTTGCCTGTGAAGGAAATTAGTGAAATCTTACGTAAATTCAGATCTCGTACTACAGCCAACAACTGCGCAAACAGTCATTTTTTTAATTTTTGCTTTTTAAAGAACAGGAAACAAACTATTTATACACCTCGGAAAGAAATTCGCCAAACAGAGCCTTTAGCTAGTTGTAATTAAACATTTAACCGATAAAATTAATTATTTTCATTAATCTTCTTTCTCAGATTTAATAATTAGACTTTATCGTTTGCTTAATTTGTTTGAAGTTCTAAGAATAATAATGTAATCTTTTTTAATAAATATCTTTGTGTCGCCACAATTTACCATTTACATTTCTTTCGAAAATTCAGTCATTTATCGTTTGTTAAATTAATTTACAGTTCGAAAAATATATAATTAGTGCAATTGATGCTTTAAAAATAAAAGCGAAACTTTGCGTAATTTTTATGCCAAGTTAGAATTCTCTATGCATCTTTCTTCATACATATATAATAAACCATCAAAAGAACTCTATTGTGATATTACAACAATCCAAACTGAATTATATCGCATAAATAAATATTCTTTCAAAAGTGTTTATTTTTATTTTAAATAAAGTTTCTAGTACGTTTAACGAAAGGGCAACAGTGAAAATATTGAATAAAAATGGAATTTGCATATTATTTCAATGTAGATTAAATGTTTAGTTATTTAAATTTTAAATAAACTTCTAATTTAAATTTTTTTAATGAAATTTGGAATATAGCCTAACCTGATTTTTTGCTTCAAAATAACGTATCCCACTTGTCTGTGGGACTTGTGGTTCTTTCTGTGAAAGTGGGTGACAGACAGACGGACGGACTGAACGATTATAATACCTTCCACTTTTAGCTTCCACACTACGTTTATAACGTAAAAAGTGGAAGGTATTATAATGTTTCAGTCCGTCCGTCCGTCTGTCTGTCACCTACTTTCACAGAAAGAACCATAAGTCCCACAGACAAGTGGGATACGTTATTTTGAAGCAAAAAATCGGATTAGGCTACATTCCAATTTCATTAAAAAAATTAAATTAGAAGTTTATTTAAACTTTAACTAACTAATTTTTTTATCTACATTGAAATAACATGCAAATTCCATTTTTATTCATATTTTCACTGTTTCCATCCACAAGTCCCACGGACAAGTGGGATACGTCATTTTGAAGCAAAAAATCAGATTAGGTTACATTCCAAATTTCATTAAAAATTTTAAACTAGAAATTTATTTAAAATTTAAATAACTAAAAATTTCATCTACATTGAAATAACATGCAAATTCAATTTTTATTCAATATTTTCACTGTTGCCATTTCGTTAAACGTATGAGAAACTTTATTTAAAATAAACACTTTGAAAGAATATTTATTTATGCGATATAATTCAGTTTGGATTGTTGTAATATCACAATAGAGTTCTTTTGATGGTTTATTATATATGTATGAAGAAGGATGCATAGAGAATTCTAACTTGGCATAAAAAATATGCAAAGTTTCGCTTTTATTTTTAAAGCATCAATTGCACTAATTATATATTTTTCGAACTGTAAATTAATTTAACAAACGATAAATTACTGAATTTTCGAAAGAAATGTAAATGGTAAATTGTGGCGACACAAAGATATTTATTAAAAAAGATTACATTATTATTCTTCGAACTTCAAACAAATTAAACAAACGATAAAGTCTAATTATTAAATCTGAGAAAGTAGATTAATGAAAATAATTAATTTTATCGTTTAAATGTTTAATTACAACTAGCTAAAGGCTCTGTTTGGCGAATTTCTTTCTGAGGTGTATAAATAGTTTGTTTCCTATTGAGCACAAATGTTGTGTGGAAGCGGTTTAAGTGACAGATTCTGTAACAAACCTACTTGTTTACGTTATAAACGTAGTGTGGAAGCTAAAAGGATGCGTTTCAGCATGAACTAACATTGAGTGAGCGGTTTGTTTGGGCTTAGGTTGTTTGGCGATCTTTCTGACGGCTACACTTGTTTTCTCGCCAAGCATCTCCATCTTCTTCTTAACTGTTTATGGGCGAATAAGCTCGGTAGACCGCGGGTCTCCAAACCAAAGTGTCTCAGTGTTATTCCGATTGGAAAAAAATATTTTCCAAGCTTACATTTCTCCGGCTGTATTGCATATTTTTACAAACGATTTTTTTTTTAAATGATAAATGTAGATAACTTGCAGGTCTCTATAATCCCAATTTTTGAAATTACTTCGAATTTTTTGTGTAAAATTATTTATTAAAAAAATTTTTAAATATTTAAACCAATTTCAAAAAGCGGAATTGTCGGGACCTGTAAATTAGCTAAATTTATCACATTCACAAGAAAATTATAAATATATTCAATACAGCCGGAGAAATGTGGCTAAGAATTATTTTTTTTCTCCATTGGATTAAAACTGAGGCACTTTGGTTTGGAGACCCGCAGTGGGCTCATTCCTCCTAAACCCTATCGTGTTTTCGTGCAGGACGAGGGTAAGCACGTGCTGAGCCAGTTCCAGCTGACCAACTGGTGTCCGGGCGGTGGGGGCGGGGTGCCGGATAACCTCTCCTCGCTGATCGTGGCCATAGAACACGTGCAGCAGGCACACAACAGCCATCTATCTACGGGGCCCATCACGGTGCACTGCAGGTGAGGAAGCTACTTTTAGGAACAGCTAATAGGAGCCACAGTCGGTGAAAGTGTTTCACATGGCCAGGAAGTCATAAAACTAGCTATTGCTCAGCTAAATGCCATTTCCACACTTCCAGTATCACAATAATCTTTAACTGCTGTAGCTCCGTAATTATGGAAATTGATACATGCCCGCCTGTCAATATCAATTTTTATTAAGAGCTTTAACACTAATAGTCCGGTCACTGAACAGTGCAGGTTCAACTAACTTATATGGCTTGGGAAAGAATAAAAAAATGGGAAATCCTTTGAGAAACTTTTGGAAATAATTTTGTTGAATTTGCACTAGATATTTCGCTTTAATGACCGGAATGTGAACCTAACGTACTAAAATTTTGAGGAGCGTTAAAAGATTATTAGAACTCATCGTCAGCTGTTTGATTTAATTTATAACTTAATAATGCCACATATTGAGAAAGGTCGCTAAGTTGTCTAGGTTTGCAAGCTGACACTCGTGCGCTTCAAGCCAATCTATCAACTGCACTTACATGGACTAACTCTGACAGTTTCGAAGCTATATTCGATCTGATATCGTGAAGGGAGGAATAGAACTCGTAAAAAAAAAATTTAGGAAAAACATGAGTAAATTGCAAAGGAAATATTTCCAATAGTTTAGGTCTGCAACATACTATACAACTAGCCAACTGTTGAAGGCAACTCGCATGTAGAATTTTAGATCAATTCTAGCAAAATCAAGCAAATCAATTTTCGCAACATCTAGATAGAGTCTTAGAAGGTGGAGAAACGTTGATTTTAGTTATTTTCGCGACATATTAATTGTATTTCTCTAGTTGTCGTACATTCACTCTCCCACTATGTATCCTTGTCCTATTTCTTCCCAAAGTGGCGGCGGCGACCGGAGCGGCATCTACGTGGCTCTGAGTGACCTGATCGAGCAGGCCCGCTGCGACGAGAGGGTGGACGTCTTCCAGACCACCAAGTACGCCAGGGCGCAGAGGCACTGCTTGCTGCAGACACTCGTGAGTATCTATTTATGCTCGTCCCATTTTGCAATGTTATTGATGCTACGATACAGGCTTTACTAACGAAAACTGAGTATTGACGATTTCATGTTTGACAACCGTAATAACCCCGTTCTCCAATACACTCTCCCGACCAAATTGGTTAGGGCACGAGGGCTATTGGCGACGGACGTTATAATTTAGAACCACAATCAAGTGATGAGCCGACACCCGAGTAGGTTCCCGACCAAATTGACTGATTCCCCTTCCACTATCGGGGACTGGAGAGCCCAAGCGACAAAGCGTTTGCCTTGTATGCGAAAGGTACCAAGTTTGGGGCCAGAAATTGCCAAAATTACTGTTAGTACCAGTGCCTATAAGCAGTCTGTGCAGCTCAAATGTCCGATGAATAATTCCCCGTGTAGAGATAGTGTACCTTAAATATGCTCCAAAATCCCAACGCCACTAAGTTGTCACCCTTAAAAATTTTGCTTTGGGTTGCTACTCAAGTGTCGGCATAGTTTGTCATTCTTTTGGTCGATACGTCACTTATTCTAGCAGTATCTTTATAAGTGTTAATTTAATGTTTAAAATTTGACTTTTAATTCTAGTTATTTAACAATAATTTCCTTCGATTATCAATCTTTTCGTCCTCCGTTTAGCGTTCGTTACGAGGATTTCAACTCACGTTGAACAACTTTTAAGATACTAAAATAATTGTTTTCCCTTTTAAGGAGCAATACGATTTTCTATACCGCGGGCTGATCCACTACGTGGAGAGGTACAACCTGTGCAATCTCGGTGACACACCGTTATGATGCAAGACCGATGAAGATTCTCGACCACTGCCACATTTTCTTATTGACGACGACGGAAAAATCCCTCGTCTGCTGCATGCCTGACGTTCCTTCTTCCAACCAAATCGCCTGCAAGGAGGACATTCCAACTTGCTATGTACTTCTTAACCCTCCGATGGTTTAAATGGAAGATTAGGAAAATAATTGAACTTGAAGAAAATACAGAGTATATTTTAATTTTGGATTTTTTTTAAACGGGCAACATTTAGACAATCTTCAAAACATTCAAATACATGCCCATGCTCATTCAAAATTCAAACTTAATTGGAAAGGAATTAGATGGAGTTTAGTTCAAATAGGTATTTAAATTTTGTACTGAAAATTCAACAAATTTCACTTAAAGATTATTTGAACATTGTAAATTTTCAATTTAGAATGACTACATACGATGGTAAAGCATTTTTTGAAATTTTCTGAAAACTTGATATTGCAGTAAATCTTATCCCAGTCATTCGTCATATAAATACATAAAATATTTTATATTGAAGTTTTTATAAATTCGAACAATTGTAACAACTTTAAATATTTAATATCCTTGCTTTAAATATAGTTGGAAATTTCTTAGACATTTTGTATTTGAACACAAATGGAACAAAATAGCTTTATTGTACTTTAAACACTTAAGCATTTATAAAATAGATCGTAATATTTGATTTGATTTTTCTTTACTCTACAATCGAAAAAGAATTGGACATTTTTTAAAAAAAACTGTACTTTAACATTATTATAAAGTTCCAGTAAATTGGTGGCACCATAGCAGTATTTTAATATGAGCCAGTCAGAGAAAATTAAATACTCATAGTTGAAACTGAAACACAATTTTTTTATTTTGTTCATAGTAAATAACTGTTAACAATTGAACTATAATGAAATTCTAGAATTCGCTCAGGAAAAAAATAAACTTTTTCATTGGTTACATTTCTTTGCAAATCGGTGGAGCGTCAGTGCATAAGGTCTGAGAGACTAAAAGGTGTGTCCTACAAGCAGAAGAACTATCGGACATGTTTATTAGAAAAATCTGACTTTGTTGTGAAAAGATAAAGAAAATATTAATAAAGAATGGAGATTGTTTATGTATAGGACTGTTGCTTATATTATATGTTGTTACTAGAGACAAGTGGTGTGGAAATACTTTCTGAAACGTGAAGTAATGCTTCTCAATAATTTTGAAGCAATTATTTTCTAGTTAAATGGTTTAAAAAATTCGAAATCTTTGGCTATGTCCTGACTACGCCACAAAGGCAACAAATGCCACAAAGGCAACAAAACTTGGCGACTTGGCAGAGTCAACCACCATGCTATTGCATTGCTTGGCGCGCTTGGCGGTCGCCAAATTTTGTTGCGTTTGTGGCGTTTGATGTCGTAGTGAGGACATAGCCTTTCAGTTATCGTCAATATATTTTTTCCTAATTTAAAACTAATTTAAAGGTTGGACAAAATGATATGATCACTTGGATAGTTCTCGTATATAATCAATTTTACACAAAACTAGTAGGAAAGACATTATTTGAATCCTAATAACAATTTTCATAATACAAAATAATAATTAAAAATGTCAATATTTCATTCGTTATACCTATTTTGTAATAAGAAAATCAAAATAGCATATCTTATTTGCAGAAGTAGAACAAAACAATAAGGTTATTTAAAAAGTTCGCTCGAGTAATACAAGTACACAAAACTCGTAGGTGACATATTTATGCCAAATTAAAAGAAATCGGAAAATATATTTTATTTCGAGGTCTATTTTCATTGTTACCCTGTAAGAATTTTAATCAATGGACGTTATCGATTTCTTTATCTATTATTGGACAATCGCCGGTTAACGGAATTTTTTTGAACAAATGGTGTTTTTGAAATAGCTACAGTTAAACTTGCACGGTGAAATATATGTTTTAGTCCATCTCACGTAATTGCAAATTGCATTTCAGTTTCACGCCAATGAAGGAGTTGGAGATAGGGGTCATTTTAGTGGTTATACTACAGGTGTTTATATCATTTTATCCAACGTTCCATGTATGTGCTAATAAATTTCTTTTCGTGTTTGTAGATAATTTCGTCGAAAGTGCTTTTTTGAATATTTTAAAATTCATTTAAAGTTTTTTTTTTCTTAAATGTAATATTTTATTTGCCATTGATTGATCCCGGAAGAAAATATTTCAACTGAAAGGAGCTTTGAAAATTGACGTTTTTTATCTGTGTGAAATAAGAATAGGTTATTATTTAAACTTGTTCAAAGTTTACCAAGTATTAACTGTAAATAAAATACATATGCAAATTGCGTTACCGATTTCAGTCGTCGTTATGGTAACAATTTTTTGGAAAGATTTAAGTTGCTTTAATAGAACTATATATAGAAATATTTACTAAGTTGTTAAATAATTACAATAATTTTTTTAATATATTATGTTGATAAAAAAATCCATTTAACTACCTTGATTATAATTGTAGCCCAAATTTTATTTTAACTTTATTGTTGTGACAATTGTATTAAAATTTTAAAGAGGTTGTATTTAAGAAATGCTAAGATTTTTTCCAAGGAAATGAAACATTATCTTTTTTAGCAAAACTAAAGCTGACTTTTCAAAAAATGTTTAATTTTTATTGAAAATATTAGTAATTTAATCTTAAAATGTAAAATGAAACAAATGGTAGATACCTTTTGAGTCTAACTCATGGAGGGCCGAACTACTATACACATTCCTCATTTTATTATTTTTGTGTAAGATTTTGAATGGTAAGATCTTTCTATATAGTCTTTTGGGTTGATATATAAGGGAAATAATTATATTTACTAATTGTACGCAAAAAAAAAGATAAAAGAATGTGCATTTCTGAAAAAGACATTTCAATTTGTCCTTGTATACTTATTTCTATTACTGATATAAGTGGAGGAGTTATATGGGCGAACGGGTGAAACTATTAAGTGGTGTATGTCGCTTAAAATATCTTTTATTTAAGTTGAAATGACAAAAATGTATTTAATATTCAACAATTTGCATTGTATCATTCTTATGAAGAAAAATTGAATGAATTTTTTTAGTCATATCATTCATTTCATTTCCACCAATGCTGTCTCTAGTTTGAAATCAATGAGTGAACCAAAAAATTAAAATAAGAGGTTCAGCTCAAAACAATAATAATATACAGAGTGCCTAACCTTTACTCCACATGGGTAAGGAACACTTCTACAGGAACTTGTATGTAAGTCAGAAGTTCCCAAAATTTTTCGAGTCGCGGCCCCTTTTCTACATCCAAGTTTATTTAATGCGCCGCGAGAAATTCTTGAATATTTTCTAACAAAATACACTATCTTTGTTTCAATAATATTAAGAGTATAATTAAGTAATATTTCGAAAACTTATACGTCATTATATACAAGTAATGGCGCCTCTGGGAGCCGCGGCACGTAGTTTGGGGACCTCTATATAAGGGACTCTTCTCTTCACACCGTCTGAATGTAGTTTGGAAAATTAATTTAGATGATATTTGTAAATAAATTGTTTACTTATTTGTTGATGTTTATTTCAATATTTGAGTAGTCTAGTTGCAAAACTCACATTCTCCAAAGTATAAGGGGCCCGGATGGCCGAGTGGTTTGGACCATTACGCTAGCAGTCTGCGCGCTGTAACGGGTGCGGGTTCGATTCCCGCCTTCGCCCTGGCCTGGGTGTATATTCCTTTCTCTGGTGACAGTAAAAAATTCTTTCTGTGTCTGTCTTACTTGACTAAGGCTTCATAAGCGGGTCTCTGATCAAGCACACAAGCCGGAATATATATGTACCAACCCCAAAAAAATATATAACCAAGATAGCTTCCGGTTCGTTCATCGGCGACTTTTGACAATCGTAAATTCTATTGGACGAAGTCGCCAAAAACTTAGTTATACTTTGAAGAGGGATAGTCAGTTCCATAGAGCTAATGCATTAGTTTTCTAATCACAACTTCCCAGGTATGAGAATCAACAAAACATCGAAATGAAACAAATTTTAAAACGAAAATGTTATCTAGAAATTAATTATATATTTTTGAAGTTTTAAAATGCCAAAAATTACAGCAGATGGCGACACTATTTTAAAACTTTATCAATTATTAATTAAATAACCGGATGTTATTTTCTATTCAATTTTGTTTTAAATTGATGTTATGATGATTCCCATACCTGGTGAAAATGGGATAACATGGCAAAGCAATTCTTTTGCAAAACTTGTGATTTCAAAACTAATGCATTATTTCTATGGGACTGACAGTCCCTCGTGAAAGTTAAAACAAAAATTAGCCTTAAGCTGTCCATTTATATTACTTTTTTTTATTTATTATTTAAAAAAAATTAACTTCGTTAAATAACAGCAATTCGTGGAAGAGATTGATGTATTTCTACAGTTGAAGATAAAAAAAAATATAGCTAACTATTTGTCTTTATCGATTGGGTAGAGTGGATTTCATTTTAGAAATAAACTAGCTTTATATACCGGCGTTACACGGTTGTACCCTTAATAATGATTTGCTTTTTATGTAAAATTTTTTTTACGTCAATCGATCCCCTTAATAAAAAGGATTTTCGAAACATTTATGATAAATCCCCGTTTTCGAATTGGCGATTGCGTTACGCTTCTAAGCAACGAAAATGCCTAAATGTGGTAAACATTCCACTTCATATTTCATTCAAGTTGTTTGTATAGCAACCCCACGTTAAATTTTCAAACTCGCCAAATATCGCTAATGAACAAAATAAAGATTTTAAATAATTTAACTAAAATAATAAAATGATATTCAAATAACAATCCTACAAAATAAACTCGCGTGCTTATGCGTAATTATACTTAATTTTTGCTCGCGCGGAACTCGTTGAAATGTCTTTCAAATTAGAAAACGAAATGTTAATTTAAGTTTATAACAGTGCTTAATGCTATTCCTATGGAGAAATGGCTCACGTTTTACCCTCTTACACCCGTTTGGGTTCGAATTTTGAAAAATCGCTTCTTAAAAATGACGCCTTCAATATAAAAAGAATATTCTCCTAAAATTTGATAGCTGTACCTTCAGTAGTTTGGGCTGGGCGTTGATACGCGAGGCAGTCAGGACTTTGCCTTTTATATAAATAGATAACATAGTGGAACTTATCTTTGATCCAGAGATAAACCACAACAACACAGAGTAAATAAAATAAATCAAAAGTTCCAAAACAAGTAGTCGTAATTCGGATAGTATAAAAACGTTAATGGGTTGAATTCAAAACTTTAAAGTATGCTAAAAGAAGCTTGTGATAACCATATATTCATTTTAAATCGCTATAACTATGTAATGTTATGTAATATACAAAAAGGCAAAATTTGCAAAATGAATATAATTTTATTATCAAATACAAAAAATCTCAATAAAAACTAGCTTTTCATAACATCCTCTTTTGTTAAATTCAAAAAAAAGAGGCTGTGATCCTTTACATTTTAACACTCTTAAACAAAGTACAGATTCTGAATCTCATGTTAATACGAATACCTGTTACAATTACACACAAGTTTTTCACAATTACAATATGATAAGTAAACACTCATCCCAAAATTGCGACCCACAATTTTATTTCACTTTTTCTCATCTAGATAAATACAATAGAACCACTTTCGTCCATTTTTTTGAATAACCAGATGTACACAATATTTTTTGTTTACCCTTGCATGCACAGACAAACGCTTAAGTAGTATGAATCGAAAGAAATAGGTAAACTTGTATTTAAGACGGATTTTGGGAAACAGGTGTGTCACACAAGCCTATATTACCCATTAGGGTTATTAATGCTTAGTTCTAGTTCTTATGATGAGGATTAACAGAGATTCCACTATAGTATATGAAGAGCTCAAGTGCAAAACAAGTTAAATCACTTTGAAAAATTGAGTTGTTAGCTTTCATACAGGCATTGTAGGAAGGGATCCCAACATTTGATTGCACAAAAAAGTTCACTTTTGTCAAAAGTCACTTTTTTGTGCAAATCAAAATGTTGGTGGATCCCTTCCTACAATACCTGTATGAAAAGCTAACCAACTCAATGTTTTCAAAAAAGTGATTTAACTTGTTTTGCACTTAAGCTCTTCCCATATTCCCTCCATAATAAACAATAAATAAAGTTACAAGGAAACAATAAGAGTACTTTCAGAATTTTATATAAAATTTATAAGCTTTTAAATAGTCTTTCAAAAAAGCACCATTTGTTCAACGTAGCTCCCTTCCAAAGTCAACTTTCGTAATAATCTCATTTCAGGATTAAGCAATCTTTTAAGCTTTTTAAAGCAATTATAAAATAAAAGTTTTAAAAGATCAGTTTTCCTATGTTATTTAGATTTTATTTGTGATAATTATGAATTATTTTTCAAAGATTATAAATATTAACATGTATTATAAAAAAAAATATAGTACTGCTTTGAAGCATCAAATACACAAACAATTCTTGCCTTATATACTATAACTTAAATAATAAAATACCATTTTAAGTTGATCAAGTTTCAAGTTAATTATGTTAATAAATTTACTGAGCAATTATAAAAAGCATTTAATAGCTAATTAAATTATACTAGAAGTTCAAATAGATAGTCGAATTGTTTTCAATGAATGTCTTTAGAACACAGCATTTATGACAAAATTAAACCATTAAATTCAAATATATATTGATATTTTCAATTAAAATACTAAATACTCATAAAAAATACTTAAAGATACTTGTTAATAGTTACAGTACATGAAGTTAAAGCTGATCGTAAAATTTTAACTATCTGATAAGGTTTTTGTAATTTTTTTTACCATAGAATGTGTTCATCTTAATTTGAACGATAAAAACTATTAGTTGAATATAAATGTTTATTATTAGATTATTATCTTTAGTTTTTGAATAGTTAAATTTAAATTTTGAATAGTTAACAATTTTAGATAATTGAAACTATTTTAAATACATTTAATAGTGGGGCTTTACCACAGAATGATTTATTCAATATATTTCTGATACGTCACTAAAGGAATTGTTAAACCTTTAATTATTTCTTTAAAAAATTACAAGCTATAAATGGTGTCATTAGGAGGTTTAAAAGTAATACAATTGTAATATATCAAAGAAAAATATTGTACCCATGTATGTATTTATCTTTTTTATATTACCAGTTAGACTCTTTCCATAATTTCTCCAATGCAGCTAATTTCACAATTAAGAACTCTTAAAAGTTCAGATTCAATCCATGACACTCATCCTTCCGCACAATTCAAACTTAACAGGAATGTTAACAAGATTCTGTATTAATAAAAGTATTCATTAAAAATTTCAATTAATAAACATTTATAACCAAACACCTCAAAAAAATATAATTACAAAAAACTAATTCAATACCAGAACCATACAACAGAAATGATGGAGAAAAGTAAGAATCAGAATAACTAGTGTATTTAAACATACATAATAATTACAGAAAATTGCTTCTCAACATAGTAAGAATCTCAACAAATAAAAAGTTAAAAAATAAATTAGTTTACACAAACTGTATGGGGGGGGGGGTGAGAGAGAGAAGGCAAAATGAAAAAAATCATTAATTTAAATTTCATTTTTTTTTATTTATTTATTTCAGATAAGCTTGGAAAACTTTTGCAATAAAAACAAATTTTTATTCTTAACTTATTTTGTATGTTACTCCCATATAAAAAATCTTAATAACTTTTCATTCATACTCATATGTATTTTATGAACAAATGTTCGAACCAAAGAACTTTCAATTTAAAACAAATGCGTGCCCCCACAGTTGTAATGATTATTAACCTAGATAGATAAAAAGTCAACCTTGATAAAATATTCCACAACTAGAAATAAGCACACAAATAAAAACTTTCTACCAATGCTATTATTCCAAAATTGCACTGACACACTAACTAAAATATCTCCCCACAACAAAGCTGCTAAGTAGCTACAAAAATAAAACACCACAAAATGTTTTTTTTAGATCAAGATTTCTCTTGTAATTCTAATATGAAAGTATTAATGTTAAATTAAACTTGGTTGTACACAAATAACCAGCCACAACATTATTGAAACATTTCTACTTAAAATAAGTAAAACGTCATTACAAAACACAATATTTTCAGATATGTTAAATACATTAAATGCCATATATAAAAAAATATATCTTTCGCAAATGCTGCAAAAAATGGCGATTTGAAAAATGAACTTAAAATACTCTTAAAAATTTCATATTTGGATTTTTAATTTTAAGTAATTTATAACTATATTACTTAATATTTATTAAAACTTAATTATAATTTTTTTATAATTCTTGGAAACAAAAATACAATAAATATCTTAAGACGTTTTAAAATTCTTAAAATATAATCCATTCAGTTTTTAAGCATGGCTGATAAAACTATAATTAACATTTTAAAACCTTCTTTAATGGTTGCTTGCGTGTACCTTTTCTAACTATAAAGCAATGTGTAACATGAAATATTGCTGATTGCTTTAAGAGACTGTTTTACATGTTTTTGGTTTTTGAAGGGAAAAATTAAAATATAAGCCAACTCAAAAATAGCAACTTACAAAAACTAATGCAGGAAAGTTCTATATTTTATGATAGTACTTTCATCTTTTGATTAAGAAACATCCTTTATATAAATATAATATAAACTTAACCCGCCACAGTCTGTTATTAAAATTATAGATACAAGATTAGACAATAAAAATAAATCTATGCCAATAAATACATATAAAATATTTATAATTAACCAATTCCAACGTGTTACACAGAACCATAATACCTTCACCAATACATTTCTCAGCCTGTAAGTACAATGGAAGATTTCACAGTGCAAACTTTGTCCGAAATCCAGCCAATAGGCTCTTCCCAATAATAACAAGGAGGTGCGCCCCAGAATTGTGCTGTCCAATAGCAGTGGGTGGAAGATTTTGAATGTGCTTGTCAAACCAACTGGACACTTTCTTTAAGGCATATAGGCGTCGCACTTACTTTGCAAAATTCCTCGGACACCTTGGAAGACTCACAATGGCTGGCAGTCTGAAAAATTATATTTAATTGTAGGTAAGTACTGAACATTTTTCGAGAAAGTATTGAATGCTAATGCCAAATTCAATTTCCTTTGGTCTAAGCAATCTTAAAACTATGCAGAGTTTTGAGAACTGCATTAAAATTTTATGGAATTGCCGGCCATATGTTGAAGAGAATGATATTGGTAATAAACAATTATATTTTAAGTTCGTAAATATCACAGAAACACAGATAAGGTAAAATTAAGTATTCAGAGAGCTTCCAAAAAATGTTATAATAAGTTTAAAAGATATACACCAGGCGCAAACATTTTAGGTCATAAAAGATAGTATGTTGTCCATGCTGCAGGAAGTTATGATCAGAGATAGAAATAAAATTATGACCGTCTGTCATCTAATTCCATAGCCCAAACTACAAATACTACAGACAAGTGTGATACATCAAAATGTTCAGTGCATTGAAAGTAGAATCATAACTTCATTTATTAAAAACTGCAAAATTTAATATCCATTTAAAACGCAGAATAAGTCAGTTTAGAATGACATAATATGCATCAAAATATGATTCTTTGAAAGATTGATTCTTTATTTTTTTTAATTATCAATGTGATGTTCAGATGAATGACTATGTGCCAAATTTCAAGTTCAAACAACTTTCTGGTTCTAAAAGTTTTCAATTACATCGATTTCTGATGGTTAGCTATGGGATTTTTTTTAATTTCTATCATACGCTGATATTTGTCGACTCATGATTTTTTTTAAATTTTTCCGGACATGTGATCAGCAAATTTCGCTCTCGGGATTGTAAAAAAAATTTCGCCATTGACGGTTTTTGTGAGGATTTAAGCATATTCTATGCTTTTAGGACTTTCTGGGACTTGCAACGAGTATTTTCAAAGATTTCCGATTTGCCTACCTGAATTTTAGATTTGCTTATTTTTAGGAATTTGTTATTGGACAACTTTTTAGAATTGCTAATATTCAGATGTCGAAGTTAGGTTTGTAGATATAGCAGTTGGGCACTGTTTTCAAAAATCTAAAGTTTGTGGATAATTATATGAAAATAGCATTTTTTGAATAATCTTTTTTTTTTCAAAAATGCTCCTAAATAGTATACATTCTCTCCTAGATTAAGTCAATCGCACAATCAGTCTTAATTTTTTTTTAACATTGGGTAAGATAGTAGGAATAAGTTAAAATGAAACAAGGACACTTACTAATTTCGATATGCATCCATTACGATGAATGAAAGCAGCCTCTCCAAAAGTCTGTAAATAACTTCTCCTGTGTTTCTCATCTACTCGTTCTAGATACCATGTACGAGGGAACAAATCTTCAATGCTGCCAATAGGTATGTAGGGAGCTGAAACATCAAAGTAGTTTTAATAAAGTATAAGTATTATCTCTCTATATTAAAAATCTTTTATAAAAACATAGTGCATATTGAAATTTCATGATCTGAAACTAATGTATTCAACTATTTTAAATGAAGATAGAAAAATCAATACTAAAATCAATATAAAAATAAACTTTAAGAAAACATTCATGTAGTTGTACTTCTTTTTGGAGAACATTTTATGTAATGAGGGAGGGTAATTCAAGTTAGTACTTAAGATACTCCTTGTAACAACTTTTGAAAAAAATATTTAAAAGCCAATTTTCTGCAATTTAAAATGTCCTTACAAACAAAACAACTCTACATCATTATCAACTCCAAAACAATCATACATTGCAAAATCTTTTTACAAACCACATTATGTCTCTTCAGCTTGTCCTCATAAATAGAAACAAGTAGGTTTGTAACAGAATCTGTCACTCAGCCCGCTTCCACACAACATTTGTGTTCAACAGGAAAAAAGTCTCCAAACACAACTTTAATTCTATTATAAATATTTCCACGCTAAATTTGCCTAGTTTCATTTATTTTATTTCGAAAATTCAATAATTATTCCAGAATTATCATCATTTGCAAAAATTAATTTATATTATTTGATATGAAATGTTCCTCCTGAAATGTAAGAATTAATATGTAATATTCCTCTCTTTTAAATAGAACCAAAACATTTCATATCAACATACAAACAAAGAATCTTTTAGTGAAATATATTTGGCGTCATTTCAAACAGATTGATGTCGCAAAAATAAATTTTTTTAATTTATTATTAAAAGAATTAGAGTTTCTCGAGTGATTGTCGCAAATGGCAATGGTGATTTAATTCGAATAAAATGGCTTCTTATGCTTTTTTTCATTTTTTGAAATAATTAAAGTACTTTGAATAAAAACTTCTTTCTGAGATTTTCAATGTCTTCTAATTTTGATGCGCTGAATTTTTTGACATATCACACTTGCCTGTAGCATTTGTAGTTTGGACTATGAAAGTGGGTGACGGACAGACAGACGGACTGAACGACTATAATACCTTCCACTTTATACTTTATAAAGGTATTGTGGAAGCCAAAACTCATTTAAAAATGAATAGATAACTAAAGCATGTATTTTAAGATAGAAAAATATACCCTGATGGTGGGTTGCATCTCTGAGCCTCAAGATTTCTGTGAATGCCTGTGGGCTGACCTTCTTGCGACTTGCAAGGCGAGCCTGAATGTTCTGTAGGTTGCTGTGTAGCTGTAGTAAAGGAGATCCTTTGGATGTATTCTTAGTGAAATGCAGAGAAAACATGGTGGCAGCCAGGCCAGATCCGTATGAAAACATACCAACTCTGATACCGCCCAGATCTTCAATGTTTTTGCTAAAATATTATAGTTTTGGATAAAAACTAAGGTAATTCTATTTTATAATATAAATAGCAATTATTTTAGCATGAATTCAAAAGAGTGGACATGTAAAAAAAGCCCAATTTTGTGTTATTAGGGTTCTATGAGTCGCAGTTCAAGGTAATATTGCACTTGACCCAAAAAATTAGTATAACACTT
This sequence comes from Oedothorax gibbosus, assembly GCA_019343175.1. Classification (NCBI taxonomy): domain Eukaryota; kingdom Metazoa; phylum Arthropoda; class Arachnida; order Araneae; family Linyphiidae; genus Oedothorax; species Oedothorax gibbosus. The sequence goes on along the minus strand of CM033272.1, from coordinate 23,204,512 downwards.
AAACTTTTTTTTTTGTAGAATCTAAGTAAAGATAAATTTACCAAAGTTTAAGATATAAAATTATATAACTTTAAAATGAAAAATAAGGAAGTGCAGACTATGTTTTAGGTTAAATTTAGCAATAAATATAAAATATTTAAAACAATGATAAAACATGCTTATTACCTAGCAATAAAAGATACCAAGCAGGCATAGAGTGAAGGTGTGTACATATTTCCAACTTCTTTAGCGATGAGCAGGCTGGGTTTTGTTTTGATTTCGAATACTTTCTTACTATGGTCCACAAAAACTTTTTCCACATCTTTGTTAAAATAAGTATCTTCTAGTCTAAGATCTCTAAAAAGTATTAAAACATGAATATTAGGGACAAGTAGTATAATCAGGGCTGGGCCATTACTTGTTTAAATGTAACTCGTTACAATTACTTTTCGTAAAAAGTAACTAATTACCTGTAAAATTACTAATTTCCAAAAGTAACAAGTTACAATTACTTTTAAGATTACTTTTTACCACAAAATTTCATATTTACAAATGTTTTGAAAAATAAAGTAGAAATGAATAAACAAAATATTTTTTTAAATCAACTTTACTATGCAGTTATCAGAAAATCTACTTGTTGTGGTACAACAAAATCTGCATCTCAAAATGTTTGTCGCTTACACAGCTATGATTGGGTCAAAGACACAAACCACCAGAGCTAAATAACCTTTCAACAGCCGCACTGTCTGGTAAGGGCGTATTATATTTTATGAACATGCTTTTAACTAACTGTAGGTAGGGTACAGAATACAGTTAAATTATGGTCGTTACTTTAGAAAATTTTAGACAACTCTAAATCGACTTCGGCGAAAGGATGTCTAGTTTTTACATTCTCAAAAAAAATCAGCATCACTGCTAGATGAGTATTGTTCATAATCACTGCAACCAATATCGAGAGAAAAGTAAACTGAAAATAAACAAAGAGTACCTGAAAGGTTTTTCTTTTTTTTTTAATAACTTTTTTGGTTTGGACATTCATTAGAGTGTTATTGATAAAATTAATGAAACTAACATATTACTGTAACAAAGATTACTTTTTCGAAAATTATGTAACAAATTATCTGTAAAATTACTGGGTTCTCAAATGTAACGAATTACCCATAAGATTACTGTAAAAAATAATTATTACAAGTAACACGTTACCACCCAAGCCTGAGTATAATCCATTCATATATATTTTTTCGAGAGAGAGGGGAGGGCAGCAAATATAGTTAAGCACATTATAGCTGTAAATTAAATACTACAAAAAAGTAGTATCATATTGAATCCTAGCTTAGCCACTGAGTATTGCCCGAAATAATAGCAAACTTCAAAGTAATATATGTCTAAATAAATAACCGAAAATCACTAAATGCTTAATTGAAATACATCTAATTGAAGTGAGAATTAGATATAAGAAACTAATGGTATCATTTGAAAAATATTGTGATACAAAAGAGGGGACAGAGTAGCAAAAATATAATTGAAGAATAATTGCAACTAAGTATGTTTTTTTCATATAATAGTATATTTTACCTTAGTTTGAAATAAATCAAACGAATCTTAATTCAATTAAATTAAAAGTAATACATTTCTTATTTTTTTTATGTGGAAAGGAATTTGATAATAGATTATTTGATATAGATGCAAAGAATATTTATAGCTTACTTTGGAAAATAAAAATATATCTGTAATCACAAAAAAAAATCAGTTAAGCTTTAAGCATTATGTGATTGATATTTCATCATATCCACTTTACATTATTGGTATAGAGCCCAATAATGGAACTCATTATTCAAATCTCACCTGTACATTTCCAGTCCTTTGTATTCCTCTTCTGAATTGGGATTCCTAAGGAAGTCGTTAAATGCAAGTCGACCCAGACTTTTTTGTACAAGTTTGCAATATGGAGTATGAAACAACATTGCATCCAGGTCATGCAGACTGAAGCTCTTTTTACCTAAACACATGAAAATATTTAATTATAATAAACCAGCCATAAATAAATAACCCAAGGCAATATTTACACTTTGATTAGTAATTTTGTGCACATTCCAAACTAGCTTCACATATAAATTAATAAGTATGTGTTCATATTCAATTTAATATAGGCATAAATGCATTCACTGCAAACTTAAAACGTGTGCCTTACTTTAGAAAATAGTTTAATACAAGTATTCAAATGTTGTGTTTATAAAAATAATTTAGTTTCTTTTGGTAATTTCCGGGCAATTTTAATACAATAAATGTAAAGCACAAATAGTTTACAATGATAATTATAGTTTGTTTGTTTTTTCAAGCGATCAGTTTTCTTGCATGTTACATTTTAATAAGCTATACACAATTAGCAACTAATCTATTATTAAAAAATTGGTATATTATTTTTAAGTAAATCCATTACAAACAAAAACAAATTTGTGTAAAATATTCTTCATACAAATATCTTATTATAACCTTTTGCTTTGAACAACTTTTCTGCCTTTTTGCAAAATCCATCGTAGCACTTGTCCAGGGCCTTGGCATAACTTTGAACCGATAATTTCCCATCCACAGTAGGATATTCACTCATCAGATTGGGCTTATAAAAATCATACACATGCTCCATGTAAGTGGAACGTAAACCTGTAAAAAAAAGTTTTTATAACCATTCAAAAATAAAGGAATTATTAACTAACTATTTGATCTACAAAAAATTAACACAATTATTTATGTAACGATTGTTAATTTTTTTTAATTTTTACAAAAAGAAGTACATATATAATATAATAGAAAGATTTCCTTAATAAACTTATGTCTTAGTTCAGAAACCATACAAAGTACCATTCAAAGGGACCTTATACAAGGCCTCTAAAAGAAGGATATCTTAACCTCTCCTCTAAAAAGGGTAACATTAATAAATTTCAATATCTTTTTAATTACTTTCTCGACTACAATTTGAAGAAATACCTCTTTCAAGAACAATGGGAGCATTAGGTCCAATGAGCATCGCAATGGCACCTGCACCTCCAGTGGGTCTAGCATTGCCTTCAGCATACACTGCAATGTCACCAGCAACTACCAAAGCATAGCGGCCTGTAAAATTTTTTAGTTAAAAGTTTTAAATCAAAGTAAAAGAAATAAAAAAAATTATTTGGTAAATTTTCCAGATTATTGAAATTAATATACAGACGACATCAATGTTATTATTTTAAGCTTCAGCCAAGTGATGAAATCAAAAAAGACAACACGCAAAATAGAATAAAAAATAAGGTAAAATTTTAGTGAAAATTTGTCATAAAGAAATACATTTTGTATTTGAATAATGAGATATTCATCTTTCAAAACGAAATATTTACTTAAGAAAATAAAATTAAGTAAGCAAAATTAAGTATGTTTGTGGATCAAATTAATGAAAAGGGCCAATTTTAGCTTTGAAAAGAATAAAAAACTAAATGGCTGGGGTTGGGTGATTTTTTTCTAAGGTGTATAAATCTTGTGTTTGTTCGATTCTAAGTGACGGTTACTGTTACAAATATACTTATTTTTTCTGATAAGAATTTCAGTGAGTATTTAAGTAACAGGAAAGAAAGCTATTTTAGTTCTTTTATAACCTTTCTTTTTTTTAAGCTATTCTTCCATTGCTTAAGCAACAAACACCTAATTTCCTTATGATACATTATTACTTAGCTAAATATACTGAATAAAGTTTTTTATAACAAATTGATATCAGTTAAAAATTACCCTTGCTTTCATTACCGAAATCAATCATTGCAGTTTAAAACACACATAACAAAAATGCAGCTTCTTAATATTTATTGATATTATAAAAATAGTCATTCACACAAATACAATTGTGTAAAGCACAAAATAAGCAAAAACCTCAAAAAAAGGAATCAAATCAAAAGAGAAATCCAAACTAAAACACATATAATTTACCATCCCATGCACTGGACTCCACCCATGCGACAGAATTGAAAAGTGCTGCGGTCCCACCATAGCAGGCATTGGTCGAATCCACCCCTTCCACATCATGGTTGCCACTCTCTTTGAAGAGTTCCATCAGAACGGTCTTGACGCTCTTGGACTTGTCAATGATTGTCTCTGTGCCCACCTCCAGACGTCCAATCTGTGTAAAGTCTATATGGCGTCTCTGGACCAGCTGTTGGACGACGGTGAGACACAAGGAGTTGACATCCTCTCGGTCAGAGCAGAAACCCATCTTGCTCTGGCCCAGGCCTATTGTGTACTTGCCTGTTGGAAGAAAAGTACTTTTAACCCTCGAAGCTGTGAACTGAATTATGAAATAAAAGTCGGGTGTGAATATGTTTTTGTCATTGGTAGGTAAGAGACGGTATCATAAGTTGAATTTAGATAGCCTGCTGACTACTGCTTACAGTTGATAATTTGTGTTAAGAAATATTCAGCTGTTACCTTCCAAAAAAAATTTAAGACAAATAAATCTAATTTAAGATTTGTATTCAACGCCAAAATCAGTTAAGAGATTGGAGTTAACTAATAAAATTTTGTACCATGAGGTTCATTTCAAAGAGATTCCACTGCAATTTAAAATCATCAGTCATAGTTTTTCTCAATCCAACCTTTTACGCTCCATAACAACAAGCAAGATGCATTCAACTTTTAAAGTGTCCAATTTCAAATGTAAATTTAGTAATGAAAAAACAATTTCTCTGACTACTGACAATTAAAAAATAAGCTAATGGACACAGTAAAGGATGCCAATTTCAAGCCACACTTTTCAAATCATAAGTGTACTTACCCTTGGAAACTCCATCATGGGCTTCAAGTTCATCTTGCTCTACATAGTAGGATGGAAAGTATATTTCGACATCAATGATACCCACGTCCTCCGGCCAGCCATGGTGTCCGTTCTGGATGCTCATGTTATGTCTAAACGAAAACATTTTTAAGTTTAACACTATGGCAGGAGAGATGAACAGGCAAATTGCGTCAAATTCTTTAGTTTTTTAAATCAAATTCTACAAACATTTGCATTTAAATGTGGTTAGAACTATTTAAACAACTTTGGTTATAGAGTTTAAAAACTTTATTTAATTCTTAATTTTTTAAGTGAAAATAGTTCAAATTCCACGTCATATCCCAATAATAGTCAATATAAGTTATATATTATAGACAAGTTAATATTACATACTTGGGGGCGTCCATTAATCACGTGATGCGATTTTGACAATTTTTTAAAGTGTCCAAACCCACACGACACCCATAAAATTACTGGAAAAATTATCGCTGGACATAATCTGGAGTTTCATTTTTAAAAAAACAGGATTTGTGAGTTATTATCAAAATATTTTTGAGATGATGATTGTAGGTTGATATAGAATTTTTGTACTATGTACTTTACAAATTAAAGAATAAGTAAATGTGAAAGTTTAATAAGACTGTAAAATCAAGTTAATGAATAACTAAGTTTTAAAAAAAATTAGGGGGAGGGAAACTCATAACTGATTTTTATACTATTCTCAGTAAATTGTGATAAAAAGGTAAACAAAAAATTTTTAATTTTTGTTTTCAAAATGTTTAACTACTCTTTATAATTATGCTATCATTTGTTGGATGGGGTAGCTTTTTATTATTTTTTAGTATATTACATGTTTTATTTCAAATATGAGTGGTGTAAGTGTATGAATTTGAAAGTAACATTAGAACGGAAAAATAATAAAACAAAAATAATTTCATAACTCATAATTGATGTAATTAAGCCATAATAAATGTATACTAAAGCACGTTGTACAAAAATACCATATCACCCTACAATTTAAATTGCACAATAATCCAATTTTATTATTCACTAATTAAAATGCTAGTATTGTCGGTCCTCATACCAAAAATTAGGAATTTAAATTAAAAGTGTATACCAAAAGTTTTTATAAAATAAATTTTATGAAAGCGTATTAATACTAAAAAATCATCAATTGATAAATAATGCATATCTGAAATACTTACTTAAGATTATGAAATTACCGTTTTTAATTTAAAAAAAATCTATTAAAAGAATACAAGGGATGTCAGTCGTTGGTCAGTCCCATTCCCATAGAGCTAATGCATCAATTTTGAAATCGCGTCCTTAGTGAAAGTATACTACTTTGTCAAGCAAGAATTTTTTCTTTAAGTATGAGAATCGTCATAGCAGCAAATAAAACCTTTGAAGGAAAAATATCATCCTGTTATTTAATAATTAATTGATAAAATTTAAAATACAGTGTCGTCCTCATCAGAATATTTTGGGGTAAAACTTTAAAAATACGTTATAATTAAATAATAATTCGATGTTTTCAGTTTAAAAAAAATATTTTGTTGCAATGACGATTCTTATACCTGGCGAAAAAAAGTTTACATGGCAAACAGGGGTTCGCAATTTACGGTCGCTGGTCGCCAAATGCGACCGAATCCTTCAATAATGCGACAACAAAATAAATTTAGTCGCAGTTATTGCGACTAATTTTTCAAAATCCTCAATACTATTTATTTTATCATAGTTTCCAACGTTCTCGACGAAAACTATCATTTTAAAATCGAAAATCTTCACCCATCCTAAATCTGTCAAATCCTCGACTGTGATCCTAAATAAACAAAAATTCAGCAGTGCTAAATTGCGAAACTTCGGCTCTCTTTAAATTGCGAGTCTCCTACCACCTTTTAATTTCGAAACTTCGGTGATCTTAAAACTATCTAAAAAAGGAAAAATTTCAGCGATCTACAAATTGCGAAGCTTTGTCGATACTTTTTTTTCTGAGATTTGCAATGTCTTCTAATTTCGATACGCTGAATTTTGTCATATATATCATACTTGTCTGTAGCATTTGTAGTTTGGCCTATGAAAGTAGGTGACGGACAGACTGAACGATTATAATACCTTCCACTTTTTAGGTTATAAACGTAGTGTGGAAGCTAAAAATCAACCCCATTCTTCTTTAAACTTCCAACAAATTTAGCAAACGTAAAGACTATTAACTAAATCTGCGAAAGAAGATTAATGAAAATAGTTAATTTTAGCGTTTAAAAGTTTAAATTAGAGCTAGATAAAGGCCCTGTTTGACGAGAATAGTTCGAATTTTCGACAAAAAATGTAGGATGTTTTTAATACGCAGGTGTGTTTCTGTCTAGCCAGATAATTCGCGTGACAAAACAAAAATTTAAAAGCTAATATCCCATCAAACTCTTTCGTTTTTTAACCCAAGACTTGATAAATTTTGTATCAGTGCTCAAAAGAAGCTTCTTTAGATATATTTAATACACATTATGATAAAATTTTATTGTTTCTTACCTAGTTCTATACAACTCCTCATAAAATATCCTAACTCATAAAATGGCAAATTTGGTAAAAGAGTAATTACGAAGAAGGCAATTCCGAATAGAAAAACAAATTATAAATTTGAAGACGAGTTATGCAAGAATGATTTAATCTTTCTTGATATCCAAAGGATAAATAAACATTTCAAAATCATAAAATTGCACCGTCACCATCTGAGAAAACATCTTTTCAATATACATAACATGCATCATTGTTGGTAACAAAACAGCACATTACATTTAACTATGTTTTACTGAAAATTCTATTTATAAAGATTTTATAGTCAGCATGAAACGCAGAAATCGGATCAAAAGCACGGGTATCAACTCGATTAACCCGGTGAAAAGGCTGTTGGGGAATTTGCCTTACTCAGGCACTAAAGTACTTTTCATTATATCATTCTAGAAACTGTCATTCAAAATAAAGATACAAATATGGCTGGGATGAAAAACTTAAAAACCTGAAAATTGACAGCCGTAGACTTTATCAAGTTCCGGCCTTTTATTGCTTCACATAAGATAATTATAGCAAAGTAAAAAAAAAATTCTATTAATCACAATTCAATCAATATGTCAAAAAAGTTGAAATCACTAAAGAACATTAGAAAGCAACTAACTTACGATATTAAATGGCCGGATGAATATCACTTTAATTGTCCACCTATCCTGAGTGAGTATTTGGTAAGTTCATAGAAAAGGAGCTACTACAAGTTGATTCCACTTCATAATAATGCGGTTTAATGTAGCACAAAATGTGGTAATTTTTTCCCCTCGAAAATGCTTCCGCCAAGAAATAGCCCTTCGTGATTCTATTTTAAAACTATTCCAAAACGTATAAGGTATACTAAACACTCTGATATGATCCACAGCGAGAGCAGAAAAGCTTAATATTTATTCAAACTATTAAAAAAAGTAACTTTGCAAGTGCAACAAAAGTGTACTAAAATTATTTTTATATACACTTATTAAGATACATTTCCCAAAATGGCACTTAATTTAAAGTCTTATGTTAAAATCCAAGTAGACCTTGGATGCTCAAAAATATCTTCATATACATAAATTACACAAATTTAAAGTAAAAATACTTTTGCCAAAAACTTCCGACAAAAAAAGCACAACTATGTGGCAATCTATTCATCATATATCCACAGGGGTTACCTTGGGAACTTTCCCCTTTTGCACGTTATCCAGAAATTACAAAATGAAAGGCTTCAAAAAATCTAAATTTGAGCAATACTAATTGGATGCATTGCAACGATAATTCTTAAATGAATTGAATGTATAAATACTTATTTGTAAAAAATAACTAGTCAGATTTTATAATTAAGAGCTAGCTTTATATACTTAGCTTTGGCCTTTGCACACAAGTGTACCTTTAATATCGGTGACTTGTATATTACGTAAACTTTTATTTTGTGTCAATTGATTCCCCCCCCCCCCCACACACAACCCATCAGGATATTATAATCACCCTCATGCTGACATAAGCATTAATTTGTTTTACTTGGATATCCGACTGGATCTTGGCCGAATGTGCACTCAAGAGCTTTGACCAATAAGATAGTATGCTAAATAACTAATTATTTCAAGGCAAAAAATTGTACAATTCATAGTTGTGGTTAAGGCAGTTTACCTGCCCAAGGCAGAACTGCATAAATATTCCTCCATCTAAATTTCAGATACAAACAGCCAGACACAAACTTTAATAGTATATATAAATCTTCTAATTCGGAGAAACTTCAGGCCTTAATTTAAGAAAAAGGCCCACCACATAATTTAAAAAAAAAAAAGATATTAAACATTAAATTAATCGTAAATTCGGATGGTTTATTATAAACTTGATTGTAACAATGTGGTACACATAATTTTAGGACAGAAAACCACTTTAACTATGTATGCTGAATTTCTTAACGTGTGTTCTATAATTTTCAGAATACTATTGTGCAAAACTTAATTGTCCAGAAAATAAATATTGAAATGACCTTTTCGGTTTTTTTTTCAAAACTTTACTAAGAATAGCAGCCAGTAAAAAAAAATTTAGACAGACCTATGTACAAAGCTATCTGCGCTGTAAGTTAGACTTATATACAACGGGAAACTCCATACAGATCACAGCAAGCGAAGCTCATCCCACATTTAAATTCGTAAAAATGACGCTTGAGTTACTTTCAGATTAAACGGACATATTAATGACGTACCAAAAAAAACAATCGTTATTTTATTACTAGAACAAGTGTTTGAAAAATGGGCAACCAAAATATAGCAACCCATGTATAATAAATGTCAGGAATAAAATCTCTCTATATTAAAAAAAGTAAGGCCTTTTAAAACGTGTCCAGCCATAATAGGATGAAATATTGATATTATAACTCCATTCTTTTTCTGGAATGTGTATCTCGCCTGTATCTCGTGATGGAATTTTCTTTTTTTTTTCAAATTTCCAATTAGTTTTTTTAATTAAAATTAGTCGATAAAATTAGGCCGAAAAGTGGGGGAATAGTAGGTGCCCTTTCCGAGACAGGGCGCTACGACATACAGTGCGGCGTGCTATGGACAAACATCGAAAAAGTGACTTTTTATTTAAGAAATTTAGTGAATATATTATTGATCTAGGATATTCATAGTTTTGTAAAACGGTAATTTTAAATTTTTTTTTTCATAGTTCCAATTAGTTTTTAAATTAAAAATTAAACCCAATTATTTTAAACCCAACCTTCCAAGAGGCGGTACAAGTCGAAAAATCGGACCAATGAGAATCTACTTCGGAGTGACTTCAGTGGGTTGTTTACGCCTTTTGTGGGATCTCTAATAGATTATTGGTTGGTTTTTTACATGGTTTCTCTCTTTGTCGTTATTTGGTGGGCTTTTGTTAGTTGTTTAACCAGGGCGGGATTTATCAGTGTAGGCCGAGTGTATGGTATTGTTGCGCCATCTGTTGAAACTATTGAAAAAAAACTATTAAAAAATTATTAAACTCTCTCTTGATAAGGATATTATTAAATTTGATAAGAATTTTAATAAATGAAGATAATTAAAAATAATTCAAGCATAGAGCCTTTGAGTATTATAATATAAAACTAGGGGTGTGTAACACTACACGACTTTCAATAACCGCTCAATAAATCAAAAAAAACATATTTAGAGGGAAAATTATTTAAAAGATTATTAAAGTTTTATTTTTAATAAAAATGTAGTGTAATAAATAGGAAAAAATCAATTATCGAATGTTTTTATTTAAAATTTAACTACTTAGATAATTTACGTAATAAGATGGAGAATTCATGTTTAAGCTTTTAGTGGGATAATTGGATTTTTCAGTGCATTAATATTTATCGATAGAAATTGAATTGTAACTTGAATTTATTTATTTATTTTTTTTGGGGGGGGGGGGGCAAAATAACTTTAAAGTACTTTAAAGTCACACTTAATTGTTTCACTGATGTGCTCTTTTAAGGGGGGGGCGAAGCATATAGCTATTTTAGTTTAGGGGGGAGGGGCGGGGGGTTATCGAGCAAAGTGGTCAGAAGTTAATTGGGTAGCAATTCCTGATGAGGTCGGAGAGATTTATGCACAGATTATTCATCCACTAATTTGCAAGCTTGCTCGCCTAGGGGCGCAGTTCATTAAAAAAACTTACTTTGGATCAAGGTAAAATGTGATAAAATATTGTACGAAAAAAAGTTACACCGTTTTAATAATAAGTTATAATCTCAGCCTTGCCAGATAAAAAATGGCTTGTATTTTACATGATTGGAAGCTTAAAAGATCCAGGTTTTCCCAATCTGATGGTATAAACTTTTAATTTGAGGGAACTGATTAACCTTTAAAAAAACTGAACTAGAAAGATTTTCATATCTCATCTCGTCAATAAAAAATAAATGATTTCTTTTTTAATTAATCCTCGATCCTGGTCCATGAAAAAAAAATTAATAATGTACTTTTTTTATTAACTAATAAAAAATATTAATTTAAATTATAAGAGAAAATAACCCCACAAAAAAAGTACTTTAATTACTATTTCCATTTTTTTAAAACTATTTTCTGAAAAAAAAAATTTGCTTTTTGACAAGTATTGCCTTAGAATAGAGTATGTATAATGCATTTAAAAGATTGTCAGAGATAGAGACAAACGAAAGTATTTCACCGAGAGAGAACACATTCAAAGAAGAAAGACGACCCATCCACCATAGGATGTGGGACACAGGATACACGATGTCCTACATTTCTGTCATAGGTGAGTCAGACAAGGATGGACCTCGAGAAAAACGCCCAAGGTGCGGAGGAAGGCTTGGGTGGTCGGAATGGGCCAAGTTCAGAAAACGACACATGTAGTCAGACACGTGCTCTTTGACAGTGTAATCAATTGGAAAAACACAAGAAAATGGTATTAAAATTCCCACTATAGACCACGATCGTGACATCCGACCAAGAAACAGTACCTCATAGTTTTGGATTGAACAACAGGGTCACATCAATGCTGGTCACAGACCCATTTTCTGTGTTCAGGGCTTGATCTGAGGTACGTTAGGCTGGAGAGAGGACCACGAGATTTTTGAGGAATTCAATAGCTCCTATGCTAAATTGTGTTCATTGCGAAGTTTAAGCTAATTTTATACTTAAGGCCCCGCATTGTTTTAAAACTAAGAAATGCAATAAACATACCTTAGTTTTACAGCCTGACTTCAATTAATGATTGTTAATATTTTTAGATTATTTATAAAAAACAACTTAACCTTAAGTACACCGCCAGAAAAAATAAATTATCTAGTTAATGTGAATATTAATTTATGTGTATGTATACATAGTGCAGACAATGATGACAATGACACCATCATACGCAATAGTTTCCGTAAAGTGGGACCCCCTTTTTTTTATATACCTGCAGTCTGCGTTATCCTAGATAGGACCCTGTAAATACAACTTAAGTGTAGGAGCATTTTATTAAGACCCATTTATCTCATTAATGCAAAAATATTCCTTTATGTCTTTCCATTTATAAACATCAAACAAGATTAAATCGAGTTTGATTGGATGAAACATAAGTCAAAGAGTTTAAATATATATATTTAAAAAAATATATTTTAACAAATATTATAATGGGAATGTTTCAGATGATGTAACGCTCTTGTTTTCAATTTTGTGTACAGCGATTTCATTGGTTGCTTCGGTTTCACTCTCAAAATGACCGATTGATTAAAAGAATTCTCTTTCTATGCAAGCTTTCTTTAACAAATGTTTTGAACAACCAACAGCACAGCAAGAAGTTGGCATTTAAAAAATTATTAATTAATATATTCTTAGAAAACGCATTTTCGAATATCAAAACTTAAGTAATTCCAGGAAACAAATGAAAACAAACAGTTGGGGCTGTTGGCATCAACGATGTGAAACAACCCCATTACAATCTTATTAATCAAACCCATGTGTACTTAACTTTAATTTGTTATTTCGCAAGACGAGAAAGATAATTTTAATATGTCTGGTCATGTCAAGTCTATGCGATCCACATTTTTAAAGAGTCTTTCGAACGAAAATACGCAGAAACTTTACAGTTCGGAATAACTTCTCCGTCCCATTCTAAGTATTTCGACACCTTTCTCATATCTACGTTTTGTGGTTCAGACGAACGCTTTGGTGATTTTTTGCGGCAGTTCGCTCTTTTCAAAAACCCAAGATTGTAAGATTAGTCCAGGCAACGAAGAGTTATAGAGGGATAGTTTTGGAACACAATTTTTTACTTTATATCTTTGTTAGGACTAGGTTAGGAGGTAAACATATCAAAAGTCCTCTCCCCTAGGCCCTGAGCCGAAGGGGTGAGGGGGGGGGGGGATGTCCCATTTTTCGGTTTTTTTTTCTTATATCTCGAAAACTATGCGTCCTAACGTCTAAATTTGCTACAAGTTTCACCCCTCAAGTGTTTTAATATCTTGTATAGTTTTCGAGATATCCGCTCTTGAAAGTCTGTAATTTTGGAGAAAACATTTTTCCCCTTTTTTGAACGGATAACTCTTCAATAATGCACCGAAACACCAAATGTTAGCCCTAGAGTGGTATAGAATTTAATTATTTTCAATAATATTAATATATCGTACTTTACTATTTTCATTGGGATCAGATTTTTAATCGTGCTTTCCCATAGCAATATTTTCATGGGCTTAACGAATATGACTACTTGTTGAACGTATAATTTTGGAAACAGCCTGGCTACAGGTCATGGTGGAAGGTTATTCGAGGTGGCAGCCTTGTTTAGTCAGATAATCTGCCTTTTCGTTACAACAAGGAACATCACAACTGCCCGGAACATCACAATAGCTGGGTATCCATTGAAAAATAATTGTCCAACAAGACTTGATTAGAAGGTTATTTTTGTGTTATGAAGGTGTGCATTTTATAGGGTTTTACTTTGAAATTTTAAGTTAATATAAGTAACAGGATTAGAACTTTATAAAAGTGGGAACAATAACAAACTTATTATCCTATAGCAGAGATTGAATGGTACATATACCTGGATCGATTTTATATTTTTTTAGTCGGTGTGAAGAACAGGTATTTATTTGCCAGGTATATAATATAACAAAAATAAAAACTTAATTGTAGTTAAATCACATTCAGATAAGCTGTTATTGTAATGAGGTAAATAAAAAAGAGTGAAGCTAATTATGAATCATTATTTGCAAAATTTTCTAATCATTTTCAATGGCTCCAGAAACTGTTTAACCTTCAAAGTAAACTATTACCTGATACAGTATCGCTTTTTAACATCTTTCGAATGATGAACAATTCTGAATTTTATTATTTTATCTAAATGTGTGGTTATCAATTAAGGATCTTTTCCTGGAAATATTTATGGCACAATCCATATATTTTTTTTTTAAATTTTTACATGTGCACTTAAACACCCCCTCCCCCCCTAAAAAGTAAATTCGTGCCGTCGCAATGTCACCAGAATTTTTCAAAACCTAACATTTTGACCCATTAATGAAGAAGGTTGCTGATAACTTACTTTAGTAACTCATTAATATCTATATATAAAAGAAAGTCGTGTTAGTTACACTATTTATATCTCAAGAACGGCTGAACTGATTTTGCTGAAAATTGGTGGGCAGGTAGCTTAGAACCAGGAATATGCTATAGGATACTTTTTATTCAAACTCAAACGTGTGTAGAAGTGCAAAACGTGAGCCGATTTCCCCATAGGAATAGCATTGTAAAATTAGAATTTATACTTTTTATATTAATTTAAAGAAATTTCAGCATGAAAGAAAATTAAGAAGAGAAAAAAAGAGCATGTGGGTTTAATTTTCTGGATTGTTATTTGAATATCAGTATTTTATTTTATTTGTTGATTTTAAATCTTTTGATTTTTTTTTATGGTGGATCAGATTTCCTCAACTAGATTTTAACGTTTCACGTTTCTGAATTTAATTTGGCAAATGGTAAGAAATGAAGATATGTCGGAATATATTCAGCATAAATAAGGAATTGGGAGAGGATGAATGTCTGTTTTGTTTTCTGATGTTAAGATGGCGTAGCGGGCGATTGGATTTTGGCATCGGCAGCTTTTGGCGAAGTTGAAAATTTAACGTAGGGTAGCTATTCCCATCCAGTTGTATGGGTTAGGGTTAGCTTGAATTATCATCGCATTAAAGCCACACACGAGGGCTATTGGAAAAGGGAGTTGTAATTTAGAAACACAGTCAAGTTATAAGCCGACACGCGAGTAGGTACCCAATGCAACTTTTAAGGGCGACCTCGTACGCAGCGTTGGGAATTTGGAGGATATTTAAAGTGCCCTTCCTCTACACGGGGTATTATTTGTCGGACAGTTTTTGACTGCACAAGCCGTTTATAGGTCGGCAGTTATTTTGGCGATGCCCGGACCTGAACCTGGGACCTACCACATGCTATACGAAAGTCTTTACCAACTGGATCCCCCAGTCCTATCGAGCTGTATGTAATATGAAGTGGAATGTTTACCACATTTGGGCAGTTTCGTTTTGTGAAATAGAAACAGGCCATTATATCATATTCATATGCTATTCTGGCAATTTGAACAGGAGCCTATGGGAAAGCCCTCAAACTCCTGGAAGGGCCTGGATAAAATCAACCCCTCATATCAGAATAGGAGATTATAATATCCTGATGGAGTCAGACCAGGACCAGTGGAGAGGGGATCGGATCAATTGGTATAAAATAAAAGTTTATGTATAAAAAAACTATTAATTAGGGTTATTAAAGGGTACACCCGTGCAACGCCGGGTTTATAAAGCTAGTTTTGGATAAACAGTTCTTATCTTTTTTAGATGTCAAAGTTCTGTTTATGAAGATAAAAGAACAGTTTTTCAGGACTCTAGAAAAATTATAAAAAATAATATGGAATGGCTTTTGCATCGGATAAAACATAGTATTTGAAACAAAAGCCTTGAGTTGATATTCAATTTTCTAATAAAAAACTCAAACATTACGGTTATTTCATCATCCATTAACTGAAACTTCTAAATACTAAGTCAAAATTTAGAAAAAGAAAAATATTTTGCACACCTAGATATAGTTCTGCATATTTGTCAATTATACCTAAAACCGTATGCATAAATATTTTGTTGAAAAGCTTTCAGGATCCACTCTTGATAATGCTAATTATTTAAAAAAAAAATTTCGCTGATTTACCGGTTGAGCGCCAGACAATTAATAATGTTAGTGTAGAACCCCGACTAAAAAAAAAGTTTTAATTTTGTACCCTGGCAAATGTAGAAATAAAAGAAAAGGTTGCTATAGCAAGTTGAAAAGAAAAAACAATTTTGGTTTCGTAGAACGTTGCACTACAGCTGTATCTTAGAAATACTGAAACTTGGTAATCTTACTTAAATCATCAATAATATCAAATGGTGACCTGAGCAACGAAAATCAATGGTGATGTAACCGGTTAACTGTCATGTTAATAGATTGATGTTTAAAAGTTCATGCATTCTGGATTGAAATATTGCATAAGCATAGTAAAAAAATCTTAAATTTTGCTACTTTCTACTTAAACTTTTTTTATGCGATCTGATGCAATAAAAAGCCATCACAAGCTTGGCCACAATCACATTTTTACCTATTTCGTGTTTGTGTACCATAGCACGTATTAACATTTAAAGTAGGTGGCACTAGTAAAAAGGTAAATTGCAGTGTCACTGACGATCAGTGCCACGATGCTGAAAGGACTGGTGCATATTAAATGTATCATGGTACAACTTTTTATGTGTATCAATGTTGTCACCAAATGCTGTGTCTGGGGATTATGTTTCTTTGGTTTATACATCATCATCCTTACTACATCACCATTGCCACACAACAATCCCACGAGAAACCATAATTATTTCGAATAAAAAAATTTGAAGGATTTTTTTTTGTAAAATAAATCAGTTGAGAATAACATCTTAACATATATATTACAATCTAATTCTTGGAAGGTTTGCGTTATTTCCTAATAAACTGGTGACGTGACAGTTAACACTATTAGAATTGAACAGCGATAAAATAAAATGTCTTGTAACCTTGTTTTGGCAAAAGAAATATAAAATCAAGGGTTGCTATAGCAAGTTTAAAATAAAAACAATTATGGTTGGGAACAGGTTGAAGAACATCGCACTGCAATTGTTTTATGAGACAGTGTCGAAGAATTAGGGTAACTTGGATCGGTGCCACCTGAGGCCATTGATTAAAGCATTCTATTTGAGTTTTTAAATACATGCCCTCCCAGTTGCAGATAAATCGCCTATGAATGATGGACATGGAAAGTCATCCCACGTATGATAGATAGCAGTAGGTTAATTTAAAACAACAGGGGTTACTTGTATTTGTACAATGATTTAAATAACTTCTTCAACGTAAAATTACTTTTCGATTAAAAGCGTTTCCAAATTCCCTACGTAAGGTTTTTGGATTTGTGCTTTCATCTTTATCATTTGTGCATTCATCTTTATTCTTCATGTATATTAACAAAAAAGATCGTTTTCATTATAAGTAGGGACTCAAACTTTCTAATTGACCAATGATTATACGTCAAACCATCCACCCAGAAAAACTAAAAAAAGTAATTTACATATGGTTGACAGCAAATAATTGCTTTCTCGATTTTCAAAATGTAAATCATATACGGTTTAACATAGCAAAATCATTAAAACATATTTTGATTTATCAATCAGATAATAACAATATAAGATAAAATAGATTTCTGCATCAATCAATTTTCTTCTTTTAACCCAAGAGAGGCCCCTAATAAAGTAAATTTAAAAAACATGAATTAATCGGCTCTCATAATAACACCGAATCCAACATCAAGTATAGTTAGTTAAAGAATAAGCAACTGGAAATAAGTTTACTTACCTTTTGATGGCCTTCAAAAAGTTTCTTATGTAAATGTTGGACAACAGTAGCACACGTCACAACAAAAAATATCAAAACATTCGGAATAACCGAGTCCTAAACAAAATACTGTCCTTTTTTTCACTCACTGTGTACCAGATGCCGAATATATCAGAAATTTTGAGATATAAGTATAATTGGTGTGGGGAATCTTAAATTATAATTTAATTTGAGGAAGCTGCAATTAAAATACTACTACTAAGAAGAACATGCCTAGAGGGGTGAGGTGACCAGAAAAGTCACGGCCAAGTTCACGACTCAAGTTTTGGAGTCGAAATAACTTCCGTGGAACACAAACTTACGTCACTACCGGCTACACAGTGGCTGCCACAAATATCCAAAATATTGAAGCTGGTTGATTACATTTAATCACACTACATCTGTAAAAAGCGGGTTTCAAGCTTTAAATAGCCACAGAAGTGTTGGATGAAAATAAATTCTTTTTTCTTATTTTTGTATGTCTTTTCTAATAAGTGTAGATTTTTTTTACTCTCTTTTGGTTTGCTTGAATATTATTTACTTTTCGTCCTGTTTTACTCTTACTAATTTTGGCATCAACTACTTTTTCATTTAGTTGGTTTTCTTTTCTGAATTTTTAGGAAGAGGGTGGTATCGAAAAATTATTGACAACTATGGTAAAAAAAAATCACAAAATTCCTTTTCTATGAATAAGATGATTGTAACACTTTCGGAAAAATTATGTTCTACATTTTTTTTTAAAATGCAGCGATTTATCTGCAATTTCATTTCGTCAGTTGTGTAAGTAACGAGAAAGTAAAACTTTGCACTAACATTGTTTACCTTTTTTGCAGTTGGTTCTTGTGCTTGGAGATCTACATATTCCTCATAGATGTCATAGTTTACCTCCAAAGTTTAAAAAACTTTTGGTTCCTGGAAGGATTCAGCATATTTTGTGCACCGGTAACCTATGTACCAAAGAATCCTATGATTACCTGAAGACTTTGGCCAGTGATGTTCATGTTGTGAGAGGAGATTTCGACGAGGTATTTTTTTATTATTTGATTCAAAAATTAATAAGAAGTTATGTAATTATTCTTGTCCCATGTGTCTCGCCTCTGGATTAAAATGTAATTGAGCACCGAGGACCAAGCTTTTTAAAATCTTCTCAAATACCTCATCAAATACTTTTTGACTTGCTATTTAAAAATTATTTGCATGTATAACATTGTTTCTTGATTTATAACTCTAAATTAATCTCCAAAAGCTTATGGATGTGCTTCCCTTTACCCTTAATTATAGTGTGCTTTTCTACAAGCTTCCAAATTGTTACCTTGTGCCATTTGAGGACAGTCACTTATTGCAATGTTAAAAATATATGGTATTTTCCATTTCACAGACTTAAGCAACAATGTCGCCAAAAATGTACAACCGCTTCCAAACAGAATAGTTCCAATGTTAACCTTTAACTCTGTATACTGTGATCCTTTAACTGTGTATACTGTGGTCCTTTATCTGTGTATACTACGATCCTTTAACTGTGGATACTATTTTTTGTCACCAAAGATTTCTTTTGGCCCAATTTGCAGTTTGCACTCAAGAAACTGAAATACCATATTTATTTCCTTTATATATATCCTACATAACAACCTAAATTAGTCCCATTTTTTTTTTATCTTAATATTTTTCTGTAAAAAATGAAATTAAAACATCAAGATTGTACGCTGAATTTGAAGAAAAAAAAATACTCTTATTTAGCATTGAAGCGACAAAGCTGTGCACACAATTCATTTGCATATTACTCAATTCAGTATGAGGGGTCATGCCACGCAGCAAATACAATTTGTGAGCAACAGAGCTCAAAATAGTGAGTTATTTCTCTTATCAAATTCTAACACTACTTGACAAATTTCACCACAAACATATAAAAACCGGAATTATCAACAAAACAATTGTACTAGCAAGTTAACGAATCAACTAAAAATTGTGCATTGCATATTCTAATTCCCGAACGGTTTATTAAGCTCAAATAATGCCTTTTTACTAAAGCTTTTTATAAAATAATCTGCCACAGTGTTTGGATGACACATATTCCCAGTTCATGACATTTTGTTCAAGGTAATCACGTATGAAGAGATATGTGATATTTATATGTTTCTACGTTCAGACGTAGTATGGCAATAAACATTACCGACTGGTTGTCAACTTTCACAGTTATTTTTTGTGGTATGTCATGAGCTCTTGAATATCTAATTCTTGTAAAAGTCATTTAAACCACAGAACTACCTATACTGTGTGAGCGATGGAAACACCCTCCAATTTTTGCAGTACATACAGTATTACTTCTTTCTGGACCATGACACAGGTGTACCACCTAACATAAACACATATGGACTGAAGGTATTTCTATCCACACGGTCCACGGTATCCTCAATCCAAGTCATAAAGCACTTTGCCAGTTTTTCTGAAGTTAAGAGAAAGGTGCTTTGTTTCCTTGAGATAGCATAGAGGTGCCTCGAACTTCTCCTCTGCAGATTGGACAATCTCTCCTTGAACTGTCTCATGTTTGTAGTACTGGATTCGATATCTGGAGGAGTCTCGCAGGCAAGGCACAGTAACAGTAGGCTTCCGATAGCCTGTCTGTAAAGTATCTTCTTGCTCTCCTCCATGTATTCTATTCTGTATCCTCCACTTTGTAGTGTCTTATCCCGGGATCTAATGGCTTTGACACGCTCCTTTAATTGAGCTTGCTTCAAATATTTACAGAACTTTTTCAATGTCTAAGTCTCACCGTTTCTGTTAACGATATGATTAACCTTTGCTTTACCATCAACAAACTTCACTCTAAATCCACATTCTTCAATTCCTCCAATTAGAGTAGCCGGTTCATACAGAACATCTGACATGATAGTTTCTTTTATTATTTACTAGCAAATTTATACCCGTTCTTCGCACGGAATAAAAATATATCAAATAGATTCCAAATATGTGTACCATATAACCTGTTATAGGATCATAAACTTTTTATTGTTTCCGCTCATTATAAATTATAAGATCCCGTTTCATTACCTTAATATTCCAAAATGAAAAATACGCTATAAAATGCACTCATAAATGTCATCACAATTCCCTCATAAATACATAAAACCTTTTAGCTCATTTGGCGCGTTTTGGGAAATAATTTGGCGAGAAAATAGATATAGCTACCCACACCCATTATACAGCTCTAACACAATGACCTTCGAACAACCGACCAGCTTATAAATTATTTATAAAAGAAATTGCCTATTTGGCGAATTTTAGTTAATAATTTGGCGAGTTTGGCAACGTATTTGGCGAAAAATAAAGACATAAAACACTAATAGCTCTAGTGCGATGGCCTTTATTAACCATCATAGTTCAGTAATAGCTTAATTATACATTTATTGCTTAAATGTGCAATACATGCAGTCAACACAAAAATCAATGAAAAAATCATTAAATAAACCCACAATAAAATCTGGGAATGAAGACTGGCGGAATTACGTCACTTGAAACATGTCAATTATTTTTCAAATAATGAATTTAGTTTCTGAAAGTAATGGCAAAAGAATAAAATAAGCATTTTGAATTTTAAATGTTTTCGTTAAAAGTTTTATTTATTTTTTTCAGCCGATGGTATCAGGAAAGGGAAAAAATGATCGGATTTGAGCGAAAGTGGTGTATTTTTTTTCAGAAAATTCAAATTTTCTCTAAAAATGGAACAAATATGAAAAATCTAAGCCTCAGGTGCACACGTTCATATTAAAGGGAATCTATCTTAAAAATTTAGAATTTCTGAGGGCAGTACGAGTAGGTCTTTTACGATCCGATGACAAACAGACACGCAGACAGACTCTTTATTTTATTATTATAGATTATAAAGTTTCTTTTATTATTTATTATAAAGTTTCTTTTATTATAAAGTTTCTTTTATTATACAGTTTCTTTTATTATAAAGTTTCTTTTATTATAAAGTTTCTTTTATTATAAAGTTTCTTTTATTATAAAGTTTCTTTTATTATAAAGTTTCTTTTATTATAAAGTTTCTTTTATTATAAAGTTTCTTTTATCATCTACAGAAAGTAAGGTCTCACCCTTTCCAGTGACTGCAACCTGTTGAAGGCAAACTAATCTTTTTCTTTCTGACATCATGATTTCTGTACCTCTGCTGTTTTCTGATAGTGCCTTGATTTTTCAAGTCCATGGCGGTCTTGGCAATGTTATATTCACTCTCCTGGGCTTCTACACAATTTCTAAAAAATTTCCATTCACCACAAGAGAAACACCTTATGCTCCTTGCTTTATGTCTGTTCTTTGGATAAGATTGTCATCTAATCCCTGGAGTTTCTTTATTGTGCTCCTTCTCGGCTTCTTTGGCAATTGGTGTGAATATCTTGTGTGGAAGGCTTTCTCTTTGGAACTTTCTTGGAAAATTCCATTAGTATCCTTTTTTAGATTCCTTTTCTTCTACAATTAGACTGGACTGGTTGTCATGTTTTCTTCATCCAGATTATCAGCAGATGTTAATCATTTATATTAAGATTTTCAAAATCGTATGTTCCTAAGTATTTAAAATATACTTGAAAACATTGAGTCTCTGTAGCGTAACTTATGAATTAAGCATTGTACAAAAAAAGTTCTCATATTATTAATTTCTAAATCTAATTGTTAAACAATTATTATTATTTTGTTTGTTTTACCACAAAATACCTGCAAAATGATTAGTTTAGGTTCTTCTGCTTTTATTTTTCCTTCGCTATTAACCAAAACTTTCTTTACCAGAATGCATTTTTTTATATCACAATAGCACAAGACACTTCATTTATAAAATACTATGTCAATACATTAAAATTAATTAAAACCAAACTTCTTATCCTTTTACAGAACATGAACTACCCAGAACAAAAAGTAGTGACTGTTGGTCAGTTTCGCATTGGACTCTGTCATGGCCACCAAGTGGTTCCATGGGGTGACCCTGACAGCCTAGCCCTAGTCCAAAGGCAGCTAGACGTGGATATTCTGATATCCGGACACACCCACAAATTCGAGGCCTACGAACACGAAAGCAAGTTCTACATCAACCCTGGATCGGCAACTGGAGCTTATAATCCGTTGGACAGGTACAGTTGGTCCATAATCTATAATGTGATGTATTTTGGTTCTAGAATAACATCCTTGAAGTCAAAGGTTGTTTTACCAGGAAAGAGGAGTTGTACACAAAAATTGAACGCCAAAAATTGTATCATGTGCTAATTAGAATTTAATATTTATTAATTTGTGTTAGGTTTTGCTACTACAATTTCTTGTTGTTCCTCTTTAGTTTGAACAGTTACGAATACCTTTTTTATGAGCACAGCATCATTTATAGCATTTTTATTTGTTCTGCACGATCCCCAAGTAAGCTAATTTTGCAGTTGGTCATAATGATCTCCTGTGTCAACCCGTAGAGGATTTGTTATAGCTAAGTTTGTATTTTAAAAAAAAGTTATGAAGAATTCAGATTTAATTGCAGTCAAATCTCACTATTCTTCCTGTTCAATAATATGTCTGTTTGTATAAATCAATTTCTTATGAGTTTTCTGCATTACAGATCATTTGAAATCAAATGAATTTTTAAAAGGTTGCTTTAATATTTGAGTTATAAAATGCTTAAACTTTTTAAATATGTTATAGTACGTTTTTGTTAAAAAATAGTTTGTTTACTATATCATGTAAAAAAATTTATGATAAATTTTATGCAATTTGAAATTTTCATTGTGTGGAATATGGTTAATTTAAAATATTGTCATTAATTTTGTTTTTATATATTTTTATGCACTATTATACAAAATGCCTCAATATGTTTTGTAACTTAAAAAAGCAACTTGTAGTGAAAGAATGTTTACAAGGTAAAAATTCCATGGCAGGTAAACATTAATAAAACTTTTAAGAACATTACTATGCATAAGTACTGTTATATTTTTTTGGGTTGACTTGTTTTAACTTTTTTAATTGTATTTTTTATATTCTAGTGCTGTTATACCATCCTTTGTTTTAATGGACATTCAATCTGCCACTGTGGTTACATATGTGTACCAACTCGTAGGTGATGATGTTAAAGTCGAAAGAATTGAGTACAAGAAAGCATGATTACCGTTTTCATAGATTTTACAGAAGCTGCTAATTCATTCAGCCACTCTTTGTGGTCGTTGTACATAAGATGTTCAATTATTATGATGATTCTACTTGTTAATGCATATTACTGAATTGTTTTGATTGAAATACCCTCTGGTTTAGTTAATTATGTATACCCCTCTTTGAGATGCTTTATATATATATATTGAAGAAACTATGTTGAACTTTTGTACAAACTATCCATGCAACAACAAAAAACTATGTACATTAAATTAGTTTTAAATCAAAAGATTCACTTTAGAATGTTGTATTTCTTATTCATATCATTTTAATTGTTTATAAAACAGTGACATTAAAGTTCATTTGATATCTTTAAAATTTGTGTTTTTTAAAGTAAAGTTTGTCATAATTGTATTTTGAGTGTTTTGGCAAGAAACACAAAACGATCATAATTACATAAAGCAAAAAAAAAAGTTTAGTGAAAATTCGTAAAATAAACAGTTTTAAGTGATAATGATTGGTACAGGGTCATTCCTCAGAAAACGTACAATTTGAGGCAAAAAATCTCGAGAAAAAAATATTGATGAAACATTTTGAAATTTTGGATTTGATTTACACTTATATACTACATTGGAAAAATAACATCGGTCCAGATCATACAATTAATATTAATTATTCGGATGGTAAGTCTTAATTTAATGTTTAATTTAGAAAAGTTTTAACCTCCAAAAATTAACATAAAAATATTTTATTGATTTGTTACACTTGAATAAAATTTCAGCTTTACTTTATTATATTAGTTCACGGCAGAATATAATAAAAATATAATGTATTTCACTTGTATTTTTTCAATTTATTCTTATATAATTAAAACGTCATGTCCGTGGACACATAAATCATTTCCGTGAGCCCAAATACATGGACATGATGGTACACGGACATGATGAAATAATAAATAAGGGCTTCCAGACGCAAAAGGATTAGGCTTTAAGGAACGAAACATTCAAACTGATATTATATAACTTATTTCTTTCTATAAATAACAAATTGTAAGTAAAAATCATTAGCTTACCTTCTTATATCTTAATCACAGAAATGACGCTATGTTCTTGTCAATGGCCTATTTTTAACTTTAAACTTCTAATTACTGTTTATCTACTGCGGTATACAAGCTATCGACGTGACACAACGTGTATTATTGAATACTAATAAGACTGAAACAGAGTACTGTTATCATTTCTAGATAGTTATGCAAACTAAAGAATACGCTGTACACGGACATGACGAAATTCTGTGGGGCATTTTATTTTCACGGAATTATATTTATATTCTTTATAATGATTATATTTTATGTTTTGTATGTTCTAGTAATGTCAGTTGAATTAAAAATCAACTTCAGTTATAAAAATTTGGGATTTAATTAGTATATAAATATACTAACTAAAACAGTCCCCGGACATGACGGTGGGACAGCTCACGGACATGATTTGTCATAGTCACAATTTTTACACAAAATATATAATTTTTTGTATTTATTCAACGTTACTAAGTAGATAAAATAATCATCTTAAATTAATTCAAGTGGAAGCATAACTTTTCTTCATGTGAAAGATAACTTGTGGGGACATGCTTTTGTACATTTTCTCAGGAAAGACCCACAACCCTTAAGTAAAGTAAATGTGTCGAAAGAAAAATTGTCTAAATATATAAAACAAATGTGTTTATAGTAAAAATTTTCATGAAAATTGAGTGTAAAAAAAAAAGGAGTTAACCCATTCATCTCTTAGTAGAAAGTTAGTTTTTAAGAAGAAACTAATTTAACAAACATATATTTTTTATTAGAATGAAATTTTAAAAAGAAATTTATAGCCTATAGCATGTTTAAATGATTAGATTTGTGAAAACTTATGCTTTTAAAGTAAACTTAGTAGAGACAAACTATCAAAAATACAATATCAAATTTGAAGATCCTGAGTATTTTGTTTAGTGTTTTTATATACATCGATAAAACTATTGGTTGCCCATCCTTATGTTTACATAGTATTTGCTACTAACACAATTATTTTGTAATTATTTAATAAAAGTTATGCAGGGAACTTACCGGCAATAAGTTAGTCTAAATAACACAAATTAAAAAGCTTTCTAAAATTTTCAATATGATTTTTAACTATGATGATGTAAAAAAATCTTTGCTTGTGACTGCTTAAAATGAAACAAATGTATAAATAATACAATATATTATAAAACATTTTATTATAATTTATATGCAGTACAAAATATAAATATATTCAGTTTTCACCCGACTATTTCTTCTGCAATGCAGGCGTCAAAATATGTAAGCGTCAAGTATTGTATAATATAGTGAGCATATATAGAACACATGAAGCCAAATATAGGAATGTTCAATCAAGTAACAATAATGCCTTTGTCAGAGCATGATAAGTATTTATAACAAATTAACACTATTTTTTTATCTTATTACATGTATACAGTTCAAACCTTAAATTCATAACAAAAAAACAAATTAAGCTACAAAACCAAATAATTATGTATAACTCAGGGAGTTTATGGAACTTAATAGGTCAATTTATAATTATTTTGTTTGATGTCGAAGTTAACTTCAGTTCAAATACAAAATTTACCATTTACAATTAACGAAAACTAGAAATAAAATTAGAAAATGAAATCATATTGTCTCATCCCATCAAGACTAAAATATGTAATAATGTAAATAACTTCATAAAATAATAACCATATCTGAATAAGACAAGTTATTTCTCGTCCTACAATAACCAAAAAAATTCACATACATTAATGCCCAAGAGAATCACTGACCCCATATAAAATTAACTTAATACCCACACTAGGATAAGAACATAACAGAAATGAGACAGAAGAAATATTATATGGAAAGTATGTATCGAAAAAAAGGCTAAATTTTTGAAGAACATATACATGTAGTAAACCAGGAGATATCGCTATTTTTTTCATAAACAAGCAAGCATTACAACAAACCTTATACTTATTAATTGTAAAAATAAATTTGCAACTTAAAAGAATAATTTATGCAACAAATGCATTTTTCAAAGCCAAATTTCTAGAAAAGCACCTGTCATAATTAAAATCAAATAATGAAAAATTATATATTTAACACTTATGCATCTAAAATAGATGCATATAGTCAATTATGAACACATATGGAATGCTTTTTTTAAATAAAGGTTTAGTAATAAAGTAGTTAGGGTTTTTTTAAAAACTGTACCCACTTTGATTTAATTTTTTTAATCAAGAAAAGAGGATACATAACTGACATATTTTTTTTTCAAGTTAGTAATTGTAACATAAATAAAGGTTAAAGGTGCTGAATCCTTTACTCCACATTAGGAAGACTAGGAGATGTTTTGAATAAAATTAATTTACTTACATTGAATATTTAAAATATAGGGAACATAAAAGAGATAAGCTTTAAAAATTGATGCAAGAATCAATGTATATAAATTGCATAGTTTTATACATTATAGTTACTTTTTGAACATTGAAAAGCTTAAACTTGAGTGCTAAAGTACAATTTGAACCAGAATGGTGATAACAGTTTGTATAAAAACAGTGCCCACGAGTTGAAATATATTAATCCAGATTTCAATTTGTGGCGTAATACTTATAACCAGACAAGGTTAAAAATAGAATCAATCACTAATATAGACTTTAACAGTAAAAAATCTTTTTGAGCACAGGTTAGCTTGTACAAACAGTTTACTTTAATACTGATTTTAATATACATTCACAATTATCTATTTTTTTTCTTCATAACAATAAACCCAGATATTAATGCACAAAGTCAACAGTTTTTTGTAGAATCACTTTAAAATTTATGTAAATGTTGTTTTTTCAAATTTAGTTACTCATATTTGGTAATTGGTAAAAATTAGTCAACTTTTTAGGTTCAAACAATCACAACAGGTCATTAGTTAATTTTTTATATATAAAAAACACTCAAGTTTGACGGTCAATAATACTTTTAGCTTTCAATCTTTTTAACAAGCAATGTATAAGTGATTTTAAAGATTTGTTCAACAGTTGGTATATTGTTTTTGGCACTAGTATAGATTTATTTTCTCTAAGCTTACAGTCTAAAACATTTTGTAAACTAAATTTTCTATAAAGAGTCTAACAAAGACTCAAAGAAAATATAAAGAGTTAATTTTGAGCAGCTCATAACACGTGTTTACGATTTTTACTGATAAGATTATAAAAATATATTGTAATCATCTATTTTTCCATTTATTCTGTACAGTTAGACATAACAGAAAGTTACTGTCTTTCGAAAAGAACATTATCGAACAAGAAAAACCCAGTCACAATTTTTAAAAATCAGCAGAAATATGTTCATTTATATAAATAACATATTGTCCAAGTGAAAAGAAATATTTCCAAGAGTTTTGTTCATGTTTTTGAATGCAACGTATAGATATTACAGAGAATAATCATACCGAGAAATTTTGAACACCTAGGTAAAAATGTGAGAATATTTTATCTCATTGTTTACACAAAGCTTATAGTTTTTCTTGAAACAATTTCAAATTCAGATTTTCTTTTGTTAGTTAATGGGAAACCTTTAAGGGGGTAGTATCAAGGGGGGTGGGCATTGTTTCAATCTACACCCCTCCCCCTCCTCCCAGTTAACCTGGTGATGGTGGTACCCCAAAACCTTCAGGTAATACACAGTTGCTAAAATGTTGGGAACCCCTGATTTGGACAATTGAAGATTTTTCAACAATTTCAAAGTCTTCTACCAAGTGAATATATATAAAATTAAAAATACTTTAATAATTACATAAAAAATTAAAACAATATTACTATGAATACCTAAATTTAGCTAACTCTTTTGAACTCAAAAACTTTAACTGTTTAACAAAGATATAAATATTACCAATAAACAAGTCGAAAAACTAATAACTTCCATAAAAAGTTAAAACAGCAAATTAATGACAAATTAAATCTATATGACATAGAAACACTGCTGTGTACCACTTCCAGTTAAACACAAAATCTAATCTTTTCAACTTAAATAACTTAATTACTTTAACTGAATTATTTTGGACAAAAAACAATTATCACAAAAGTAAACATAATTTTATCTGCAAACACAAGCAGAACAATTCACAATCTTCAATATTAACATAAGTTCAGCCTGATAACTGCAAGCTTTTGTCAAGTATAACACTTTTTAAAAAATCCATATTTATCATTATGAAATAAGTATAATTTTCTAATTTTCAGTACTCACAACTGGTACTTCGTCAAACAAAACAGAGAACAAAAAAAAAACTAGCTCAGAGCCCTAATCACATACAAATAGCGAATGCACTTAGTAGGAATACTGGCCGATATATACCGGTGAAGGAGCCTAGTACTTTATAATATCTATAAAGACAATTTTTGACTTTATAACTCATATTTAGAACAATAATAAAAGGAATGTCAACTTAAAATATAATTCTTTAAAGAATCTTTTACAAATATCGAACACAAATACGAAATTTCAGGCTAGTGGATCAGAAACCCTTTTTAAATTAATTAGCATTCAAGGAAAAGAAATTATGTGCATAATCTCATAGTTGGTTTTAGGGTAGAGGGGGAGAGGGACTTTCTGTTAAAATGTTATGTTAAATTAATAAATTTAAAAAAAAATTATTGAAACATGTTAAAGAAATATATTTGCTCCAACATTTTAAAGATTATATGGCAACATGAAAAAAATTGACCAAATTAATAAAAATTTGCAGAAACTTTTTAAAAAATAACTTGTTGCTTGTTTTAAAAATTGAGATTCAAATATTTGGCATAAAAATGAAATTAACAGGGTTTGTACACTTCATGAAAATTAAAGACTTCTTAAGAACCCTTTAAGCCTGAATTTCCAAATAATCAAGTTTTATAATAAAGACCTATTTTGAGACTAATTTTACAAAAATGGAAGAGATTCAGGAGGTTTTAACAAATATTTTGCTTTGTTGCAAGTGTGATAATAACTTAAGGTGTTTTTGAGAATTTTTAAGTACTGTAGGAACCCTGATTGAATTAATAAAGGGCTTCTGATCAAAACTATGCCACGTCAAGGACACAACAAATACAAATGATACAACTTAAAATGAGAAGAAGAAAAAATAGAAATAACTGGGCAAATAAAAAGATTTTTTTTTAAATAATAAACTTTCAATTTTGATACATTTCTTTGGTTAAGCAATTGAAGAAAATAGATTTCTGCTTAGTAACTTATAAGGTTAAAAATTAAAAATAGAACTTAATTCCTTATTCTTATTCCAACCTTTCAACATAGTTTTTTAACAAAATGTACAGTTAAATAATGTAAAATATTCAGAAAAATATTTAAATTGGAAAATGGAAATAAATTTCTTTATAATATATATACATACATATTAAGTAAAATTTAATAAAATGCAACTTATTCTGGGATGTACGCATTTCAAATGCTTGCAGTTCCTCATAAGCTTTGTCATAAAGTTTTTCATAGTAAATATAAACAATTTCTTATTCAATTTTTCACTCTGATTCATCAGAGATCGTCAAAAAATTCTGTTTAAACAATTTCACTTCAGTGGAATGATGCTTATAAAATGACTTTGTACTCCCATGTAAAAATGAGATAACATTTTCATTTAATGACGAGCAGAGGATCAGTCAAGATTCTCTGCAAAAGAATAAAAAGAAATTAATTAAAGAATATTTTGAAAGCAAATATTGAGTATTTATAAGTAAAAGCATTTTCCTTGCTATGGCAAATATGTTGGTTCTAGTACAATAAATTTTATCAAGTTGTGAATGTGTGAGGAACAGCAATAAGTATTGATGTTTATTTAAGGGATAGAGATTTTATTGCTCCTATTATCCCACAAAGCAAAATAGTCACAAAAAGAAATAAAAAAAAATAAAAGTAACAAACGACTTCAAGTTAAAATTGACAGGTACAGGAACTGAGAGTATGTTAAATCAATGAATGCCCTATCCACTGTCTGGAGGTAAGTTGTGGGCAGTGTGTGGCACTTGTTGATTTGAAATATATCACACCAAAGAAAGCGTGAAATCACAAAATGGGGCTATTCTGGTTACTAAGTGTTTTTTGAAAAACAAGTCAAGATTTTACAAAGAAATTGTGCAAGTATTTAAATTAGCTTTTTGAGTAAAATGGAAAAAATTATTTTCAGCTAATTTCAAAGAAACTCTATAACATTTTTACTACATTTTACAGTTATTTAAAAACTAAGTATGATGCTGTGAGAGAGTGTTATATTATTTCTCTATTTTAAAATCCTTGATGTAGCGAAACACAACGCAATATTTATCAGAGTTGTTTACAAAAATTTATAAATTTTATCCTTAGTTATTGATTGTCCCATCATACGTACATACATTAGAACCTCGATTATCCGGTCTATTCAGGACCTGAGGTAGGTCAGATAATCAAAAATTCCATATAATAGAGAATTTAAATTAAATAGTAAAACTTATAGGTAAAGAGGGCGTCTAAAGTCTGTGGACCTTATATTCACCAATGTCCGAATTCCACGCTGGATTTGCAGTAGCAAACATTACATTTTAGTGTTAAGTTATCTCTGAAACTGAGACTTCCTAGCAAAAAGAAAGTGCTAAAACATTATTTTTAATTTCTATTCTTTTTGTTTAAATAACTGAGCGGAGTTTTGGGAAAAGTGCTTTTTGTTTTATAGTAGATATCACCTGGTGTCTCAGGATTTTAGATTCCGGGAGTTTTCCAAAAATTTTAGATTATAAGAAATTTGCTCTTACTTTGAGTTGCCATCTAAGTTTTGCTACCTTAAAAACAATGCAGTATCCCGATTTCTTAAAACAGAAATTCCCAGTTTCAGAATAACCGGTGAATTCTGATTTCAGAATTTCCGGGTATTCCCTATTTCAGAATCACTGGAGATTATCAATTTTTGACCCAACATAGATTTCTTAGCATTGTTTCTTTTGTGAACAATCAAGAATGACCTAGTTGGAGAATTTTTTTTTATGTTAACGATTGGTTAACAGAGAATTAAGGCGATTGGTTAACAGAGAGTTCCGGATAAAAGAGGGACGGGTATCGAGGTGTACTGTAGTTTCAAAAGGGGTTCTCACCTCTGGATGCTAGTGCCTCTTCATGTGTAGGGAGAGATGGTCCGACCTTGAGAACGACCTCTGGCAGAGGGCACACTTGAAGGGTTTTTGACCAGTGTGTTTCCTGAAGTGGCGGGTCAGCTCATCCGAACGAGCAAACTTCCATGTGCAACCCTCCCATGTGCAGAGGTAAGGCTTCTCACCTGTATAGCAAACATTTGAAACATTAAAGCAGTGTATGGAATTTCTGGATTCAAATGAAATAAGGTTGCACTGCTATTGACGACAGGCATCGTAATTTAGAACCACAGTCAAGTAACAAGACAACACCACATAATTCGATAAAAGATTTTCAATATAATAAAATATATAAAACCTCATGTAACTAATGTTACCTACGGCCAAATAATAAAAATTGTATGCAATTTATGAAAGTCAAACTCAAAACACAACAAATAAGTAAACGTTTCCTGAACCGAATAAAAACACAAGAAAAATTTAACTTTATGACAGAAATCTACTTTTGATCCCGAGAAGTCTACTTCTCAATGCCATTAACCAAGATAAAAAACTCTTACCTGTGTGTGTCCTCTTATGAGCCTTCAGATGCGAACTCTTTGTATAAACCTTCTCGCATCCCTTGAAGTCGCACTTGTGTGTCTTTCTCCTTTTAAGATTCTCGGAATAGATGTCTGTCCCCTCCTTGGCGACATTGCTAGGAAGGCCAATACTTTCGTCGAACATCTTGGCTGCAGCGGCGAAACTTGGGTTGGCCCGCAAGAGCCTCTCGTCTGCTTGGTCCAGCAAGCCTTTCTGGAGGAGATTATTGAGGAAACTTGGCTGTTTTTCTAGTTGGAACATTGCACTGGAAAAAAAACGTTTAATTTTTAACCTTCCGAACAGCCTGGAAATGTGCAAAAATGTATGGTTGTTTTCCTGCATACATTTTAACTTAAATTTATTTTAAATAAAATATTTGTTTAACAAATTAGAATTAGTTTTACTTTTGAAGAGATGATCTTAAAATAATTCCCAAATGAAAAATAAAATTTATAAATAAAATATTTTTAAAATTTAGGGTTATTGTAAGAAAGACCGATGCACAAAATACGGAAAAGGCCGGATCTGCCGCTCGGAGGGTCAAACACAAAAAAAATAGTTTGAAACTTAAGTAAAAGTCAGTTTATAAAATAAAAAAATTCATCTTGAATGCTTAACTTGTCTTTTACAATATTTTTATAGTAGGTTTGTATTAACAATGAAATATTTTACTGATACTTGTAGTCACTAGAATTAAGATACCTTATGTACTTCTTTTCACTACTAGTTTCATAAAAAAAAATTGAGTGATGGTGTAAATTAATACTATATTTTTTTTTATTTCCATGATTAATGGGTTATATTTTATCAAAATTCATAGAATAATAAAAACAATACATTTGTACTAAAAATTCTAGGTATCTTTTTTTAGATATGGTAGTTATTTTATTATCCATTTAGTATAAAGTATAAAAAGTAAATTATTGGGTAAATATAAGTTTTTGATATAGGTTACCCAAGATTTTGAATATTAGACAATTACATTCCAATAAAGAAAATAAAAGTTAGCATTTCCGGGAACTGCTAATTTTATCAATTACAAATTTCTGTTACTTACATTGATGCTTCTTTTATCCTTTGAAGGGAAAGGAGGGATGAGGATTCTGACTTAGATAAGGGGTCTAATATTTCTTCATCTGAATTAAAATCTGAAAATCATAAACATTAATTAAACTTTTATATATGTACAAGTTTTAAAAATCACTTATTAAAAGATCTTTCAGAATTACATCAGCTTATATTGTGTACCAATGTCTTAGCATTAGTACAGGAAATCAGATTTCTCACATTGTATAATTTTTCGCAACAAATGCGAAATTTAAAACTGCCATGCCATTGGCAATTCTAGTTTTCAAGGTAAAATTCTTATCATGTGATCCTCACAGGTATGTAAGGATATTTTGCATAAAAGGAGGACTTAATTGGATTGCATAAGTTATTAGTTTTTACTTTGTGTTGGAAATTGTTTTAGATGTTTTAATTGTGAAGCTTCCAAAATTGAACCAAGATTACACACATCCCTAACTTGCCCTTTGTTTGAATAAACTGAGAGAAACATGTCAATCAAAGTGATGTTACGTATAAGTATTGCCCTCTAGAAACATAATCTGCAACTTTAAATTGATTGCTATTTGCAAAATCATTTGATTTATATTTCGATTTGGGGTTGATTTTACTCAAATATTTAATAAAAACTTATGTTCCTACTATGTACTTTATTTTTCGCTAAACATAACTACAATTGTTAAGTTTAGTTTAATTAACGTTACACACAGGCTATTCACAATGGATCTCGTGATTTTGTATAACACCCAATCAGTGACATCGAATGTGACACCAAGACTCTTCATTAAATGTGACCCTCTAATTTAAGTATTTATATTTAACTGTTTCTAGCTCATGTATTTCACTGCAAAACATTTAACTACCAATCTCTTGTTTTCCCATGTTTAAGTCAAATATATACATAACATATCAAGAGCAGGAGCTTCATTTTTTAACCCAAAAAATTAGCTAATATGGAGTCTTTTTGTTAAATTTTTCAAAAGACAATTGAAAAAGATACCTTTATTGAGCCTGAGGTCCACACATGAGGAGAAGTTGCTATTGGACGATGAGGGGGAAGAGGGTGTGGTGGGCGAGGCAGGGAGGGAGGCAGGGGAAGAGGCGGGAGAGAGAGAGTAGCGACTGCTCTTGTTCACTGTCAGGTCGACTGGCTCCATCTGGGCAGGGGCACATGCAGCCTGCAAGAAAAGGACACATGTTGAAGATGAGTGATTGTAATTTTAAGAGACAAATTTAAAATTAAACTAAACTTAGCGGAAATTGTGGTTCAGAGACTGATGTGTCCATTTCAGCTCTCCTGAACATGGTTGCTAAACAAACACATATCCTGGTCGGGTGCTTAACGTAACACAGGACTAGTGTTTAGTTCCCAACTTGCTTGGTCCTCATTTTATCGACCCACTTAAGGGATTAAAGGACAAGTGTACATTACTCAATATAGGATTTGATCAGTGGCATGACAGGGCAAAGTGTTGCCTTTTAAGCAACTGGGCCTCTCAAGAAACATACTGGATGTAGTTTAAACTGAAAACTATTTAAATTATTCTTTAAACTTAAATTCATTTATGGAAACAAGGAAAATACAAATTTGCTAGAGCCAGTTTTGGACAGCTAAAGCTTTTAATCAAGGATTTAACAAACTCTAGGAAAACATTCTTTAAATAACAAATATTTACAATATTAGTGACAAGTAGTTGATAATTGGAGAAAAGTAAATTTTATAAATTTAATTAATTCAGAAAAACGAATTTACAATTTTATTTAAAAAAACAGTATCAATAAAGCAAACATAAAATAACCCCCTGCAATTAAACCATAATTTATTTTATTTATCATTCAATTAAATAAAAACAAAGATTAGGTAGTGTTTTTTTTTTTTTTTTTTTTGGGGGGGGGGGGGGTCTAAGTTTCTTTAATTCTCTTGGATCCCAAAGGATCTCTTATCATCCCAAAGAAAAAATAACCCTGGAAGGGCCTACGCTGAAAATTAAAATCACAGTAATTTATGGAGAAAAACATAAAAATCATCCAACACAAGTAAAGAAAACTGAAAAGGGATTAAAAGGTTAAGCATAATTAAAAACTATAAAGCAATTAAATGTGCGTCAAATAATGAACTAAACAAAAATTACTTACTCCTTCTGAGTTCATAATACTACATGAAGTTGGTATCCTAAGCAGAGGCACATACGAGGGAAAAGTTGGCGATATCCTTCCGAATTCATAAGGAACCATGAACCTATCACACTAGAAAAAATATATATTTTAATAATGAGCAAATAATTTTTAAAATTTACAATGCAAATTTATCATTAAAAATATTATCAATGTTAATCTAATCATTAATTATAACTGCTAATATATTTAAACTAAAGAAATATTTTGAAATGAAAATAAGTCACATTAACAGGGTAAAAATGTTATTCGTTTATATATGGAAACAACCAACTAAATAATCAAAAAACACAAATAGTTTATTCAACAGATAAAAAGGGAGTATATCTATAATTAGAGTAAACTATCGAGTATCGTTTGTAACATAGGTAATATTGTTCACACTTAAAAAGTAAAACATTAATCAACAATTAAAATATCAACATACAAAATTGAAACTATAAATCACCATCAAAACATAACTAAACTTATATTTTTAAATACCATTTAATATAAAGTTTTACGTGTGATTGTTATCAGTGGCAATGGTGATTTCATTCCATTAATAATAGCATCCTTATGTTTTTTAAATGGAAATTAAATTTTTCAGTTTTTTTTAATAATTGAAGTACTTTGATTTGGAATTTTTTTTCTGGGGTTTTTAATGTCTTCTAGTTTCTATGCGCTGAATTTTTTTATGTACCACACTTTTCTGTAGGCTTCCACTTTTTACGTTATGAACGTAGTTTGTAAGCTAAACTCGGTTGGAAAAACTAATACACTACACAAAACATGGAACGTAACTTCTTAAAACAAAATAAGACTAGTTACCCCTTTCCCCTAAAAAAACATTTAAACTCAGCTAACTTTTAAACAATCTCAACGGGCAGCCCCTCATCCTTCTCTGTGGTGTGAACCCCCCAAAAAAACTACGACTGCTTCAAACTATTTGCGTCAGACACGTCAACTCCAGTGCAAACACCATTAGTGAGGGGCCTCCGCCCGATTGCCCATTGAAGTGCAGCAGCCTCACCTCAGCCGAGGGGCTTCTTCGTAATAACGCGGCCACGCCCGAGAAGCGGCAGTCATCGCGTCTAATTAGGAAGAATCATCCCATGGAGCAGAAACAAACGATGGGAATCAAAGCGTGTCTCAATCTCAAACCTTTTCCTTCTTCTTAAAGGGAGTATTGACACCGGGCGACCAGTCGGTCGAACCACTTCCCGCCCGACAGCCGATTTCCGGAGGATTAAAGGCAGGAAGACACCTTCCTTCACTTAGTTTGGTGTAATTAACGTCGCACTAGAGCTATACCAAAACTGTTAATCGGTGCTTTTTAGGGGCTTATAACGACGCGTGCAAGCCGCCCATAGTCAATGCAAAGACGAGTGCAAAAAAAAAATTCAAGAGCCATCCCATCTCCAAAGACTTCTAGAAAAAATAAGCACTGATATTTTTTCGACATCTTACAAATTACTGGCACATTGAAGTTTTACGTAATAATTTTGACGTAAATAAAACAGGATAGGATAAATTTAGAAGACATGATAAATTTAACTTCAAATTTCGGTCGTCCAAATGAAATCTTTCTGCAGAATATATAGATCTGACATATTTGTTCGTTTCCATTTAAAAAAAACAAACTTTCGAACATAAAAGGTTTCTGATTCTGACATAGATAAGACCAGCGCAATTAACGAATTAAAATGTTCAACCACACTTATTAAAATTCCCAGCATAACATATAAATCAATAAAAAATTATAATTTTCAAAATGTTGAGTCGTTCTTTTTGGAGAGACAAAATAAGCTCCAATTTGAATATCTTAACATTCACTTCACTGAATCACCAGCAATAAAAATATAGACAGATCAGAAACATTTTGCAATACGATCCGACGCCCAAACAAGTAATATCCCATGTTTAAAATCAGCCGAAACCGCTGACTAAAGGATTTGGAACTGCAAACATTTACAGGTCCTAAGTTGATTTGACAACACTGCTACAACTAAAAAAATTAAAACACTTTCCACTTAATTGGTGGCATAAATTTTGTGAAAATACTGACGTGCAATACCATTTTAAAACAACCTAGAAAGATGTTTAGGTAGGCTAGTAGGCATAAAACTAAAAAAAAAACATAGCAACGCTTTTTAAAAAAATATCAAAAATAATTTTTTAGTATTATTTTTTTAATTTATAACTTTCTGGAAACATATTTTATGAACGATTCGGTATGCTTTTTTTTATTTCTAAATTTTGACTTTTCAGCTAAAAAAAGACAAAATTTAGATTTTTTTTAAAAATTGAGCATTATCTAACAGTTATAATAAATATGTAACTGCATACGTTATATTTGTTTACGCTTCTTTCCTGTAATTGATACTTATGACCCGAATAAAATGATTAGTGTGAACCCCAAGAAATGAGTGAAAGTAACTGTCCTGAAAATGAAATACTCTTATTTTATTTCACTTTAAAAGAAAATAGCTTATATCTGTCAAAGATAGATAAAAAAAAGAAAGCAAATTAGATTTTTAAAAAAAGCAAAATAAGGTAGTTAAAAATTATTCGCAGTACAAAATTACATTGGAAATACAATTTTTAAAGCGTTATACTAGGTTGAAGTACTGTGAACAAGTAATTTATTCTTTTTCAGTCCTAAAGTCATGTAAATTTGTATATCTTTTGCCAAATATAATTATATGTAAAAAATAGTTCACACTATTTTGGTTTATTTAAACCGTAAAAAAAGGCAAAAGTTTTCACTATTTTTCCCGAACTCAGTGTCCAAAATTCTTTGAAATTATTCATCAGAGTTCAGTTTCCTTCGTGGGCGAGTGAATCTACCCAACTCTGTTTATAACAAAAAGTCTGTATCTTACTGGTCGTCACTACAAACTTATAAAATCACTTTTGAAAATAGCTTTTTGAGAAACTCGATAATATCGAATACATCTTGGTGCAACTGACGAACTGACGCATGTAATATGTAAAGTAGGGAGGAAAGAATGATTCTGTGCACATGTTCGTGGCAAAATGTGTTAAGTTTTATCGTATCAGACACAACAAGATGAAGCCCAGACTTTAGTCTCTGAATCAAATGAAAAAGAAAAGATGAAATTTAGCTGAGTGAGAGGCAATATATCACGGATCTGTGGTGGGCAACAAACTTTTATGCAATTAAAGGGTAAGAAGTTTTCTACCATCGTCAATTAATAAGGTAGACCAAAAATACTTCCTCTTTATATGAATGGTGTAATTGTAAAATACATATTCTATAAAGTATAACTATAACTAAGATATGGGTTGCGGTCCATTCATTGGCAACTTCGTCCAATTGAATTTACAATCGTCAAAAGTCGCCAATGAAAGGGCTAACTAAGTGTAATTAAGTTTGGTTAGGTTAGTTTGAATTATCACCGCACTAGAGCTATACGAGGGCTATTGGCGACGGGTGGCATAATTTAGAACCACAGTCAAGTGACGAGCCGACACCTGAGAAGGCACCCAACGCAACTTTTAAGGGCGACAACGTATGCATCGTCGGAACTTTGGAAGATATTTCAAGTGCACTCCCTCACACGGGGTATTATTCGTCGGACATTTTTTTTGGCTGCACGTTCTGTTTATAGGTCGGCAGTTATTTTGGCGAATGCCCGGACCCCAACCTTGGACCTTCCGCATGCACGGCGAACGCTTAAACTGACTTAAATTATAAGCTGGTCTTAAATTGTGTTCTTCAAAAGAAAAATTAATTGAGGAGAAATAACACATCGCAAAATAACAACACGCAAACCGCATATAAGGTTAAGATCCCCGTTTCAAGGGGACCATTCTTAAACACAAATGTAATTAAAATCACAGCTTTAAATTTAAATTTTAATTATATACTATTATCTTTTTAACAAAATTTGACCTGAAATACATTTATGAAATGCTGGAAATCTTTTTCAAATTATCTTGCTCAACTCTTTGCTACGCAGCTTTAACACTATTCAAAGTGTATTCCTATAGTGTAAGTATACGGTCGTTTAATTGCAGTTAAATTATGTCCATTCATTGAGTACCCACATAGGTCATTTGCCCGTGGTGGGGTCATCCTTTTCTCGGAGAGTTTAAAGCAATTGAATTAAAACCGGCCTCAAGCAAAAATGGAAGATAGGCCCTCATTATTTTTTTATATGGGAAAGAATTCTAAGCCTGTAGTGAGTTGGGAACACCGCAATCCTATCATTACGCGACAAAATAAATTAG
The DNA here is from genome assembly GCA_019343175.1 of Oedothorax gibbosus. NCBI lineage: Eukaryota > Metazoa > Arthropoda > Arachnida > Araneae > Linyphiidae > Oedothorax > Oedothorax gibbosus. The sequence goes on along the minus strand of CM033272.1, from coordinate 23,164,468 downwards.
ACAACGAGAAGACCCTGGCGCCAGCCTCTGGAAACTCGACGAATCAAACAGCTCGCGCCTTGAACGAAACCGACTCTGAGAAATGGGACACTGCGAGATCTGGACTAAAAGATTTAGTTTTTTGTTTGTAGCTTCTTTTTTTTTGATTAACGAATATATTAAAGATTTTGCCTTAGCAATCACAACTTAGATTCCTTGAAATAATAATTAAACAAAAGATAAACCAGGAATTAAGAAGTATTCTTATGCTATTCTAAGTGCCAGCTTGGTGCAATCAAACAACTAGTATTGTTATATACATACCACATTCATATTCCTATTTACATTAACCACAACTCAAGCATTCTTGGTGGTAAGGCAACTGCAATAATTTCAACTAAGGCATTCTTTAAAACATAGTGAAAGATTACATTTACAATGAATTTAATTACATCAACTCAAAGGGAACCAGTAAATACCAAATATTATTTATAGTTTAAGTCTGAGAATTGTAAGACTACTCGTGACTTAGGATGTTGAAAAAAAAACCTGCGAGTCGATAATTTAAGGATCAAAGACCTAGGAGATCAAAGTTTTCTGTATGATAACAATATTATTTTGTCCTAAGAACCAGACTAGTAAAATTGATCATTCAGCTAATATAGCAAATAGCTCCTGGTTCAGAATTAAAGACGCGTGTTCTTTCAATAAAGAGAAACACTAGTTCTGAGGATAAAATCAAATATCAATGAGGGCCTCTCTTTAGCAAAAATTTCGACCTTTCAATCTGTTGTTAAGTATAATATTTTTTTTTACAAACTTCAGAGATTAGACAGGAAAAAGGCATGCAAATTGAACAGGTAGTGTAAAGTAAATATACCGCAATTAAATGAACACTCTTAAATTATATCAAAATCCACCGAAAGGAAATGTTTTCTGTCGAAAACTGTACTCCTACAAAGAACACTAGGATAAGTACTTTGTTTACACCTTTCTCTTCACTGCCCGTACCCTCCTGTGTTATGGTTTTCATAGCCGAGTGCACATTTATTATTGTTTGGTGGATACAAAATTAGATTTCCGCTTCGTTTTTGACACTTTTAACTTCCATTCGTGCGATACGTGCATTGCACAGTCTCGCGACGCTTGGCTTACCTTTTCCACCCACAATTATTACACTGCTCGGTCGATTTTGCTTACAAAAGACGCTAAGTCGAAACGGTGAAATATTCAGGGCAATTTGGGTGTAGTACGTTTTAGTTAGGTTAAATGTAATATAAGTTCACTAAACTAAGTATATTGAGTTCACTATTGAGTCAAATGTTTAATTTAATTTAATGAAACGAAAACTATTTATAAATAGCTCATTTGCTTCCACTCAACTTTGATAAAAATCGGACAATATGAACATTTTTCAACTTATTAACGAGCTATTTGTGAATACCATGAGTTCACCTTCTTTACCTTGTAAAAACGTTAACTTTAGGTTTTTTAAATTATATTTTCGTGCAACGAAATTCGTTCTTTTTTTATTTCCATGGGTTTCATAGACACCCCAACAGTATATTTTTCGATGGTTGATAATTTTTAGATATTTTTTTTTAATTTCTGGCTTCGTAGTAATATTTTTTAACTAGCTTTTGAGTTTGCAATTTGAAGATTTGAAAGAAATTTCAGCGCTGGCACGTAGCATCAATGCCCTTAGGTTAAATTTGTAGGATTATTTGATTTAGTTAAAAATCTTTATTTGATTTTAAATGCACAGTCAGGTTTACTCAACTAATAGATTCTAATTATGCTCGATTCATATACCCGGCGTTACACATATTACCCTGAAATACTGACTTGTATACTTGTAAAATTGTATACAAACTTCCATTGAAAGAAAATAAAAATAACTACTCCTATTAATTAGAATTCCTCTAAAACCTCTGTCTATGGGATTTTTTTTTATCAACGGAAAACAACTTCGATAAAATGAAACACGAGAAAACCATCGGTGGGAGTCTGATTTCTCACGTTTCGTTTCATACGACAGAAAATAAATCCTTTTACATTGGGAAAAACGAGTTGACCTTTTTATCTTACTGAAAATCGTGATGTTTACATCTATTTTCACATAAAACTACTTTCGGAGCATTTCCAGAAACGTTGGCTCTGATCTATGTGCGACTCTGGTAAAAACTGTTTTCCCTCATATCACGTAATTTCACGGAAAAAAAGCAATGAATATACGTTTATAACGGAAGAATCACACTCAAATTTACAGGCTTTAGTACGTACTTCTAAATTTCGTTTTTTCTCGTTCTTCTCACAATAAAAATTCAGATTTACAAATCAGTTTAACGAGTTTGTCACTCAGTAAACAATTATAGGTTGCATCAAATAAGCTTAATTAAGTCAACAATCAAATAAAATAACCGACACGGATAAATATATGCAATTAACGAAAGCCCCCCAAATTTCGATTCTGGATAATAGTGACCATAGAATTGAGATAGTGACAACACACACATTGGGTATAAAATTAGTTTACACTCAAGCAAGTAGTACGAAGCATAAAAACTAAAAGAAGTTGCGTTACAAAACATGGCAGGTGAGGCGTGACACTCGATTTCTCGTGGCACCGCGACCAATCACACGTGACAGCTGCACGCGATCACCTGACATTTTTGGGGAAACGAAACCACAGGTGATGGAGTTGGAGTCACCTAGCAGAAGTATCGAATCGTTCTTAGCTTCAGTGACAATGGGCTACGTGAAGGAAGCATATCTCTCTGTCCATTCAAGTTATTTCACGACGTGTTACTGTGCAAATCTTCTCGATTTCGCATTGGAAAAATTATTAAAAACAGAAAACACTTTATCGATTTAGGGTGTGACACCCTAAAAAGACATTAAAGTATACTACTATTAATTAAATGGAATGATTGCTATCAATCAAATAAAAGAAGTCTAAAATTTAAAAAAAAATGAGCGGAGCTAAAGACCAATTTTAAACCCAAAAAGATGGAATCCAAATTCATGCCAAAGTAAAATCTAAATCCATGCTCCAAGACAGAAATGTTCTCTCGTGGATGAGGCCAAGAGCCGATGCTCCAGGGAGGGTGGGCCGCCACTGATCCGAAGAAGACAGAGGAAGTTCCCACGTTCTGAGGTGAGGCGCATCTCGCCACGCCCCTGTGGATGCTCACGCCACTGGAGCATGCAGCGCCACTTGCCTGTGACTGCCTGCCCCGGTTGACCATCTTCAAGGGATTCGAAATCAGTCAAAGAACACCTTCGCCCAAAAGTAGTCTTACCATCAAGAAATGCTTACTTTAATTCCAAGTTTTAATTCCAAGCCACAGCATATTTTTAATTGAATCTTATTGATTTTTTTTGTTGATATTTCAAGGTACTAAATTTTGGGCAAAATACTCGAGTTAAATTACTAATCAACACCCAGTTTAAAAAGCAATCAAAATAACATAACGCAAATCGCAGAATCCTCCTTACAACCCTTAAATACACAAACCCACCCTTTCCGCACCCAACTAAATCTTTCTCTTTCATATCAGAGCCCGAAGATGAAAAAAAACATTCACAGTAAATCAAACGAAGCTGCCACAAACTTCTTCGTGACACACTGATAAAAAAAAGAGTCGTATAATAAAAAACGACCTTACAGAGATACCGAAGACAGAATGAAGACAACGGCACAACCTTGTCGAGCTCCATTCAATATGCGTCGAGACGAGGGAGAGTCATCTGAATCTACAATTTCAAGAAATCACCATCCGCATCTAGCCTCAAATGAACGCTGTTCTATTTCCCTTGTTCTTATAACCCAATCCCAAGACTGCAGATTGTTATTAAATCCACATAAAAATAACGATTTAATTTTGCAGGTACTACTTCTTCACATAATGAGGCAAACTGGAAATGCGTAAAATTGCGTGATGAAAAAATATGCTTTTACAAACAAATACACACTCAGTACAATACGATAAAACTGCATGATATCTGGTGCTAAAAAAGTGCATAGTTATAAAATTGTGGTTGTTATACTTATACAACATGAACACGTGATATCTTTTCTCGTCATTTTCGATGAGGCTCGAATCATCCTTACCAAACCAAATTATACCCAAATTTAACCTGACTAGTGACTACAGCGACAAATATAACCCAAGATGCATCCAGGTAATTTTTAACTGCCACCCTATCCAGTTAAACTCAAACCGTAACAACCAGTTATTTATCATTTTTACGTTTTGTTCCCCTTTTGTTTGGGTATAATCTGAAATGTTGCTTTTAATTTTCCTTGATGATTTCGATTGTATAATTTTATGTGTTGTCTGGAAGGGTCCGGGGGAGGAGGGGGAGGGGGGGGGGAGTTTGGCTACCAATGTATTCTGTTTTGAAAATAACAAAATTTCTTCTTCATACATAAATATGGGTATTAATATTTTTTAAATTGTAGAAAGAGTTAAGCAGAAATATTTTAATTTATTAAAAAAAGGCAGAACAACGAGCAACTGCTTTTTAAAAATACATTACGACTATTCCATGTGTCCTTAAAAAGCGTATCAGGTGTTTCAAGACCTCTTTAGCATTCGCAGTACCCCCTTGGTCCTATTCCGTGACAGGGCCATAAAGAAAGTCGCTATCAGTGGTCAGAATCGCAGAGTGGTGATTCAATTCACGTAATTCAGCGGAGGCATCAGACGGATGGTTATGGGGCTAAAGGTGTTAAGGTCTCTCCTTTGGGATTTTTGCACGGACCGCGGCAAGGCTTTCTGGCATCAGGCGGGCCGGATGTTTGAAATTAAGATGGGCCAACTGGTCCGCAACGATGACTTCTTCAAGAAACTTTAGACATTTGGTTGGACCATTAAGGTAATAGCTATTTCTAAACAAATCTGATTTTTCTAATATATATTTCTAAAAGATTTATATATTAAGCATAAAACTTTTTTTTATATTTTATTCAAATTGCAAATAAATATTTTGTTTAACCTACTTCACGTCACCCATTAGTAGATTATACAAAACATCAAATAAAAATGTATGAACAATTCATAACAGGTATACATTTTCTACTAATACCAAGTATTTTTATAATAAAAAATATTTAATAAAATTTATTTTTCCTACATAAGTTTGATATCATATAAATTTAAAGGAAAATTATTCAATTTCCATAAAAACTAATTAAAAATTTAAACAATGTAAAACGTAAATTAGAATCTCTAAAGCTCTTAGCAAGACTAGATAGAGGTAACCAAACGTTTCCACATGCCAAGCAATTAAATTATTATGCCATTTGTAAAATTACGCGTGTGCAGTGAACAGATCCTTTATACCTAACATGAAAGATGAAAAAGAAAAGCTGTTGCTCCCATGCAACAAGTGTCACAAAACCTAAAAATCACTGCATAAGATCAAGGACGAAAACCAACACCCGAATGAGATATGCGTCAGAGCCATCAAAAAAGGCGGAACCGCCCAAGTAATTATTCAATAAAAGCACGCCATACATAAACCGTTGGGTGCACGCCCGATTTTTTCTTTGAAAACAGATAACTAAAACAGCATTTGCGCCACTCCATTCACAAACAGCGTTTTTTTTTTAATTAAGAACCGGAATAAATTCGCAGCACGTAACAGAAATTACACCCGATCGGGAACAACGCCCCCAACTATAGAACCGCAAAAACACAACTCGGGTAATTTCCACCCAATTGTAATATAGATGTGTAAGAAGGGACGAATTAGCGAAAATTCGGATATAATATGAAGACGGGAAGAGCTGGATTGCAAAACACAGGGGAAAGTACGGAAATGTGGCTCTCTTATGTTATTTTCGAAGAACAGTTACACTTTGCCACACAAAAAGTACAATAACACTTCTTTCTCCTTTTCAGAGACGAAAAAATCTACAGATACAGTCCATACAATAATGAAAAGTTAGGCTATTGGGCAATAATTCAATCATTTAGAGTTAGTTTGGTTGAATTAACGTTGCACTAAAGCTACAAGAGGGCTATTCCCGTCAATTGGGAATAACGATTCCATCGAAGATTTTATCACAACTAAAGGGTTTATAGACGCCGACTCTATGAGGGCAATGGGGACGGTAGTCCCCACGTCCACTCAACCGGGGGGGGGGGGGGGGTATCATTTGGCCCACACACAGTCTAGCCGCAATCTATCATTTATTTTTCCAAATCTTAAACTCGACCTATTATGTGCTCGACTCTCTTGGGAGCTTTCTGTTTTCACTGGTTAAAGCTTCACGGAATTTAAAATTAATTTAATTACTGTATATGTACATTTAGTAGTGAAGTATATGCATTAGAGGCATATATAAATAGTTCAATACGTTAACAACCGTCAAGTAATTCTTTAAACTGGCTAGTCTGTTCATCGAAGTGGCAAACATTAGTTTGTAAAAAATATTAACCACACCAATTTTTTTAAGGATATTTTATGTTATGTGGGAAAAAAAATTTAGGTCATTTGTATCAAAATGATTTTTTTTTTAAATCTTTTGTACATTTAGTTCACCTTTTTAAAAACTTCTATCACTCGTAAATTAGCTGCAGACCCACTATTCGTGTTATTCTATCAAGATATCCTTCAACCCTCATTAATAGATTTTTTTTCTGCACAAAAAAAAACTTTAAAAAATTTTTTTGCTAAAAAAAAACGTCATTTCAGTATGAGGTAAATGGAAAGGATCTGTAATTTGTTGAAATATTAATATCGTAGAGAATTCCATCCATCACAATTTCTATTCTATAGCAAACCGATTTGTTAAAAATTGTTTGAAAGGTTTATCAGGGACCTATTTTTTATACTTTGTCTCTGGTCTATATGTCTGTCCACAGTCTATTTCAATTCTCGTTCTGACATTCCAATTTTTTTTAATTAAAAGGTACACATAACATCGGATACCCAACTTTTATACTTTTTGTCCATAAGCCCTGACGTACATCTATCTACTGTCTGTTCCACACAACTTCAGTTTTTATCATCCGGTTTTAAAAGGTCTTGTTTGACAGTTATGTTATCAGAGATCTATTTTTCTACTTTTGTCTGTCTGTCTTTACTATAAGAATGTCTTTGACTATAAAGTAACAAAAAATATGCTATTTTAGTTCTTTTAGAACTTCTCATGCACTTAATCTGTCCTCGAATTAAGTTGACTAACATTTCATACAGATACAAAAGAATACCGACAGTTTGATCAATCAATTGATTGATAAATCTTGTCCTAATGATGCAAAAAGTTCATTATTAATTTTTATTTTGATAAATGCGGTAGAGAACTGTGTTTAAAAATGTCAACATCGATTAACCTAATCTTAAAATAAACTGAATCTATAGCTTAATATATCTTAAATCTCTAGGAAAATTGATAAACGACTAGTGTTGCTTAGATAACCTACTTGTTCCCCTCAAGCCATCCAATAATAACGCTTCAGATCCATTAAAAATTCAAACTAAACTAAAACTACTACGCTTCAGCTTAAGATAGACTGTCAGTCCCATAGAGCTAATGCATTAGTTTTGGAGTCACAACTTCCGCAGAAGTACTACTTTGTCATGTTAGCTCTTTTTCCCCAAGTATGGGAATCAACATGTCATAGAAATGAAACAAATTTGAAACGAACATTTTATCTAGTTATTTAATTATGTATTATTAAAGTTTTAAAATGCCAAAAATATACAGCAGATGGCGACACTATTTTAAAACTTTATCAATTAATAATTAAATAACCGGATGTTATTTTCTTCTCAATTTTGTTTTAAATTGATGTTATGATGATTCCCTACCTGGTGAAAATGCAATAACATGGCAAAACGATTCTTTTGCCAAAGTTGTGATTCCAAAACTAATGCATTAGCTCTATGGGACTAAGAGTCCCTCTTAAAAATGAAGAAAAAAATATCAACGGGATCCAGTGTCTCTCCCCTAGTTTAAAATTTCGCTCCCACCCCCAAATACTAAAGTCGACTCCTATTTCTTGATTTGAACAGGATAATTTCGGGAAAGAAATGGCATTCCAAGAATGCATTTCCATGCCGCTTCTAAAACAACAAAAAAAACCTCCAAAGACCACATTGTTATTTCCGAGCATCCCCACCGCAAAAGGGCCTTTTGCAACATGCGGCTTATTTTCGTGTGAGTGTGTGTGTATGCGCCGCCCCTCCCAGTCGTGAGTCACGAACATCCCGAATTCAAATACACCCATCCCAAGGAACAACGCCGCGCCCTGCGCAGCAACATCCGCGAGCCAAGAGGTCCCATCCTATACCCGGGAAAAGAAGGAGCTGGTATTCGGCACCTGGTAACGAGGAACAGGGTGGTATTGAATAGTATCTTTATAAAAAAAAAATCAGATATTTTAATTTTGATGTGATACCACTTTAATTTTCATAGGGCTGTAACTGTAATAACGGATTTGATATGTTTTTTTTTCACATTTTAAAATTGTACACTCATTAATTAATTGGACTCGACAAGAATAAAGTATCATTTTCTTTTTTAAGTACTCCTAAAAAAAGTTTTACTAAGAAACTTCTTAAAACGCATACATAGGAATCCTGAAATTTTCAGAGTTTTGTTTATTTGGACTTTCATGCAGAAAGGGCCATGCACTAAGACCAAGAAGCCCAAGAGCAAAGCAGATGAATTAAAATACAATAAATCATTGTAAAATTAAAATTTAAAAATACACTAATACGCTCTTATTAAAAATGGATACATTTTTAATAGTTTGTCACATTTGTTATAAGTTTTAGTAAAAAAAATCATTATCTGGGATGGGATGGTTTGGAATAGAGATTCTCCAAAATCATTCATGTACGAGCCATTCAACATTAAAAAATGTTATGGAATCCCAATAGATATAAGAACAGAATTTTTACACAGCTAATCGTTAATAGTAATGACATATTATACGTTACGTACTTATCTTGTAATGAAGAATTTCGCTTTAAAAAGAAACTACAGGACATTCCAATGTAAAAACTCATGAATAGTAAAATTTCACCATAAAAATAAAATTACTATCTACAAAAGTACAAACTAAAAATGAGCATCCAACATACCAATACAATTTAAATTAATTAATGTTTTTTTAAGTGCAATGAATATTGTATGGGTTCCACGGCATTTGCACTGAGGCTAATTGGTTGTTGCTTTTATTCTAGAAGGGTGATCAATGATTTAGGCGAAAATCAATAACGGAACAGATTACCCAGCTGTTACCATAAAAAAAAAAGTAATAACAGCACCAAACAACACACTGTACTCGCAAAACTACCACAACCACTCCTTTCCTACAACACCCAAAAGGCTGGGAAAAATAAGGACCAAAGGGCGCACGATCGCCCCAACCATGAGAGGGAACGAGTGGGCGGCCAAAGTTCGAAGGTCGCGACGGGTCTACAACCTAAGAACAAGAATTAAAAAAAACCGATGGAATAAAGAATAAATAAAAAAAGAACGTAGAAGAACAAGAAGAAGAAATGGGGCTGGCCGAAGCGGCCTTGGTGCTGCAAACTTCCTTCTCTTCCCCATAGAGGCATAAATCACTGGATGCTGTGGTGTGTGGACCACATATTTTTTCCACAACTTATTAGATGCTGAGGGTGGAAATGGTTATCCCACCATGGGATGAAATTTTAAGGAAGCAGAGAGAAAAGCAATTTAGAGATGTTAAACTTTCAAATTGGTGTGTGGGTATTAAGTAATGATAATAAAGTTTCCACACATAATAATAAAAATTGAAAATTAAGAAAGTTACTATTTTTTAAATTTAAGCAACAAATCAATAAAAAGTAAATAAGCAAGTTACTATTTACACACAATCACTTTCAGCAAAAATAAACAAAGAAAGGCACAACGAATAATGTTTAAGAAGAGGGAAAGTAGCCACCACACACCATGCAGACATTTTTCCTCTATTAAAAATTCGCATATAAAAAAAAAGTGCCCGCAATGTTATTGAAGAGCGCTGCAATCTATTTATCGAATCAGAAGGTAAAACTTGACCGGACTAACAACTTAAAGTCGATTGCGCATATGTCACTATAAAATAGGCGAAATTCACAAACTGTGGGTACGAGTATGCGAGCCAGCACCACTCGTCCATCCGCCGGCACTTCGATAGTGGGATCGCAATTCACGCTGCGTTCTTTTTTTTTTCAGCTGGGAGAAGAACTTGTTGATGGCGTGCCCAGCCATTGTTCGGTTGTCCTGGGAATGGGGCGAGGACGCAGCGTACATCATGGATTCGTGGCGTGAGCGCCCGCCGACTTATACAGAGATGGGGCTTCTCTCTCTCCTGTTGAGCGTCATAATACTCCGATTCAATGACAGTTTTAGAAGCCCTACACAAATTTTTGACAAAACAGCTCCCAGGTAGATAAAAAGTCCGAAAATGACGACATATATAAAATTTTTATACTACATATAATGTCAATTTTTAATATTGGAGATTTTCAGCATAAAATGCTATTATAAAAAAAATAGTAGCTCGAATACTTCCGTTAAAATGTTAAGCCTTTTTCTAAATGAAACATTTTAAACTCTACCTCTGATTTAGATTATAGAGAAACACATTACTGGAAAAAATATTTCATGGTTATAGACAAGAGACTACGAAGTGGGATCAAAAGATAGCAATTCCGTCAATCTACGAATCCGAATCAACCATGCTTTCATGTGTATAGTGGGATCTTTAGAATAGTTTAAGATAATTTTAATTGTAAGCAGGAGTCTGTAGAAGCTGACTCTGGACCATGGAGTTGATGCTGGTTTTGATTTCTACATAAATTAAGAATTCTTAACAACCTGATAATAACAAACTACAGGATTTTACTAATTTTAAAATATAATAAAACATTGAAAAAAAATTGTAAAAAACTTAGACAACACATTTTTTGCCTAATGGTTTTTGAGACACATGGGCTGGCGACAAATGTCACCACCCTGGCATGATCCCTAATTATAAATAATTTTTGGGAAATTACTAAAACACAGACAGTTTTCCATCCAAGATTTGTTTTGAGGACAATTTTCATTTTACACAAATATTACAATTAACTGCTTAAATGACAATTTTTGACATGACAAGTGCATATATAAGCTTAGCATTTATGAATATATATAAAAGATTTAAAGGAAACCCCAATTTAGTATTCATATTTTCTAATGGAAAATTATAGTTATACAAATTTTTAGATTTATAAGATACTAGCAATTTAATAACTGTTCTTTGAACAGGACAACAATATAGAGCTCGTTTTGATGTCAAGTACATATATTTAAAGTTAAACCATTTATTTTAATTACAAACCAAATTTAGCCCATTTGAAGCGTTATTTGGAACTACATGGCCAGTTGACTACATATGTGGTGTAAAAATTATATCGAACCATAGAAGTTTTATAACGGAGTTTCTACCATGATCACACAAAATTTAAAATCAAAATCTTATGGTAACAAACCAAAGAACACCTTTCTCTCATTTGTATTGATTTTTAGCCATTTTAATAAGTTAAAGTTTCCAGAATTTCTGTCACAATGTCTACTGTCATCAGAATTGTTCAATGTTCATATAGCCGAGAATAGCTGGTTCATCATAATTGTTAAATATTACTATTTTTTTAGTTAAAATCTAAATTATGAGAAAAACTCATCCTTGGCTAATTTTTTGGTGATTAATTCAGAACTTTTTTAGACTGCAGATAATAAAAGAAATTTAAAATATCATCTCTTACAAATGTTAAAATGTACAAATATGAATGTTGAACAAATTCTTAACTATGAAAATATTTCTTACTGGCAGATGATATTGATAGTAAACCAAACGAAAAAAAATTTAAAACAAAATTTATATAATAAAGCAGCATTCCAACTCTGTTAAATTGTCCTTGCAATTTCTTTTACAAATCAATACGCTCAAAATCTCTCAATGGTTACATATTTTTACGCTTTACATTCTATCCATATATTTTAACTAAACAAAACCAAAGAATAAATATAAAGGCTATTTTTTGTTATCATAATAATTATAAACCAGTAATCACTTGCTTTAACCAATAGGAATCCAAGAGTATGAATAAAATTTAAATAGCTGTAGCCAAAGAGAATTTTTAGAGTTAAAAAAAAAATTTAATGATGTTTAAACTTTTTCTACAAACAATAATTGAATGAAAAATTTCTAAAAACTACTAAATCTAGTAAATTGGAAAATGTAATGTAAATTTGTGCAAATTTTTATGACCTTTGCATATGCATATTTTATAGGTTTATTCATTACACACAAAAAAAAACCATTGCTTTATATTTTTAAAAGATTTGTTTCTTGAAAGCAAAAATTTTAAAAATGGTTTCTTTTACAAAATGGATTGAATGAAAGTCCTGTATGTTCTACAGCTCAAGTTATCTATTCAAATATAACTTGGATCATAACAAGTTACAGTCATGAATTTTTACCAGCAATTTTTATTATATTATTTGAAATTCTGTGTTTTGTTTCAATGAGTGAGCAAAAAGACAAATTTAAGATTATGCTTTAACTATCGCAAATGTAATAATTGAGTGAATATTATTCTCCATTTCATTCCACCCTTGACACTAATAGGCTAGATACCATTTGCAGCACCACAAATTGCAATGTTAGGATTTTTAAATCTGATAACGCTAACTCCATTTAAAAGGCTTATTTTTACCAGAATGAAAGACAACAAAATCTACAATTTTGCATTTATGTACAGTGAAAACTTAAATAATTTACAACATACTTTTCCAGAATGTAGTGCTAGGATGTTAATATTTTGTTTTAAAAAAAATGATGGATGATAATATTTTGTTGAAAGTTTGCGAGTTGTTTGAAAATTATATAATCATAAAATAAAAATATGTATTGCCAAATTTTTGCAGCAACAAAATTTTAGCAACAAACACAAACAAAACCATATAAGATAATATAAGATGCACAAACAAAACCATATAAGATAAATCAACTTTTTAGTTTCTAGATTTAAATATTTAATTTACATTTCAAGTGTACTTATTTTATTTTAGTGACCCAGCATAATTTTGATAAGAATTTCACAAACTAAAAACATTTCATAAAGAAAAAACACAAAATATAATGAAACTACAGATTATTTTAAAAGGAATATACGAGTAATCATTGAAAGCAAATGAGTTTACATCAGTCATTAAACTTTCTTAAAGGTAATGACAGCATTCACTATTTTAGAACATAAATCAATATTAACGTCCATTTAGCAACGGTGTAACGAAAGCAACAACAAAAAATATCAACAAAAACCACTTACCACAGTTCGATAAGCCAGAGGACTGTACATATTTCCCAAAATGTAAACAAATTCAGGCGGATAAAAAATCCTTTCGTCGATATACAAAAATATATATATTTATATAATAAAAAAATGAGTATCACAGCCGACAACTTCTGCTATCAGAGGTGGCAAAAACGCTAGACGGATTTCGCAACAAAGGTAGTTGCATCACAGTGAAAACCGATTCCTCCTTCACAATTTCACAAAAAGGCATATCATTGAATAAAAATAGAGATTTGTATCAGTTTTGATTGATCTTTTGCGAGTTATTTACTGGTTGTTTACCATCAAGCCATCAAAGATTCTTTCCAACCACTGAATCTACTAAGCCCGCCACAGTCACAGTGAAGCGTCCGTCAACATCCGAATTTCGGCTCGTTACTGGGAGTACAAAGGAACACCGCCCACTTTGGGGGAAGGGAAACTAGTGCCCTCTGGCGACGTAGGCGGTGCCAGTGGATCCTCTCCTTCCGTAGTAGCACGGGCTTTAGGTTACTTTAGGGGATGACCACAAATTGAAAAAATAAATGACAGTTGGTGTGTTGAAAATAACTGCTGTGAATTTAATAATTTAGGAAACCTTCAAGGTATTTACATGGCTGGCAATTTGTCCCGATGTACCTTAACACACGGTAGATCGGGATAAACATAGGGTAGTTTTTGTACAAGATGTTATATTAGTTACTTATTTGTAAATGAAGTTTTTAAAAGATTTTCTTTGTATAAATAACGTGTTAATTTATATTCAGAAGGACAAAAAAAAATTAATTGATAGGAGGATGCGTTGTTACTAATTGGTAGGTAGGAGTTGTTCATTTGCTAAAGTTATCGATCATGTGCTGACCTAAATCAATTAGTGTTTTCTGAAACAAAGTGTTACTTAGTTTGATAAAATATAGTGAATAAAACAGTTATCTCATTAAAATACGTTCAAAAGCCCCGTCAAAGCGCTATATAATTTTTTTAGCCACCGATTAATTTTAGATTTTGCACCTTCAAGAAAATATTTTAGAACTGTCATGTCAACTGTTATTATATGCAGCTTTATAACCGTTAACTGTCAGCAGTTTACCTCCACCAGACAACAACTCGGCATGTATGGCCCGCGAGATGACGTCATAACAAGCCTCGTAATTTCGAACCACCGTTAAGTGATGCAGTAAAAGCTGGTGCTGTCTAATTTTTTTCGTTTTTTAGTATCCGTCGTATCCGGATGTCTATCCGATCTTCCGTTAGTAGCTTAGGTAGCCAATAACACCAACCACAGCCAATAACACCTCGTAATTTAGAACCATGGTCAAGTGGTAAGTCGACACCTGAGCGAGCACTCAATGGAACGAGCGACCCGAGTGGTTTTAGCTTCCACACTACGTTTATAACGTAAAAAGTGGAAGGTATTATAATCGTTCAATCTGTCTGCCCGTCACCCACTTGCATAGCTCAAACTACAAATGCTACGGACAAGTGTGATACGTCAAAAAAAATCAGCGCATCGAAATTAGAATGCATTGACAATTTCAGAGAAGAATTCGGATTCGAAGTACTTCAATTGTTTAAAAAACTGCAAAATTTAATGCTCATTTAAAAAGCATAAGAAGCCATTTTTATTAGAATTAAATCACCATTGCCATTCGCAACAATCGCTCCAGAAACTTTAATTCTTTTAGACAATAAATTAAAATAATTTTTTTTGCGACATCGATCAATTTGAAATGACGTCAAATATATTTCACTACGATATTCTTTGTGTTGATATGAAATATTTTCATTCTATTTAAAAGCGAGGAATATTACATATTTATTCTTTGAAATATAAATTAATTTTTACAAACGATAAGTAATAATTATTGAATTTTCGAAATAAAATAAAAGAGACAAGCCAAATTTAGCATGTAAATGTTTAATATATAATTAATGCTGTGTTTGGCGCCTAAAAACCTTCTCAGAGAAAAGTCCGTCGATTATCATTATCGACCTCGACCACTTTTTTTTAATAGGGGACCAATTTTCTCATTTCTACGCCTTCACTAGCCTTCAAAGGTTCAATGAATTGAGCTCTGATAATTAATTCCCATGTAATTTTGAGCACTGAGTTCGAAAAAATAGTAAAAAAATTCCGGCGTGTCCAATTTTTTTTATAAATGAACTTAACTGAATTTATCCGAAAATGCGATCTTTCGGCCCGTTTTTGGCAATTTATTATGATTTAACTATTATTATTATTATTGTTGTTGTTGTTGATATAATTATAATAACAATATGCCTCGGCCTACATACCTAGAGAGAGAGAGAGAGAGTTCTAGGATTTCCAATTCAAGATATCTCTCAAAACAGTTTTTGACATTTTACACCATTTAAACTGAAGATGCTAATGGCTCAAAAGAAGAGTAAATTCGTGTGCCATTTATTTATGGTTTATTAAACCAGAATAGTATGCACTATATATTTTTGTCTTAAGAAAATACAATTTTACAGGATTTTAGGGCTATAATGAATAGTATAGCGCTACAAAAATTAGATTTGCATTTTTTTTTTACAACAAAGTTTTGAACTACCAATTTTAGTTTTTTTTTTGTATAACATAAGCAAAAATAAGCTATACTGATTTACTTTTAACTGATTTAATTTTAAAGCGAAATTATAGAGAAGTAGCTCATTTTTAAGAAAACAGCTACTTTGACTCAAAAAATCAAACCAAATCGTCCAAGAAATATTAGGTTTTTTTAGAAAGTTAAGTATATAAAAATATTTTTTTCAATTTCAAAATTTCACCACATTTTTGCGCATTTTCCCTATATTTTAAATATTTGTCATACTTTTTTTATCTTTAAATCTAACCAAACATTTTCAAAGTAGTTTCAATAATATTATGTTCATTCAATTCATTTAAAAATCGCTTGGGAGTAAGTAGGATTTTTTTAAAGAATATATAAGTGTGATTCCTCAATTTTTAATAAATTCGAATTTGTAAAAAAAATATTAATGCGACAATAGAAAACTATTTACGTTTTTGATATCGGCATCCAAAAATACATAAGATATTGCACTTTAATTCACAGAAAAAAAGTTATAATTCGCAAACTGTTATCAGTTATCTGATAGTATTAGTATACAGATATATAGACTATTAGCAATACTGACGTCACCGCGTGGGCCGCCACTGGAAGACGATTCAGTAATTTCAGACTATGATTTTCAGATTCACAAAAGGTGAAAGAATACCAGTTCTTCGCACGGTCTGAAATGCTAGCACAGCATTTAAATTATATTCCATTATGTGTAATCACTTGGTGCTGTAGAGAATAAAACCCTGTGAATTTATTCCCATCTATAAAATAAAATTAATTTACAAAATCGACCTTCTCTAGGTCTTAAGCTCGAGATACATGCGGGAATAATCAGTGAGCAATACCAGAAAGCGTGAGAGATGTTGACGAAACAATCAAATGAGTTTTAAGAAGTAAGTACGAGACAGTACAATCGAATCTAGCCTTGAGTTTTGTTGCGGCTGCTCAAATCGGCACCTAGACAAGAAGATTCATCCGCCTTGTCACTGAAGGTCGAGATTCCGCTATGAAGAAGTGGAAATTTAATCTAGAATCTGGGCTATACGAGAAGTTTCTTTAGTTCTTCATTCGCATACAGATCCTGACCGCTGTATTGGCTTGACAAAGTTGGAACAGTTCTTTAATTGGTTTTGAATAAAGTAAAATAGATAGTATAAGATTACAACCTTTAAATATTGTTGCTCAGAAAAAATACTACTAATAACCATGCCACAGCATTCCCTGTTAATAGATTAGTAGCACCGGCACAAACCTATAACGTATAACCTATAATAACTAATTTTTGGAGAAAATGTAGTTACATTGGGTCCAACCTTTACCAATTAAAACTGACTTTCGATTATTTTGGACGCGTCACAGTAGCACAAAATGTACTGCTATACCCATTATGCTTATTTGGAGGATTACCTACATACCTGCCTAAATTTGAAAATTTGCGTTGCGCTCTATTAGACTACCGAAAACTTCGTAAACATCATAGAATATTTTTCGATCGATTATTCTGCATATTTTTTAACAAGGAAATTCAAAAGTAATCTTCAAAGCCATGGATCCACCGCATTTCCTCAATTGTGTGTATCGCAACCTTCCTCTCAATTAATTTCGGTCCAATCGGAGTCTGCAAGAGGTTTTTTATTTAAATTCAACCAAACAATATTGGAATCCTTCCCAATTCCAAACAATCTCTCTATTACAACCCATGCTAGAATAATCTTAAATAAAATTTAAAAAATGGTAATAATATCCATTAACGTGGAAAGCCTAATCACAGTGACGAATTTTCAACAAAGCTAGTCGATTGCAACTAATCGATTAACTGTTGTGATTTAAACCCATTCTAAATATCTTCATCAACTGTAAGCGATTTTATATCTAAGTTTGATTACTTTCTTAATAAAAAAAATCTGGGAAGAAAACTCGCAAATTGAAAAACTAGTTTTTTAAAAGTTTATCCGAGTTGATTAGTCGAGTCCGTCTGATTAGTCTATCCGAGTTGATCTATGCGTATAGCGCAGTCTTATTCCGAAATCATAATTAAAAACTTTCATTTATGATTTAGCTACTTAAATTAGTCTGCTGTTGAATTGTCATGAATGTCTTGATTTTGATCAAAGTAGTAAAAAGTTCGTTAGTTCTTTACATCTTTTAGACGCAAGGATTTGAAGTTCCAAAAAATTTCAACATTCACAACAATTCAATCAACATTAATTTGAATTTAACTTTTTTGTTTAACTTTTTGATGCAATAAGAATGACTTTATTTAGAGTGAATTTTCAGCTAGACGTCACTTTTAAGTCTCGTAGACGTTATCCATTCCAAAAGATTTTTCTATCGATTTGTGCTACTAACAAAACAAAATTCCAATGAAAACCTTTTTCAATGTGTACACCACCCCTCGTCGCTAGAAGACCGCCTGTGTAATTCAATCACATGGGCTGGGTGTTTTCTCCTTGAAAAAGAAAAATAGTGACATGAGGAAATTTTGTTTAAAAAAAGTAGGGGGTGTAGAAAGTTCTCTTGCAGATTAGCCACAACTGCAGCTTCGCGACTCAACTGCAGAAGAAGTAGAAACAATTCCCACTATAGATTATACTATGCAGAAGTTATTCATGCATAGACAAGATAGATATACTAGCATATTGTTATCTTTCAACTAGCGAAAACACGAACAAAGTTTATTTTACTCCTACATTTTGTATAGTAACGCTTTTCTTCGGTTGTTATGGATATTTTATAATTCATTTCAAATACTAGGTTATCAAAAGCCGAACAGAAAAATGACTAATAATCTCAATGTAAAAATATCATCTATGTGTTTTCGGAGGGGTTTGAGCCCTTAAATACTTTGTTTTGAAAACATTCCTAATAAATAGATTTCTTTCTAACCTTTTTGGTAAAATTCCGGATTTCGAAGACGGTAACCCCCTCATCCATACTGGCTACTCATCCTGGTGATGCATATCGATATCCTAATTTCTAGTATTATTCTCGTAGTTAAGTTTAAAAGTCCTAGACCAAGAAACCGGGGAAAATGATAATCGGAGGCACATTCCCGTGCATTTAGAAAAAAAATTAAGATAAATATTTTAATTATGGATGTTTAATTTTGAGATGTTGCTCACATTGCCATTGCCCAAAGCAAACGACATTTACTGTCATGACCATGGGTCCATTAATTACCCTTTGTATATTTCAGTAGGATCGGGTTTAAGCGGATGGGGGAGTGGGGAGATTTATGGCATTTAGGTGTGGTAGGAGGGAATTCCGGGAACTTTTCAGCTCTCCCCTGAAACAAAATACGACAGCGTCAAAATCAGTCAACAACAGTTGGTTGTTGGTTTGGTTGTAAACTACTTTTAAAGCCTTTCATGTAGAGTAGAAATAATGCCTTTTAAAAGCTGTAATTGACGTTCGACGTTCTGTTTATAATTCTTTTTAGTACACCTTTGGAGTTAGGTACAAAACTCGAAATAGAACAAAAGTCAGTTCATTTTTAAAAATTCATTTTGCAAGTAGGAGAAATCTTTTTTAGAAGGCTTTTTCTGCTTTAACGGAATGTAATCTAAAACATAATAAAGTTATTCGATCGAATACCTTAGACATTCGCATTTTTCTACTAAAGTAAGAAACAGCAGTTTGATTAGCACTTTAGAAAGAAGAAAATATAATGTTTTGTCACTCATAATCTCATTTAAAATTAATTTTGAATGCATTTTGCTGTAAGAAAACTGTAAATAAAAGTTGAAGAAAATCATGTAGTTGTGAGGTGAGGCTCTAATGGCCATGATGACACAAGTCGTCATTTCAACGTAGGTCAAAATTACTTAGCCGTCACCAACAGCCGATGTGTAGCAGCTCTAGTTAAATGTCTATTCAATCAAATCAAATACGACAAATGTACAATTTAAGGTGACACACGTTACATTCGAGAAAAAAATTTAAGTTTTTTTGAATACCAGCAAAAAATTTAATATTTGAACAATTTTGTACACTTCCCTAAATACATTATATTTAACTAAAGACAATCATCATGTTTCATTTTATATAAATAAAATTGGCTAAGTATTTATATTACCATGAAGAATGTTACAAGGGTTTGTTGATTAATTAGTCGATTTATTTGTCGTTTGTCATTGTCAGTTGTTGAATAAAATGCTCAGTTTCCTGCTCTTTTTGTTAGTCAACCGATGAAGTTTATGTCATTGATTGGATAACATTTTCAGTTTCTTTAAAAGAAATTTAAATTCATATTCTTCTCCAGTCTATATATATAAAATACTCTATATTATTTCATTTATTTAACAATTTCTAGTCTTTTGTAGAAATTATCTAAGAGAAAACATTTTTATATGTAAGTTACACATGAATCGTTTATAACCTGTCATCAAAGCGAAGGGTGGCCCCGCCCACACCCACTAAAAATTAAGTGATTATTATTTTCCAATTCTAAGACCTTACATAGGAAATAAAAACACGCTTTTACTAGTTTAGTTGTTAGTAATCAACGGCAATGACTTTTTTTTTGCATGTCGCCGGAAATTAAAGGTAAAACCGCTACACGTGTGCTAAGTTTCACAACACCAACTCCACCCATGGCGCAGCGAGCTGGAACCAAACATATTACTATCGAAGTGTGTGCAAATGAAATAAGCAATTTCTAAGGCCAGAGATATGGTTTCGATAGAATTACAGAAATTATCGAAGTAGGAAGCCATCATTTTTCCTGTACTTATTATACTTTCCTTTCCCTGGGTGGTGATAAACCCACAAATTTACATAACTGACATTTTGGAATTATAGAAATTCGAAGAAAAAAGTGTTTGGAAGTAAAAAATAAAGCATATTGCTGATGGAGTCAGTTGCTTTATGCAAATGCATAATTATTCAAAACCAGTTATAAATTAAACGTCGCCAAATATATGAATTTAGTGTTTATTTAATGCATTAAAACTTTTTTTTCGGTTATGGGGAGTTAAAGGAAGATGCATGAACTTCAACACATAGGGTGACCCGGGGTAATTATTGGACACGGAAAATTGGGGTAATTATTGGACAGGGCCCAATAACCATAATGCATCATAATTTATTGCGTCTAACAAACCACAATTTGTTAATTGCATATCCAGCAATGCTCTAATTAATTATTGGGATTAGGTAAGTATTTTTTCTCAAAAAATATATTAATAACCCAAAGCGCTTGAAAAACAATGGTTTAAACTTTTGTTAAATCGATGCCAAATTGTGTATAATTTGGTTTTCTTTTACATGATCTTGAATTTTGTAATGCTCAGTCTTAGATATGTTTATGAAGGTGGTTTGTGCTGAAAAACATCATTGTAGGATGAATAGTAACATAATGACATACATGTTTAGTTACGGGGTAATTATTGGACAAAGCGGGGAAATTGTTGGAAATGCTTCGGGGTAAGACAGACAGCATCGCAATCTGATTAAATTTATTTAGTATACAAGTTTGTGCGGTTAAGAAACACCATCTACGCAATGTTTGAACTTGGGAAAAAGAAGAATTTTAAATGTTTGGTAATTTTTACTAGATTTCACTGTTATACATTTTTACAGAAGCCATGGGGGTTAAAAAATTATCAAATACTCAGTACTGTAGTACACACTATATCACACAATTTACCCCTTGTAGCTAGTCTAAATACTGTGCAGAACAGATTGAAAACTACTGTCCAATAATTACCCCAATTAGAGGGGTAATTTTTGGACACGCGTTTTTTTTTCAACTTCTACAGAGGAAATAGTAAATTTCAACAATGGTACCCGACAGACATATCTAATAGTGATTATGAAAAAATGTACTGGTTAGAAAATTACATAAATGTGGGAGCTATGGTAAAAGTGTGATTTTTGTCCAATAATTACCCCGTGTCACCCTACTTGCTTTACATGTATTTTCCCGTTTGGGTTATTCTGGAACCACTGCCAAAACACACATTAACACTGATCGCTATGTCATTCAAATTATTATACATACAGTTTCTCAAAAGGAGTTGTAATGGATGTTTGAATGACAAACGCTATAAAAACCCTTAAATTAACTTCAGCGTTAACATATTCAAAATTTTACATAATAAACTATTTTAACATTGCCTTTTTATTTCTGTACAATTAAAGTTTATGTTAAATACTCTTGATGTTTAATGATGCTTAAAGTTTATGTTAAATACTCATTAAAATACTCTTGATGTTTAATCGCAATTTTTTTTTTGCGTTACAGACCTTGGATATCTGAATAATCTCATTAGTTCGTAATCTGGACAAGCCTTGAGGTTCTCTTTATGACCAATATCCTATGTCAAACGGTTTGCTTTTTGATTCGCAAAAACCAATCAATCGAGAACTTAGTTAAGGGACGACAATCAAACAGGTGGGGTTTGTTATTGCATTAAATATCAAGCAGAAATACTTGTGTCCCGACATCTTTAATCCACAATTTATATGCACATACAAAAGGCAAGCCCATATGCGTCCTCTAATAGAAAAATAGGTGCAGCAACGGTTGAAATTGTCCTCCTTCATTAAGATTCAACTTGTATTTGCTTTATTAACATCTATAATAAGAGCATTCGAATTCCAGGAGTCGATTTGTGTAAATTATTATTAAAAGGGTGCAACCTTCTTCAGTCGAATTAAGGTCTTTTAAATAATATCCTTTATATAAAATATATCGTACATGAGGACACACACATGCCTCCGTCGATTGTATAATTGATGCAGTAATTACTGATAATCATAATCATTGCTAAAATGATCGACATTAATCAAATGTATATTGATAGTAAGTGAGCATAAAAGTGCAAATTACATGTAGCATGATTAATCGTGTTTATATTAATACGAACTAAGCGATTGGAAATACATGTGAATTGGAAATGTATAGGGTAGTGGAACTGTTTGTCATATTTCAAATAGAACGAACACGTGGATTATCAATATCGTAAAAGTCTTTTTTTTTCTCTCTAAAATTTGGTTGTTTTCAACTTAATATTATAAGCTTTCTCTAGGATATTAGACATTAACATATCGTTTGTTGCTGCAATTTGTTTATAAAGATTTTATGGACAGAGTTAGCGTCTCTTTAAAATTATACGGTATTTACATATTATGGTTATTTATAATTACAGGTTAAATACTTAATTGCACTTTATTTACAGTACCTATTCAAAGTACAAAAACATTTAATTAGAATTTTATGTATAAATTAATATTTAGTAAATAATTAAAATCACTTGTTATTAGGTTATTAAAAAAATAATTAATATACTTTTTAGTTAGTTAAATTCTCTTGCAAAAATACCAATAATGATTATCAGTGTTGGGTCATTTAAAGTAAAATTACGACTACGAATTAAATGGTACATGATCATATTACTATAGGACAAAAATGGTTAATCACCTTTTCGTTGACAAAAAATTCTTAGTTACGGAATTACCAGAATCATTTTAAAAATATGATATCTAATTTAAATTTATCTTTAATTTATGTTTACAAAAATAAAAATATTGTAATATAATTTTAACATTTCTTGCAAATCGAGAAGCAATATAATTCTGGATTATAATAACGTAGTGTACAATTAGCTAATAAGTCAATTTTCCCTATGCTTATATGCTATATGTACTCGATGTACCGTTTAGATAGTATTGGTTTTCCTTAGCTAAAGATATTCAGAAAATACATACTCATCAGTAAGCAGCTTAGTTAATTTTGTTACCTGGGTATTTGTGAACCCACTCGTGAACAGCTATTCAAATGTATTATTTTCTAATTAAAAAAATAATTTTAGTTTATTATTACCATAAAGTTAATTTCTACCAGTTGTATGAAGTAACTTTACACCTTCTAAGACCAAAGTAATAAGAAGTACATCTGAAAACCCCACCTATGTTTACCTCTTCCGCTATAATCTCCTAGGTTAATCACGTATTTTCTCTGCCCTGCATTAGAATACCTTTCTTCTTTATTCCTTCGATATAATAATTGAACAGCTTACATAAAACAGTTATTACTTTATTTATAGCTTTGCCTGCGCACATCTACTACTACAAAAAGTTTCGCCTCGTTCCACATGCTTAAGTAAGTGACTTCTTTCACTTCTTCACAAAGAAATATTGTTTCGTTTGAAAGTTTAACTTGTTAGCTTCCACACTACGTTAATAACGTAAAAAGTGGAAGGTATTATAATCGTTCAGTCCGTCCGTCTGTCACGCACTTTCATATCCCAAACTACAAATGCTACATGCAAGTTTTTATTAGAATTAAATCACATTGCCATTCATAACAATCGCCCGAGAAACTAAGCCAAGTTTAGCGTGTCAATGTTTAATGTAAAATTAATACTGTGTTCGGCGCCTTTTTCCCCCTGTTGAACATAAATGTTGTGTGGAAGCGGACTAAGTGTCAGATTATGTTACAAACCTATACTTGTTTAATACTAAAACAGCGATTCCTAAACTTTTATTTATATTTTTCCTTATGAAATCCAAAACTACATCGCCCTTTCCCTCGATATAACCTCTAGTAATTCTATACCTTCTGCTATAACATGTGGAGTACGACTTCGCTTCCCAAGAACCTGCAGTGCACAAATTAGAGTAATCTCTGCAAAATTTAAAGCTAACACAAACACACTGTTAGAAAAAAAAGTGTTTTGTTTAAATAACTCCAATACAATAAAATAAAACTAAAACTTTTAGTTTTACAAAAGACAATGCTATTTTTATAGTTTGTGACAACTTCCATTCACTTTTGTGAAGATAAATAAATTACAAAATACTTTTATCATCAGCATATGTCAGCTGTCAGCTTATGATTGCGCCTGCGTTTGAAGTCAGTGGAAGGTTAGGTTAGTTTGAATACCGTCGCACTAGAGCTACACGACGAGCTATTGACGAAGGGCGTCGTACTTTAGAATGATAATTTAAAAAGTATGAAAAGCAACACTACCACACACATTTTTTAGATTGGTTGGTTATATTACAAAAAATGGGTTCTGTCGCTTTACTGAGACTCCCTTACACACTGGGAATATTCAAAACTAAGAAATTAGTGGCGTAGTTTTCCATCAGATAAATAAAATATATTTTTTTATCTATAACTCGTTTCAAAAGTTAAATATTTTCATTTACCTATAGAAATGTTAAGATGACAAGCATAATGATTTACTTTAAAGTGAAATTATTATAAAATTTGTACTTGATGGTTGAATTGGTATTGGTACTGAAATAAATTGATAAGGATATACGTAAGAAGCTTTGACCGGACATTTGGTATCCAGTTATTAGAATTAATTGGTACCCAGTGTTGCATCACTAGTTGTTAAAGCAATACTAAAATAGCAAAAAGCATGTAATGATCAACTGATCTGATAGCAGCATTAGCCAATTTATGCCCAGTAGCTAAAATATATAACGCTTGTTTTTTTCCCTTTTAAGTTTAAGTTTGTAAATAAAATCTAAGACAAATGAAGACCATAGTCCTGAATAATGTATGTAGGACAAATTAAGTTATACGAAAGCTTAATTCAATTTTTTTTTAATTATCGTTTTATTCAGAAAGGTTGGTGTTGTTAATGATGTTCACAAATAAGGTAATGAAAATGGTAAATAGAAGGTATAACTTGCGTGTTTTTTTAATGTTAAACAAATTATGAATTTCAAACTCTAATTGTTTAGTATTAATTAATAACTTAGAGTTAAATTACTAATGAGTCAGAAATCAGTGGAGCAATTTTCCCCTAACGAAATTATTTTTTAACTTAATATTTACAGGGTCTTCCTACTTCGTCAATAGCCTCTCTACGAAAGAACTAGAAACTCTGCCCATGAGTTTACTCTGTAAAAAGCCTCGAGCACCGTCAGTTTATTTATGGGCGCCCTGTGTTTATTTTAAACTTATGTTCTTTCACCAGTTACCTTAATATCCGTTTTTTATTGAAACTGAGTTTTTAATTGTGTCAAGAAATTGGTAAATTAAAAAATAGGTAATGAAAATAGTAAATAAAAAAATAGCAATTACAAAAACAGTTGAGTGAAGAAAAACTAAAATTTGCCGATTGATATTGTTGTTAAAATATGGAACAAATAAAGTTAACGCGGTGTAACGAAGTCTTATCTGGGTATTGTCAAGCATGACCATTAAAACAATTGAAATATGCAAATGAAAAAAGACAACAGTTTGTTTTGTTGCTGTTGATTCAATTAACCACCCCCCTCGCTACAAAAAATAACAATATTGAATTACGATTGATTAGATTTATTTCATAAGTTTTATATTTGCAATTTCTATGTAAAAATTATAACGAATAATTCCTATTATTATTTGTTTCGAATTTTGTAATTATAATTTAAAAACACACTATTTAAAAAACTAAAATTAAAAAACTCAACACTATTTTTTAAAACTCAAATATTAACAAAATAAAAGCTGAAGAGAGCGCTTTCATCTCACGATTTGAATTCTGAAATCATATTGCCAAAATCTGTAAGCTAAACTTAATAAAATTTAAATTACTGTATTTTATTCTATCTTATAAACCAACGGAGAAAAAATATTATGTAACATCCCACAAACAGCAATTACAATAGAAAAAACACCTTAAAAATTCTAAAATTCAAAATAGAATAACTTTGAACGACGATTTACTTAAAAGAATTTTTAATTTCAAAAAATCGCCTGTGTACGTGTAGCGGATTGTGCGAGCATGCAAAATAAAACGTTGCAAACATGCATGTTCGAGAGGAAAAATAAGAGCTACGACGACACGAGAGAAGAGAGGTAAAAAGGTAGCTCCTTACCTTGATTGGACGTCCATCGGAGTGGCAGAGATCGACCTTGACACTGGTGCGGCCATATTGATTACCCGACCACACCCAACATCCGGGCTACCGGGCATGCCTCTAATTAAGGACTCCCGCGCTTACCCGAGTCGCTTTTTTTTATATCACATCTCTGCGACCACAATTGAAGAGCTTAGTGGAAGAACGTACAAACATTAAGTAACAAAAATTTGAAAACGAGAAAATGAGTTTTAAAGTTCTTCGTTTGCACTTAAATCCACTAAAAGCGGTTCTTGCAAACAGTAAAAATTATACTTAACTTCAAGTTCATGAAAAGGGGAAATTGGTTATCATTAAAGGATGGTATAATAGGTTCATTGACGCAAAAATCCCAATTGTTTCAAAAATGTCACTTAGCACGTTCTTCCACTAAGCTCTTCAATTAACAAATTTAAAGGTTGCGTAGGACGGAGGACGTTATTGAGGTTATTTGTAATGACACGTGTTAACTGTTAGTAAACAGTAGCTGATGAGTTAAAATTTGAGGGGGAAATTAAGGGGGGGAAATTTACAAATAAGTTTTAAATTACTAAATTGGGTACAATTATTTTTTGTAAAAGGCAGATTGGTTTTGGTCTTAGATCAGGTATTAAATTTCGAACCAAAGACTTCGAGTAAAAGTGGCATCAAAAAATACTTTTTATATTAAAATGATGATCATACCAAATAGCAATTTGATTAACGATTGTTAGTATTCTTTGCATTGAAACGCATGTGCTGTCTTTGTTAAATAGTCCAGAGGTGATATTCATTTGATTTTGATGCTCATGATCAATTTTAGATACCAGTTAGCATAGGCGCCGACTTTTGGCTTTGACCATGGGGTCTGAATTAGTAAAATTAGAAGTTGATATATTCAAAACTCTCTGGAGTGGGCAGTCAAATGGAATTTCTCCACTTTGTAAATACAGTTATATAGATGTATACAATCGGCGAATCTGAACTACGATAAAAGTGGCAGACAACAAAAAATCTGCAACAAGTTTTTTTTTTATTACCGAGACACATCTTAGTGATTTGCAGATTCAAACAAAAAATATGAGTAAATAATTGTAAAATTCGCTATATTTGTTTGTTTTATCAAAAAATGGAGTTATTTGGGTTTTTCATCTTTTTTTAACACAAAGTTCATTTAGTTTAGAGATAAAACTACAATTTTAATATTTTACGTAATAAACTAAATTTTAATTTTTGAACAATTTGCCGCTCCTTCAAACAGACCTCTCTGGGCTTCAGCCTATTTATTAATACGTAGCTGCACTTCACATTATTAGCAAAGCAAAACTTCTTAGTAGTTAGCCAATTTACATTTTTGAACGTATGTTGTATGTTTTGCGTTGCCCTGGCTTGAGTTTGCTGGCACCAATTGTGAGTTTGTCGTTAACTTTCTGTAACATATGCGGTCGTCGTTGTCAAACTTCAAAGTTATGTTTATGTTTCATGTAATTTTTTATTTATACTCTACCATATTAACAGTAACGCAAAAAAGTTCCAATGCTCGTTTGTTCCATTCGCTTGATTTATTGAGAAAGCAAACGGAAATGTTAAACGATTAACAGGGTTCTCGAAAAAACATTGTTCGAATGTGCAGTATATTGTTAGTTGTTTCGTTTACTAAAACATTTCGATAATAGTGGGGGGTTTTTTTACAACTCTTATTCTGAATGCCCCTGTAAAAGTTGTTTTATTTTTAGGTACTACTTAACACCCAGAAGCCAGCTTTCATTTATAATGCGTTTTAGCGTTTCTAAGGATAGTTTACAATGCAAGCATGAGTTGGTTTTATCATAATAGTTCATAGACTATAAGGGAAATAACATCTTAATCCTAGAATTACAAACCGGGGTAAATATTTCCCCAGCTAAACTTTGAATATCGTGTCTAATTTGGTCAGTGACATTATCGACTACTATTTAAATCGATTTTTTACAAACTGAACTTAAAATTGCACCACAAAATTATCTTGAGTTCTCAAAATTCCCTAAAAATTATCTTCTCTTTCGCTTGAAAAAGTGAAAAATAAAATAAACATATAATTAAAAAATCAATTTGCTGCTTTCAGAACGATTTTACAAGCAAATAAATATTTGTTTTACCCCGGTTTATAGTCTAAAGGTTAATAAAAGTTTGTATTTCTAGCGTTAAACGTTAAATTCTGATAAATTAACAATTTGAATCTCAGCAATTTTTGATCATCGCCCTTCATATTTTTCTTGAATAGCTGTTTTGTGAATTAACCTCACACTAAAAACTTCACAGTCAGACTTCACTGCAAACAGAAAAACCAAAAACAGTACAGTAATGTTAAGCCAGTCATATTACAAGCAGAAGGACTGCACCTGTAAGGATTCAGTGCGAACCAAAATGGTTACAGAATGGACTAGGAACGCGATAAACGTGAGCCCCTATTTACCAGGAGTCTTTTATTTGTATAAAAATATGTTTAAATATCCCTTTTAAAAAATGTTTAGCACAAATGACGGAAACCACCTGCTTAAATGAAACGAATCAACATCTTTATAGACCGAACTTCTTATAGCTCAGCTCATCACCTTTTTTTTTATTTCTTTCCCATGAGCAGAGGGTTAAATTTCATCTAGCAAAAAAAATATGACAGATGAATTCAAAGTGAAAGGCTACACTTAAAGCGTTACTAATGCTAAAATTATTGTTATAACGTCCCATCCCAGCTAAATCATATTTAGTCATTGACTTAATTTCGTTTCAATCTTTCGACAAATCGAATGAAAAAGGGTGTGAAAACCACAAACGTCCTTCATAGTTGCCAATTGGAAGACCTCAATTTGCATTCAGCATATGAATCGTTTAATTATATTTTGCTACTGTATAACTTTTAGATATAACTTTGTCAAAGGCAATCTGAATAATGTCTAGTATGTTCGATTGCTGTAATTAGATCATTGGTTTGTATGCTATTAAATGTCTTTAAACATGGCGATTGTTCTATTGCACATTTTATTTTATATTCTAATAGATTTTATTTTAAGGAGTGTTCGAAAGTACATGGAAATAAATTAAACATCCTCATTATCTATTTAAATTTTAAGGAAGAGTGGGGGGATCGTTTTTACTTATTTATTTGATTTCGGTATATCGTTATTACGCATGTATATTCCATAAAAGTCGTGAAGTAAGTAGAGAAATACATATGTAGACATAATTATTTTTATAAATTTAAATTATTTAATTAAAATGTAAAAATTCGTTTTTTGTCGATTTTTGTGCTTTAAAAATAAATCTATATTGATTTTTTTATAGCCCCCATAATAAACTTAATAAAGTTAACGGTTGTAAATTTGTTCAATATTTTAATTGATTGTCAATTATAAAAAAGGTTTATAAATTGATACCTTTTCCCCTTGAATCCCTATTAAAATTAGTCGGATAAAAGTCGGCCCACCTATTAAAAATTCAATCGGAGATTTACGGTAAAGCCCAAATTATACTCTTTATTTTAAATAATAAGTGACACATTTATGCCATGTTTGCTAAATTTATAATTTACTAGCAAATAAATACCCGTTCTTCGCCTGGACTAAAAAAAAAAGTTGTATAGTCGATCAAGTATATATGTACCATTTTCATCCATTCTAGTATAATAAACTTATGTTATTGTTCCCGCTCATTATAAAGTATAAAACCCTGTTACTTATATTACCTGTTATTTACGGTATTAATCAACGGACGCCAACCTTCAAATGAACCACCGGTTCTCCAGATGAAGATAATTTAGTTCATAAACAAAAACAACAAGCGTTTATTTCTTACGACTGCACAATAACAAATCAGAAAACACTCTATTACAAAAATTCTAACTTATTATTTTCGAAAACAAAATATTTCACCTCGTTGCTATGCTCCGTTGCTAAGGAAGAAGTTAAAGTGTTTCTCAAATGTTTTCAGACGAATAACAAACAATAATATTAATAAATAAAAATAATCACTAAAATTAATTAAGCTAATTCTTTTACGAACAGCAACATACTCCCACCTTGCAAAGTGCTAATGAACTTTGCAACAGAAAGTGAACATTTGGAAAAAATCACTAATTAAAGTCTAAAACAGTTTTTTAAAAACAAGTTCACAAGTTCGACGAGGAATCTTCAGGTCTCTTCCCTACACTACTCTTAATCACCAGATTTCTCTCCAACGATGATTTGGCAGCCTGTAGCACATCTACATCAGTTCCAGATATTTCCAAAGGGTACAGCCGCTGAAAAGGGCGGATTCTCTCGCCCCTGGAGGTCTTCAATCTTGCTACTCTTGGAACCCCATCTCTACCCGGAAAGACTTCTAAAATAATTCCAAGTTGCCAATCGATGCGCCGTCTATTATCTTGACCAATTAAAACAACGTCACCCACATTTAAAACATCACTTCTCCTGATTCCTTTGTGAACTAATAGAGCAAGGTACTCATTTCTAAATCGTTGCCTGAGATTTTCCCGTAATTTTTGTAAGTACTTTATGCGTTTTATCAAGGAAGATCGGTCTACACTGTCAAGATCTGGAGTTTCGCTGTTACACCCACTGTAAATGAACATGTCAGGAGTCAATGGTACCAAGTCATTTGGATCATTTTGCAGGTAAGTAAGAGGCCTAGCGTTTATCACTGCCTCGCAGTCACACAATATCGTATTCAGCTCTTCATAGTTGACAGTGGATTTCCCTAACACCCGGCGCAGGAGTTCTTTCAGCATTCTAACCATACGCTCCCACCAACCACCCCACCAGGCTGCTGTGGGTGGAATAAATTTCCAAGTGATTTTCCGAGCGGTTGAGAACACAGCTATTTCTTCCCAATTTAACCTTTCAAGGCATTGTTAGCGCCTACAAAGCTCGTGCCGTTATCTGAATATAGGACGGAAACTCTGCCTCTTCTGGCAATGAATCTTCTCAAAGCTTGAATGTAAGCATCTGTACTGAGCGACTCGACCAGTTCAAAGTGGACGGCTCGGTACACTGCGCAGGTGAACAAAACTATCCAAGCTTTTCCCTTTATCTTCAAGTTAAGAGGACCGGCATAGTCTACACCAGACACTTCAAAGACTTTAGTCTGTGTAATTCTCTCTCTAGGCAGTGGAGCAAATGGTACTTCAACTGGTCGGGATTTGTAACGTTGGCATGCCACACATTTCGACAAAACTTTCTTTACCAACTTTTTCCCTCTAAGTACCCAAAACCTTTCTCTAAGTTTGGCAAGTACGATTGAAAAACCGGCATGCATAGCTTTTTCATGTTCTTCGCGAATTAATTTCTCAACGATAGTACACGCAGGTAAAAGAACTGGTAATTTAAATTCTAGGTTTTCTTCACTCTCGATAAGTTTTGTTTTGATTCTCAAAAGGCCATTTTCATCTCTAAATGCTTGCATTTTCGAAAGGAACTTATCATCTTGAAAAGTCTTTGACTGTATGGACTTAAAAAACAAAGATTCTGCTTTTTGGAATTCTTCAAAGCTCAAATTACCTTTCAGTTTATTTTCGTGTGAAATGTTGTGGATAAAACGTAAACTCCATGCTACTACTCTGATATTTTTACTGTAAGAAGAAAAACGATCAGAACAGATTTCTTCAACGTCAACGTTAATCATGGAAGAGACAACTGTTTTTCTTTTCTCTTTAATTACTTCTTCTTAATTTACATCTCTTTCTGTGTCGATAGCTGGCCATTCATGAGGAGATAGGTACAACCAGCTAGGACCATCCCACCATTTTAGGTAGCAAAGGTGTTGGGATGAACATCCTCTACTTGGAAGGTCTGCAGGATTTGAAGACCCAGGTACGTGTCTCCAGGCTTCAACTGGTGTCAGTTGCCTGATTTCTTGAACACGGTTCTGTACAAATGCACCCCACACATCTTCTCGTTTCAGCCAAGCTAGAACTGTAGTTGAGTCTGTCCAAAAATAAACATTTTCTGTTTTAAACTCCTTTAGGACTTCAGTAGAAAGACGAGCAGAAATGGTGGCACCAAGTAGTTCCAGCCTAGCAATTGTTGTTTTCCTTCTTTCCGCAAGGAGCAATTCTTGTTTTACTTTGAATAAGCTGCACATGAACAGTAGCTCCATCATCAACTCGCAGAAAGGCAACCGCTGAATAGGCAAGTTTGCTCGCATCACAGAAAAAATGCAAGGAAATGTTTTCGGGTCCTACTTCACAGTGCAGCCATCTTGGCACTTTCAAATTTTTTAGATGCTCGAGCTCATTTAGCCACTTTAGAAAATCTTGGCGAATTTTACTGTCAACTTCTTCGTCCAGCCGATTTTAGATTTCCACAAATCTTGTAACCAGAGTTTTGGACGTAACATCACTGGGCCGGTAATTCCTATAGGGTCAAAAACTTTGTGTGAAGCAGCCAAAATATTTCTTTTTGTGATTACTTCATTCTTGGCTTCTGTCACATTAGGAAGACTTATAGAAAGGGTATCATTCTGTCTGTCCCACATCATCCCCAAAATATTAGTAGGACTTTCTATAGACTCAGACGGGCTACTGAACTCCCACCCTCTTAAATCAAACTTCCTTTCAGCCATAATTTCTCTGGCAACTTCGATAAACCGTTTCAACTCTGTTTCAGACTTGACACTAATTAGACAATTGTCCACATAAAAGCTGTTTAACAGTTGTCGTATAAGTTTTCAGGGTATCTTTTATTTCCATGGATAGCTTCATCTAGCTTCGTTTCCAAATGATATTTGATCGTTGCAGCAAGCAAGAATGGACTACAGGACACTCCAAAGACAACTCTGCAATGACGATAATACTTAAGCTCGCCATCTTCATTGTACCACAGAAACCGTAAGAAATTTCTATCTTGTTTATTGAGACTGATTTGCAGAAAGGCTTTGCGGATGTCAGCTGTTACACCAAATTTAAACATTCGAAACTAGATATTATGGAAGGTATCAGTTCTATCAAATTTAATCCCTTTTCGACGCAATCATTGAGGCTTGGAGATCCTTTTTGTTTAGAAGAAGCATTAAATACGGGCCTAATCTTTGTGGTACTGTTTTCCTTCACTACGTGTCGGTGGGGCAAATAATGACATGGTAACATCGTCTCTTCTTTTGGAACTTCTTCGATGATGTTTTCCTGCTCCCACTCATTGAATACTTCTCCATAAGCATCGTATAACTTTTCATTTTTAAGCTTGCGGCTTGTCACTTCTAGCCCTCTGAGTGCTAAGTTGAAATTGCTTGGCAATGGCAAGTGGGTATCGATCCAGGGCAAGCAAACATGAAAACGATGATCTTCATTAACCTCCACAGTCTTTAAAAAATGATCCATCGTGGCTTCATGAAGTTCTTCCTTAGTTTTCTGTTCCGATGGATCTTGTATACCGATAGAATCTAATCGCCACATGTCTGAAATGTCCATGTCTTTCACTAACAGGGACGTTACCATCATAGCATTAGTAGATGTGACTTCATTATCAGGAACTTTGCCAGCAGAGTCCACCCGAGCAATGTTTCAATTGCCACTAAACCACTTGATAGGATCTTCCGCTGACCAGTCATAATTTTCCCAAAAATGTCAGCTCCAATTAAAACATCTACCGGATGAGATACTGCACCAACATCACTTAAAGTAATATCCATTTCCTGCAGCTCTTTTAACCAAGGCCCTGGACATACAGGTGAAACATCACTGCAAATGGTTACTTGATCCAATGCTTCAAAGTTGCAAGCAAAATTGTTCTTAAAACTCTTTAACCTTATCCTGTAACATGAGTGTTTAGATTCTCCAGATTTTACTCCACCAAAGAGGGAATGCACTAAAGTCTCCTTTTTTACCGGATTGTAACCCATCTCTTCTGCAAGACTCTTCACAATATAAGATTTTGAAGATCCCGTGTCTAGAATAACTCGTACGAGGATTTTCCTTCTTATCTGATATTAGTTTGCACTTTAGGGTTTGGAGAAACACTTTAGGACTTCCACTTACATTAGACATATTAACTTCATTGTTAACTTCAGATTCTTCTGTCTTCTTAACATCATTTTTCCTCGATTCGTTTACTTCGCACATCAAGGGCACATGTTTCCTCCCACACAATATGCATTTGAGAAACACTCTGCATTTACGGGCAGTATGGCCGGGAGTCAAGCAGGCAAAACAAAAACTGCTTTTCTCGTACAACACTCTTCCTCTCTTCCAAACTCATCTTTTGAGCAGAGAAACAGTCAGCACTAGCATGTTTACCCATGCAGAAAATACAAGATTTCTTATTATCTTTAATTGAAGTTGTCAACAAGTTTGCTGCGGTGGGAACCTTGTTCCATTGCTTCTTTTTTAGAGGCTGTATGCTTCTAGGTTCATTCAATCCAAAGCCTGACATTGCTAAGTGGATCCTTTCTTCTCCTCCACTTCTGTCTTAATAAATTGCATTAGATTATTTAGTCTCTCTTTAGCATCAGCTGAAGAGGAAGAACTCGGATGCCTGTTCCATGCCTTCAAGAAGTCTTCATTGAAACACGATTCAACCATCGGATATAAAATGGACGCACACTTATCAGTCGTGACACCTAAAGAGTCCAAAGCCCTCATGTGAGACTCCACCTTGTCATACAGAGACGTCATAGATAATTTTTCATTTTATGAACTGATATTACCAATTTTAAGAGCTCCCTAACATATACTTCAACCAACAAATCTTCCCTACCAAAGCGAGCTTTCAAACTTTCAATTACTTTGGCGTAATTTGCCCCCGTTGGCGGGAAACTGTCCACGACTTCGCGAGCCCGAGATCCAGAAACAGTGGCTTGTATCAAATACTGGAATTTGTTTTCTGGGGCGATATCATTATCATCATGAATATGTTGGAATTGACTCCAAAATGCGAGCCATTCCTTAATATCACCACTAAACTGACGAAATTCTAATTTTGGTAAATCGAATTTATTTTTAGAACCAGTAGAAACATTAATTCGGGACTCACCAACTGTTGTTCTGCTTCCTTGAATTCGTAATAACTCCAGTTCATGTTGTCTAATTTTTTCCCGTTCTTCAAATTCTCGCTGTTTTAACTTTTCTTCATATTCGAACTTCCTTAAATTTTCCTCTTCTTGCTTTCTACGATCACTGATAGTCGCTAATAAAATATTCGTAACAAACTGCGGATCATCCGTATACGGCTTACTTTTCAAAATAATGTCCTTCAAATCCGCTATTGTGACTTTTTGAGGCAATGTCTCACCAATTTCTTCAGCAACGTAGATTAAATCCTCTTTTTTGAATCCTTTGGCTGCTTGAAACATTTTCGAACTCTGCAGTTACTTCGTCCTGTCGCGGACGCCAAAAATGTTATTTACGGTATTAATCAACGGACGCCAACCTTCAAATGAACCACCGGTTCTCCAGATGAAGATAATTTAGTTCATAAACAAAAACAACAAGCGTTTATTTCTTACGACTGCACAATAACAAATCAGAAAACACTCTATTACAAAAATTCCAACTTATTATTTTCGAAAACAAAATATTTCACCTCGTTGCTATGCTCCGTTGCTAAGGAAGAAGTTAAAGTGTTTCTCAAATGTTTTCAGACGAATAACAAACAATAATATTAATAAATAAAAATAATCACTAAAATTAATTAAGCTAATTCTTTTACGAACAGCAACATTACCTTTAAAATCGAAAATAAAATACGCTATAAAATGCACGCATAAAAATCATCGTAATTTCCTTCATAAACATAAAAAACCTTTTAGCTCATTTGGTGCGTTTTTGGTAAGAATTTGGCGAGAAAAGAGATATAGCTTACAAACACAATTTTTATACAGCTCTAGCACAATGACCTTCGAACAACAAACCAGCCTTATAAATTAAAAAAAAACCATTTTGCTCATTTGGCGCGTTTAGATAAGAATTTGGCAACGTATTCAGCAAAAAATAAAAACGTAAAACCCTAATATGTAGCTCTAGTACGATGACCTTTAACAACCATCATAGTTATAATTCACGGAAATAGCTTAAATATGCATATTTGCAATCAACAGAACCATCAATGAAGAAATCATCATATCACCTAAACCCACAATAAAAGGCCCGTCCGTGGCCGAGTGGTTAGGGCATCAGCCTAGAGATTCAACCTTCTCAGGAGTGCGGGGGTTCGAATCCCACCTACTGCCAGTCATCCTATAAATCGGATCCGTGCTGGAAATAGTAGAAAAATCCTCATCACGGATGGGCCCGAGTACACCGGGACAGACGTGCTCGTAAAATATGTGGAGTCCAAAGTCCCGACGGCGTTAGCGTACGATGTCGCTCGAAGTTCCGTTGGGTGCCCGCTCAGGTGTCGACCTCGTCACTTGACCAGGGTTCTAAAATACGAGGCGTTATTGGCTGTGTTGAAGCTCCTAAAGGAGGCTAGAAATAGGCAGCCGGAAACGATTACCTTACCCTTACCCACAATAAAATCCTGGAATGAAGACTGAACAGAATACGTCACTTGAAACATGTCAATTATTTTTGAAATAATGAATTTAGTTTCTGATTGTAATAGCAACAGAATAAACTAAACATTTCTAATTTTAATTATTTTCGTAAAAGTTTTATTTAATTTTTTCAGCAGATGGCATCAGGAAAGTAAAAAAATGACCGGATTTGAGCCAAAGTTGTGTAGTTTTTTCAGAAAATTCAAATTTTTCTCTCGTCACTTGACTGTGGTTCTAAAATACGACGCCCGTCGCCCAATAGCCCTCGTGTAGCTCTAGTGCGACGATAATTCAAACTAAAACTAAAACAAAATCTAATTTTCTCTAAAAATAGAACATTTTGAGCTCTGAAAGTTCAAAAATCATAACAGGGATTGAACGTACTCTATTTAGCCAAAGTTCGACGCGTTCACACAATGCCCTCAGTTTTGGTCTATTATGGGCATGACGGGTTCAAAAACGAGCGTTAATTTTTAACTCATTAAGGGTAGATAGCAGCCAAACGATTACCTTACTTCCACAATAAAAAAATAAATGACAGAATAGATTCCAAAATGTCAATATACAATGTTTAGTTTAAGGATCATAAACTATATTTTCACTGTTTAATTATTTCCGTGTTTATGCTTAATTTCAGAAAATGGAAATACGCTTAAAATTGCACTCTAAATGTCATCAAAAATCTCATAATCTAAATGAAAACCTTTTGCTCATTGGCGCGTTCGGAACAAATTTGGGAGAAATAGATATAGCCCCACACACCATTATACAGCTCTAACACAATGACCTTCGAACAACCGACCAGCTTATAAATTATTTATAAAAAAAATCGCCTATTTGGCGAATTTTAGTTAATAATTTGGCGAGTTTGGCAACGTCTTTAGCGAAAAAATAAAGACATAAAACACTAATAGCTCTAGTGCGATGGCCTTTATTAACCATCATAGTTCAGTAATAGCTTAACTATACATTTATTGCAAATATGATACATGCAGTCAACAGAAAAATCAATGAAAAAATCATCAAATAAACCCACAATAAAACCCAGGAATGAAGACTGGGGAATTACGTCACTTGAAACATGTCAATTATTTTTCAAATAATGAATTTAGTTTCTGAAAGTAATGGCAAAAGAATAAAATAAACATTTTGAATTTTAAATGTTTTCGTTAAAAGTTTTATTTAATTTTTTCAGCCGATGGCATCAGGAAAGAGAAAAAAATGATCGAATTTGAGCGAAAGTGGTGTATTTTTTTCAGAAATTCGAATTTTCTCTAAAAATAGAACAAATATGAAAAACTAAGCCTCAGGTGCACACGTGGTATTAAAGGAATCTATCTTAAAATTTCGAATTTCTGAGGGCAGTATAAGTAGGTATTTTACGATCCGAATACAAACACACAGACACACAGACTCTTTCTTTTATTATTATAGATATAACTTTGCTAAATTTATAACTTTTATTCAAAATTTTACCTAATGAAAATAAATAACCGCAGTTCTTCAATTATCTAATGACTAAAAGGGAGCTTATTAGAATTTATAAAGCATGTGGTTTGGATATTTTGTAATTAAAAAAATTGAATTGTTCCCATATCCGTCAACTTTAATTCTTTATGTTAACTTTCGCACACAGTGACACACCCATATATATAAACCATTCATTCCAAGTTCCTATCCTAAGTAAGTTGAATGATAAAAAAATTCAGATTCAAGAGCAACACAAAACCAGTTGGTCGTTTGCAAAGAAGATTTCTGGGAGGCTGGGCTTGGAACTTTGGACTTGACAGACTCGCCAAACAGTTCCCCTTCTTCACTTCGTTTCTCTCCCCGATAATGAGAAATAGCGAGGGAGTAACTCCAGAAGCCGAGTCGGCGTCAGTGCCCCCCCCCCCCCCTCGGGGCAGGGAGGGGCCCAAGCCCTACACCCCCCCCCCCCCTCTAAGTGAGTACTTAACCCTCCAAAGTATATGGGGCCCCTCTGGGCCCGTTCTTGTGGGTGTGTCGCGTCTCTCCATCTTCTGCTTTACAACGAGTGAATGATGATGAAGAACCGTCTGCTCC
Organism: Oedothorax gibbosus; assembly: GCA_019343175.1. Taxonomy (NCBI): domain Eukaryota; kingdom Metazoa; phylum Arthropoda; class Arachnida; order Araneae; family Linyphiidae; genus Oedothorax; species Oedothorax gibbosus. The sequence goes on along the minus strand of CM033272.1, from coordinate 23,125,163 downwards.
AGAAAGGTCTACCCTTGGCAGCAGAAGGTGTTCGGGGGAGATGTGGTGTGACCAGGTTCTTGTTCCAAGTGAGGATCCGTGATCATTGTATATGTTTATTGAAACTTATAATATCAATGATCGTCTTGATTAATCTGGAAAATGGGAAAATTAGTTTCAAATTAAATTGGCATTAGAAATGGGTCTCAGACTTTTTTTTTCTTACGAATGTCTCTGTTCTCTAGGAATAGCGTCTCCTAATAATAAAAAAACTACCAAGTCTAGTTATAAAAAAATTTCATGCCAAACAATTTGCCATTTTTAAACTTTATTTGAAAATGTACAACCATATTTTTGTATTTGGAAATTGACAACGATATTTGATTTAGGAGAGTAATATTGTCACAGGCAACTGTATAATGTGATATAGTATAGTATATATATTTTGCTAACGAATACTAATTCGCCTTTGCCATAACAATACAAAAAGAAGACTTGCTACGAGACTGCATTTGCATCGTTCGCTGCTTTGTCCCGAATGCGACCCTCGAATAAAAGATTCCTCTAGAAACTAAAATAGGTAATAACAGATCTATAAAAACATCTCAAATAACCTCCAGGTGCGTGAGGTTTGTGTTTCTTCAGGGGGGAGAGCAGATGGTAAAATAGGGGTTTGTAGTCCGCGAATTCTTCCGTACACAGGGGCGTGGGCAGTGTGGATGTTTCCCACGTTTGGCAAACTCGCCTCAGTCCACCAAATCCTAGCTATTTAGCATTATGTGGAGATCTGCCCTGGTTGGGAGGGGCTGGTGACTACTGCTTGTTAGTTTCGACCTGAACGAATCTGACATATGCATTTTTCCCTTTTCGGCCGCATTACAGATTAGCGTCGCTTCTGGCTTGGAGCTGGTTTAATTAATAAGAGAACGATCGTGTATTACCCGAAATTATCTTCACATATAGAATGCTATTGTACGCTAAATCTGACAGACGTCCAATGTTTGGATGCCCGTTACTTTTTTAAACTTAATAATTCATTAAAGATAAAACTTGTAGTATGTTAATGTCATGATTAAAACAACGTATATCACTAGCATCAGCATCCCGACCAAAACCCTTCACGCTCAAGTCATATTCTCAGATGTCAAAAAGACGTTATTTAGGGAAAAAAGTTAGTTACTAATTTTAATTTTTAGCCTACTTTCTATTTTTTTTTTATTCAAAAGAATTAAAAAAAATGAAAAAGTAGTTTTTGACATGTTGAAAATGTCCGTCCGTCCACCCGTACTCCTTCCAAATTAAATTCGGTTCTATTCGTCAGAACAGTTTTGTTAGAAAGGTATAACATCAGACACCAATTTTTTTTTAAATACTTCTTGTACGAGGGCTGTTTTTTTTCAACCTCCGATGGGCTGTAACAAAAAGACGGGTCAAGATACAATTTTTTTTTACCAAAAGTAAAGTACAATACTGCTTATTTCTCCATATATACACCTTGACGATTAAAGCATTTGTCATATCTGTAAACAAGCTTTGAAATACCCTCTTCATAAAATGTTGCCGCCAATGATTTGAAGGGAGTTGTGACGGTTTCTTTGTGAGCTCCACGTCAACTTGGAAGCGCTACAATCCAAGCCACTATGCTTATCAATAATTCACTTATGAATTATGATGGTAAACCTTCGAGTTTCCCTAAACACTTGGTCAACTCGCTGAACAATACTGATGTTCATGAAGAACGGGACCAAGGAAGCAAAAGCAAGTCTGTCGCTACAGACGGTATTGTTCAGCGAGTTGACCAAGTGTTTAGGGAAACTCAAAGGTTCACCATAAGTCAATTATGGACTAGCAGTGGCTTGGAGGACAGAAAAAATTGACGTAAAGCTTCCAAATTTACTTTTTTTAAACGAAACCGTCACAACTCCCTCCTAATCATTGGCGGCAACATTTTGTGAAGAGAGTATTTCAAACCTTGTTTAACAAATGCCCTAATCGCCAAGATGATTATTTGGAGAAATAAGCAGCATTGTTTACTTTACTTTTGGTAAAAAAAATCTTTTTTGTATCTTGCCTGTCTTTTTGTTACAGCCCAACGGAGGTTGAAAAAAACAACAGCCCTCGTACATGTGTCTGTACGGTCCGAATTAAATCAGTTTCGAATGACATTATGAAATGTTCTAGCACTTGTGATACTTTGAATGTTCATTATTTGTTAACATAAGAACGCAGCAAAGCGTTCCATTTTTGGCATGAAAAGCTGATTAGTTTTAATCTACTATTTCTTCGTTTATCATTACGATTTGGAGTTCTTTCATAGTTTGTTATTATTAAATATTCCGAAAAATAAATTTAGGAAATTATGAAAAAGTTTAATTTATTTGGCCAATGAAAATTAATGAAAGCAGTCAATTTTTGGTTTTAAAAGTTTAAATTACAACTAAATAAAAATGCTGTGTTTAGCCATTTTTTTCTAAGGTAAATGTTTTTTCTAAGGTATAAATCTTGTGTGGAGGCAGTTCTAAGTGACAATTACTGTTACAAATATACTTGTTTTGTGATAAGGATTTCAGTGTGTATTTAGTAACAGTAAAATAGACTATTTTAGTTCTTTTAGAACTTCTTGTTTTCTTTTCATATCGATGTTCGTCGTTTGTCGTGCTTTTGAACTTAACCGATCGTATTGAAAAATTCGTTTTTCGATATAATTTCTGTTTCCTACCTTCGCGCGCGCGTTTATCTAATTTATATTAAAAAGTATCGCCCTCATTGACAAAACCGAGCTTTAGTGTCTAATGCCTGACAATAACGTACTTAATTACAAAGCTCGATAATATGAATGAATTGATGTAATAAAGTTTATTTAAAAATAACTGAAACTTTTAAAAGAATAACCTTCTTAACAAATTTGAATCGTTGGAAATAAGTTTGGTCACATGCGAAATTCAGCACGTAAAAGCACACCACAAACAGTGAGTGTTTGAATATAGAATTTAAAAAAAAACGATGCACTTGAGATTAACCTAACTCTGCAATAAAGACTTATTCGAGTTTGATAATACGACTCTTCTTTCTTTCACATGTGCAGCTCGTTCCATTGCTATTTTCACGTACATTCGAACCCAGATCCTCTTTCGAAGTTCTCTTGAAAGGGTCTTTTGTCGGCACCGGGAGGAAAAAACTACACAAAGAATGGGTTTCGAACACTTTCATCAGACATTTCGCAGATGGATGATCGTATACAGAAATTAAAACTGTGTCAGATTAAGAAAACGACTCCCCTTTTCATCTGATATTCTTTCTTTTCTCCGGCCACAAAAATGGCCAAGTTTTGTATTTCATATTTCGTGATCATGGACTCCAAACCGTGAACTAATTTTTAGGCGTGTAAGTTTCATAATTCAGCGGCATAATCCAAAAATACTTTTTTAGGTTTTTCTTGCGTGGTGAAAACTAATTCATTATTGGTAAAATAATGTGTTAGATATATATTTAAAGTCGTTTAAAAATAAATTTTAACCTTTACAACACGTTAACAACAATTTTAAGCCAGATAGAAATATCAACTGGAAAAAAAAATATTCGAATGAAAAACTACAGATTGTTCAAGTGTTAATTATATAACAACACTACCACTATAAAATTATATTCGTGTTTCTGCTATAAAACGAGATTGCATAAACATAAAAGTATAAGATAGTAGGCGGAGTCAGGTATTTTTTTCAACCAGGCAAAACTTTCCTCGACACGTGTATGACTTTGCGGTTAGTTGTTGGCGTCTAATTTAACAAAATACTGGGTTTAGTGGTTATTCCATGTTTAGGGGCCTTTCAACTATAACACGATTAAATGCACGAGAATCCTGCTTGCGAAAAAGTAAATTGCATGAAACTCTCATTATCACGACCGTTCTTTTCAGTAAAGGACTTTTGAGTGTAAAGCGAAGAATTTTTCCAGATAAAAAAAACAAGACTCGACTGGGCGTTTATTTTTGGAATGTGAAAGACAGGAAAACCCTGTTTCATTTGAATCTGTTCTTTAATCAATTATTTAAATAAAATCAAACTATTCTTCACAGAAAGTCTAACTTTTCGTATTTTTAAGTTTAATGTTTCGTTGTATTGAGTAACAAATAAAGAATTTTAAAATATTTAACCTGAAAATAATTATCAGTTAATTAAACAGTTAGGTTAAATGAATCATCAAAACACGATATATTTTAAGCAGAACATAGGTATAAGAATAACAGTTCTTCAAAACGAACGTTAAGTTTATTCACGATTTGCCTAGAGAAAACATAAATTATACGGGCAAACCTTGTCCAAGTGAACCATACCAGCAACTTTTAAAACGCTTCAAAACAATAAAATAAAAACTCGTCAACGCCAGAGGGCTATCAAACTGGGTGTATAATGTCCTTCTCTTGAAAATAAACCTATTTCGCAAAAAGGCACAATAAGAAAAACAGCGCATTTCCCTTTAAATCCTTCCACAAAAACCGAAACCTGTTTTGATGAGCAAAGGCGCATCTTCAGCTTCACCTTTGTGTTAAACCCTGGCCTCGGCCCGCCAGGGCTGTTGGAATTTCTCGGCCTCAGAAAAGTCGCCAACTCAGGTAGCGCACGTGGGAAAAACAGTGGGGCAGGTCTCTGAAGAGGAAAAATTCAATTTCTAAAAATTCAGAGTTTTAATGATATAATAGACTGTGTGTGTTTAATTCCTATAGTAAATCGTTCGTAGAATCAAGATATATGACAGTCATTTCCCGTACAAAAGTTTTGCATTCTGTAATTTTTCGGTTTCAGTTTTAAAATTTTACTTTAGAAAATAAATTTTTTTAAGCTCACAACAATTTTAAATTTTAAAGTTGTTTAAATTTATTATATTTTATGAATATTAAAAATTATTATATTTTATGAATCCCCCCCTCTCCCCCGCAGATATTGAACATATATATATATAATGGACTCTTTTGAATAATCCTTATTACAGCTCACAATCTGGGGTCGTGGTGCTAATCTAAGTCTTTATTTTGCTTTCATCGTCAATATTTGATCATCTGCAATCCAAGCGGCAACACTTTTATTTGACTGAACCGAAGCATTGCCAAGCATAGCAATTCCTCGCCAAACATGAGTGCCTCTCCCGAGTCTGTGTGAAGAAGGGGGGTCACGAAGTTGAAGTGGGGCAAGCAGCTGCGGCGGTGTCATCCTCGGTGGATGGGAGTTGTCCCACGATCGTCTTGGAATATTTGGGTGTGTCGGAAATGTCTTCGCAGTGTCCCCACACCCTGCTCTTTGAGCAGAGTCGTCTGCTGCGCTGGGTCACGCCTACGACGCTGTTTGCAAAAGGAAAGCAGAGGTTCCCCGCCCTTGCCACAATAATTTTTGCACCCATGTAACAAGCACTTTTTACGAGCACAATATACTCACATTTAACGTTAATTAAAATTACGTCAAGTGATGCCCAAATGGGGACTTTTAGGGTTTTGGATGAATTAACTTCGCATTAGAACTACACGGGTGTGCTTTGAATATACTTGGAATAATCAAGTTCTTCGGCTTGACTTGAATCTGGAAAGAAGTTGGTAATGGTTGAAGTAACGTCAAAGGGGTCGGGTTTCCCTTAGTTTGGATTTCAGTATCAACGATACTTAAAAAAAAAAAGCAAACGCATGTTTCATTTGGTGCAAATTTGATAGTGGGCAGTTGTCCCCCCTCCCCCTTTTTTGTCTTAAGCTTTTAGTAACATTCATTGTCATTGTCACTAGATACATTTTAATTTACATAAGTAACCAATAAACAGTGGCTAAATATTAAGTCTAGAAACTTATTGAGAAAGGATTTAAAAGAGACCCATCAAAGCGGGTAATATTGTATAGACACATTTATAAAAAGACATTTGTAATGTTGCGTGTTCAGTAATGTTGTTTGTTAATTGAAAATAAAAATGCTAATTAAAACCCATATATATATATGTAAAAAAGTGATTAAAGTCTATCGTAATTAAACTATACTGTATGTTTTGTTTAATGTCACAACTAAATATATATTTTGAAATGTTTTTTGGTATTTATTATTATTTAGAAACTCTAAATGGCACTCTTTAAGATATGTTTTACAAAAGTTAAATGCTCTTCTGTTTCGGGTCTTTTTGAATCAAAATTAGAATTAAAAAAAAAATAAATGTAAAAAAAAACGAAGATGATGTGAAGAAGAATAAACCAATTTACTAAACTCTCCCTCCTGACCCGCCGAATATTTAGATTAGTTAAACATTAACGTCATAGATGGCGCCAGGTAATATTACAGTTCTAATAAATCAAAATTTAAAAAATATTTTTTATAGGAAATTATAAACCTTTGCGTTGATTTTATGTTCAAACTAAAGAAAAAATAATAAAAACTTTCACAAGACTACAATTTCTTTCCCTTGAATGTGGAAATATGTTAGGCTTTTTTTTATCTATATATTATTTTGCTGACTAACACAAGTCTGAAAATTTTTCTCCACCCACCAACACGAAGTCTCCCATTGAGATGCATTTAAAATCTAATGAAATTTTATTAAAATTGTTTGCTGTTATTTAATGTTTCAGAATTTTTTTTAATCTAAAACTTACAAATTTCGTGTACAAGTACAGAAAAAAAATAATTCAGTTCAACTGCATTAGCTTTAATAACATGAAATTTGCTTCAACAACTTTTCACTTCTACAAAAGCAATAGTATAACTATAAGTACAAGCAAATAAATAAAAGGAAATAACACAAAAATATTTGTAAGTAGATTGTAAAAATATGAAACTTACAAATATACAGAAAAAAATAGAGTAATTGAAGCTTTTATATAGATATCAATTTAAAAATAATACACAACCTTCCAATACAGAAAATACAGTTTTCATCAATTTATACATTTGAGTGACATTAGCAAATATACTACACTGAATATTATTTATACACAAAATTCCAACCTTTCATATCATGCAAAAATAGTCCTGACTCTCCTTAAAATTTCAAATTTTACAAATTGTTTAGCCAAGTTATTCATAACAAAGCAGCAACTCATAGTTATGATTTTAGTTTAATTCACATTTTTTCATGTCGATATTTTAATTTTCTATTAAATATTTATATTTAAAACGGGAACTAAATCAAAATTAAATCTGCCAACTTATGTTGGTCATACAATATTTTTTTTAAAGCAATAAATTAATTCATAGATATTAGAATATGAAAGAGCTATAGCTAAAATTAAACCTTTATAACAAACCCAACCTTAGGCTTGTAATAATCAAAAATTAATTAAAACTACAAATAGCTTCATTTAAACTACATACAAAAAAATTTACAACAGCCCTTATTGTTTGAAAATGAAGTAAGACAATATAAGTTTTTATCTAACACAAATAATATGTAATTAAAAAATATTTGTTTTAAATCAGGGAACATTATTAAGTATTAAAAATATAATTCACTGTCAATGCAAAATAAGTTTCATAGTTTACAAATTACAATCAACTTTAAAAATAGTTAGCACATTTTAACACAAACACAATAAATAAGTTATTTCTTTTGATGTAATGCTCAAGTATCAATTTACCAAAATTAACACATTTTACCACAGTTAAAAGTTTATCCAAATCATTAAAAAAAATATTGTTTATAAATCACAATGCTCTGTAAGTAACTATGACACACATGGCTAAGTAACAAAAATTCCTTTATTATAATTCATTTTATATTTGAAATAAAAACTGTTCATATTTTATTACAATATTTAAAATTCATTTATAAATTATGTAAACTATCTATAATTTCTTCTTTCCAATATCATGGTTAATTTAGAATAAAATTGTACAGCCTATCATAAACCAGACTTTATCAAGAAACAGTTTCGTTCTTTTATCAGTCCCTTACAATCCAAAATTATTCACCATTGCATTTGCATAACTTGTTTATGACATAACTACCAACGTCCTTTGAAGGATATTAGAAAGACACTAAACCGAGTTTAGATTAGTCATCCATAGAACCATAAAACATTTAGAACTCTTAAGTGGGCATTAAATATTCGTTTGTTTAATGAAAATTATATTGAAATATTTGTCACCTATAATTTTACAACCTAGAGATACATAAGTAGATAGAAGTAAAATCTTACATTTAAAATATTTAGTTACTAGCTTATTATTTAATTGCATAGTGATTTATATGTTGATGGGACACATATTTATTTAAAAATTATGACATGCACGCATGGATTTTATTTGCACTTACATGCAAATAAAAGAAATACCAAACCTTTCTCACTGAAAAAATACATATATTTTCAGTAAAAGGAGACGAATTTATTGTCGTACAACTACTGCTAGCTGTGATGCTAAGTACATTTGAAACACCAAGTATACTTATTCACAAAATAAATAAAGACAGTTTTTAGTAATTAATCATGTTAGTTTTATTTAAATTTATCAAAAAATATGTATTTATGAAAGAATTACACTTATTTCGTTTTTGAGACAATTTCTACCAGCACCAAAATATTTAAGGTTAATTATATAATAAAATAAATAAATTAACGGAAAGGAGATCATAACATATTAATAATATGCTTTGAAAAGAAAATTTAAGACTTATTTAATAAAAATACAGAATAGAAAAACATATCAGCTTTTAAAAGCAGACCATGATATGGAGTGTTTCAGTTTCAGATTGTTTAGTTATTTCCAGAATTTGCATAGTATAATATCACAAAAGGTTCTAAAAAAATATTTTAAAGTTATTTCTCGTATATAATCAAAAATCAACACAATTACTTTAAGGTAATTATTTCTATTTTAAGATCAATAATCACATTTGTTTTAATAGAATATAATTTTAAAAAAAATCCAAATAAAGTCCCCTAACAACCTTAAACTGAAAAATAAATACAAAAAATTCTAGTCAACCGAACACAATTATTAAAACGTCTTAATAGAAAAAGGAACAAAAGCATACCAACAACTCAACTCCTATTTCTAGTCCAATGCAAAGAGAAAGAACAGTTCTCATGATGAAGACCTAGGCCTGACTTGATCCACTCAACCCATGTAATATAAGGCCTAGACATAAAATTACCATTAAATTTAAGCTAGTTTTATGCAAAACTGTTCGCAGCACCATTGCTGAACTACTCATACCAGGGAGAAATGACCAAAGTGTAGCACCTCTCAGTCATGTGAAGCAGAGGAAATCTTTAATATTAACCTAAATAAATTTTTAGTTATAGTCTTCTCTTCTAGTTTAGTTTACTCTTCTTTACATTATAGCTCAAGCCTTAAAATTAAGAGTGATAGATTAGCCGTATTAGTTAACTTATGTTTAAGTTTAATTTCTCTTGAAACTCTGAACAGGCCTAGACACATCAGACGATGTATATCTCTGTTTCTGTAGCCTCTGGCTTGAAGGGGTATTACTAGAGCCCTACTGTGTGAAAGAGATGCGACATATTGCCAGCCGCTCCTGATTGGACGAGGACCAAAATTGTCCTCCTGAGGCGGAATAGTTTTGTCCCTCATAGAGTTAGCATAGGGAAAAAAGTAGCCTTTGCAATCGTCAACAATCCATAAAATTTAGGGAAAGTACAACTTTTTTATGTTTATTTATGGTTTCATAAATGTGTAAAGAATATTCTAAAACCATAATTTTCTTCAAAAATACTTTAGTAGTTGAAAAAAAGACAGTTTTCCTGTAACAGTACGCTTTCTGAATGTATTTATGATGGCTATTAAAACATATTATGCATAAAATATTGCTTATTTCGTTTTAAAAAACAGTATTTATTCACTTTCTGTGTGTAGAAATCTTTCTACCTTTTAAATATTCAAAGAATCTTCATATTTTCTTGAAATACAAGTATAAATATTAATTCGCAGGCTTTTCTAGTTAGCTACTTCTTGGCGTCTCTTGGCGAAGATTCTTTTTTTAAACAAACTCGTCTGCTCAAATCTAAAAAAAATTATCGTGTCCTGAGATAACCTTCATTTTAAACATTCAACTCCTGCATTAAATTTCAAAAATCAGTATTTGCAGAAGCGAAACTAAATACTCTTTCCGGGCAGGATTAGTACAAGACATGTACGATAAGCGTTAAACCGCCAAGCTCAAGCAAGCCTGACCAGTTTCTCCCTGGCGGTTTCTCATTGACAACCCGGCTTGGACAATTTTGGGCTCCATTGTCGCATCTCTTTACACACAGGGATGGAGGGCTCTAGGTATTACAATTGATTGTCCATGCTGAACAATGGCAATTAACAGGACCCCAAGTTAACATCCAAAGCAAGCTTGGTACTCATTTATCAACCATGGAAGGATAAAGGACCGTAAATTTATATTGTTTTACTGAAGTATTTTAAATTTTAAATATTTTTACTTGATAATCATTTCAGTTGTGTATAGTACATGTTTTTTAAACTTTAAAAAATTGCAGTACTAGTAGTAAAGATTTCCACTGTTGCTCTTTGAGTGGTGTTATGCTTTGGGCTGGCTGTCATCTCTCCATATCCCAGGCCTTATACTCAGGGCTGGGAATATGCTGTTCATTTGTCCCCCCTCTCTTTATATTTCATACGGGCTTAATGCATATAATTTAATGCAAAAAAAAGAGAGTACACAACCATTTTTATCTTTTTAAATATTATTTATCTTTATCTTTTATCTATTTTTTTTATCTTTTTAATATTCATTTATCTTTTTAAACATAAAGTTCAGATTAAGCTGAGTTAAAACTAGAATTTTAATAGTTAACAGAATAAATTAATTTTGAGCATTTGAATAAATTGCCAAATTGCAGTCCTTCAAAATCGCTCAAGGCTGCAGCCTACTTGCACTAAATTAATAAATACAATCCTGCTTATACCAGAGAAGAGTTGATCAAGTCAGTCCTCGTTTCCGACTCAACTACTTTCTACTTCTTGGCTGATGCTATGTTCGCTAGTGAGGAGAGCTCGGCCTCGGAAGGCATAGCCCCGGTGGCGGTGAGATCCTTGGAATCGAGACGCTTCCTCAAGACATTGACGCTGTGGTGCATGGCATCGCGCTCATCTTGCAGGGTGCGCACATGGGACTCCAGTTTGCGGATGGTGCTCTGGTAGGATGTCACAGAGGCCTCCAGCTTGCTCACACTGTTGAGGGCAACCTACAGAAGACATTGGGTTGGATGCCACATAGTACCTCATTATATGAATTTATAACTATTATTCTAAAATATCAAGTCTACATATATGCAATCATATTATGATATACTATGCTAGTAGGAGAATGTGGGGGGGACGGATATATTAGATTTGTCAAGAAGACTGATTTTAACAATGTTTGTTATAAAATTTTCATCCTTCAACGTCCAGAAAGACCGATTAGGCAGGCATAGTCATTGTTAGGGGTGGAATTAAGTTCCGAGTTAAGTCAGGAGGTTCAACCAAAAACCAAATCATTTCAAGTTTTCTGTTGTGGGCTTAAAGTAGCTCTAGTTTGTTTTCACCATCATGAATTCGAATTCAGTATTTGAAAACTAGTTTGATATGTTTTCCTGGTTAATCTATAAAACAACCTATCTAATAAATTGTTTTGTAAATATCACATTTTTTGTTTCTAGAATAATAAGGCATGCTTTGAGACAAATTTTTTTATGGAATATAAAATCCCATAGGTATTTTCCCTATTTGTTAAATAATAATAATTGAATTTGTGAAAGAAAGTTGATGAAAATGGGGAATTTTGGTGACTAAAAGTTTAAATTTAAACTAAATGCTGTGTTTGACAATTTTGTTTCTAAGGAAAGGTTTCTCTTAAGGTTTTCAAATTGTATGTGGAAGTGGTTCTAGGTGACAGTCACCATTACAAACCTTATTTTTGTTCCACCACACCAAAATAAAACACTACAATGAATTGACTAGAATTGAAGAACATATAAATTACCTGCAATTGCTCACTAAGTTCCATATTTTGTTTTTGCAGTTCCTTGTTCTCAGTTTCTATTTGTTTACTAATGGAAGACGAAGATTCAGAATCTGTGCTGTGTTCAGACATTTCCTCTTTGAGTACCATGTATTCTATTTGATACGTCATCAAAGATTTTTCTATATCCATTGATACAACCTATAAAATATAAAAATCAAATATAACAGCTAAGCTGATAAGTTGATTAACACATTAAGAACATATTTTTTAAATAATGAAATAAAAAATGGTCCTAGCATTTGAGAGGGAGCAAATTTGGGAAACTATTTTTAAATAATTTTGATAAAAGTTACTGTACTTCATTGTTTAGCCATATTCATATACTATTACATTGCTTGTGCATTTTTTAAAGGTTTGGATATAAAGGAGAAAATTCCATGCCAAATTATCAGTTTGGCAATGGACCCCTTAGTAACATCCAAAGCAGGCTTCATGCTCATTTATTGATCTTAGAGAGATGAAGGGATTAATTTACATTGTTCTACTGAACTACTATAATCTTTACTTATTTTCTATTTGATAATGATTAAATTTGAAAATAATTGCAAAAATCACATTTGCTTTACATGGTAACCAGATTTAAGCAGATAAATTATATGCTGACAGTCAGCACTTCGTCCCAATTTACCTCGGCATGGGGTAGATATGTAAAAGAATTGGACACATTGCGAATTATTTTATTTATAGCGTTAAATAGAAGGTATTTACAATGAAAAAATAAAAACTTGTTTATTTTTAATTCTGAAAAGATATTGAAATAAAGTATAGAAATGTGATGACTCTTGGAACATTTTCTAACTCCAATGGGTGAAATTGCAAAATAGCACATTATAGTTAATTGGTTGCAATGAAAGGTAATTTTAATAGATTAATAAATGTTAATTGAAAATCCTCAAAAATACATCTAAACTTGAATTGCGAGTTTCCAAATTTTAATAGTATATTTTTAGGGACAGCATCTGCTTTTACCTGATCAAGAACTTTTTCCATTCCAACATGGCCACTGGAAGGTAAGGTTGCTTTCAGAAAGGACACAATTGACTCAAAAGAGTTGCACTTCAGTATCTGAGACTGGTGCACCTTCAACAACAGGGCAGACACTTTGAACAGCACCGAAATGCCTTGCAAGAACACGAGATCTGAAAAAAAAAGTTAAAACCACATTTATGCAAGAAAATTATCTTTGGAATAAAATAAAAAAAATCTATAATAAAAACACAGTATTTCCTATAAAATAAATTGCATTTAAATCAAGCAACAATTTACAGTAGTTAATCTTTAATAGTCATTAAGTTAGAGAAAAAAGAAGTTGCTTCTAAATTCTAGACATTTTGATTTGTATAAATAAAACAACTTACCAAGTAACCGCGCAACAAAACCAATGGGAAAATGAGATGCAAAAAGAGTAAGAAACCAAGGTGCAGCATACAACATGGGAGATACCTCAAACTTTTCGAACAATTCATGAACTTCCGGAACAGTATTTTGTACCAGTCGAGCCAACTGATACATTTGCACCTGAAATCAAAATTATTTAAATTTTAGTCTCTTAGAGGGTCCAAAAATTAGTTTTTCCAGGTTTTAGTTATTTGGATGGATATACAAAAAAAACCCTGTTCAAATAAACTAAAATATCCTACATTTCTGTTACGCAAATACTCACTGAAAAACAAGTAGATTTGTAACAATAACCGTCACCTAGACACAAGATTTAAACACCTTAGAAAAAAATTCTGAAACACATTTAGTTGTTATTCAAACTTTTAAAAGCCAAAATTGGCTATTTTCATTTTCTTTTGCAAATTAAACTAATATTCTTTATTATTTGCACAATTTATGTGCAGTTCTAAGAACAATTATGCAAAATTGTTTGGGTCAAATCCTAGTATCGCTTCCGGCAACATTTGCAGTGTTGTTGAAAATGTTGCCCCAATGCCTTAAAAGATGCAAGCTTCTTATTCTTAAATTAGTATCAACATAAAATGATTTGTGAACATTTATGTAACAAAAATAAGTCTTTACAATATTAATTTTAAATAAATAAAGTTTTTCATGCTATTGTTAATGTGGCAACAATGATTTCAATGAATAAAAATTAAATTTCAATGGTAATGAAATGTTCGTCCACAAACAGGTCGACATATCTGTCTGGACGTACATACAGACGGACAAAAAGTATGAAAGATAGGTATCTATGTCATACCGTTCTAATACAAAAAAAATTGTGATATGAAGGATATAAATTATTTTGGAAGGGGGTGGGGGAAGGGTAAGACGGATATTTAAAGCATGTCAATAACCTGCTTTCCATTTTTTAAAAACTATTATGTATTTAAAAAAGAAAGAAAGTATGCTTACTAAAAAATCTTTCTGACATCAATAATATTATTTTATATAATTTCAACAAGAAACTTTAGAAAAAATAGAATTGCATAAACAATCATTTAAATTTTCTGTAGTTTTTATTAACTACTCTTAAGTTGTAAATACAGAGATATTAGTCTTGAGGCTGGAAATGATTACGTTAATATATAAAATATTGTTAATATAATATATTTTAAATGATTAAGTATAAATAATATATCATTAGTATTTTTTAATTAAAAAAATTACCTGTAAAGCTGCCATATCTGCTTTGTATTGGTTTCTGAAACCTAATGTAAACATTATATGTTTTATAGCAAAAAAGGCTTTTTCTTCATCCATCTAAAAATATAAGTATAGATTTTTTTTTAGTTACATATATAGAGAGAGTTCTTCATATTGGTGTATTATAGCACATACTTACATTGATATAAAAGTTCTGTTCATAAACCAATCATAGCATTACATAAAAACTAATGACTTAATGATAAAAGTCTTAAACAGAAATATGCCCTATACAACTTCACTAATTTAAGCCTAGGATTTGATACAAGATAATTTATCGTAACAGTTACCAATTTTTAGTTTGAATAAGCTTTTCGAATACAAAACTCAAACATAGCTAGTTTTTTAACTGTCAATAATTTTTGGTTTGGTTTGATAAAATATCCTTACATCTTTTTTAATACCCTATGAAATACATTTTTCAGAAATGAAGTAATACTCAAAAAGTCAGTGGGAAAGTATTGGACACAATATACTCTTCATTTTATTATCTGCATGAAAGTTAAAGTCAATTTCACTATATTAAAATATGTTCAATTTACATTTTATTACTTACAAATACAAGTCTTTTTAAAAAGTAAACGTCATTAACACTTACATGCAAGAGTAGGATTCCACCCAAGAAGCTGAGCCCTTGACAATAACCAACTTCTTCATCAACTACTGAATATGCTTTCATGAGACTGAACAGTGACAGTTGTCCAGATCCTAGCACCTGCTTGAAGTATGGATGCCCAGGGTAGGTTCGACCTTTGGAATGACAAATAATATCATTGAAACCTTAAATACGTTTTTATTAATAAGTATAGTAAAAGTTGAAAAAAAATATTTAAAAAACTGTTACCTATTATTTAGGTGGGTGTAACATGTGGCAACAGATTTTTCTTTAGTTTAATTTTTTCATTTAAATCATCATTTTAACTTTTTTTTTTTTAGAAAATTAGACATACTCCTCATTTCGAATTAAGCAGAACTATAAATTGATTTGATATTTTTCCCTTTCAAACAATAATGCTAAGATTATTGGAACAGGAAAATGAATATCTTAAATATTCGCTGCTTAGAATAATGTTAGACCTTACCCTTAGAAAGGATGAATACCTTAAATCTTAGTTAAAATAATTAAATATTTGATTGTTGTTGCTCTTCTGAAAAAAATTGTTTTCAACTAGTAATGCTTCCTTAAGAAAAACCCAAACACCCATTAAACTAAAACTATTATAACTCACCTATGTCAATGAGAATAGCATGTTGATATGGTGTTAATTTTCGTAGCAAATCCACATAAGGTGTGTTGTCTATTGCTGGGCATTTCTTGAAGCAGCAATATTTATTAGCCAGAAAAATCCATATTTCACCTCGTTTTTTACAAGGCACTCCTAAGAGAATCAAAAGTAAAACAGTAAAAAAAGAGAAAATACTGCATTCCTCCCTGTAGATACAGAATGGTATATATGAAAGAATAAATGTTAACAAAACACGAACCATGTTTTCTATGCTTAAACAGATATATATATATATAATATATATATATATATATATATATATATATATATATATATATTATATATATATATATATATATATATTATATATATATATATATATATATATATATATATATATATATATATATATATATATATATATAACTTTTGACTGTAAAAAATAAAGAGACAAGCTTGCATTATTCTAGGCACTTATTTTTAAAAAAATAAATAAAACTAAACAAAAAATTTTAGTTACATGTTTCACTGAGAATAAAAAGTTTTATATTAGCATGCATAATACAATCAACAAACTAAATCTTAAAAAAACAGCACATAAAATTTTCCACAACTATCTATTTTGATTTGGAATTGAGTGTGGACTGAATTAGAGATAAAATTTATATACCTAGATTTTGTTTTCAACTAAACAGCCTTTTTGGCTTTTCAACTACTAAAATACAATATTCTTTCACTGTTTAATCTAATAACATACAAATGGCTTAGATATAAAAGTAACAACGAACTGAAATTTAAACATAAAAAAAAATCTTAATTAATGATAGTTGCAGTTAAGTTTTTAAAAACCAAACATTAAAATGCATCTAAAATGTATACCATATTTAATGGCAGCTTCTAGGCTACTGTAGGTTGCTTCAGAGACAAATAGCTCTTCCCATTTGTGTACAGCATCATCTGGGCAGGGACATATAACATCATACTCTAGTTTGATGTGTTTTTCTAAAATTTTGTCTTGTTTCACTGCAACAAAATAAAGGATTGAATGTTGGATGAATGCATAAAATAAACGAGTACATACAATGAAGCTTAATTGCAGAACCCCCTAAAAAGGGTAACATTGTAGCAGAAGCCGCTGCACAGAACATTTTCTGAAAATTCGGTGCTGCTCTTGCAGATCAAAGATTTGTTGAATTTGGTGCTACAGTCGAACCCCGCTATAGTGAACCCTCGCTTATAATGAACCTTTTTAGTGGTCCCTTCCAAACTCCTATTTAACTAATGTTATTTTATATGGATATAGTGAACTACTTAGAAAATGGGAGTTTGCTTATAGTGAACTTAAATTTCCTTTCCTTACTATTTTTTTTCAGTTCTCCATATTTTAAGATATACTATAAGTGGCAAGTGGCAGCGAGATAGCAATCTTTAACAATGTGTCATATTTCAACCTGTCCTTCCCATCTTATTGTACTCAAACTGGACCTGTTTCAAAGTAAACATACCTCCCCCCACCCCTCCCGGAGTTAAATGAAGTCTTTCCAACGACGACACCATTCTTTCTTTTCAACCACCCCTTGAAAACTGGGGGTAAGTGGAACTGTCCAATTGTCCATTTCACATGCACTTCTCTGTTACTCTTATTTCCTTAAGAAAGATTTTAGACGCATTTTGAATAGAAGGACACCGTCTGTGAAAAATGCAGACTTCTGTAAAGAGAAAAGCCTAAAAATGCCAATTTCTTTTCTACAATGCAGACGTGTTTCGTGAAAATTTAAATATTAGTTACGATTTAACCGAATGTATTTGCATTATTTTTGAATAATTATTTTGGGAAAATTTCAAAAATTAATAAATATTTTTTAGTTTATTAAATTATTAATTTTAATTAAATTATTTATTCAATTAATTAAATTATTAATTTTAATTCAATTATTTATTCAATTAATTAAATTATTAATTTTAATTCAATTATTTATTCAATTAATTAAATTATTAATTTTAATTCAATTATTTATTCAATTAATTCAAGATATGCAAAAGCATTATTATTCCTGTAAAAGCTTTATATCGTATAAGACTTTATTCCAGAAAAATTGGCTATAGTGAACCATCGGATATAGTGAACCAATTGTTGGTTCCGTAGAGGGTTCACTATAGCGGGGTTCGACTGTATTTCCAAGCACAGATCTAGCTCTACTTTTGAAACATAAGGCTTATCATGAAAAAATTTTAACATTTTATAATACTTTATTTATAATAGCTTTTCATGGGATAGGGAAGCCTTACAAATTGTTTTTGAAGAACAATGATAATTTCTAAAACTTTTGTTGCAGAACATTTAGATATAGTCTACTCTTGAGCAGCAAAGTGTCAAAAAACCAACAATCTAAAAATCAATGTACAAGTACAGTGAAAATGTCAGTAAATTTAATAGCAAAACTGAAAAACCTACAAATTGAAGGAAATAATATTTTATGTAAAATTGATTAATATAAACTTCCTTAAAAGAATTTTAGATCTTTAGGAAATGAAATGTACAAAATCCTGAAACACATAGTCTTCTCTTAAGTTAAGAAGATTTTTGACTCGCTACTATATGAAGATGGTGTAAGGTTGCTGGCTTTATACTAAGAAGCCAAGAATCAAATGTATATATCTTCCATAAAAAAGGCTAATATTCCAAATAAAGTAAGAAGATACGATTCTAAAAAGGTGAACAAACTAAGCACTTTGTTTCACAATCATTTTACATAAGTAAAGAAATTAAAATTTCTATAAAGCATTAAGCCACCTTTGAATTTTAAAAATACTTATTTAAAATATTAACTACAATAAATTTCTTTACTTCAAAAGGTTAGTTTGTAAACTATGTGTTTGTAACTATGTAGTAAAACAGTTTGTAAACTATGTGCTACAACTTCTTATGGCCTCTTAAGTTCTCATAAAAGATTTACAAAAATTGCAAGGCTTAACACAACTTTAGTTTTAACCTTAGCGATCATTAAACAAAGTGACTTTTTAATGGTTTATTTGAGCCACGGCAGAATATTTATGCTACAGCAAAGGTGCTGGGAATCAAAAAAGCTCTGGGAACAATTGTTGTAAGCATAAATATATAATACAACAACCCAAGTACTGTGATTAGTGACAAATCATAGTAATGTAATAAGTACTTTTTAATTTCTTCTGCTCTCTTTCCAAACGGATGAGAATGATCTGCTCCATAATGGCCTTTTTCCAAAGAGCTTTCAAGTGTGAAGACGAATGCTTTGGAGGTTCCATTCGCTTTTCTTCAACCACTTCACCTGAACATTATATAAAAATACTTTATTTTACTGAAATAGGACGACTAATAAAATGAAAGTTATGGTATCAGGAAAATTAATGTATAAAAAATGATAGTATTTTGTGGTTTAAAATGAAGAGTATGCTCACATGTTTAGACTGTTGATCTGACATTTTAAAATGAAAAAGTTTAAAAGTGAAATTGTCACACTGACTTATTATGGGAAGTGAAAGACTGATTATAGATATTAAACTAATTACAAAATGCTTTACCAAATATTATATCTTTTGCAAAAGGTTTTTGATGTACTCTGTTAAAAAGCATTTTTCTCCAAGATCCATGTTTAGAGCCATGCTGTTCTTTGATTTCTTTTAAAGGAAAGTTTCCTTTCTTGGAACCAACTCTTAAGAAGCTGCAAAACAAAATATGAAAATAAACATTAGCATTTTAGAAAAAATAAGAAATGCTTTCATAGATTATAACATGTTAACTAAAAATTATCTTTTAAATATATCAAGCAGTTTTTTTTGGTGATGAATAGGCTCATAAACTACATGCCCAAAATTCAAAAAATTTGCACGAAGATAGATTTACATTTCACAGTCACTATAGAATTTGTTTTAGAATTTTTTCATTCTATAATTTTTTAAAAATAAATTTAAAACATCATTTTTCAAACTTCTTAACTCTAAAAATCTTGTTGGTAACTACTATTTAAGTTACATTCGTAATCAGCATGTGTTTTTATTTGCCAGCATATAGCGTACAAGCCTGTGGGTTTAATTTGTAGGATTATTATATATATATATTTGATTTTGTTTCTTTTTTAAAGAAAATCTTTATGTGATTTTTAATACTTTATCAGATTTGCTCAATTTGATTCTAATTATATTTGCCAAATCCATTTTTACCTTGAAGTTTATAAATGGAAGATGTAGGAATATTTATGCATATGGAAAGTTTGAAATGGTGCATTATTAAGGTACACAAGTTCAATGCCGGATATATAAAGCTAGTACTTAAAGGAACTAGTTAATTGAACTTGTTAAAATCAATTTGTAAAGCAACATTCTATTCACATTCTATGTTTACACTATGCTAACTAATCACAGGGTTTTGTTATGCTAAAAATAAAGATTAACCATGTATTCAAACTAAACAATGTGCTAGAATGTTAGTGGGATTCTAAAAGCAGAATTTGGCAACTACAACATGAGGATTGTACAAAGAAATGATCACTATAGTTATACATACTAACTAATGTAGACAAACAATATTGGGCATAAAAAATAATATACAAGTTATTGTTATGAAAAAGTAGCACTACGCGCAATTCTAATAACAAATCAAATATATTTTAATTAAAATTAAACTAATGCATGCAATATAACTCATAATTCACAACAGTTTCAAACTTGATAAAGTAGCAAATTGCCACTATAAATCTTCAAAATGATCAAATAGCAAAAAATAAAACACAAAATAAATAAGAACTAAACAAAATTAAATGAGAAATGAACAAAAAAAAAAATAAGTACCAACGGAACATCTAACTGCTGGGGTTTCTCATGCAAATCAAGCTGAGGGGAGGAACTCAGGGGTGGGTGGGATAGCAGAAGCAGTTCAACACCAGTTCAACTCTAACAAAACTTACATGTTTCTGAGGGGCGACGCCTTTAGTGGCGTTCTCGGCAACTCATTAATTTTACGCTCAGAAGTTGTCCTGATGTTCTCTTTAGTATGTGCCCGCATATCTTGCTCCCCCTGGTGGAGATCCCACAAAACAGCTGCTGTGTCACTGAGAGAACGGTCAGTATCCTTTCTTAGGGATGAAGAAGAATCTTTGTGTCTGGGTTGAGTTGTTTCGAAGCTGATGAGATTGGCTTCTTGAGGCGATGGGGGAGTGGGTTCCTTCTTGGGTTCCTCCACTATTGGGGTTTTTTGGGAGAAGCTGGATGTTTTGTTGTATTTTTGCTGGCTCTTAGATTGAGATTTTTTGTCACCACCGAATTTAAGAATGTCAGAACGAGCACCAACGGGCAAAGAGTAAGCTTTTGTGAGTTGCATTTCCTTAGTTAGCAAATGTGAAAAGAAGATAATGGATTAGGCAAGGCTCGAAACAAGATTAAATGGAATGAAACATTCAATTATTCACTAAGTAAGAATAAGATTATTTTCCAATGGCAATAAGATTTAAAAAACTAAGTGGGCTTGTGACCTATAAAATCCTGGTTGTAATGTTAATTTTAAACATTTCGTTACTAAATATCAATGGCAAAATACTTTTTGTCAATACTTTTGTCTCTAGATATTGGATTATTTTATAAATGGGGAGGGGAAAAGTTGATTCACCACAACAACAACTTTTTAGTTGGTGTCCTATATTTCAATTGAATTTCAAACACTAATGCTTACACAAACAAAAAAAAGTATAAATGACAGTGTCGGATGTCCTACTTTTCTAACAAAAAATAATTTTAAAATTTGACTGCTAGAACTGAAATGATAACAGGTGATCTTTTAAAGAACAGTTGTATAGAAAAGCATACAGACAGATGGACACAAAAAGTATAAAAGATTAGTGTCTCATGTCATAAATTTCTAATAAAAAAAAATCATTTTTAAAATTGGACGATTAGATCAGAATTGAGAAGGGAGGTATAAACGGACAGAAATCACCACAATGTCAATATCTACTTTCCCTTTTTAAAGAAAATTCTTTAGAAACCGAATATCTCTGAATTAAAGAAAGAGAAAAGGCTAAAAACTGCAAGAAAATATTAATTTAATAGATATTTCAATATAAGCATATATAATTAATTCTAACTACAAAAGTAACTAAAAAAATTATTTACATGACTTACCTTGCTAACTTTTGAACTCGATTCAAAAGGACTAGGAAATGTTTTCTTGGCCATTGTTGTCAAACTACTTAAAGGTGATAGTGCTCTTTTCTGAAATTAAATTATACAGATTACAGCATTCAAAATAAAATATATAATTAAAAACTAATTAGTATAAGTACTAGATAAATTTACCATAGAGCAAATTTGAATATAAATAAAATAAGTGTTAGATTTGTAATTGTTTTAGGAAACTAAAGGCATGTAAAATACTAGAAATCTTTTATGGTCCGATTTGACTAACATTGCACCATAGTTACCCATGGGCTATTGATGACAGGCCTATAAATTTTTGTTTTGAGATTCAGTGACAAGGCTAACACCTCAGTGAGAATCCAAAACAATGTAATAAAAACAATGCACACAGCGTCTGGACACTAGATAACTGATTTAACGATCCTCAGCCTCTCTACACAAAGTACTTTAATTGGATTATTTTCATGCAAGAACTAGGGATTAAAATACTGGTAATCCGGTAAACTGCTATAGTCCAAAACATTTACCAGTAATTTTTTACTAATTTACCTAAATCTATTTTTTTATTCTTTATGTTTTGCTACAACTAAATATTCTATGGACTCATTAACTACTTGATTTTTCCAAGCTAAACGGTTTTCCCTTACAGAATACTGCTGTTAAAGAGAAAAAAAAGCATGGTAACTGGCCAGCAAGAGGCGACAGAGCTGATGCAACACCGGCTAATAAATTTAAAAATTTATACTAAAATTCATTTATTACCAATTTAAAATACTAATGTCAAGTAAATTTCTTCCTGGCCAGTTACAGTGTTTTGAGCACACATGAGATATTGAACTATCGAAATACTGTTTGAAATGGTGTATGATTCTTTAATGGTTATTATTTTAAACCCACAAGTGTTGAACCGGAAAGAGTCTTTTCAGCCACAATATTATTATTATTACAAAAATTCTTCATTGTTCTAATTTGAATGACCAAAGTGTGGATAAACTGTGTTTCTTACCTTCAGATAAAAAAAATTGCTTCCAAATAGTGGAAACGTCAAAGTCAAGTAGTGAGTATTGATATTTGTGAATGTATGATTGCAACATATAAAGTACCGTCAGTGCGGGTAACTTTGGTCCAAAATCATAGGTTATTATACAAAAGGAGAAAAATTAAACTACAAAACCGATTTAAACACTTAAAAATCATTATGCATTCTAAGTATTGCACTGTTAGGAATAAGTTCCAAGCATTTTTGTTAAGTTTTATAAATTTAAAAAAAAAATGATGTTAGTTTAAAAAATTAGAACATGATTAGGATCCGAGCGGGTAACTTTGGTCCAAGCACGAAATACATAAGAAAAATACTTTTTAACATCCTTAAAGGCTGTGTTACAGAATGTAATAGTAATATTGAAATGTTTAAACATAAAAATAAACAAAGTTATAAGATACATAGTTATTAAAAATGGTATATAACTTAACATTTACATTGCAGTGCATCGTAGAATGACATTACACATGAATACAGTAAGATTTCGTAAAAGAAAAGTAAACTTAATTTTAATAAGAGAATAACTTATTTTAGAAGCAAGATTAATAACAAATATCTTTATAAAAAGCAAACGATTTTATTATAAAAGAGGAAAAATATATTCGTAATTAGTAATTTTAAAATGTTTACGTTTCGATGCGATTTTGAATGTTGTACGTTTCTTGCATTTTATCTTGATCATTTTAATGTATAAAATCGTTTAATTTTTTGAAAAAATCATCTTAAAAATGGGTAATCATAAGCGTAAAACTTCTTCAAAAATAGTTTAACAGAATACACTTTTACATATATTTTTGAAAGTAAGTGCAAAGTTCCATAAAGAAATCCTTACATCTTGGACTAAAGTTACCCGCATTCACCGGCAAAAGTTTCCCAGTGACCAATAATTAAATATAGTATAAAAAGTATTCAACTTAGATTAAAACAAATGGTTTTAATATTCATTCCCATAAATAGAAGAATAATATAGAGTGTCCTATTTAGCTATTTTCAATAATTTTTTAGGTGTTCCAGACAAAAGTTGCAAGTAATAGATTTTTGCATTAAATGCTCATAAGAATAAACACATTATGTGGTATTGTAAGGAATTAGGATGAGATTTATTTTTTACATGTAATGAAAGGCAATGTTTCCACCTTTTCAAAAATGTAAAACAACTTAAGATGGGATCATTTTATGAAGAGAAATTAAGAAACAAATATTTTTCCGACAGGTGGACCAAAGTTACCTTCCATGACCAAAGATACCCACTTCGACGGTAACAAACAAAATTTAACACCCGTTTGTTATTTGAAAAGCCTTTTTTTAAACACTTAATTCTGAATTAAATACAATTTTATAAAACATGGAGATGGGTACAAAACTTTTACTTATAAATTAGCATTTGTATTACCACTTTTAAGTCAGCAAAAACATTACTTATCACTTGTTACAACACTTCATTATGTTTAATTCCTTATCTTTTATAGTTGTTTTCAGTGTAATACATGTTCTTTATATTTTCTTTAAAAAAAACATTTCACTGACCAATGCACTTAAAGTAAAAAAAAATTATAATAATGATAATAAATTGCTTAAAATTTTTATTGATACATATGTTTTACTGTCACACCGTTAAAAAAACTACACAATTCCGTTTAAAACACAATGAAATAAGCATAAATTACCAGTAGTTTACAGGTAAACCAGATTTGCTGTAAAAAAATTAACCAAATTACCAGTTGGTAGATTCCAATCCAAACCCTAATCAGGAATCAGGATGGCAGTGCAGATTACCCTATTCAACCCAAGGGTCCTTATAAAGGTTAAGCTTATGATTTGAAGAACTAATAAAATGATCTCACCAACTCGGAAGTATTTTACTTAAAAAAAACACTAATTTGTTGAAAATAAAATTATAATATAAAATGGTAAATCATTAATTTTAAATAGTATTTAAAAAAACGTAGGTTGATAACAGAATTGTCAATCTATGATAGATTAATATTGTATAATTCAATTTGAATTTGAAAATTAGTATATTACATTATTTTAGCATTTGAACTATTTTTTAATGCTATTGCATACAGATGATTTATTTAGAAAATGGCCAGTGTATTAGACACTATGGTTAAGAAGAACTGATTAATAGAATTTTTTTTTAACCTATAACTTTATTTTTAATTTAAAACTTTTCAACTACTACAGTAAAATTGCAAAATGTAAAAAGAATAGAGTTACCTCTTTGTGATCCTTAGATATAGAATGAGAGTGTTTCATCTGCTTTTGTTCACACACAGCTCTTATTAAAGTCATGAAGACTATATTTTGCTCAGCTAAACTTCTCACAACTATTTCCTGGAATTAAATTTATTAAATGCTTCAAATGTTAACCATTTTTAATTTAATAAAAAAACTGCATATAATCAAAAAATCTAAATATTTAATTTTAAAAAAATCTTGAAAACAAAAGGATATCAGATGATTTTATGTTCTTTAACACAATTAAAAGGTAGTACAACTTTATAGAATCACATTATTACAAAATAATGCAAAAATTAATATAATGAAGAAATTATGTATGACTTAATCAATTAAACTATTAAAAAAATATATTGGCAATTTAAAATAGAAATATTACTATATTTTCAAAGACATAAAATACCTGATACTTTGACATCAATTCTTTTTGTTCTTTATCGGCAAGTGCAGCAATGTGCATCATAATAACCGACTGGATTTTATCAGCTGTTTCTCCTGAAAAGTATTGATTTCAAATGAAACCTGGCGCTTCAAACTTAATTGATCTTTTAAAAATACTTAATGTTTGTTTAAGTACTACTAACCTTCAGTATCAGAACAAAGTTTGTGAAACCAATACATAGGACATGTATCACAAAAATTGAATATTTTTGATGAAATACGCTTTTCTTGAGAAGTCACTACTGCACAGTGAAAGGATTGTTTAAAAGTTTTTATAATTTCATTTACCTACAACAAAAAATATATATACATGTTTCTGTGCATGCATTTTATTAATTCACAAAAGAATTTTATAATAACAATTGTTCAGTTTTGGTCTCCCTTCCTCAGAAAAGATATAGAGTTGCTTGAAAAAGTTCAGCATAGGGCTACAAAAATGATTAAGGGTCTATCTGGTATTGATTATGATAACAGATTAAGATCTTTAAACATGTATTCCCTGGAAAATAGGAGAGCTAGGGGTGATTTAATTCAGTTATTCAAGTTCATAAAACAGGGAGACATGGAGGGCTTAGGTTTTTCCTTAAAGAGCTGGACCAGAGGACATGATTAGAAATTGAATAAATCATGCTTTAGAAGGGAGGTAAGAAAACATTATTTTTACAATAGAGTTGTCAATGAGTGGAATGCTTTACCAGATTATGTTGTGTATTCGAAGAGAGTAGAAGACTTTAAGAAGAATCTTGATAGCCATTGGAAACTGGTAAAGTATTAGATTTATTTTGGACCAACCTTGCTGGGCCTCTATGCTTTGGTCGACAATTTTTGTATTTCTATTGGTTTTTGTAAATTAAATTAATCACATCAATTTTTAAAATCTTGAAATATAAAGTATACTATAAGAAAGAAATTGAGCATAGTATTTGATATTTATAGTTGTTTTAAACTAATAATTTTAAAACAATCTTTATTTAAAAATAAACATGCACTAATTAAACTAACATTTAAATAAATATAAATTTATGTTTCGCAACTCCAACATAAAAGTTAACATGTTTAAGTAATTATAAAGAATAAGACTTACAATTTTTGCAGACTGACATTGAAAAATATATCCAACATACATATCCATGCCTGTTATAGTGGTTTCTCTACATATTAAACCAAAATATTCAGCATATTCTTCTCCCTAAAATTAAATATTTTTTTTAAAGTTACACTTACATTAACCATATACGAGAAAACAAACCCAATAATATATTAATGAAATTTATTTTTAACTTAGTATAAAATAATCTCAATCTACTGATAAAATAAGTTTGTTACTTCAAGAAGTAACTTTCTTTGTTAGAATCTAATTTAGATTACGGAAAAATCTGTTTAAATCATTGGTGATAATTTAATACTATGTAAATCTAATGATTTCCCCCCTCGCCCTATTTTTTTTTAACAATTAGTTTTCTTAACAGCATTTGTTTATATAACCAAAATTAATCCGTAAAATACTTTAGTAGTACTGTTTAATTTGTGTAAATATTAACCCTTTGCTTGACTTTGATCTTTGATTTTACAGCAATCAGTCTCTGACGATTAATATCCATAGTTCCATAGCAGCAGTTCAAATAACCTAAAATCTGGCAAAATAAACAGACTTCAATGCTAGCCAAACCTTACCTGAGAGCAATGGGAAACACTACAGAAATCCTTCTGAAACAGCAACTCCTTCTTATCTGTGCTGATCAGCCTTAAATCACAGGGGCTTATCAAAAACAGCATTGTTCTGTTATCCTGACCCTGTTCCTCAGACAGCGATCCAGACGAATCACCCTGGGAGAAAGGGAATCCAAGCGAGCACTCCAGAAATGTCTTGGCGTTCATCGGTGGCAGCGAGGTCTGGCGATGCAGGGATCCGTCCTCAATGACAGAAGAGAACTGCTCTGAAGTGAAGGCCAGAGTTTGGATGTCTTGCACGAGGGCATCGCGGCTTGATTTGTCAAGGCTCTGTGAATGGGTGATGATACTTGCATTTGAGGGGGGAGCAAGTTGTCCTTCATTGTTGTCGCTTTGAATGCGTTGTCGGGTTGTAGGTTTTTGGGAGGCGCTATTGTTAGTATCCTGTAATATTCATTTGTAAAGTTATTTTTTAAATGCAGTGCAAGTGTATAGAAATTTGGTTGTTAATAATTATAATACTAGCTATTACAATAAGCTTTTGATGCATTTTTACAGCTTTATTTGAATATAATTTCTAGTAATTTTAATTTAATTGATTTTGGTTTTGCAATATTCGAAATCTTTTATAATGTCACTTGTTAAGGGAGTCAGATTTACTTCAGGTTCTCAAACGTCCGAATCATATTCAACTGTATAAACTTTAAACATAATTATGTTTATTAAATGAAGTGAAAGTATAAATCAATTTAATACATACTGCATCCGCAATTAGAGGGTGTGGGATATCTGGCGTCACATTAAAGGACCATTCGGGCACTTCTTTCTTCTCGCATATAGTCTTTTTATTTTCTTCAGATAACTTTGAATCCAAATCTTTTAAAATAGATTTGTCCTCTGAATTTGGGCTCACCTTGCAATTGATCAATTTGTAGGCCGCTTCATCAACAAACTTCTGAGAACCCCTTTTCTGAGCTACCTGTTAAGTATATTGTAAGAGTTATTTTTCAGGGAAGCATAGCCCGTTTATTATTAATGCTGATTATTAAGTTGTGTTAACTTCTTTACTTAGTTGTTTGTCAATTTCTTGTTAAATAGATTTTGCCTTTAATGATTATCAACTGTTAATTAGAAGCAGTTAATAGCAGGTTAACAATTAATAAGGCTGAATCACTTAGTTTTTTTTCCTGCAATTCTAAAATAATTTAATCAAATAATTATTGGTGGAAGAGGATCATTCACCAAAGATCTTCTTTGTGTCTTACTATCAAGTCATACTGACAATGTAAATACAATAAAGTATAACAATTTTAAATTGTACTTAAGGAAAAGTTACAGGTAAATGTTAATCCTACTGTACTGCTTGGTGCGTTTCCAAAAACCTGCCAACTTGGCGAAACTTGCGTGTTTTCTCGTTGCCAGATTCCTTCATGCCGATGCATTAACCCTAGCTTCATTGAATTGGTAGTAAGCGCTATACTAGCGCTGCTGCTCACAAAACAAACCAAACACACAGTTTTGGTTTGCTTTTGACAACACAAACCAAACTCTACACTACACAATGAGCCAATAGTGGCAATCCATTACGCACGCGTTTGGGGCTCCGGGCAATTTTGTTTTCTCTAAAAAAACATCAGTATCCAACATGGGCAGTAGTACTGTAGGGCCCATTGAAAGCCTAAACACTCGTTTGGGTGCCAGGCAATTTTGTTTTACAAAAAAAAAGCAGTCTCAAGAGAAAATTCGCGTTCAAAACCTCACGAAATGACAATAGAACAAAAAGTAATGAAGATCAAAATATTTCCGATGAGCACAACATCCGCGCAACCTACCCACAATTCCACGCAAGTATTACAGCGCTGACGATTGGACAAAAAGTAATTTAGAACAAAATAATTACCATGCGCACAACATCTGCGCAACCTACCCACAATTTAAGTATAACCAGTGCCACCTAGCCAAAACGCATTTCGCCAGAAAATGCCGTATCACCAAAAATTTTTTTTTTTATCATTCTCTACGAAAGCACCAAATCTCTTTGGACAGAAGTACCGTCAAATTAAATTATCCAAGTTACACTATAATTAAATTATAAGCGACCAATATACCATGATAATTGAAAGATAAGTCTTACTTTTATTTTTCCAACATAAAGAACTTCATATTGTTGGCATTGTTTACACTGCACAGCATCAAAAGGCGAATCTTCCTTTGCTTTGATGCCAACAGAAGACTCTTGAATAGCTTCTTTCAATACAGTGAAAAGTTGGAATACCTATTAACGAAACAGTTATTTGTATGACAGAGTAATTTTTATTGACATTGAAATACAATTATTTTTGTATAGGAATTAAAAACAAGGACCTAACATAAAACAAGAAGGATTTTCTTAAAAGAAAATATATAAACAACTATGTGTAGGTAGGGGTGACCAGATACACTGCATTTTGCAGAACAGTTTAGTTTGTTATCCAATTATCTAGCTACAAAAAATGTGCAAATAGTCTCCATTATATTTTTATAGCTTTTTCAAACAGAAGCAACGTAAATAAAAATGAATTATGAAAATTTAATGATGATTTCATAGTTCAACAGTTAATCACTGAAACAAATCTTGTCAGGCAAACCTTGTGCAATTATTTTAAATGAATTTTACTATGAAGAGCCTTATTATAAATTTTGCTATATAAAACCATTTTAACGATTTAATATGAACACATAATACACAATTGATATTAAATTGTTATGTTGTCATTATAATGATATCCAAGCAACGACAGTTTGGATTAACGATTTGGCATGTTTTCTAGATACATTACTTTTGAATAGTTTTAGTTGATTGCAGTAAATATGTATTTAATGAAATTATTATTTAGTTACTTTTAATATCAATTAAACTTTTAAAATTAACTTTAAATACTGTACTATAATACAAATAGTGTTTGCATTCAGGGTAGGGAAAATCACCAAACCCAAGAGTGTTCCTTTCCATTAAATAAAATTATCTTTTACCACCTAATTACTATGGGTTCTTTTCCCTGTAAGATGCTCAGTACTCTATGAAATTCAGGATGTTGCATTAAAAAGCAATTACTTTTGTAGTTGCAAAATTTTAGTTGATTTGGATGTTATTATGCCAATTTCATAAACCACAGAGTTTTTAAACAAAAACTGTAAACTTACAGCAAGTTCATCACTGGCTTGAAAAGCATGACACAAAGACACATCAGATCCTTCTTTGGTTAAATAAGCAAAACACCTGGGAGATTCAGCCAGTTGGTTAAACTTAGTAACTGAACCAAGTTTATGCTCGAAAACTAATCGTCCAAACTTAACATTTGTAGCTTTAATAGAGCATTCGGTCACTATAAGAAATACTGTTTCGGATTTCGGAGATCCAAGTCTCTGAATTTCTGCTATAATCCATGGAAGCATTGGTTGAGTATGCCATCTTTCCACCAAGGCTCGACCGTAATACCTGGCTATAAATGTCCGCTGGTATTTAGAAGAGCAATCCACATCTGAATCCTGAAGTCTGCTGTATTCAACTTTGGGCATTTTGCAATTTACGAGAACGTCTTCAGCATTAGTGCTCGCTTTAACTTGAGGCGACCCTTGAATGTCAAGGTCACAAGGGTGCAGAGCACGCTAAAAATGTTCCAAATGCAATTTCTCGATAGTTTATTTTTGTGATATTGATATTGAAAATATTTGTTTTTAAATGTAAACTTTAACCTTTGTATAGTAGCATAAGAACAAAAACTACATTCGCATTCCGAAACATAAACAAACCATAACCCGGCCGGAAGAGTTGAGTTGTAATAATCTGGAACTTTTTAGGGTTTGGTTTTTTACGCTTTATTAAACAATGCAATGAGTTGTAAAACTACGGTAAATTTATGGAAATTCGGGAACAATGCCTTGCAACATTGAACTGCAATCATATGTAGGGGCCAACATCTAAAAAGAGACAAAATTTGATCTCTTAACAAGTTATTTCGCAAAAATAACTACACTTCGTGTCTCCCAAGTCTATGGGAATATTTCAGATGATGTAACGGTCTTTTCATTTTTCTCTGTACTGCGATTTCATTGGTTGCTTCGGTTTCACTCTCAAAATGACCAATACAGATAAAGAAACTTTTCTCTCAATGCAAGCTTTCTTTTGCAAATGTTTGGAACAACCACCAGTTCAGCAAGAAGTTGGCCTTTACAAAATTTAATAAGTAATAAGTAAAATGTTCTTAGAAAACTCATTTCCGAATACAAAAAACAAAAGTTATTCCAGACTATACAAATGAAAACAAACCATTGGAGCTGTTGCCATCCAAGAAGTGAAACAACCCCATTGTGGGATAGGGCTTGCTGCACGAATTACTCTAAGAGCAGACGGGCCTGATCCTCCATGAGACCCGGATCCCTTAATTTTAGTAATTTTCATGCTTTAGTAATTTATATGCGTTGCCACATGGAACTCTAATAAATTATGTTATTTTACGGTTCAGCATTATTTTGACAGCTAGGAAATGAAGCATTAAAATAAACATGTTTAGCCATAATTGAGTTAAATTATTCTCAATTTTTTTAAGCTCTAGCTTTTGATGCAGACATTAACTACTATAGGAGAATTCATGCACATTTACGAAATATGTCAGATCTGGATATTTATCGCTTTACCTAAAACTAAATCCTAGTCGTAAGCGATTTTACAACTGGCAAAAGACCCGGTTTCAATCAATCCCCCTAATAAAACATGTTAAAGAACAATGATCTTAGGGAGCCAAAGATAATCTTACTTATCAAACATTTATTAAAAACTAGCTTTATAAACCCGGCGTTGCACGGGTGCACCCTTAATAACCCTAATTAGTAGGGGTTTTTTTTATGTAAACTTTTATTTTATACCAATTGATCCCTCCACTGTGGTCCACTCCATCAGGATATTATAATCTCCTCCCATTCTGATATGAGGGGCTGATTTTATCCAGGCCCTTCCGGAGTTTGAGGGCTTTCCCATAGGGCCCTATTCAAATTGCCAGAACAGCTATATGTTATAATGGCCTGTTTATATTTCACAATTAGCGCAAAACGAAACTGCTCAAATGTGATAAACATTCCACTTCATATTTCATACAACTCGATAGGGCTGGGGACCAAAGAGTTCTATAGTAGGGTAGAGGAACGACTCGTACTGAGATGCCATCGGCAGCCATGGCTCACTACGGAGCCCGAATAGAGTGGCAAAAGTGCTAGTTAATTTATAATTTTGATACTGAGAAAGGAAGTACACCCAGGGCAAAGGCGGGAATCGAACCCGCACCTGTTACAGCGCGCGGACTGCTAGCGTTATGGCCTGCGATCCAAACCACTCGGCCATCGGGCCCCACATGCCACCCTATATGGTCTCCGTGTTGGTCCATGGTGCTGTTGCCGGGTTCAGTCTCTACCCTACTATAGAACTCTTTGCTGGGGACCCAGTCGGTAAAGACTTTCGTCTTGCATGCGGTAGGTCCCAGGTTCAGGTTCGGGCATCGCCAAAATAACTGCAGACCTATGAACGGCTCGTGCAGCCAAAAAATGTCCGACGAATAATACCCCGTATAGACGAAGGGCACTTTAAATATCCTCCAAATTCCCAACGCTGCGTACGATGTCGCCCTTAAAAGTTGCATTGGGTACCTACTCACGTGTCGGCTCGTAACTTGACTGTGGTTCTAAATTACGAATCCCGTTTCCAATAGCACTCGTGTGCAGCTTTAATGCGACGATAATTCAAACTAACCCTAACCCATACAACTGGATGAGAATAGCTACCCTACGTTAAATTTTCAACTTCGCCAAAAGCCGCCAATGCCAAAATTCAATCGACCGTTACGCAATCTTAACATCAGAAAAAAACAGACATTCATCCTCTTGTATGGTTGGAAAAGTTTTATAAAGTACAAATTCCTTATTTATGCCGAATATATTCCGGTTAACCTAAAGAATCATGGCCGGCAATTTTACGCCAAATCTGGTAACCCCGATGGCAACCTTTGGCGAAATTAGCAATTGCATTGACAATTTCTAAATGCTAATCTATTTAAATCTTAAACGCATATAATTTATTCTGAAGTTTTCTTTCCTAATATTTTATTAATTAGATGCTTACTGATTTTAAATAATTATTTACTTTTTTAAAATCAATTCTTAGTCATTTTAAAAATTCATTATTTATAAATCTGGTCTGCAATTTAATGAATCTTTCCGCTGTTTTAAGTCGGCCATTTTGAAATTAGGTAGTATTTTTTGGTCATTTCAAGATGGTAACTATCTCGGCAAATGCCGGGGTTTGTTATCACTTCGACTTGGCGACATTTTTGAAAATTCGCCAAATCCGGCCACGTTTCTTTAGGTTCCAAACTTCCTTAGGTTAACCTATATTCCTCCCTACCATCATTTCTTACCATTTGTAAACATCAATTAAATTAAATTCGGAAACATAATTAAAATCACGTTGGGGAACTCTGATCCACCATAAAAAATAGAGATTTGAAATCAACAAATAAAATACTGATATTCAAATAACAATCCAGCAAATTAAACCGACGTGCTCTTTTTTTTTCTTTAATTTTCGTTCACGCTGAAATTTCTTTAAATTGAATTAAAAAGTATTAAATTCAAATCTTACAATGCTATTCCTATGGGGAAATCAGCTCACGTTTTGCACTCCTCCACCCTTTAGGTTCGAATAAAAAGTATCCTATAGCCTATTCCTGGTGCTAAGCTACCTCCCCACCAATTTTCATCCAAATCAGTTCAGCCGTTCTTGAGTTATAAATGGTCTTACCAACACGATTTTCTTTTATATATAGATGGTTCGAATATGTTAATGAAACAATCTAGAAGCAAAATGTGATTTGAAAACTTTCAAATATCTGTAGCCTATTATCCAAAATTGCATGAATTGTTGGTTGGTAACCATTTAAATGCTTCTGAAGACATAATTTAATACTTAAGTCGTTTGAAGATAATTTATGTAAGCTATTTAAATTCTTAACATAACAGACTGAATGTACACTGAACTAGTGAAAAGAAAATTTATTAATCACCATAGACAATATCAAATATTGTTAGATAAGATAGTTTCTTTTTATTATGAAATGCAATAGGCAGAAGTAAAAAAAATGCTATGTTTATTGTTTCCATACTCCAATAATGACAGGTTCAAGTCCCAAACTTAAAACATTTTACTGGTTCTTAAAGTAAGCTTTGCTTCCTTCAGGATCAGGTTTCATGGTAGCATCGCCCGGTTTCCATCCAGCAGGACATACTAGGAAAAAAAGAAATGGTTATAGTATAACCCATTTATAGCGTCATTTAAGAGACCGTGATGTTTATGATATTATAAAAAGGTTGAATATTAAGTGTTAAATCTTAAAATGTGTGTTATGCACTCATTAAATTTATAAAAGAAATACTCGAGCTTTAGAGGATTTTTAATATGCTTAATCGAATAAATATGTTTGTGGAAAACGCTGTAATTGTCCATTCCTCTACTGGTTAATATAGTTTTTTAAGCGGGAAATAAATTTCAAATTTTGACACTTTTTGCATAATTTGAAGAATCGAAAATTTAAGTGAAAAACTTAAACATTTCGTTAAGCTTATGGTGTCCAAAATGCCTTTTAAAATTTGTTGCGTTAAAAGTTATGACGTGCTAATGATAACATTAAGGTCTAAGGGCAATTAAAGGGACCGAAAATTTATGGCGTTGTAAACGAGTTTGTATAAAAGGGATTTTCTGAAGAAATTGTTCATATAAAAAAAACCCTTACTTGGCTAAAAATTAATAGTCTATAACATACAGTTAAAGCTGCTTGTAATGTCTTTAGTAGATATTCAGTACCAGTAATACAGAATACGATAGATTTGACTATTAAATTAAAAATAGTATACACATTTACCTTCACCGTGCTTGTCTGTATATTGGAAAGCTTGAACCAGTCTCAATGTTTCATCAACAGATCTCCCAACTGGCAAGTCGTTAATTGTAATTTGACGTAACTTGCCATCACCATCAATGATGAAGAGGCCTCTGAAATAAAAGGTTTATCAGATCGATATATATATACGCGAAAAAAACAATTTTAGGATAGAATCAGTTTTTTTACTTTAAACATGCATAATATTAGGGACGTTTAATGTACAGTCGAACCCCGTTAATGCGAATTCAAAGGGAACACCGAAACATTGTGTTAACCGAAAGGAATTTTTTTTACATTGAACCAGTGAATAGTAAAAAAAAAAACCTCTGAAAAATTATTATTTCACAATATAATACACTGTATATAGAATTAGTAATTCAATTAATAAAATTCTGTTGAACTAGTACATATATACTATAGAAAATTAAGGAAAAATTTTAAGTAAAGCAATAGGATTAATACTGACGAATCATGGGAAATCTCACGATTTTCTCAGAAGTAGACAGAAGTGAAAGCTAGGAATATGTGAAATATTGAACAAAAATTGTTAAGGCGGGTGGGGTGAGGGATAATTTTTTTATGTTTATCATTACAACCTCTCAACATTTTAAACATACTAATATCTGAAAAATATATAATTTGGTTTTCTTTTATATATCTATGCGAAACACAGGGTGATGTTTTTTAGGAAAAGTGGCAGATTTCAATAGCGGAATATAAAATTTCAATCTCTGCATCCAGTAGGTATTTGAATACTTAGCTCTAAAAATATTTTTATGTTAAGCCTATATATCTAGCAACCAATATATCTTATTATGAAAAGAAAATGCAGTACAAAACCGCTAATCGACACTTTTGAATTTCGGATTGAATTCCGAAAATTTTCGGAATGTCCAGAAAATTTCACTCTCCATTTTCTCTATTTAAAAATGCCTAATCAGTTAAACCCCCTGGTATAGAAAGTGGGAAAAATACCCAAAATAAGTTCCAAACGTTAATTTTTTTTTAACAATCAAGCTGTTCTTGTGATCACAAGGTCACGACTTACAAACACTTTATCAAAAGAAAATATTCTGGTTGCTTCGATTGGCCTGAACCGGAGCTATTAAAGTAACGAGACGCTCTTCCGAACACACAGGGCAAAAAAAACTGTAAAACACTACAAGGCAATGCAACTTAATCAGTGGATTTCTGGAAAATTAATAGGCAGCAAAATAAGTAAAACAGGAAGCATTACTGGATTGCACTGGCTTGTAACCGATATTCGAAGACATCTTGGAGTAATCTAATCTTAATTGATCTTTGCATTTTAAATAAAAAAAATTATTAAAATTTATTATTTGAACCTGCTGTTTATTGAAATACAAGTTTAGTTTTTATTTATATAGACCGATAATGGAGGAAACATTTTGTTCGGAGATGTTAATGTTGTGGAAAATTTTAGGTTTCTGTGTGTAAAAGCTGACCCCTTTTTTTTGCGTGAAATTTCTCTATCTATAAACAATATTTCTCTGTTGATATATTTATATACTAGGGCGCTTACAACAGGATTCACATATCGCGTAGTGCCCCTAAACTCATTTCGATATTTGAATTCTGAAATTTTTTTTAGTTATCCCATAATCCGGAAAAGCTTAAATCTCGCGATGTCCAGAGTAAAGGTTCTGTAGGGTACCCCCATTTGCGAATTTCTAACCTCTTTGAAAATCCAGGAATTGTTACCATTGCGGGAAAACAATGATTAAAAACCAGGTGGGTTAAATCTGCAGAGTTGGCAGGTCTGAAAACATAATCTGAATCCCACAGAATCCTGCATATTATAAGAGATGTCGCGTTGCCCCGTCAAGTTTTTGATTGTGCAAAGTGTAAATTAGACGCAAGTCTAGCAGGCATAAAGTTAAGAAAGTATCTTAACTGTAGCAAGGCTTTTTAAAAAAAAATATTTCCGTCACGGTTCCGTATTTCAAAATAAAAACACGAAAATCCGTATAGATACAAAGTACTTTCACCCATAGAAGTAGAAGATATTGTTATATAGTTCACTTTTTAATGTTTTGTTTCATTTGTTCTTCGAAACTTTGCATCACTAAGAAAAAAAAATTCTCAATTTTTTTTGTTGTTCGGGTTAAGCAGGATTTTACCTGAAGTGATTTCACGTTAAGATATTTTTTAACATTACCTCAGCGCTTTATAGGCAAGGAAATTGCTTTCATGTTAAGCAAGTTCGCGTTAACGAGGTTCGACTGTATGAAAATTTATATAATAACTTCAATCGACTGAACTACCAGACACTATTGTGAATAAAAAACACATGGAATTCACGTGGTTTGTCGAAATCCAGTTATATCAATATATTTGTTCACTTATCTCATAGTTGAAAAGGAAAAATTAAAATTGTTTTTAAACACAGTTTAAGCGTTGACGGCTACCTTGTTTTCCAGTTTAGATACAAATGGATCTTATTCAAAGTAGCGAAATATTTTTGCAATAATTTTCGCAGGAGAATAGCAAGAAGTGAAACTCCAGATACTAAAGGATAAACTAAAATATTTCAATGAACAGTGAGCGAGCGAAGCAAGACTGGATCACGATGCGATCCAAAGGCAACTGCGCAAGCAGTTTCCGGGGCCTGGTGAGCAATAGCAAGCAGGGGGCGTGCTTCCTAGTAGCTAATAAAAAAAACACTAACTTTACATCAACAGTAAAAATAATTTTTTAATCCAAGTTGTCTCTTTTGGATTAAAATGTACATTTGGCCAGACTGAAACAGGTTTGGTACGTTAAAACCAATCTAGCCAGCTGTAATTTAAAGTAAAGATTTTATGTAATACAATTTATTAGTTAAGGGGGGGGGGGGGCAATACACGTACCCGCCTGAATGTTGAAAGTGTTTCCGAGTCTTATTTAAAAGAGATGGAATACGTTAATCGTTTTGAAATTCAGTATGTTTACTCATTATATATTAAAATACAAGAATCATATGTTTAGTGCATTGATTTTTCAAAATAGCTGCCATAGTAACTAATATCCGAGACCCTCACGGCAAAAGGCACCAATCGATGTGCAGCGTAGCTTCTCCTACAGTGATCGGAAATCAAAAATTTTGACTTGAACGTGATCATAAAAAATATATCTGAGTTAATCCAATAAAAAAATTAAAAAGTTGAAAAATCGTAAATTCGCACGCCTAAGAAAAGTGATTCTTAAAAATGGTAATTTTTTAAAAAATATTGGCATTTTTAAGGTTGAACTAGAATCTAATATGATAAAGACATGCCAAATTTCATAAAAATCCGTTGCGAACTTTTTGAGTTATCTTGCACGCCAATTTTTTTTTTAAAAAAGTAGTTTTGAGATAAACGTTTTTCAAGTTTTGACACACAGATACTGTATGATTACAGTGGCTTACCAACAATGAGTTTTTAATCGATAAATGTGAATTTCATTCTAAAAATTTACAAGTATATTTTTGAGATGTTATTTTAACTATTTATGAAATAAAAAAATTGGGGTTTTACATGTATCGCCCTCCCTTAAATACCTAAATGTCAATCCAGCATCTTCTTTGTAAACACCATAAGCTTGAGATATTTTTGTAGTCTTGTCAGCAAGAAGAGGAATATTCATTTTGCCCAAACCACCCTCCTTTCGAGGAGTATTAATCCTATGAAAATTTTTTAAAAAGAATTTTAATATACAGAGGTGACAATTTCAATGAATTTCATTATATACACTTTTGTATTTACTAGACGTAGAAATTTCAAAAGCGTTGGGAATCTATGTTAGAATATTATAGAAGATTTAAAATATCCTTTATACACCAAAATTTGGAATCAACTTTCAATACTTGGTAGTTTCATTTCAATCCTTAATTTATAAAAGTCTAAACTCAAATGGACAAGACACGTTTTAGACGAGACTATTCTTTGTATTCCAACTTATTTACTTGCATACACCTTGTATAGAATGTGGCTAATGTTGCTT
Source organism: Oedothorax gibbosus (assembly GCA_019343175.1). NCBI lineage: Eukaryota > Metazoa > Arthropoda > Arachnida > Araneae > Linyphiidae > Oedothorax > Oedothorax gibbosus. Next base: position 23,085,798 of record CM033272.1, on the reverse strand, counting down.
TACTACCAAGAACAGAAGAGAAATTAACATTCAATGGCAAATCAGTTTGATTAACACTTAAATCTGCACTCCGGCTATAAATTATCGTCTTTATATAATATTGAACTGCACTAAAGATCTAACTTAAACAAGATCTTATAAAGCTTGTTTTTCAAAAAAAAAATCTTAGCTTAGGATAAGTGCAATATAATATTTAATTATAACTTATAGACGTCCGAAATGCGTGCTGGTTTTGCAGTTGTAGACATTGAATTTTAATGTTAATTTATCTCAAACCGCGACTTCCTGGCAAAGAGAAAACGTTAAAAGCGTCTCATCACTAGAGAATTCTGATATTTTAAATCGCAGAAGTTAACAGATTTCAATAGCGCAGGCGACTCTTTACCTTAGAATTACTATAGCAAATAAAACCCGAACCAAGATATTGCTTCCAACAAGAGTTTCTAATCCAAAACAGAATGAAACCTACCAAGCTAAATGCGAGAAATGGCTATCTGTAGAACAGGCAACAACTTCACAGTTGATCTTCTTAAACTCATCTACTCTTTCAGAAAAAGCAATGATCTCGGTAGGACAAACAAAGGTGCTAGGAGAAAAATAAATTACTAGTATACAATAGTTGTGGAAAATTTCTGTGTACTAATAAAAGCCTACCGTCCCTTACTTTAATAAGGGTTCATATTCTATTTTTAATAGTAAAATTCAGGAGTTTTAAGAGTACAGTACCACAAATTCAGGACGTAACAAACCCTAATGCACTTGTTATATATCTCCAGAATAAATATTTAAGGTAAAAAATAAAACTTTAAAATCCAGATCATTGACCAGCAATGGCAGCCAGCATGTGGTGCCTTGCACAAGAGAAATAGCCAACTTGACATTTGGTAATATTCTTTAAATAATATCTCAAAAATAAATATCCCATTTGCATAGAATTGCCTCTACCTTTTTGGCTAAGTTGATATACAGGTTCATAACAAATAAAACAGCATATCCCGATGCTTAAACGTTTTTGCCTCCAACGAGGCAGCATATGACCGTGCTCCTTCCATCTCATTAGGCCTTATACAAGATATAGCATATACCTCAGGACTAAGACTTCTTTAGCGAGAGCAGCACCATCTAAACAGCTCTTAGTACTAAACTTGAAGTTAAGATTACAATGAACCCGAGTTCTATAGATGCTGAAAAAAAAAAATGGAGATTTAATTTTGCCAAGAATACCCAAGCCGAATGGGTACCCATAGTATCTACGACATGCTACCAAATCATGACATGCATGCCCATGACTTGCCGATACATAAAACCTGCAGACTTAGCCACGACTCAAACGTGTACCTCACGATCATATAGAACAAAGGTACGATAAGACTTCTTTAGACAATTATAATGCAATACTGACAGAACTGAAACATGGCCTAGTGGTTCAACAAGTCTGCTGCAGGCATGTAAACTGCAGTATCATCCTCATCAATGATTTGAACCCATTTTGCATAACTAACCTATAAAAAAACGTTCTAAAAGATGTTTTTTTCATGACAAAAAAGATCCAATTCTATATTGAGAATACTACAGTTTACCTGCCTATGACTGAAGTCTGGTTGCACTGATCACAAGACAGCTATTTTACTTTCTATATTTGCATGACCTAAAATCTAGACTAAGTAGATGAGCATCAGCGCGAAGCGCCCTTTCTCCTTCATCGAAAACGTACCGTAAAGGTGATAACTTGGAACTGGAATAGACGGACTCTAAAGTCCGCGTTCTAAGACTCGTCATGACCTAAAACTTTGTTGAGGTAATATATATAGCCGAGAGAGACCTGAATGTTACCAATGAAATACTGTACCAAGAACAGTACTCAATACAGGGAATTTCCTGGTTCTACAAATTACCCTGCAATAGTAATAAAATACATGATTTTCATTGATGCACATTCCCTTTAAGAAAATACTTACAAATCTAGTGGGTAGAAAAACAAGACTAGATATTTTCCTTTGTAGTCACCAAGACTGATGTCCTTGAACGATCCATTGACAACAGCAGTGCCATGAAAATCTGGAGCAGGTTTGGTCAATTCAGGAGCCATCTGGAAATAAGTCACTCTATTTAACACTTACAGTGAAATGACGAGCATTTAAATATGCTTAAATACTGCTCACTCATGCCGAATGAATCGACAGTGACAATTTTGCAACATCCTACTTCACTTTAGAAACTTCTTTGCAATAGTTAATTGAGAACTTTTTTCCAAATTCTTTACATTACCTTACAGATTTGGTTTGTCAGATAACACCATAGTCTGTTTTTAGTACACAATAGCTAGTTAGACTGGGATCATTGCTAACTGTAGCTAATGAGCTGGAAAAATTATCAAGCGATTGAGATGTCGACTCCACAACAAAAGTGGCAACTCGAAAGGAACAGGAAAAAAACCTACAAATTCATATACTAACGAGTTTCAAATTCAGTTACAGGACTATTTTATTTCAATGTAAAGAGTAACAAGGTTACGAAGAACCAATCCAAACCGAACCAATCTAAACTGAATAAAGGATTAGGGTAACAGACGATAAAAACACATACGGTAACAGACGATTTAGCATAAAAACACATAGAATTTACTACTATTTTACTCTTTACTATGTATACTCGACAATTTAAAAGAATTACCTTAAAGAGTAGGATACAGGTAAGCTTTAATTACAGAAATGGATGAGAAAATAAATTGCGTTATGTAACAATGGAGTGTGAAACTGAAACGAGAAATCTGGAGAAAACCCGCCGGAATGTGACCCTGAGTACGAAGTACCGGTATTTATATATTACTTAATTTTACGAAATAAAGTTTTGTTTGCTCTAAATCTGCCAATAACTATTTAAATCAATTAAAATTTAATTATATATTAAGATCATATTTATAATACTGCTGTAAATTAGCTTGTTCAAAGTTGGTTTATTTACATATTAACTTCTACATTGAATTTTAAATCCTAAATAGTTTTAAATGTAGTGATCAGAAGTTTTAAATTTTTTTTAAACAATGCGTTTCAATATATTAGTCTTAAATATATTATTCTTTATTCTATATAAAAGATTTATTGTTACAATGGTGCGTTTGGGACAAGTTTTGCTGAACATCTTGCGTTACCGAAATGCCCTGCATGCGTTACTGAAAATATTGCATGCCTTTTAAACTTGCTTCAGCAGGGAGCATCCAATGTTTTCAAGCGCATGCGTTACAGCATATGGCACATGACGTCGCATCGTATTTAGAACCTCAAACTTGGTCCAATGTACACCGTTAGAAATATTATATTTCTTAAGGTTAAGCTTCCTAATAAACTGTAACCGTACATTTTATCTGTTTTGGTTCATACTAGGAAAAAAATCCAAACAAACAAACCGTTGCTAAGCGATACAATAACGTCCGGTTTTTTCGCCAAATCGTAGGTTTTTTTCAAACGCATGCGTCTGGATCTCTTTGTCTGGACATTTACACTAAAGCCGGTGTTGTGCTAGGAACAGTGTTGGGCAAATTTTTATTGCAAGAACTATTAAAGATTAACAATTAATAAATTGGTAAATGTAACCACAACAACTAACGATTCATCTTCATCAATTGTAATTGTGGAAAATTACAATTAAAAATTATTTAATTATTAAATGTAGTAGTAACAATTAACAATTATTTGTTAACTGTAGTATAGTAACAATTAATTTTCAATTGTTTTGCTAATTTTAATTAAAAATAACAATTAACCTATTTTTTATTGGTCTTAAGTCTAAGACTTACAACTTAATTTTCCTAAATCTTTACTCATTTGGTTTTAATACATAAACTTAATTGGTAGTTTTAATTGTTTCATAAAACAACTAAAAAAGTTAATTGCAATTATTTTAATTGTGAGTTACAATTGACATACGTTAATCAAATTAATTTAATTGCAAGGTGCAATTAAAAGTTCATTTGCGATTAATTTAATGGTAATTAATATAATTGTAATTAATTTAATTGCAGTTACTTTTTTAGTCAATTATTAAGATAATTGACAAATTAATTTATTAATGCCCAACACTGTGATAAGAACGTGGAATGGGATGAAAAGATTTGATCGCTTGGTTTAGCGCGAGACCATGATTTCAACATTGATACGACAAATTAAATTTGATTAGTAATATTAAAACTCAGTGTAACAAATTTAATACTTGGTTATAATAACATAGATTTTTAACTTTTATTACATTTGAATTGGAAATACTTGAGATTTTTTAATTAATTTTTATATATTTTTTATACTAATTACAGTTTGCACAAACCTAAGCCTTTGTGCTAATATTTTTATATTAAGAGTTAAATAAAAAAAAAAATATTATATATCATTTCTCTCTATATTAAAAAAAAAGTAAGCTCTTTTAAAGTGTCAGCAGCCATAACATGATGAAATATTGATGTTAGAAATCCAAATTTTTTTGGGGAAGGTGTGTCTCCCTTATGCCTCGATGCCCACTTATTTGTTTTTCAAATTTCCAATAAGTTTTTTAATTAAAAATTACAATAAAAGTCAGCCACAAAAAAAACTTATTCCTATTCTGCAAAACGGCCACAGAAAAGCATCAGAAATGCGTGATTTTGTTACGTTCTTTTAAAGAACAGTTGCTCTCTTTTCTGTTTTTTTTAAAAAAGAACAGTTATTTAACTTGTTCTTTTTACATTGGTTTTGTGTTGAAAAGGTTTACAGATTTTTTTTAAAAAATGATATGGCCTTAAAATATATTATAGCAAGATAGAAGGTTTATAGATTAAAATTATGTAAAAAAAGATAGTAAAAAAATTATGACAAAACTATATATTAAAAAAAGTAAGCTCTTTTAAAGTGTCAGCAGCCATAACATGATGAAATATTGATGTCAGAAATCCAAATTTTTTTGGGAAGGTGTGTCTCCCTTATGCCTCGATGCCCACTTATTTGTTTTTCAAATTTCCAATAAGTTTTTTAATTAAAAATTACAATAAGTCAGCCACAAAAAAAAACTTATTCCTTTTCTGCAAAACCACCACAGAAAAGCATCAGAAATGTGTGATTTTGTTACGTTCTTTTAAAAAGAACAGTTCTTTAACTTGTTCTTTTTACATTAGTTTTGTGTTTATATATAGAAAAGGTTCACAGATTTTTTTTAAAAAATGATTTGGCCTTAAAATATATTATAGCAAGATAGAAGGTTTATAGATTAAAATTATGTAAAAAAAGATAGTAAAAAATTATGACAAAACTATTTTAAATAAACATTTAACATAACAATTACTCTGAAAAATTTTATTAGGTTAATTCTGCTAAACTGGAATAAAATGTTTACATTTTTTTACAAAAAGAACAAAAAGGTTTTTTTTTTATTTTCGGAACAGGTTACAACTATCACGTAATTTTATCTTTTTCGTGCAGCTGGCCGAAAAGATCGCGTTGTTCTTCCTTTTTTTTCTTCAGCTGGCAGATGGCTTTCTTTTTTTTATTTAATCTCTTGGTTTTTTTTAGTTTTTATTATTCGTTCGCAGCGAAACCGCGGTAAAAGAGTTTATTTTATTTTTTTATTAATCTTAAAAAATGTATTCTTATGTGAATAAAATAAATAAATGGTACAACATATTCCTTTTTGTTTTTTTAGAAAGTTTTTGAAGATGTTTTAATTATGGAAGTGGAAGTATCAAGATATGAAATGTTAATTACTTTTCAAATTTAGAAAGAAACGCTTGTTAAACATTGTTTTATGATTTGTTGTAGAGCCAACATATTAAGCGAAATGTTTTTTTAGCTTCCACACTACGTTTATAACGTAAAAAGTGGAAGGTATTATAATCGTTCAATTCGTCTGTCTGTCACCCACTTTCACAGAACGAACCGCAAGTAGCACAAAACGAGTGGGGTACATCGTTTTAAAGCAAAAATCAGGCTAGGTTACATCCCAAATTTCATCCCAAAACATCTGTCCATGGTCTACTCAACTTTAAGGTCACAGAAGCTCTTTAGACGTCATGCAATCCGACCGGTCCGAAATGTAAGCAATTTCAAAGAAAAAGTACGAAACCAATTTGCGCACGGCCAATTATATATACTTATCTGGTTGCGAACAGGTTTCGTTTCTCTCTTTCGGAACAGCCAACAACCTGAAAAAAATTAATTTGGCGAGCGATAGCGAGCAGGGGGCGTAGCCCCCTGCATGCCGCGAAGCGTCCAATGGGATTATTACTTAAAAAAAGTCATACAACTTAAAAATTTTTGATTGGTATGAAAAAGAAATTGAGAAAGGAACAAAGATGAATCGCTATTTCAATTCATTAGCTGTTCAATTTAACAAATGTTCGACTTTTTAAATATCAATAACTCAAAAACTACGATTGCAAAAACAAGTTACTTTTTTGCCAATGTACTAAAAATAATCTACTTCTGAGCTGTCAATGTTCAGACCATTAATTTAATTAACTTGGCCCAAAGATAAATTAGAATTTTTGCAAGCGTTCGCTTTGCAAGAGCTTGCTTCAGTATAAAAGAGCTTTTAGAGTAAATTCCCTCGATAAAAAGTATAGTTTTTAAATAACACAATTACTAAAAGTATGCAGAACTAAATAAATGTTACCTGTGAAGTGTGACAAATCCTTTTTACGCCACTCTTTGCAATTAAGAACTACACAAGAATTTGGCATCTTGTACGAGTACTTAAAAGATACCGCAATTAAAGATAGTTTTCTGCAAATGTAAGATTAAAAAAATTACATAATTAAGAATAATCCAACATTGGACGAATTTAATCAAATATTTATGCTTAAAGCCAAAAGAAAAAAAATAAGAACTATGGGGAAAAAATCGTCTGCAGCTGGATGCTAGAAACCCACGTGACTTGGGTACATATGTGAGTCACCATTCAGGTTTGCCAGCCTACTCTGGTTTTTAGGTCTGGCGACAATTGGCATAGTTCTAACGAAACAGTAGCGATAAGTTACCATATGTTGCAACCTTTCTCCTCTTGGCGATTTTCATGTTTGGTACGCTTTTGGAAGCTGCTGGACTATTGAATGAGCAGTCCATTCTATTTATGTCTATGCATTTAAAAAGCATAAGAGGCCATTTTTATTGGAATTAAATCACCATTGCCATTCGCAACAATCACTCGAGAAACTTTAATTCTTTGAAATAATAAATTAAAAGAAATTTACTTTTGCAACATCAATCAGTTTGAAATTTTGCAAATATATTTCACTAAGAGATTCTTTGTTTGTGTTTTATATGAAATGTTTTGATTCTATTTAAAAGAGAAGATATTACATATTTATTCTTTGAAATATAAATTAATTTTTGCAGACGATAATAATTATTAAAGAAATAATTATTGAATTTTCAAAATCTCTCTACATTAAAAAAAAAGTAAGCTCCTTTAAAACGTACGGAGCCATAACAGTATGAAATATTCATCTTAGAACTCCAGTGTTTTTCTGGAAATGTGTGTCTCCCTTATACCTCGATGCTTTTTTTCAAATTTCCAATTAGTTTTTAATTAAAAATTAAAATAAGGCACACGAAAATGAAATTTTGGTTCTTTTTTGCATACCATCACGGGAAAAAAGAAAGGCGTCACTCCATTATATTTATGTTCTTTTTAAAGAACACTTGCTCTCTGCTCTGTTCTTTTAAAACGAACAGTTCTTTAACTTGTTCTTTTTACAAAAGTTGCTTTACACGTGGAAGAATTCCGGCAAATATAAATATACATATCTTCATAAAAATGAACAAGGTTTTTTTTTGTTTTGTGTTTATATATAGAAAAGGTTTACAGATTTGTTTTATTATAAATGATTTTGCCGCGGTAAAAGAGTTTATTTTATTTTTTTATTAATCTTAAAAAATGTATTCTTATGTGAATAAAATAAATAAATGGTACAACATATTCCTTTTTGTTTTTTTAGAAAGTTTTTGAAGATGTTTTAATTATGGAAGTGGAAGTATCAAGATATGAAATGTTAATTACTTTTCAAATTTAGAAAGAAACGCTTGTTAAACATTGTTTTATGATTTGTTGTAGAGCCAACATATTAAGCGAAATGTTTTTTTAGCTTCCACACTACGTTTATAACGTAAAAAGTGGAAGGTATTATAATCGTTCAATTCGTCTGTCTGTCACCCACTTTCACAGAACGAACCGCAAGTAGCACAAAACGAGTGGGGTACATCGTTTTAAAGCAAAAATCAGGCTAGGTTACATCCCAAATTTCATCCCAAAACATCTGTCCATGGTCTACTCAACTTTAAGGTCACAGAAGCTCTTTAGACGTCATGCAATCCGACCGGTCCGAAATGTAAGCAATTTCAAAGAAAAAGTACGAAACCAATTTGCGCACGGCCAATTATATATACTTATCTGGTTGCGAACAGGTTTCGTTTCTCTCTTTCGGAACAGCCAACAACCTGAAAAAAATTAATTTGGCGAGCGATAGCGAGCAGGGGGCGTAGCCCCCTGCATGCCGCGAAGCGTCCAATGGGATTATTACTTAAAAAAAGTCATACAACTTAAAAATTTTTGATTGGTATGAAAAAGAAATTGAGAAAGGAACAAAGATGAATCGCTATTTCAATTCATTAGCTGTTCAATTTAACAAATGTTCGACTTTTTAAATATCAATAACTCAAAAACTACGATTGCAAAAACAAGTTACTTTTTTGCCAATGTACTAAAAATAATCTACTTCTGAGCTGTCAATGTTCAGACCATTAATTTAATTAACTTGGCCCAAAAGATAAATTAGAATTTTTGCAAGCGTTCGCTTTGCAAGAGCTTGCTTCAGTATAAAAGAGCTTTTAGAGTAAATTCCCTCGATAAAAAGTATAGTTTTTAAATAACACAATTACTAAAAGTATGCAGAACTAAATAAATGTTACCTGTGAAGTGTGACAAATCCTTTTTACGCCACTCTTTGCAATTAAGAACTACACAAGAATTTGGCATCTTGTACGAGTTACTTAAAAGATACCGCAATTAAAGATAGTTTTCTGCAAATGTAAGATTAAAAAAATTACATAATTAAGAATAATCCAACATTGGACGAATTTAATCAAATATTTATGCTTAAAGCCAGAAGAAAAAAAATAAGAACTATGGGGAAAAAATCGTCTGCAGCTGGATGCTAGAAACCCACGTGACTTGGGTACATATGTGAGTCACCATTCAGGTTTGCCAGCCTACTCTGGTTTTTAGGTCTGGCGACAATTGGCATAGTTCTAACGAAACAGTAGCGATAAGTTACCATATGTTGCAACCTTTCTCCTCTTGGCGTTTTTCATGTTTGGTACGCTTTTGGAAGCTGCTGGACTATTGAATGAGCAGTCCATTCTATTTATGTCTATGCATTTAAAAAGCATAAGAGGCCATTTTTATTGGAATTAAATCACCATTGCCATTCGCAACAATCACTCGAGAAACTTTAATTCTTTGAAATAATAAATTAAAAGAAATTTACTTTTGCAACATCAATCAGTTTGAAATTTTGCAAATATATTTCACTAAGAGATTCTTTGTTTGTGTTTTATATGAAATGTTTTGATTCTATTTAAAAGAGAAGATATTACATATTTATTCTTTGAAATATAAATTAATTTTTGCAAACGATAATAATTATTAAAGAAATAATTATTGAATTTTCAAAATCTCTCTATATTAAAAGAAAAGTAAGCTCCTTTAAAACGTACGGAGCCATAACAGTATGAAATATTCATCTTAGAACTCCAGTGTTTTTCTGGAAATGTGTGTCTCCCTTATACCTCGATGCTTTTTTTCAAATTTCCAATTAGTTTTTTAATTAAAAATTAAAATAAGGCACACGAAAATGAAATTTTGGTTCTTTTTGCATACCATCACGGGAAAAAAGAAGGCGTCACTCCATTATATTTATGTTCTTTTTAAAGAACACTTGCTCTCTGCTCTGTTCTTTTAAAACGAACAGTTCTTTAACTTGTTCTTTTTACAAAAGTTGCTTTACACGTGGAAGAATTCCGGCAAATATAAATATATATATCTTCATAAAAATGAACAAGGTTTTTTTTGTTTTGTGTTTATATATAGAAAAGGTTTACAGATTTGTTTTATTATAAATGATTTTGCCTGATTTTGCCGCGGTAAAAGAGTTTATTTTATTTTTTTATTAATCTTAAAAAATGTATTCTTATGTGAATAAAATAAATAAATGGTACAACATATTCCTTTTTGTTTTTTTAGAAAGTTTTTGAAGATGTTTTAATTATGGAAGTGGAAGTATCAAGATATGAAATGTTAATTACTTTTCAAATTTAGAAAGAAAACGCTTGTTAAACATTGTTTTATGATTGTTGTAGCCAACATATTAAGCGAAATGTTTTTTTAGCTTCCACACTACGTTTATAACGTAAAAAGTGGAAGGTATTATAATCGTTCAATTCGTCTGTCTGTCACCCACTTTCACAGAACGAACCGCAAGTAGCACAAAACGAGTGGGGTACATCGTTTTAAAGCAAAAATCAGGCTAGGTTACATCCCAAATTTCATCCCAAAACATCTGTCCATGGTCTACTCAACTTTAAGGTCACAGAAGCTCTTTAGACGTCATGCAATCCGACCGGTCCGAAATGTAAGCAATTTCAAAGAAAAAGTACGAAACCAATTTGCGCACGGCCAATTATATATACTTATCTGGTTGCGAACAGGTTTCGTTTCTCTCTTTCGGAACAGCCAACAACCTGAAAAAAATTAATTTGGCGAGCGATAGCGAGCAGGGGGCGTAGCCCCATGCATGCCGCGAAGCGTCCAATGGGATTATCACTTAAAAAAAGTCATACAACTTAAAAATTTTTGATTGGTATGAAAAAGAAATTGAGAAAGGAACAAAGATGAATCGCTATTTCAATTCATTAGCTGTTCAATTTAACAAATGTTCGACTTTTTAAATATCAATAACTCAAAAACTACGATTGCAAAAACAAGTTACTTTTTTGCCAATGTACTAAAAATAATCTACTTCTGAGCTGTCAATGTTCAGACCATTAATTTAATTAACTTGGCCCAAAAGATAAATTAGAATTTTTGCAAGCGTTCGCTTTGCAAGAGCTTGCTTCAGTATAAAAGAGCTTTTAGAATAAATTCCCTCGATAAAAAGTATAGTTTATAAATAACACAATTACTAAAAGTATGCAGAACTAAATAAATGTTACCTGTGAAGTGTGACAAATCCTTTTTACGCCACTCTTTGCAATTAAGAACTACAGAAGAATTTGGCATCTTGTACGAGTTACTTAAAAGATACCGCAATTAAAGATAGTTTTCTGCAAATGTAAGATTAAAAAAATTACATAATTAAGAATAATCCAACATTGGACGAATTTAATCAAATATTTATGCTTAAAGCCAGAAGAAAAAAAATAAGAACTATGGGGAAAAAATCGTCTGCAGCTGGATGCTAGAAACCCACGTGACTTGGGTACATATGTGAGTCACCATTCAGGTTTGCCAGCCTACTCTGGTTTTTAGGTCTGGCGACAATTGGCATAGTTCTAACGAAACAGTAGCGATAAGTTACCATATGTTGCAACCTTTCTCCTCTTGGCGATTTTCATGTTTGGTACGCTTTTGGAAGCTGCTGGACTATTGAATGAGCAGTCCATTCTATTTATGTCTATGCATTTAAAAAGCATAAGAGGCCATTTTATTGGAATTAAATCACCATTGCCATTCGCAACAATCACTCGAGAAACTTTAATTCTTTGAAATAATAAATTAAAAGAAATTTACTTTTGCAACATCAATCAGTTTGAAATTTTGTCAAATATATTTCACTAAGAGATTCTTTGTTTGTGTTTTATATGAAATGTTTTGGTTCTATTTAAAAGAGAAGATATTACATATTTATTCTTTGAAATATAAATTAATTTTTGCAAACGATAATAATTATTAAAGAAATAATTATTGAATTTTCAAAATCTCTCTACATTAAAAAAAAAGTAAGCTCCTTTAAAACGTACGGAGCCATAACAGTATGAAATATTCATCTTAGAACTCCAGTGTTTTTCTGGAAATGTGTGTCTCCCTTATACCTCGATGCTTTTTTTCAAATTTCCAATTAGTTTTTTAATTAAAAATTAAAATAAGGCACACGAAAATGAAATTTTGGTTCTTTTTTGCATACCATCACGGGAAAAAAGAAAGGCGTCACTCCATTATATTTATGTTCTTTTTAAAGAACACTTGCTCTCTGCTCTGTTCTTTTAAAACGAACAGTTCTTTAACTTGTTCTTTTTACAAAAGTTGCTTTACACGTGGAAGAATTCCGGCAAATATAAATATACATATCTTCATAAAAATGAACAAGGTTTTTTTTGTTTTGTGTTTATATATAGAAAAGGTTTACAGATTTGTTTTATTATAAATGATTTTGCCTGATTTTGCCGCGGTAAAAGAGTTTATTTTATTTTTTTATTAATCTTAAAAAATGTATTCTTATGTGAATAAAATAAATAAATGGTACAACATATTCCTTTTTGTTTTTTAGAAAGTTTTGAAGATGTTTTAATTATGGAAGTGGAAGTATCAAGATATGAAATGTTAATTACTTTTCAAATTTAGAAAGAAACGCTTGTTAAACATTGTTTTATGATTTGTTGTAGCCAACATATTAAGCGAAATGTTTTTTTAGCTTCCACACTACGTTTATAACGTAAAAAGTGGAAGGTATTATAATCGTTCAATTCGTCTGTCTGTCACCCACTTTCACAGAACGAACCGCAAGTAGCACAAAACGAGTGGGGTACATCGTTTTAAAGCAAAAATCAGGCTAGGTTACATCCCAAATTTCATCCCAAAACATCTGTCCATGGTCTACTCAACTTTAAGGTCACAGAAGCTCTTTAGACGTCATGCAATCCGACCGGTCCGAAATGTAAGCAATTTCAAAGAAAAAGTACGAAACCAATTTGCGCACGGCCAATTATATATACTTATCTGGTTGCGAACAGGTTTCGTTTCTCTCTTTCGGAACAGCCAACAACCTGAAAAAAATTAATTTGGCGAGCGATAGCGAGCAGGGGGCGTAGCCCCCTGCATGCCGCGAAGCGTCCAATGGGATTATCACTTAAAAAAAGTCATACAACTTAAAAATTTTTGATTGGTATGAAAAAGAAATTGAGAAAGGAACAAAGATGAATCGCTATTTCAATTCATTAGCTGTTCAATTTAACAAATGTTCGACTTTTTAAATATCAATAACTCAAAAACTACGATTGCAAAAACAAGTTACTTTTTTGCCAATGTACTAAAAATAATCTACTTCTGAGCTGTCAATGTTCAGACCATTAATTTAATTAACTTGGCCCAAAAGATAAATTAGAATTTTTGCAAGCGTTCGCTTTGCAAGAGCTTGCTTCAGTATAAAAGAGCTTTTAGAATAAATTCCCTCGATAAAAAGTATAGTTTATAAATAACACAATTACTAAAAGTATGCAGAACTAAATAAATGTTACCTGTGAAGTGTGACAAATCCTTTTTACGCCACTCTTTGCAATTAAGAACTACAGAAGAATTTGGCATCTTGTACGAGTTACTTAAAAGATACCGCAATTAAAGATAGTTTTCTGCAAATGTAAGATTAAAAAAATTACATAATTAAGAATAATCCAACATTGGACGAATTTAATCAAATATTTATGCTTAAAGCCAGAAGAAAAAAAATAAGAACTATGGGAGAAAAAATCGTCTGCAGCTGGATGCTAGAAACCCACGTGACTTGGGTACATATGTGAGTCACCATTCAGGTTTGCCAGCCTACTCTGGTTTTTAGGTCTGGCGACAATTGGCATAGTTCTAACGAAACAGTAGCGATAAGTTACCATATGTTGCAACCTTTCTCCTCTTGGCGATTTTCATGTTTGGTACGCTTTTGGAAGCTGCTGGACTATTGAATGAGCAGTCCATTCTATTTATGTCTATGCATTTAAAAAGCATAAGAGGCCATTTTTATTGGAATTAATCACCATTGCCATTCGCAACAATCACTCGAGAAACTTTAATTCTTTGAAATAATAAATTAAAAGAAATTTACTTTTGCAACATCAATCAGTTTGAAATTTTGCAAATATATTTCACTAAGAGATTCTTTGTTTGTGTTTTATATGAAATGTTTTGATTCTATTTAAAAGAGAAGATATTACATATTTATTCTTTGAAATATAAATTAATTTTTGCAAACGATAATAATTATTAAAGAAATAATTATTGAATTTTCAAAATCTCTCTACATTAAAAAAAAAGTAAGCTCCTTTAAAACGTACGGAGCCATAACAGTATGAAATATTCATCTTAGAACTCCAGTGTTTTTCTGGAATGTGTGTCTCCCTTATACCTCGATGCTTTTTTCAAATTTCCAATTAGTTTTTTAATTAAAAATTAAAATAAGGCACACGAAAATGAAATTTTGGTTCTTTTTTGCATACCATCACGGGAAAAAAGAAAGGCGTCACTCCATTATATTTATGTTCTTTTTAAAGAACACTTGCTCTCTGCTCTGTTCTTTTAAAAAGAACAGTTCTTTAACTTGTTCTTTTTATAAAAGTTGCTTTACACGTGGAAGAATTCCGGCAAATATAAATATACATATCTTCATAAAAATGAACAAGGTTTTTTTTGTTTTGTGTTTATATATAGAAAAGGTTTACAGATTTGTTTTATTATAAATGATTTTGCCTTAAAATATATTATAGCAAGATAGAAGGTTTACAGATTTTTTTAGTTTAAATATTTTGGATGATAGGTTAATAAAAAAAAAAACAATACCCAACCTCAGTTGTTGAGTGATAGCGAGCAGGGGTTCGTAACCCTCTGTCGACCGCGAAGCGGTCAAATGGAATTGCGCAGCAATTCCCGGGGGTTGGTAAGCGATAGCGAGCAGGGGGCGGAGAGGAAGAATCCAAGAACGCAAGCTTGCGAGCCAGTGAGATTGCGCAGCAATCCAAGGGTGCGAGCTTGCGAGCCTAGGGGCGCAGCTCCTAGGAAAATAAATGGAACTAGCCAAATTTAGCGTTTAAAGGTTTATAATAGAATTAATATTGTGTTTGGCGACTTTTTTCCTGTTGAACACAAATTTTGTGTGGAAGCAGGCTGAGTGACAGATTCTGTTACAAACCTATGTTTAATAATTGAAGTACTTCGAATTCGATTTTTTTTTCTGAGATTTTCAATGTCTTCTGATTTAGATGCGCTTAATTTTTAGACGTACCATACTTGCATGTAGAATTTGCCCTTAGATGTGTTAAAAATGGTATTTGCAAACAGTGAAGAATATACTAAACTTAAAGTTTATAAAAAAGGGGAAACTTGTTATCTTTTTTAAAGGATGGAATAATGTGCTCAATGACACAAACATCTAATTTTTTTCAAAAAAGTCACTTAGCACGTTCTTCCACTAAGTTCTTCAATTACTTTAATTTGTCAGATGAACTCATGTTGTAATGAAATTATGTTGGGAGAAGATCAATGAAGCGTTTGAAGGACATATTGAGACATTTATGAGTATGAGAATGACACGATGACATTTATGAGTGCATTTCATAGCGTATTTTTCATTCTGGAATTTTAAGGTAACAAAATGGGATTTTATACTTATAACGAGCGGGAACAATAACATATGCTTATTATCATATAACATATTAGATGGTACATGTACTTGGATCGATTTGAATTTTTTTAGACTAATATGCGAAGAACGGGTATTTATTAGCTAGAATGAAATATAAGGTAACGAAAGTATTACAATGAGGTCGAATATCCGCGTTACTATAATTTTTATTATCTTTAAGGAGTAAGTATTGGTAAACCTAAGGAGTAAGCATTAACCTTAAGGAGTAAGCATTAATATCTTTAAGGAGTAAGTATTGGACATGGGACATCACTATCTTCAACATTAAAAATACTTTTTCATTTGAATTTTTTTTGGGCTTCAGTATAGTACTTCAATGCACTGCAAATGAAAGTCCTTCTTCTACGGTCCGTATGCACTGTTTTTGATAAGCTTTGAGGACTATAAAACTCAAATATTCCTAAAAATTGCGTATGTAGTACGTGTGGGGGGCAACATATTAACAGGGCGCCTGGCAACCACGAGACGGCCCTGTTTCAGTTTGCAATCTGTCAAATTAATCTCAGCATAAAGGAAGTTAAATGAACTGGGGTGCATTGCATCACAGTACCTACAGAAGCATCGCAGCTAAGTTCACGAGTTGTGGTTACATATTTGAAGAGCATAGTGGAAGAACGTGCTAAGTGACATTTTTGTGTAAATGAACATATTACTAACTTCTTTAATCTTCTTTAATGATGACAAGTTTCTGCTTTTCATAAACTTTAAGTTAAGTATATTATTTACGGTTTGAAAGTACCATTTTCAAAATATCTGAATGTAAACTAAAAACTTTAAAGCTAATTTTCCCGTTTTCACCTTTTTGTCACTTAGCACGTTCTTCCACTAAGCTCTTCATTTTTCAACCTTCAACAAGTACGCACTATTACATAAGTATATGCATTTGATGACTACGACATACGATAACCGAGAGATTACGGAACCCATGTTTATAGTTCTAACTTATCGTTAGATAATAATTGGTCATTTTCCTGTCGACTTCTTTAACAACGGTAAGAATATATTTTTTTCTCCTGTTTTACTGGTTCCTTAATAGATAAATAAGGTAAATGTATTATTGGAGATGGGGTAAAATAATGGAATTCCCTTTTATGATAAATCAGTAGCTTTATGTTTTGTTTAATGTTTATGTGGATATCAACTTACCCTTAATATTCTTATGGTCTGAACTCTAATAGTGTGCAAGACTGAGTCTAGTGATATATTTAATACATACGACAGTTTAAGAAAAAGTATTTTGATTTAAAGTAATTGTTTATGTAATTATCTTGCAACTAATGAAATGCTATTTCATTCGATATTATTTCTTTCAGATAGAAAATTTTAAATTTAGGCTTTAGAAACGTAGAAGGATTTGAATACATACGTTTTTAAAAAAATAAAAGTAAAAACAAAAGTAAAAGAAAATAAGGATATGCTATAATAAATTATAATGATGCTTTCAAAGTTCCGTATTGTATTCCAAACCATAAAGTTCCGTATAGGAGAAGTGTTTAAATGTTTTTAATTTGTCTTTATTTTTTATAAGATAAAAACATTCACTGGCCACGTTCGGCCCACTGTTTGAAAGATTTCTACTGTTTGAAAGATTGATCACATCAGAAGAGTAACTCGTCAGTAACTGACGATAAAAACTGTGTATTACTTCGTTGCACCCATACGATTTTATTATAAACTTCTTCATTAGTACACAACCGGAAATAGTTTCTTCGATTAATAGACATTTTCCCGACAACTATGCCGATATTTTCTCGTTATTTTATTGACATTCGTTCCCTTTTTATTCAATTCAGAAAGGGAAATGTCCATCGATTAAAAAAAACACATTGGGAAAAAATAATTCCATTATATATTATTTTGTTTGTTTGTGATAGAACAGTTTATGATGTATTTAGTTTGCCTCACATACAGTTTAAATTTATAAAATACATTTGATTGAATTACTTTTGTAATAAAAATTTAAATTTGTGTTTATACAAACATGTTTTGTGTTTCTAGGCTAATTAAGAATTATGTTTGGTAACAGAAATTGGTGCATACTGTAAAAAAATAAGTGAGAAGCACCACACGACTTTTAATTATCACTCAATAATAGATATTTAATACGCTACTTATAGGGCTTTCGACTGTCTGCGCTGTCTCCGCAATTTTTTTGAAAACTTTATGGTCAACTTATTATAACTGTTAACTTATATTAGACTTAAAAACTTATATTCGATACTAACAACTCGCGTACCAAGTTTAAAATTTATAGTTCGAGCTGTAAAGACAGACAGTTTGACAGACGGACTATTGTTCAAAAAACAACTTTTTAGGAATAGCTCTAAAACGTGCACAAAAAACACAAAATCTCTATTCCGGATATTCGACCCTATCGCCATACTTTCATATTCATACTTTAAAGGTTAAAAAAAAATTAATACAGTCAAATAATTAATACAAAAATGAACTATTTTGGCACAGAGTTTCAACAAATATTTTAAATGGTTGTACGGTTTCATTCTAATTAACTTTACGTGGCTAAATTCTGTTGTTACTTTAGACAGCATATTTTTACATCAAATACTGTTCAGAAAATAACAGTATTTTTCTATAAAATTAACCTCTTTTTTAACGGTGCTGGTGTCAAAAACAGAGAGATCGGAACACTATACCCAAACGCAGATTACGTTTGCAACGCTTATCACACCCGCGGAAGAAAATAAACCTCGCTATCGGGTTGCTATCGAGGTTTCGATGATGTCATCCTTACTCGCTCATCAGTTTTGGCGCGTTTATCTATGTTGTTGTTAAATTAAATTATTTTACGGTTAGCTGACTCGGGCATAGACATAAATAGAATGGACTGCTCATTCAATAGTCAAGCAGCTTCTAAAAGCGTACCAAACATGAAAATCGCCAAGAGGAGAAAAGTTGCAACATATGGCAACTTATCGCTACTGTTTTGTTAGAACTATGCCAATTTTCGCCAGACCTAAAAACCAGATAAGAGTAGACTGGAAAACCTGAATGGTGACTCACATGTTCCCAAGTCACGTGAGTTTCTAGCATCCAGCCGCAGGGCGTTTTTTTTAAATGTCTTTACAGACGATTTTTTCCCCATAGTTCTTATTTTTTCTTCTGGCTTTAATCATAAATATTTGATTGAATTCGTCCAATGTTGGATTATTCTTAATTATGTAATTTTTTTAATCTTACATTTGCAGAAAACTATTTTTAATTGCGGTATCTTTTAAGTAACTCGTACAAGATGCCAAATTCTTGTGTAGTTCTTAATTGCAAAGAGTGGCGTAAAAAAGGATTTGTCACACTTCACAGGTAACATATTTATTTAGTTCTGCATACTTTAAGTATTTATGGGTTCTTTATAAATTATACTTTTTATCGAGGGAATTTATTCTAAAAGCTCTTTTATGCTGAAGAATCATCTTCATGAATAAGTCAACGTTTGTAAAAATTGTAATTTATCTTTTGGGCCAAGTTAAATAAATTAATGGTCTGAACATTGACAGCTCAGTAGATTATTTTTAGTACATTGACAAAAAAGTAACTTGTTTTTGCATTCGTAGTTTGTGAGTTATTGATATTTAAAAAGTCGAACGTTTGTTAAATTGAACAGTGAATGAGTTGAAACAGCGATTCATCTTTGTTCCTTTCTAAACTTCTTTTTCATACCACTAGATTGTCGGCCTCATATGTTCAAGTCGTTGTGGAAAAACTCGCCAACTCTTCGAGAACACGTGCTGGGGTAAAATCTTACCCCAGCACGTGACCATGAGGGGATCGCTTTAGGTTTGCCAATGCGCAGTCTATTCTATTTTATGTCTCTGGACTAGGGAGACTTGGGGCGATAAAGTCAGAGACATAAAATAGAATGGACTGCGCATTGGCAAACCTAAGGCGATCCCCTCATGGTCACTTGCTGGGGGTAAGATTTTACCCCAGCACGTGATCACGAAGAGTTGGCGAGTTTTTCCACAACGACTTTAACATATGAGGCCGACAATCTAGTGGTACGAAAAAGAAGTTGAGAAAGGAACAAAGATGAATCGCTATTTGCCTATTTCAATTCATTAGCTGTTTAATTCAACAAATGTTCGACTTTTTAAATATTAGTTATTCAAAAACTACGATTCCAAAAACAAGATTCTTTTTTTTTTGCTAAAATGTACTAAAAATATTCTACTTCTAAGCTGTCAATGTTCAGACCATTAATTTAATTGACTTGGCCCAAAAGATTAATTAGAATTCTAACAACGTTGACTTAATCATGAAGATGATTCTTCAGTATAAAAGAGCTTTTAGAATAAATTCCCTCGATAAAAAGTATAGTTTATAAAGAACACAATTACTAAAAGTATGCAGTACTAAATAAATGTTACCTGTGAAGTGTGACAAATCCTTTCTTACGCCACTCTTTGCAATTAAGAACTACACAAGAATTTGGCATCTTGTACGAGTTACTTACACGGCATATTTTAAGGAAATATGACTGTGTGAGCAACTCTAACTTTCTCGGAGGGAGTGGGGGGATTGTAAATGTGCAGTTTATGTTAGTTGAATAATCGTCAAAAAGGAGTTGGGGTGTGAAAATTTGAATTACGGAAATTATTGCTAATGGTCGTTTTATTCGATAGGAAAAGAGTGTAAGGAACGTAAACTCTGTAACTATTTTTACTATTTTAATTTCATTCATTATAAAACAACCATTCATTTTCATTTTAATACAACTAAATTCAAATAACATTGTCTTTTTCAAAAAGAGATTTCATATAAAACCTCACTTTGTAGAGTTCAGCTTCTGGTTTAATTTCTCTTCGGTTTTTAATTTGTAAAATTTTTATGACGAATGGCCGTGGTGAGTTGTTGTTCAATTGTATGTTGAAGTCAAATCAAATCTATGTTGTGACATTAGAATTGACTTTCTCCCTACGTTTGCTATAAGTATCTTCTTTTATGGTCGTCTTCCTTTTCTTCGAAACCACCGGGATAAGACGCATTTATCATTAACTCCAGTTTAGTTATTATGGCAATATATATTCAAAACTGTGATGTCTGATAGCATCGCCCATGACTAAAGTCAGTTGAAATTGTAAAGAACTCTCTTCCCACATGTTTAACATCCCTTTTGCAATATTCTTGTCTTTCTTGTCCTCTTCCGAATCAGACATGATATTCTGCCACTGTTTCCAACAGTATGGCAAGTTTTTGATGACTGCTTGAATTTCATTTCTGATATGTTCAGCAAAACGGACTTCAAAGTGGCTAGGTAAAGCTCTATACTCTGGAAAAATAATCGCAAGCGATTTTGTGTGTCTTGCCGATCTTCGGTAATATGTCAAAATACTGCTGAGATTTTTGCTCTCTAGAGTGTGAGTTCAGGGACTGACGACACTACACTTTCTAATGCTAAATCGTTTCTGTGTGCAACGCACCACACTATTACTAATTTCTTATCTAGTTCAGCTGCCCCATCCCATAGTAGGAAAGAAAGAGAACCCCGTGGTTGTTTCACTCTTATGGGGAAGGGTTAGGGGTCACGCTTCCATGTGGCATTTTTTTGCTGAAAAATAAAAAAATATATAGAAACACATAACCGCTGGTGGGCAATTTTATTTGACTGTGGTGCAATTTATTTGACTGTGTGGGCAATTGCCCCCAAAAAAACCTTAAAATATGCCCTGGTTACTTAAAAGATACCGCAATTAAAAATAGTTTTCTGCAAATGTAAGATTAAAAAAATCACATAATTAAGAATAATCCAACATTGGACGAATTTAATCAAATATTTATGCTTAAAGCCAGAAGAAAAAAAAATAAGAACTATGGGGAAAAAATCGTCTGCAGCTGGATGCTAGAAACCCACGTGACTTGGGAACATATGTGAGTCACCATTCAGGTTTGCTAGCCAACTCTTATCTGTTTTTTAGGTCTGGTTTACAATTGGCATAGTTCTAACGAAACAGTAGCGATAAGTTGCCATATGTTGCAACCTTTCTCCTCTTGGCGATTTTCATGTTTGGTACGCTTTTAGAAGCTGCTTGACTATTGAATGAGCAGTCCATTCTATTTATGTCTATAGATGAAGTAAACAAATAAAGTTGGCATAGGTTGAGTTGTTAAATACCTTCTTCATTAAATTAAACAAGTTTTTTTTTGTGTTCATAAATAGAAAAGGTTAACAGATTTTATTTTATTATAAATGATTTTGCCTTAAAATTATAATATAGTAAGATAAAAGGTTTACAGATTTTTTTGTTATAAATGATTTTGCTTTAAATTATAATATAGCAAGATAGTAGATGGTTTACAGATTTTTTTTTATTATAAATGATTTTGCTTTAAAATTACAATATAGTAAGATAAAATGTTTACAGATTTTTTGGTTATAATGATTCTGCTTTAAATATATAATATAGCAAGATAGAACATATTTTTAAAAAAAATAAATTGATAAAAGTTTAAACATTTTTGATAATAGGTTTAGGTTTTTATCATTTTCGCACTAGAACCACAAGAGGGCTATTGGCAACGACCGTCGTAATTTCGAACCACAGTCAAGTGACGAGCCAACACCTAAGTATGCACTCAACGCAAACTGGGGCGTTATTGTATGCGACTGGACTGTAGAGCATATTTAACTTACACATCTTCTACACGGGGTGTTATTTGTCGGATTTTTTGACTGTACAGACCAATTATATAGGTCAGCAGTTATTTGGGCAATGCCCGGAACCGAACCTGGGATCTTTCGCATTAAAAAGCAAGCGCCTTGCCGACTAGGCTAAATATTCTGGATGTTTAAAATATTACTAGAATATTTCCTTTTTAATTACTTCAATTTTATAGGGTTTGGGTTTAATTAATGTCGCACTAGAGCTCCACAAGTGCTAGTTTACGCTTTTAGAGTTTCCCTCCAGATACTTTTAATAATACCTCTGGTCTAATACTAAAAAAATTGTGAATTTTTTCCCAAGATTGTATTAACTTTTTTTTAAAAACAGGAAGAGAGTATGATTATTTTCTCATAGTTCAAGAAATACATAGTTATAGAAATGAATATCAGAAAAAAAGTGCTTAAATCCGTACATACTAGAAATATTAATATTTATAGTAAAATGGTAATTTTTAAATATAAATTAGTACAGGTAGATACAAATTATTCAGATTTAGTGAATAATTATTTTTCGAGAAATGCTTCTTTTTAAAGGGAGCGACCAGAATAACTATAAAAATTTTAGAAAGTAGAAATCAGCGCATCTGTTAATATATATCATTATAGTCTATCTCTTTTTACTATTTTAAATAGTAATGTCTCTTTATATTAAAAAAGTAAGCTCTTTTAAAGTGTCAGCAGCCAGAACATGATGAAATATTGATGTTACAAGTCCAAAAAATTTCTGGAAGGTGTCTCCCTTATGCCTGATGTTTTTTTTTCCGTTTTTTCAAAAAAATTTCCTCATTAGATTTTTAAATTAAAAAATTAAATATAGTCAGTCCAAAAACACAAAACTTATGTTTTTTGTTTCCTTTCAGCAAAACACCACGGGAAAAAACATCGGAAATGAGTGATTTTGTTACGTTCTTTTAAAGAACAGTTGCTATCTGCTCTGTTCTTTTAAAGAACAGTTGCTATCTGCTCTGTTCTTTTAAAGAACAGTTCTTTAACCTGTTCTTTTTACAAAAGTTGCTTTACACGTGGAAGAATTCAGGCAAATATAAATATATCTTCATAAAAATGAACAAGGTTTTTCTTGTTTTGTGTTTATATATAGAAAAGGTTTACAGATTTTTTTGTATTATAAATGATTTTGCCTTAAAATATATTATAGCAAGATAGATGGTTTACAGATTTTTTTAGTTTAAATATTTTGGATGATAGGTTAGGTTTTAATCATCTTCGCACAAGAGGGCTATTGGCAACGGCCGTCGTAATTTCGAACCACAGTCAAGTGACGAGCCGACACTTAAATACGCACTCACAACTCAAACTAGGACGTCATTATAGATTATAAAAAAAATAATTTATGTCAAAACTATTTTAAATAAACATTTAACATAACAATTACTCTAATAAACATTTTCAATAAACAAACATTTTATAACTAAAGTGGAATCGCAAAATTTCCCCTTTTTTTATAAAAAACAAGAAGGTTTTTTTTTATTTTCGGAACTGGCTAAAACTATCAGTTTTTATATCTGCTTTTTTCTTCTTTCTTCTTATTCTTCGGCGGGCTTTTTTTTATTTAATCTCTCGGTTTTTTTTTGTAGTTTTATTATTTGTTCGGGGGTTGGTGAGCGATAGCGAGCAGGGGGCGGAGTGGAAGAATCCAAGGCTCGACATAATTTTGTCATAGATACAGACCTGGATTGCAAAATATCCATAGGCCTGTGCAAAGTTGGGTTGAAAAAGTTACGTTCACCAGCGAGCCGGCCGCGAAGCGGCTTATGGGAATCCGGGGGTTGGCGAGCGATAGCGAGCAGGGGGTGGAGCCCCCTAGTGTTTTAAAAGAAAGAAACAAATAACAATAATATACTATAAAAATTTTATTAAATAAGTCATTTTTATGATTTTTAAATGGTCAAAGATTGAGATAATTTTGAAAAAACATAAAATTAATGAAAACAAAACTTCGAAATCGAACCACGTTGTCGATAGAACGAATGCAAAGAAAAATATCGCCAAGCAAAGGCGCCGAAATTTTGTCTGATCTGATTGTTTTTTTCTTTGCGATACTTTGATATTTGTGCGCCCTGTTACGTCGACAGAATTGAAATGAAAAATAATTAATATTACAATTTAACTAAAGCAAAAAGTAATAAAAATAATATGTCTTGAAATAACGAATAAAGTGGTTTATTAAATGTGAAGTACCTTTTTTTTATTCAATTCTCGCACTCGGAAATGAGAACTATATTTACCCTTTTTCTCGTAGAACATTTCTATGCTACAAACTTAGTCTGCGTTTAGGTATAGTAGCTTTCAAAGCTACTAATATACGTTGGTGTACAAATGGTTTATTGTATAAATGTTATGTTTGGTACTAATCAGCGTGCACCAAAATGACCATTGTGCTGATATCAAAATTTTCTATATCTTCATTTTCCTGCAGGGTTATTTTTTATGATGACAATTACTTTTTCAGCACAGAAACACCTCTTACTACTAGATCTAGGTTTTGGTTAAGATATTCGACAATACAATTTGATGGCTTCCAACGACAGCTTCCAGCAATTTCTAGACACGAAGCAGTACTGCATGAAAGGCGTTCGGCGGTATGAGTGGATTTTTGGGAAAACGTTCCTCAGCGCGGGAGGTTTCGCAACAACTCAGGTTGAACAAAAAACATTATTTTAAATATTGAATAATTTGTAACTATTTTTGTATTAAAAAAATTTAACAGCATTTGAAATATCCCCAATTAGTGTTGAAATCAAAGTTATTTACTTGGAATTAAAGTTTCAGCCTCTTTTGAGATTCCAAAACCAATTAGTGTCACATATGTGGACGTCACAGTGTAATTACTCATACTGATTCCGGTCCAGGTCGCCAAGTGAAGCCATCGATCGCTTTGTGGTAAGCCTAAACAAACGCTCTCGGCAAAGTATTTGGCGCTATTCTACAGTGGAGTTTGCATAGGCTTACTACATCGACTTGGCGATTTCTGACTCTCTAATAAAAACTATAATTACAATGCATTTTTCGTACATATGAAAAATTACTACCATCTTGTGTAAATATAGATCTCATGCTACAGCCTATAATTGCGCAAAAACAGTTATATTTTGATTTTTAATCAATACTTTTTAAAGAATAAAATGATGCGTTTTACTTTGAACTAACGTTGAGTGAGCAATTTGTTTGAGTTTACTAGGTTTACTTTAACGACTTTCTGACGGCTTCACTTTATTTCGCGCCAAGCATCTTCATTTTCTCCTCTATGTATATTTTCCTTTTTACCATTACAGGGAGTTCACAGTTTGGCAAAAACCATGGTGAAAAAACGAACAGGTAGGATATAATAATTAAAGATTAAAGTTGCATTTTAAACTGAAGTGAAAGGTACTTCTGCGGAGAATAAAAACGTTCCCCTCCTTATAGGATTAACATGAAAAGTTAAGAGGGTTCTTTTCCTGCAGCTGTACTGTCAGAATAATGTGAAATGTGACAGGGGTAATGGAAAGTATGTTTGAAACTAATATCAGTGTAAATTAATAGAACGGTGGATAAAATTTTTACAGAAGGAATAACATTTTGATTTTTAATAAAGGTTTTTCAATGTTTTTTTTTTCCAACATTGTAATTTTAATTCTTAATCTATTGCCGTCATATTTTTAGAAATACGTATCACAATTACATCTGAAACCTGGGCAGAAAGTGCTAAACGTCGGTTGCGGGATAGGAGGCCACAGTTTTTACATGGCAGAGGTAAGAAAAGATTCTTTTGACAGTAAAATATTGCTATATTTTTAATTATAGATTTATACAAAAAAATTACCTTTAAGATGACATAAAAATAGAGTGAAACCAGTACTTTTGTAACAGTAACGTTAACAAGGTCAGGTTTGGTACATTGGTACATTTAGACAAAGCCTAAAATTTAATATCGTAGCTAAGACAACTCGGAATGTCGATTGAGAAGATCCTCCATTAGTTATTTTTATACTCACACCGGTTTAGAATGGGAGTTGGGGAGCCCAGTCAGTAAGACGCTTGCGACGCCGTCGACAATAGCCCTTGTATAGCTTTAGAGCGACGATAATTCGACCTAACGCTAACCGGTTTAGAGTTCTTTTATACGAAAAAAACAAAAAGCGACGCAGCCACATTTTAATTTCCCCATAGGGCTATTGCTTAGAGAGCCTTAAGAAAAAAACGAACTAGTACTTCGTCCTTTTCTTTAGGCTCTCTACTAATGCTAAATTGCGGGTCTCTGATTAAGCACACAAGCTGGAATGTATATGTAATAGTAGTAGTAGTAGTAAAGCTAAATTTTCCAGAACAAAAAATCATGCAGAAACATCGAATCAAAAATCTGAAATTTTTATCAACAGACAATAAGTTTAACAGGAACAAATAACAAAAATGTACTGCTAAACGACATGTAATTTATTTTAATCATTATTTAATATATATATATATTAATAGGTTTTTTTTAACCTTAATTAGGGGGCTCCGCCCCTTGCCCGCTATCGCTCGCCAACCCCAGGATTCCCATTCGCGGTTGGCTCGCTGGTGAACGTAACTTTTCCAACCCAACTTTGCACAGGCCTATGCATATTTTGCAATACAGGTCTGTATCTATGACAAAATTATGTCGAGCCTTGGTAATATAGTTATATTCAGCCGCAAGCTCGCACCCTTGGACTGCTGCCCAATCTCACTGGCTCGCAAGCTTGCATTCTTGGATTCTTCCTCTCCGCCACCTGCTCGCTATCGCTCGCCAACCCCCGGAATTGCTGCGCAATTCTATTGGACCGCTTCGCGGCCGGCAGGGGGCTACGCCCCCTGCTCGCTACCGCTTAATAGCCCTTGTTCTTTTCTTGAAATGTTCTTTTTAAAAAAACAAAGCAGAAAGCAACTGTTCTTTAAAAAGAACGTAACAAAATCACGCATCTCTGATCTTTATTCCTGGGTGTTATATAAAAAAGAACCACGATTTCGATTTCGTCAAACTTATTATAATTTTTAATTAAAAAACTAATTGGAAATTTGAAAAACAAAAAAAGACATCGAGGCATAAGGGAGACACACCTTCCAGAAAAATTTTGGACTTGTAACATCAATATTTCATCCTGTTATGGCTGCGAACGTTTTAAAAGCCTATACTTTAACATAGAGAGAGACTAATTTTTATTTTTAATTAAAAAACTAATTGGAAATTTGAAAAAAAAAGGCATCGAGGCATAAGGGAGACACACCTTCCAGAAAAATTTTGGACTTGTAACATCAATATTTCATCCTGTTATGGCTGCTGACACTTTAAAAGAGCTTACTTTTTTTAATATAGAGAGATAGTTACACTAGATGGCATCTAAACTTACTGTCTCTTGATAAATATTTCAGATTTCTGAGCAATGTTTCTGTACGATGTTGTGTCCTGCAAATTTTAGCATTAGTCCTATGGGAAAAAGACAAGTAGGTTTGAAACGGAATCTGTCACTTCATGCCCGCTTTCCTCACAACATTTGTGTTCAACAGGAAAAAAGGCGCAAACATAGTATTAATTCTATATTAAACATTTACACGCTAAATTTGGAAAATTCAATAATTATTTATTATCTTTTGCTGAATTAATTTATATTCAAAGAATAAATATATAATGATCCTCGCTCTTAATGGCAAAACTATGTTCTGATAAATATTTCAGTTTCGAAATGTTTGTACATGTTTGTTAATTTCATTATTAGGGAAACAAGTAGTTTGAAGGAAATCTGTCTTCTGCCGTTTCCCCATTTGTCAACAGGAGGGCAACATTATAATCAATTAAAACAAAATTGGAAAATTCAAAATTATTATTATTTTTGTGCTGAATTAATTAATTCAAAAATAAATATATTAATATCCTCGTCTTAATAAAGAAAACAATTTCAAACAATACTTTGGAATTGTGAGTAGTAACTGAATGGCAATAAATATGTATCAATTTAAAAGGAATAAAGTTTCTCAAGCCATTGTTGTGAATGGCAAGGTGATATAATTCTAATAAAAATGGCTTCTTATGCTTTTTAAATGAGATTTGTAATGACGGTTGCGTAAATTGAAGTACTTCGTAAGTAATAGATGTTTTCTGAGATTTTCAATGTCTTCTAATTTCTATGCGCTGAATGCTGAATTTTTTGACGCATCACACTTGCCTGTAGCATTTGCACTTTGGGCTATGAAAGTGGGTGACGGATAGACATACAGACAGACGGACTGAACACAATTACAATATACCTTCCACTTTTTACGTTATAAACGTAGAGTGGTAGCTAATAAAGTGGCCGCTTAAGAAAATATTGTATTAATCAAAACAAATGTAATTGCAGAAAATGATCTAGAGTAAATCCATACCACTGGAACTGTTGTCACTCACGACATGAAACATGCCCATTCTCTTTGTTAATTTAGTTTAGTGTGTATAGTTAATAATAAATTCATTTGTAATTAGAAGCACAGATGACTGTAATGAGGTTTTGAAGCCCTGGAATGAATAACAAAAGATTGTATTTTTGAATATAAATTTCTCATTTTAGGAGTTTGGAGTAGAAGTTTTGGGAGTTGAGATTTCTATTAACATGATGACCATTGCCACCGAATACCTGTCAGAAAAAAAGCACTTAGACTCTAAAGTAAACATATTTCTGAAGTGCTGGAGAAAAACTTTGTTTTTTCTCCATTCAAAATAATTTTGTACTTAAAACAAACATTTTAGACATAACAATACTAGCTTTCGAGAGTTCCGTGAACTGAACTCTGATGACTAAAGCCTTGTGTCTACGAGCGAGAAAACGAGCGCGAGATTCTCGCAAAAAGCAATCTTACGAGTGTACATAAGCCCTGCGAGTTATAGATCCTTGCATCGGGTCTGGGACGTATCCTGGCAGCCGAAATCCTGACAAGCCAGAGTACCGATAGCCGAGTGTCCGACTGGCCATATAATCCCGACAGTAACCAGTAACGAAATCCCGACATGCCATCAACCCGACACGGTCGAAATGCCGACAGAAGAAATACACATTTTTTGTTTATTTCTCAATTTTTTTAAAACTTAGAACGTTTATTTTATATAAGATATAAACTGTTTGTGTGTGTAGTTAAAAATTGTTGTGTACTATTAAATATTTGAACTCAGCGCCAAAAACACCATAAACTTACTACATTACCTATTATAAGAAAAAATTCTGTCAATGGACTATTTAAAATACTCCGATTAATTATATATGTGATTTCAATATAAATTGCATGTTGAATACAACACACCTTTTTCGAATCAAAAATATTTAATGTATATGTTACTGTTTAAAGTATATAATGCAATTATTTCATAGAATACCTAGTTATTCCATGAAATAACTGATCGTGTCCGTTAAAGTGTGTAATATGCTATTAATTTGATACTTGTCGGGTTTTCGGCTGTCGGGTATTATATATTACATTTCTATTTATTATGCAGATTTTAATTTAATAAACGATACTCTTATTCTTTTAAGGTGAAATTTGTGCTTTGTGATATCACCAAAAGTATTTTCGACGATGATTCTTTCGATGCAATTTACACCAGGGACACCCTTATCCACATAGCTGACAAAGAGAAATTATTCGCTAAGTTCCAAGTATGAGTTTTTTTGTGATTGTTTTAAACGATTTATTTCGACAAATCGCCATTGAAATATTTTAAACTGAGTAAAAAAAATACTCACAAATCTGAGTATATATGTCGCTTAGTCAAAATGGCTCCGAGTAAACTTTACTCAAGTTTGAAACTTGCATATACTTTAGAATAAAGCACATGGCATTCATTTTTGATCATGTCCATGTTTACAAAATAACCGATTTTTAAAATTAAATATATATTTAAGTATCAAAACTCTGGTAGTATGTGGGATACGAACCATCTCTCTTCAGCGAAGCTATCTTTGAGCTAAATACTGTAACCATTCGCTCAACTACCAAGGTGAAACCAACTACATTAACGCATTAGAAGTAATTTTTGTTTGAGAACTGAGATTTCTGGCATTTATAATTGGAAGCATTGGTTTAATATGAAAAAGCCCCCCCCCCCCCCCCCATGCAAATTAAGTTTTCACCAATAAACGCAAAATTTTTTTTTATCTAAAAGCAAAAAAAAAAAACTTTGCAAAGAGGATGATTAACGGGCGAAATAATCACTGGTGGTAACTTTTTATGTGCAGCAGTACGAGTAATCCAAATAAAACCAAAATTGAAAGGAAATAGTTCAATGAGTTACCTATTTTTTTGCGGTCTCTTAAGAAATAATCGTTAATTATCAAGCGGGTTTGTTTACACTGGTTATCTCGATTTGGAGGAGACGCTATTCTTATGTTATTATTTTTTAATGCACTTTGCTCATTTACATCTATAAATTAGAAATATCAAATACAAAGGGTGAAGGTGCAAAACTCACATTAGTCAGGCCAGGGGGGGGGGGGGGGGGGGGGACCCTGCACTGAGAGGTTAAGTTTTTTTTATTGATGATTCTTATAGATTCGAGGGTGTAGATTACGAATCTGGAAGTACTTTTTTAGTACCCTTGAGCATTTTTAGTTATTCAAGATGGCGTCTCCGCCATCTTGAATTTTGTTTCTTTAATATTTGACGATCTGTTCGGCAAAAGTGATAAGTTTTTTTCTTTATAGATGCATTAAGTAATAAAGAAAAAATATTTCCAACTAAATTTCAAAAATTAAAAATTCAAGATGGCGGAATCCGCCATATTGGATTTTTTCACTTTTAATATATTTGATCTATATTTAAACCACAAAAATATTTATATTTTAGGTATATTTTTATATATTTTGTTACTATAGAACAATAATTTGAAAAAAATAAAAAATTCAAGATGGCGTCATCCGCCATATTGGATTTTTTCACCTTTAATATAAGGCTATCCATTCAACCTAAATTAAAAATTCTTTTTATTTTAGTTCTATCTTTACTTTGATTTCTATTTTAGTTTCAATGTGTAGATTATAAATTTAGAAGATACTTTTTCGCAAAAATTGAGTATTTTCTTCATTTTAAGATGGCGTCTTCCGCCATATTGGATTTTACTCTCCGATTCATTTTTAGCGTTATTTTTGGCTGAAATCGATAATTCTTTCTTTTCTAGGTGTATTTGGTGATAAAGAATTACTTAAAACAATAAAAATTCAAGATGGCGGAAGCCGCCATCTTGGATTATTCAACCTGTAATATTACGTATGATCCATTGGCCCGAAATTTAAAATTCTTTCTACTTTAGTTGTATTTTTTA
Organism: Oedothorax gibbosus; assembly: GCA_019343175.1. Lineage (NCBI taxonomy): Eukaryota > Metazoa > Arthropoda > Arachnida > Araneae > Linyphiidae > Oedothorax > Oedothorax gibbosus. Next base: position 23,054,118 of record CM033272.1, on the reverse strand, counting down.
ATAAAGAATGGCTTAAACTACATAAATGTGGAACACAATTGAAACAAATATGAATTTATTATAATTCAAAATGGCGTCTTCCGCCTTATTTGATTTTTTACCGTTAGTATATTAGGCGATCGATAGGCCGTTAGTATATTAGGCGATCGATTGGTCCGAAAATAAAAATTCACTCTATTTTAGCTATAAAATAATACAGAAATATTAAAATAGATTTATATATTAAAAAATAATACAGAATAACTTTAACTAGATAAATATTTTTTATCAAGGTGGCGTGTTAGATTATTATTCTTTAAAATTACTACATTATTCTAAACTATTAACTACATTTATTCTTTAAAAGAATAGTTTTCCGCTGCAAAAAAATAAAAAACGAATCATATAAATTTAAGTAGGATATAAAAAAATACGGTAATATGAAGTATAAAAAAGATTTATAGATATATGGGAAATACAAAAAATTCAAAATAAGGATATAAAATTCAGGCATACAACTTCAATATGACATACGAATTAGAATAGTATTTAAAAAATTAGTATGAAATGTATACAATGCTTTATAAATATTATATATTTATCCGTAGATATTTCAATAAAAGTAAAAATAATAGTATAAAATTTAAGCATACAACATTTGGGTTTAACCCTTATACAAAATATATATAAATATATTAATTAAGGCTTTAATTAAGGATTATAGTTTAATGAGCTTTGACGCTGTGACTCAGTAGAAATTTAGTCTTTAAAATAAAAATTAAATTCATACCACATCCATTAGCAAATTGTCCCCATCTTTTTTCACTTGGTTATTGATGTTCAGACAGCCATTTTACACACAAACACAAAAAACTGTGCAAGGTAAGCCACTGTTCACACAACCACATCTTTTGGTGCGACATGGTGTTTCACTATCACATGAGCACTTAATCAATTTCAAGATTTCAGGTGGAGCTAGTGCAACATTTCCTGGCACACCAATAGGCAAAAGTGGTCCAGAAGTACTGTTTTTGTAAAACCCAAATTGTTCAGGATCTAAGGACAACGCATTTTCCCATATGATTGTTTGAAGGTGGGCATGTTTCACATTTTGGAAAAAAGCTTCGTCGGTTGGTGATAGTGAACATAGTTTTGTTGGTTGCGAGTTGCGATGAGTTGTTTCTTGCCGAATTTCCTGAATGTTTATTGACCTTTGATCCCATATTCTTGAAATGATGCCCCCCCCCTGACTTCCTTACCCCCATGATGTGAGGGTGAGGGGTACTTAGAGGATGAATGCCTAAACAACCTTGTTTGTAGTGTAACAGTAATCTTGTTTGAAAAGAGGAAGTATTTTATATGAGAAAGGTTTTTAAAAAAATGTTTAGTAATTTTGCCTTAATGAATAGCAAAATATTTAAAATGACAAAATCCAATATGGCGAAAAACGTCATATTTAGTATTTTTTCCTTCAAAATGCATTATTTAAAAGTATTTTTATGCAAAATATACAAGTAAAATAGAAAGAATTTTTAATTTTGGGCCAATATATCGCCTAATACTAACAGTAAAAAGTCAAATAAGGCGGAAGACGCCATTTTGAATTATAATAAATTCACATTTGTTTCAATTGTGTTCCACATTATGTAGTTTAAGCCATTCTTTATTAAAAAATACAACTAAAATAGAAAGAATTTTGAATTTCGGGCCAATGGATCACGTAACATTACAGGTTGAATAATCCAAGATGGCAGAAGCCGCCATCTTGAATTGGGATTGTTTTAAATTTTTAAGTAATTCTTTATCACCAAATACACCTAGAAAAGAAAGAATTATCGATTTCGGCCAAAAATAACGCTAAAAATGAATCGGAGAGTAAAATCCAATATGGCGGAAGACGCCATCTTAAAATGAAAAAAATACTCAATTTTTGCTAAAAAGTATCTTCTAAATTTATAATCTACACATTGAAACTAAAATAGAAATCAAAGTAAAGATAGAACTAAAATAAAAAGAATTTTTAATTTAGGTGTAATGGATAGCCTTATACTAAAGGTGAAAAAATCCAATATGGCGGATGACGCCATCTTGAATTTTTTATTTTTTTCAAATTATTGTTCTATAGTAACAAAATATATAAAAATATACCTAAAATATAACTATTTTTGTGGTTTAAATATAGATCAAATATATTAAAAGTGAAAAAATCCAATATGGCAGATTCCGCCATCTTCATTTTTTTATTTTTGAAATTTTCTTGAAAATATTGATTCTTTATTACTTAATGCATCTATAAAGAAAAAAACTATTCACTTTTGCCGAACAGATCGTCAAATATTAAAGAAACAAAATTCAAGATGGCGGAGACGCCATCTTGAATAACTAAAAATGCTCAAGGGTACCAAAAAAGTACCTTCCAGATTCGTAATCTACACCCTCGATTCTACAAGAATCATCAATAAAAAAACTTAACCTCTCAGTGCAGGGTTCGGCCAAAAATCGGGGTTTGGCGACCTGACTACATTCTCCAACCTAAGATATAGAGTCCGGTCCGTTTATTGGCGACTTTTTGATAATGGTAAATTCGATTGGACGAAAGCGCCAATGAAGGGCAAGGGGTCAGCCCCAATCGTAATTAAACTTTGGAGAGTGTGAGTTTTGCATCTACAACCCTTCATATGTTTTCTACTACAGGGTGGGGAAAATAACTGGCACTTTGACACCTTTAAATTCATTCTAAAATAAATGACAGTACTCTTTTTACGATTTTGTTTTAATATTTTTCCACAACACCTCTGCTGTATTGTGAATGTCACCCGTCGCCAATAGCCCTCTTGTAGCTGTAGTGCGATGTTAATCCAAACCAACCAATGTAATGTGAATTCAACTTGGAATCTTTCTAACGGTTTCAATTGTTTTCTCGCCAAGCATCTATTTTGCATTTGTAGCTCCATGCAGGGCCACTTTTATTTGCGCCACCCTACTGTATTATAATATTCCAAAGAAAAAGATCCCTCTTCGTCGTTTCAGGTCCTGCCGTTGTCGATGTCTGCCCATGGGATAACCATGGACACGACAACTACAACAACAAACAAGAAGTTCATAAAGAACTAAAATAGCCTACTTTCCTGTTACTTAAATACTTACTGAAGTTCTAATCGGGAAAAAAAACTAGGTTCCTAAAGTAAATATCATCAACAGCCGCTTCTACACTAGATTTATACACATTAGAAAAAATAATCGAAACACAGCACCCAGCTATAATTTAAACTTCTAAAAGCCAAAATAAACTATTTTCCTTAATATTCTTTAGCAAATTAATTAAATATTATTTATCATCTGCTCGTGATTTATTTGTAGTTCGAAGAATAATTAAATATTTATTAATAACAAAAGTAATGAAACTACTCCGAACTGCATTAAAAAATAAGAAATGTAAATTAAAACTAAGCATAATTGCATGCAAAAGTATGCCTTGCCGCTTTCTTGGTAGATAAATAATGAATAATCAAAGAATCAAATTGTGCTACATTTTATGACGTCATTCCAAACTGATTCATGAAAATATTATTTTGCTTCAAATATGTTTAAATAAATAAAGTTTCTCATGCCATTGTTGATTTGGCAACAGTGATTTAAATGACTCAAAATTGAATTTCAATGCTAATTCAATGGGAAATTCGCCGAAAGATAGTAGATTTATGTCCGTCCGGACGTACAGACAGACAGACAAAAAGTATGAAAGTTGGGTATCTGAGGTCATAGCTTTATAACAAAAAAAGAATTTTTAAGATCCGAGGGATAGAACCGATTTTGGAAGAGGGATACGGACGGACGGACAGACGGAAAGACAGACAGACATACGAACAGACAGACAGATGGACATCAACCGCATTTCAATACCTACAGCGATTTAAATGACTCAAAATTGAATTTCAATGCTAATTCAATGGGAAATTCGTCGAAAGATAGTAGATTTATGTCCGTCCGGACGTACAGACAGACAGACAAAAAGTATGAAAGTTGGGTATCTGAGGTAATAGCTTTCTAACAAAAAAGAATTTTAAGGATCCGAGGGATAGAACCGATTTTGGAAGAGGGATACGGACAGACAGACAGACGGAAAGACAGACAGACATACGAACAGATAGACAGATGGACATCAACCGCATTTCAATACCTACAGCGATTTAAATGACTCAAAATTGAATTTCAATGCTAATTCAATGGGAAATTCGCCGAGAGATAGTAGATTTATGTCCGTCCGGACGTACAGACAGACGGACAAAAAGTATGAAAGTTGTGTATCTGCGAGGTCATAGCTTTCTAACAAAAAAAAGAATTTTTAAGATCCGATGGATAGAACCGATTTTGGAAGGGGGTGGGGGGTACGAACAGGCAGACAAACGGACAGACAGACAGATGGACATCAACCGCATTTCAATACCTACAGTGATTTAAATGACTCAAAATTGAATTTCAATGCTAATTCAATGGGAAATTCGCCGACAAATAGTAGATTTATGTCCGTCCGGACGTACAGACAGACGGACAAAAAGTATGAAAGTTGGGTATCTGAGGTCATAGCTTTCTAACAAAAAAAGAATTTTTAAGATCCGATGGATAGAACCGATTTTGGAAGTACGGACAGACAGACAGACGGACATCGACCGCATGTCAATACCTACTTTTTCATTTTTTTAATTCTTTCGAATTAAAAAAAGAAAAGTAGGCTAAAAAAGATTAAATAAGCTATGCACTTTTAGAATATTTAATTAATAGTTTGAATTTCGTTTTATAGAGGTGGTTAAAGCCAGGAGGAAAAATTCTGTTTACAGATTACACCAAAAGTGACAAAGAACTTTCTCATAATTTCAATAAGTACATAAATGACAGAATGTATACTTTACTGACTACCAAAGAATACAAGGAAGTAAGTAAACACCCTGTTTTCTCTCTTTCCAATTTAATCTATATAACATACACATAATTTAGATGTCATGAGACATGTGTTACGTAACAAATTCTTAGAATTTTTTTGTAATGTTTTAGGAAATGCTATGGCTAAATTTACGAAAAATTCATTGAGAATCAATGAATTGAGTTCATCAATTAAAAAGTAAATTTTATTGTAACATTTATCAAGTACCTGATCACCTAGCTTCTAAAGTATAAGTAATTTAATATCAATTATAACTAAATCTACATCTTATAAAAAATAAAAGAGTAGGTTTGTAACAGAATATGTCACTTAGTTCGCTTCCACTCAACATTTATGTTCAATAGGAAAAAACGGTTGCAGCATACGATACGAGGGTTACCGATTAAAAACCAAGAGGCGAAAGAAGGTAATCCTTCTTTGGAAACGCGAATAATGATTTGACCATTACGATAATTTTTCAATATCGCCAAAAGTCGATAACAAACAACTGGTCCCCAAATCAAAAAATGTTTGATGCCTCAATTTTACTTTGATAACATCTGCGGTAAGTTTATAATCTCATTTAGATGAATGTGCGTTCAGAGCGAAGCGAGGATATCGGGGATGTCCATCGTTAGCGATCAGGGGTGGAGCACCAAGTGCATATTTAATATCAGGCTTAAAATATGCTAGTCATACAAATATAAATACCATCGTTTCAAAATGTTTGAACTTACCTCGTACTATGTATGACACGTGAAGATATTTGATAATAAAATTTTAGAATGTTTTAAGTGTGTTGATTATGTTTTAATTGTACAAGAACCATACAATGCGCAATTTCCGTAAATATATGGCAAAGTTCCCTTACATCTAGGTTCATTACTATTTGCGCGTCATACTTGTACGATGCGTTGTCATAAGTAAGCAAACATCTATGATGGTATGTTCCTATACACCTCTATGTACATTACAATACGTCTAACATACTTATATGGCACTTTATTACATAGATGATATATATGTATGTAAACCCACCATATATGTATGGTGTGTTTTCATAGCCTTGTCATATGTGTACAAAATTTTCCATAAGCTTGTCTTGTCATAACCCCAATAGCATGTTCCCATGAGCGTGTAATAGCTAGTGATGTTTGCCGGACAGATAGCGCAAATACCCAGTGCACTGGGCATTTATAAATTAGGCAATTTCACGGATATTTGCCCCAAACATTTTTAAATGCTCAAAATAAAGGCATTGATGATTAATCTAAAAGGAGAACGCCCGGATTTGTCACCAAGTCGAAAAATGTCGCTAAGTTTGAACGACAACAGCATTTTCCCATAATCATACCATAAATGTATTGTGTGTTCCCATAAATTTGCCATGAGTGTATGGTACATTTCCATTAGCTAACCATAGATGTTGATTATCATAGACATTAAATAGAATGGACTGCGCATTGGAAAACCTAAAGCGTCCTCATCATGTTCGGGTAGCAGTCATGTGACTGTGACCTGACCATGGCGAGTTTTTCCACAACGACTTGAACATATGAGGCCGACAATCTAGTGGTATGAAAAGAAGTTGGGAAAGGAACAAAGATGAATTGCTATTTCGATGAAAAAGATTGTTAGTTCTGACATCTTATTGCTGCCGTTTTAATTAAAAAAAGCTAAAACTCTTTTTTATAGTTTTTTTTATCGTGGATCTGATCAATGCATGTGGCGCAGAAGGTAAATTAGAATTTTTACAGAATTTTTTTTATCAAGAAAATAATCCCTGAACTTTAAAAGAGCTTATAGAAATATAATAATTTACTATATTCAAAGTATAGGGTTTTAGGAATAAAAATAAAATAACAATAAATATGCCTATCTAAACAAACTTACCTGTGAAGTATCACAGATCCTTTTTTAATTTATCTATTTAAATTTCATAAACTGCACAATAATTATGCATCTAACAGAAACAAAACGAATGAAAGCAAATATATTGAACACAGCAGCAAAAAGCTAAAAATTATCGTTTGTGAAACACATTAAATCCGCGCAGTGCTTTTGGCAAACCCACGTGACTTGGAAATAGATGCGAGTCACCATTTCAACTGCCAGCCTTACTATTACCTGATTTTCAGGCCTGGAAAATTGGCATAGTTCTAACGAAACGGTAGCGATTAATTGCCATATGTAGCAACCTTTCTCCTCTTGGCGATTTTTGATGTTGAGGACGTTTTTGGAAGCTTCTTTACTATTGAATGAGCAGTCCATTGTATTTAATGTCTCTGGTGTTAATTGTACAAGTACCATACCATACACAATTCCGATAATTACATCATAAAGTTCCCATACGTCCATGAGAGTCATACTTTTACGGTGTGTTATTATATGGAAACCATATCTATGGTATGTTGTCATGTTGTATTGGCATACGAATTAACGAATATCATACAAATTCCAAAGGTTTTTATATGCAATTCTGCGTTCCCACAGGTTTTTCTATATGGGAAAATTATCCTAAGGGCCATTCGGTTAAACGATCTATTCCCATGAAATAAATGTTATAAAATCCCAAATTACCATGTTTGGGAAAATAAAGAGTTGTGAAATGTTTAGTGCGTTTTGAGTGAAATAAAAAATGTATACTTTTATAATCACTAATTTTGACACATTTAGCTTTTGGAAAAGGCCGGCTTTGTGAATATAAGGGTCATGGATTCTACAAAAGAGTTTCTGGATGCACTCCATGTAGAACTGATGAAGCTGCGGGGAGAAAAGCAAAACTTTTTAAAGGTAAGAATTATTATATACCTACAACCTTAAATACATGAAGGTTTTCGGTAACTAAGAATGAATATGGAAAAAAGTTTTTTCCAGTGAGGGGAGGGTGTAGGTACATATATAATCCGGCTTATGTGCTTAATCAGTTTTCCAGTGATCAAGCTTCAAACATGAAAAATTATGTACTGCTCATCGTCCCTTTATCAGATTGCAAAATTGCATCGAAATACATTTTATAATTAGGAAAAAATATTACAGCATATTTTGTTTTAATAACGTGTAGTGTATTCAAGTTTTTTAATACGGAATTCCATTCAATGTGTTTAGGAATTTTCGGAAGAAGATTCTCAATGCTTGGAAGAAAATTGGGCTTGGAAAATAAGGAGGGTCGCAGAAGGTAAACAAACATGGACAACATGCTATGCAGAAAAGGCAGTAAACTAAATCATGTAACATTGTTTGGTAATAATGTAAAATATGTAATTATAATATAATAAATAAACATTTTAATATTGTTTAAATTTATTGAATTTTGTTTAATTAAATTTCGAGAATTTCAATTGTGTAAAAATTAAATTTTCTTCATAAATTTTTAAAACCCTTTGACCATTTACGAATGACGTTTAACAATATTGCAATATTGAGATATCGCTTTTTTGCCAAAAGCACCCAATTGTCGCCAAACTGACGTTAAAGGAGTATGTGAAATATAATTTTTTTAAAAAATGTCTTGCAAAGCGTAAAAATTTTGCTAGAAATAAAAAGATACTTTTAAATTAGAATATTTTTCTTTTTTTTATATTATCAAATAATCTTATACTTGTGGAGAATCTGGATTTTCGACCAGTTAAGGACAAAAGTGGTTTTTGTTCAAATCGGTTCATTCCCCCGCGTGTCGCCACTCTCTTGTAGTGACAGCACTTTTGTTATTACTTAATCTGTAACTTAAATAGTTTTTCGGCAACAGGCGTCTGAAGTTTAAAACTGGCCATAGTTACCCGGTTTTAAAAATGGTTCCAGAATAATATAAATATTTTTGGAGATTCCTCTTTTGTTATAAAGAACTAGGGGGCTCCGCCCCCTGCTCCCTATCGCTCGCCAACCCCTTTTTTGCCCACAACTTTTTTTTGTTTTTCAAATTTCCAATTTGTTTTTTAATTAAAAAGAAAAATTAGTCTCTCTCTATGTTAAAGTATCCCTAGTAGCATTGTTTCTCGAAATTTGCTCGATCGATCATCGATCGTTCATCGGATTCAGCGAAAACTCACCGGTGATCGCATCCGTAATCCGAAAGTGCACGAGGCGACATCGGAAATCGGTGAACGAAATTCTATCGATAAAAGTCATCGATTCGATATCGGTCAAAAGTGAAAATTCAATCAATGTACGTTTCATCGGAAAACTATGACGAATCGATATCGCAACGATAAGAAACCGAAAAATGTGGCTTTTTTATTTTAGTACATACAAATTGCGTTAAATTATTTCGAAAACTTCATATCCCAAAACTATTATATTTAAACTGGTAATAGTTATTTTTTATTTACTTATACACACAAAATTTTTAATTACGTGCAAAGAGAATATTTTTACTGTGTGATAACTATTTCTTTTATTTACTTGGAAATTAATTTTTAACTTTTTGGCCATGATTAATTTTTGAAAAACTTAACTTAAAGAAAATAGATTTTTGAATAAATATTATGAACCAAACAACTTTTCAATACGTAAGTTACTAAGAGTTATTTTTAAATTTAAGATATTTCTATTAGTACTGTTAACTTAAATTAATATTTAAAAGGAAAAATCAAAATTAAAATGTCTTAATCAATAACATAAAACTTCTTTAACGATCAACCTTTTGACCTCTTTATTTAAACTCAAATATAGTGCAAGTGTCGATAGCCGTGAGGCAGGGCCGGATTAAACAGTGTAGGGGTCTGTAGGCAGTTGAATTTGACGGGGCCCCTTCCCTCCCTTTTAATAGCTTTTTGTTTGAAATTCATTAAACTGGAAATTTCTTTTGTGAAAATTCTGGTAAAATATTTTTAATTATAAAATATATTATCAAGAAAACCTCATGCAACTTGATTTTTGTTCGTAACTAGTGTATGAAGTGGAGTTGTGACGATGTCTCAGAAACTGTCTAGCCATTCTCAAAGAAGCTTGGATCTAGTGGGAAATCTATAGTGATTTTTTTAAATTGATAATTGGTAAAATTAGTTCAGAAGGCTTTCTTTCAACTTATATGATATATATGTCTGAATGAAAGCATAATGTAACTTCTTGATGGTTTTTTTTATTATTTTTTTTTCTTCTTAAGCGAGTCTCAAGATTGATGTATTGCATTTTTTATTGCAGAATTACGTTCAAAAGAACTTGTTTTAAAAAGATTGGAATTGTATAATTTAATGAGAGAGAATCTTTGTGTAAAACCCTATACGAAAAATTCTGTTTTTTATCAGAACATCTCAAAAAGTGTACAAATGGCCCGGATAGTGAATCAAGCGATTTAATTAAAACTCTTTCGCATTTTAAAATGCCGCGTCACATAGAAAACTGGTCAAAAAAGTACGAATTCTTATTTAAAACAAAATAATTACTAAAAATAGCTTTAAAGTGTACTTATTTATTCATAACTATTTTACATTAAATACAACCAATAAAATTTTTATAAATCACTCCAGTGAATTAATGACAGCTAATTTGGTATCTTGCCACACTGTGCGACGGACAGAAATACGCAATTGATCAAAAATTTAAACAATTACTCACCGAACACTTAATGTCTATAGCAATATTAAAAATAGTGCATATTAAAGCGAAAATTATATTTTTACGAAAGCTCAATTATATTAAGTTTTGACATTAAATCAATTTAAATTTTTATTAATATCTTACCTTTAAACAGGCCTTTAGCCACTTATGAATGACACAAATACTCGATCCAGACAGAGAAAAAATTATCAACGAATCCTCACAAAGTCAAATACTAAACTGCCCAACACCAAAGTAAGGATTGAATTGAACTTACAACCTTTAGTGACGCACCAGCAATAAATTTAGTGTCTTATCTATTTTTTGTGATTTTTGTCCATTGGCCTTAGCCCTGGTCTTTTGCAACAAGTGAGGACAGGGGATGGGGAAGGATCAAGAGATAAATAAACGACTGAGTGAGGGGACAGACCCAGACAATCAGACCCCCAAAACAGGAAATGAAGGAAATAAAATCTTTCTTCTCAGTCTTCCTCGCTCTAAATAAAATCCTTGTCTGCCCACAGGACAAAAAACGGCATGTCCAGTTATTATTTCGAGCCAACTGAAAAGTGACAACCGGATATTTTTTAATAAAATATATTGCATTAAAAATTAATTTAATTTTTACTATTTTTGGTGTACTAATAATTGGTGTATACCCTATTTCATAAATCAAAATTGGTATATTTCGGAAAAACTAATTTAGAATATTTCAGTTTTATTCTTATTTTATTCGAATTAAAAAAATAAGTGAGATTTGCCTAATAATAAATGCTTAATTGCTTTAAAAAAAATTAAAAGGTGTGGGGGGATTAATCAATCCCTGAAGGGCCCCTTTTGCGAAATTTATTTCTAAAAATGGAGTAATTTTGCAGTTTAAATTATCGAAGAAAAAATTTTCGTAATTTTAAAAAAAAATTGTTAAAAAGTCATGAAGTATTGCAGTAAAAGTTACAGTAAACACTGACATTTCCAATTTCCGCATTTTTCCCCTAAATAAATAAATTTTGAGGTTACAAAATACCAAAATATTGGGGACCTTAGGCCCCGTTAATAAATATACCCTAAAGTGATATAGCCCCCCCTCCCCTATCTTGTTAAATATTTTAAAGAATTTTGCATTTAAAGCTGTCTTTAAAATAAAAAAAAATGATTAAAAAGCATGAACATTGCAATAATTCTAACGAATTCTACAAAATTAATCCATTTTTTTTAACAATGGAACAGAATTTTTGGTCTCTTTCTAGTAGGAGCCCTAATCCGGGACATTTCAGGCCCAATGTCCAACTAATAAATATTTTAGTAATTTGCAAATAAAAAATATTTTTCTTTAAAAAATTTTGTGATTAAATTTGTAAGAAAAAATAGGCCTTTTAACTTTTTACATGCCCCTATGCAATGCATAGTTTTTTTTGTTGGTTTTTGAGAGTTTTAAAAATACCTAGTTTTAACTGAATTCTAAAGCAGTTATAATTTTTGCTCCAAAACATTCTTATAAATTAGGCGTATCTAAGGGTATATATATTTTTTAAAATCCGAATGAGCTTTTTTATTCGACGAGCATAAACGTTAGTAAAACTTAACCAAAACAATTACTTCCTACTAGAACCTCGTTTTCATTCAAAATTACAAAATGTCTTCTACTAAATCAAAAACTTAGCAAAAAAACCGATCAAAAATTCAAAAATATCTTGCTGTGGCCAGTTTAGATAAAAGTAGCCAAATAAAGTGCTATTTATCAATAGCTTTTGTGTTGATTACAACCCTTTAAGAGAGGGGTGTGATGTGAAGGCTTCAAAAATAGCCCCTAACATCTTTCGCGGAAGACAGGACAGTGGTAATTGTATCCGACCATTTTTATTGCCTCCGATAACGAAAACTTATCTTGGGCCATTACCACGTGTTGTGGGGTGGGTTGTTAGTCTAGAGAACAGATATATGTTTCTTTTACCCCCTTTAAGGCTTGTGTGTTCACGTGTTTTTTTTTTTTTTTTTTAACTCGAGCGATGAAAATTCCTTACTTCCAAAAAAAATCTTTCTGGGAGAAAAACGTAAATTCTAAGGAGACCACTTGTGAAGTGGAAGCTGCGGGGCCCCTAAAATGTACGGGGCCTGTAGGCGACTGCCTCCCTTGCCTAATTGGTAATCCGGCCCTGCCGTGAGGTCTAACGTACGGTTCCAGTTGCGAGTCAAGAGTGCGGAGCCCGAGGTTGGGGGTTCTGTCCCCCAGCTGAATTCGAAACGAGTTGAATTCTACCTGACTTAAAACTTTTGTACTAACATGTCGTAAACTGTTCGGAATTTTATCGCAAAGTGTTCGAAATTTCATCGGCCGATGAGATTTCGATTACTACTCATCGGATTCTTGTCGATTTCTTCTTGACACTTGATCGGAATCTCATCGGAAAAACTCATCCTAGGCTGCTCGATCGAGCGGACATAACCGAGAAGTTATCGAGCAATCGGGCAATTTTCAGCGAAAATCCGATATTCGAATTCTCATCGGCTCACCGGTGAACGATGAAAATTCGATTATCGGTCGATGAAAAGTTGCAGCCATAACAGCATAAAATATTCATTCAATCATTCCATTCTTTTTCTGGAATGTGTGTCTCCCTCATACCTCGATGCCTTTTTTTCAAATTTCCAATTAGTTTTTTAATTAAAAATTAAAGTAAGTCAGCCAAAAACGAAAACTTAGTTCTTTTCTGCATAAACACCACGGGAAAAAGTTTAGAAATGCGTGATTTTGTTACGTTCTTTTTAAAGAAAAGTTGCTCTCTGCTCTGTTATATTAAAAAGAACAGTTCTTTCACCTGTCGTTGGAAGAATTCAATAAACAAACTTTTATAACAAAATTATTATTTTATTAGGTTAATTCTGCTAAAGTGGAATCACAAAATTTTCTTTTTTTACAAAAGTTCCAAATATTCTGCTTAGTAACGGCTTCTTCAAATAATACACACAGCAATAATATAAAAATATAAAATATACGAAAGATTAAATACAACAAAAAAAAGCCACCTGCGAAGAAAAAAAAGTTGAAAGAAAAGATTTAACAACGTGACATTTTAACTGATAAAAAAATATCACGTGTTAAATCTTTATCGGTAAGGTCTGCAATGTTTTACTTGCTACTATTTTGTCTTTTTGTTGCTGGTCGCTATCGGTTTGCCATCGAGGCTTACTGGCTCATGGAATGGAATTGCGCAGCAATTCCCGGGGGTTGGCGAGCGATAGCGAGCAGGGGGTGGAGAGGAAGAATCCAAGAAAGCAAGCTTGCGAGCCTAGGGGCGCATCTCCTAGTAAGTAAAATATTAAAAGTCCCCACCGATCCCATGTCTGCTAAAAAATTTATTCAAGGTCAAAAGTCGAAGCAGCAGAAAATTGAAAAGATAATATCAGATAGATATTTCTACCAGTTGTTATTGCAATCGGGAATGTGGCCTAAAGCAAATCTGTATAAATTATTTCATTAATTTTGGGATACCTAAATATCTTTTTTAAAAATAACATATTTTTTGAAAAAGTATATTTCCCCTAAATAGGGCCGCTAAACTTAAATGAAGTAATGCTTGGTTACGCTGCCACAATTTATACCAATGTGAGGTAAAAACCAATGGTAATAAAACACTTTTAAAAGTTAATTACATTACAGTATAAGTGAAATTGATCAATTAAATTATAGCACAGCCATTTTGCGACATAGCAAGGAAACAACTTTTTGAAAATGACTGTAACCCTATTCTTTGTGAATCTCATAGTGACAATGAAAAAAGTGACTGTAATTCACAGGATTTAGCTTGAGAGTTTCAAAAGAGATACCAAATAAAAGTAACGTGAAAAATTAACATACTCTCTGAAAAGAAAAAAATAATTATAACACACTAATTAACTAACACGCCCTAAAAAAAATATATTACATAGTACAAACGAATAAAAATATGCAAACGAAACTTAATTATAAAACACTAATTAACTATCACGCCCTGAAAAGAAAATATATTACATTGATACAATTATAAAACACTAATTAACTACGCTGCGTACGATGTCGCCTTAACGGTTGCGTTGGGTGTCGGCTCGTCACTTGACTGTGGTTCTAAAATACGACTCCCGTAGCCAATAGCCCTCGTGTAGCTCTAGTGCGACGATCATTCAAACTAAACTAAACTAATTAACTATCACGCCCTGAAAAGAAAATATAATACATAGTACAAACGAATAAAAATATGCAGACGAAACTTAATTATAAAACACTAATTACTATCACGCCCTGAAAAAATATATGACATAGTTCAAACAAAGAAAAATAAATGAAAACGAAAGTAATTATTAACTAAATTACGAACTGTTAACTCTAAAAATACTTCTCTTCTAGTTCCAAATCTAACAAATAATAAAAATACAAAAAATACGAAAGATTAAATACAAAAAAAAAAGCCACCTGCCGTCGGCGAAGAAAAAAAGTTGAAAGTAGATTTAACAACAGATTAAAAATAATTTTGTTATAAAATGTTTGTTAATTGAAAATGTTTATTAGAGTAATTGTTATGTTAAATGTTTATTTAAAATAGTTTTGTCATAAATTATTTTTTTTATAATCTACAGTCCCTGGACAAATTATTAGACGCATTGTATTTTTTTAAAGTAATTTTATGTTTCTTAAGAGTTTTTATGTAATAATGGTATATTTAAACTACAATATTATTGATTTTTAATTAAAAGAATTGTTGTAGACTACATATTTGTATTTATACAAATATGTAGGTACAATATCACTCTGTAATTAATATTTTAAATGAAATCTTGCAGTGCGTCTAATAATTTGTCCAGGGACTGTATAATGACGTCCTAGTTTGAGTTGAGTGCGTATTTAGGTGTCAGCTCGTCACTTGACTGTGGTTCGAAATTACGACGGCCGTTGCCAATAGCCTTCTAGTGCGAAGATGATTAAAACCTAACCTAACGTATCAGCCAAAATATTTAAACTAAAGAATCTGTAAAACTTCTATCTTCTATAATATATTTTAAGGAAAAATCATTTATAATAAAAAAAAAAATCTGTAAACCTTTTCTTTATATAAACACAAAACAAAAAAAACCTTGTTCATTTTAATGAAGATATATTTATATTTGCCTGAATTCTTTCACGTGTAAAGCAACTTTTGTAAAAAGAACAAGTTAAAGAACTGTTCTTTTTAAAAGAACAGAGCAGAGAGCAAGTGTTCTTTAAAAAGAACATAAATATAACGGAGTGACGCCTTTCTTTTTCCCCGTGATGTTATGCAAAAAAGAACCAAAATTTCATTTTCGTGTGCCTTATTTTGGAAATTTGAAAAAAATTGAAATTGAAAAAATTGATTGATCTTAATTGGGAATTTGAAAAAAAGGCATCCAGGTATAAAGGAGACACGCATTCCAGATAAAGAATGGAATGATTGAATGAATATTTCATGCTGCTATGGCTCCGTACGTTTTAAAAGCCTATACTTTAACATAGAGAGAGACTAATTTTTATTTTTAATTAAAAAAACAAATTGAAAATTTGAAAAAAAGGCAACGAAGTATAAGGGAGAGACACATTCCAGAAAAATTTTGGACTTGTTACATCAATATTTCATCTGTTATGGCTCCGTACGCTTTAAAAGAGCTTACTTTTTTTTTTTTAATATAGAGAGAAACTTGCTTAAGTATCTGTCCAAAATTTTATTTTAAATTAAAAAATATAGCTGAAAATGACAGGGAACAATTACCTGAAAATGTCAGGGAATCGCAAACAATGGGTATAATTGTAATTAGTCTTATCCCAGAGCGAATTATTTTAAAATAGAAGAGTTTTTAAGGAATGTAGTATTAATTTTATTATCTCGACAGTAATTTATTAAGAATCAGAATCAAAAATTCTACATCAAAATCTGTTTGCAATTACTCTACTTGACCTTACTACAGTTTGAAATAAAATATACATTTGTTTTTTACAAAACAAATATTTTTGTTTAAAGATTTCCCAAGTAATTTGTATTGAATTTTTTAATTTAATTTTCTATACTAAATATTGTAGTGTAACTGTTGCATCTGTAAAATAAATAAATTTCAAGATCTAGTAACGGCTTAAGTGGAGAAAATAATAAAAACAATCCAATAAGTTTTAAATGTTTTATTCATTCTTAAAATAATCGTATACAAATAAAAAGCACAAAAATATACATTTCGCTTTTTCCTAACACACTACGTTGCAACGTAATAAGTGGAAGGTATTATTATAGTCATCTTAAAGTAACTACATATATATGTACTTCCTGAATCACACATCTATAAATCGGTAGAAATGGAGCAGCAGGAAGTACTTTTTGAAATTGATAATCTACAAACTCGGCAAGTTAAATTATTTAGATTTTCAAAAATTAAAGCTGAGTTTAAACCCTATTTATACATAAAAAGAATTCAGTTTAAATAAATGAAAAAACTTAATTCTAGAAATATTAGAATCTACAAGAACTGGGTCAAGCATCAAGATAATCTAATTTCTGATAGCATTGCAAATCTATAAAGTTTTAATTCAGAAGGAAAATGACTTACTTATTTACTTACCGCTTGAAACATTAAATAAATGAAGGAGCGATTCAATCATTAAAAAATAAATAAATAAAATAAGGGTACAGTTTACCCAATTACTGTTAGTATGTTGAGAATGGTAGAAAAAGACTATTTTTAAAGAAAAAGATCTTTGAATTTAATAAAAAGGCAACACTTTTGCGTGTTAATCACGTGGATGCGTGAATGATACCTTTGAAGTCCGGGTAAGCGGAATAAAGGATAAGTGGAGACCTAATGTGCTAAAACCCAGATGAACAGCATTTATAACCACAGCATTTCCCAAACGGGCAACATTGATCACCACAACACTGAGACCCAGCCGTACAGCACTTGTCACCACAGCACTGAGACCCAGCTGTACACAGGGCCGGATTAAGCAGTGTAGGGGCTTGTAGGCAGTTGATTTTGAGGGGCCCCCTTGGCTCCACCCCCCCCCCCTTCCCCGATCTCTTTATAACATGGAGAAATGCTACACTTTTTTTCAGTGTATATCAGAACTTACATAAATAAAATCAATAGAATCTAAATTTTTAAATTGTAGAATTAATTGTATGGGAATTAATTTATCAATACCTATAAATCTAAATTCTAACAGATATACGCAATTGATCAAAAATTTAAACATTACTCACGGAACACTATGTCCATAAAAATATAAAAATAGTGCATATTAAAGCGAAATTTATATTTTTGCGAAAGCTCAACAATATATTAAGTTTTGACATTAAATGAAATTAAATTTTTATTAATATCTTACCTTTAAACAGGCCTTTAGCCACTTATGAATGACAAAAAAAACTCGATCCAGACAGAAAAAACACACACACACACCACATTATAAATATTATCTTGTCTGGTGTTTTGTGGTGTTAAATTACTTAAAGCTGAAAGTGGTTTTTTTTAGAAATGAAATTTATTATAAAAACTATATTATTCTACTGTTTACCTATGTACCTTATAAAATATGATTTTTTTTATAAAACTAAATGTTGCTTGCAATGGGTCGTACATTTTTTTAAAAATATGATTTTGTCACATTTTGGGAAAAAAAACAGTATTTATGCACACTGTATGTGGTATGTGATAGATTTCATGTAGATATTTTGATACTTGTCTTACCAACTTTTCAATATTTTATTTCCGCCGAATACGTATTTATATCTTTTATCTCTGCAATGTTAATACCAAATTTCTTTTCTTTTTTAATTATTTGGAATAAAAAAAGGATAGTTTGCAAAATAATAATAATTTTTGTTTCTTTTGGAGCAAAAATTATAAATGTGTTGGAATTCAGTTAAAAACATGTATTTTTAAAATTCTCAAAAACCATCTTATAAATTAGGCGTATTTATGGGTATTTTTTTAAAAATCCTAATGAGCTTTTTTTATTTGACAAACCTAAACGTTAGTAAATCGTAACCAAAACACCTACTTTCTACTAGAACCTCGAAACAAAAATTCGATCATCGATTCAAAATTACTTCTAGTGGACCCAAACTTAGCCAAAAAAAACCATCAAAGATATCTTGATGTGACCAGTTTAGAGCAAAGTAGCCAAGTTAGGTGCTATTTATCTATAGCTTTTGTGTTTGTTACAACCCTGTAGGAGAAGGGTGTGAAAACTGCAAAAATAGCCCCCTATAACGTATTTCGCAGATGACAGTGGTAATTGTATCCGACCATGTTTATTGCCTCAGATAACGTTGACTTCTCTTGGCCCATTTAAAGCCCTCCCTCGATTCTCTCTGACTTAAGTAGCGACACTGTTTTCCCCGGCGCTTTTATGCCGCTTCGTTTTCCTATTGGACGTCCAGAGTCACGTGTGAAAGATGCGACATCTTGGGTCTTTCTTGGAATGGGGATTTAGTTTGGAATTGCGGTCTTGTGAGTGTCATCGTTTTTGTTTCAGCGAAAACTTGCTAACTATGTTTAGATAATTTTTTACCAAGCTAGTTCTTGATAGATGAAAGACTATTTCATATGAATATGCCGAATTGTTGTGCTTTTGGATGCGCAAACAGTTAAAAAAAAGGATTTAAATTGTATCGCTTACCAGTTGGAAACATACACTGGAAAAATATGCTTTGATATTGATTTTGACAAAGATGAAATTTCTATAGAAACTAACTGTACCATGTCGACTGCCAGAAAGTGAAGAAAGTGCACTTTATTATTTATGTGGATGTATTGCAAATATTAATTAAATCGAAGTAAACTATGTTCCCTTTGTAAAAATAATTTATCTAATAATAACTGTGTAACTGCAAAACAATCATTTTCAAAACTTAAAGAATTTAAAAAAGATATTAATTACTTAGTTTATGTTTCTGAAGAAGTATATAGCATTTTACTTCATTTGGAAAATCTTTTCAGATCAAATGAAGAGCAAATCCTACAGCCAAAAATAAATTAAAAATCTTTACAAAATCTTCTACTAATATCTGTAATGGGGCATTTCAAAGATTACCCTCAATGTTGTGAATTGATCACTAAAATTGTAAATATTTTTGTTAATCATAGAGTGCATTTTTTAATCAAAAAAAAAAAATAAAGCTTTTCAACAAAAAAAAAAATTAAAAAATGTTCTAGCAAAAGCATTGGATTGAGAGTTGCTGCATCAGAGATAATGTGATCTATATATTTTGCTTGCTAATAGCTTTATAGCTGTGGGTTATTATTTATAAAATGTACACTTTAATTACTGTTATTAAATAAAATATGACATTTTTCGTAATTTCTGTGGGTTTATTTAGATTCATAAGATAATTTAATATTGCATGTGCCCTAAATATTTGTTACAGGAGAATGTCTAAATAGAAATTTATAATTGATGTTAGAATGTGGCTTTAATTTGAATTTAATTTTAAAGAAACATATAGGTTAGTAAAAATTTATGTATTTCAATCAGGATTTTAGCGGCCCTGCCAAAATCCAGGCCAGGCGTTTTTTTTTTATATAAGTATATAAATAGTCAGTATATAATATTAGTATATAATATATTAATTATTCATGGTTAAAAATTTATTACTCAGGATTAAAAAAATGCAGTTAATGTTAAATTTACAAGCAAATCGATCATTTTGGCTGCTAAACGCGAACCATTTAAGAATCGAAGGTTTGAGATTTTAACTTCTTAATAAATCAAAAATCAGTCAAAAAGTCCTTTTTATGCTTTAAAAGAATGAAGTTTTATACATTTATTTCGTTAAATATAAATTTAATAGTCTTTAATCAATTTGTAAAGAAAAGAAAGAGAGCGAAGTACGAGGAGAAAAACGAAGCGTAGCGTAGCCGTTCCCCCGGAGACCCAAGATGGCGGACGATTGAGCTTGTCGCTACTTAAGACAGGGAGAATCCAGGGCTTTAGGCCCATTACCACTTGTTGTGAGGTGGGTGTGAATCTGGGGCCCCTTTTAGGGTTTGTGTTCTGTTTGTTTTTCAACTCGAGCGATGAAATTCCCAACTTCCAAAAAAATTCTTTTCGGGAGCAAAAATGTAAATTCTGAGGGGCCCCTTTTGACTTGGAAGTTGCGGGGCCCCTAAAATGTACGGGGCCTGTAGGCAACTGCCTACCTTGCCTAATTGGTAATCCGGGCCTGGTTGTCCTGTCCCAACACATACACATTTCGACAAACTATACATTGCTATCGCAAAACGTTTAGTGTTTATTGAATTTTCAAATATCTTGCTTAAATTTGAAACCCACCAAACCATTTAAATTAAAATCCAAACGCAAAAATTCCATTTTAGTATCAAAGCATTCTAGTGCTGCCCTAGTTCAAGGATGCAACCACGGAACCACGACCAAAATGCGTGACCAATTGGTTGTGTTGCTGTGTACTAGTTTTTGGAGGGGTTGGGTAAATATTTCGGAGTTGCATCCTTTCCATTTCCGGTCAATTTTGGAACACCTTGTAGCAACCCTCCTACAACAAGTTAACGTGGCTTTAAATAGGAAAAGTTGCAACTATTTTGGATTCTTTCTTTCAACTTTTTTCAGGGTTACTTGGCGAGAGTGGAATTTTTAATTGCTTTTTTGGCTTCCGATTTGGTTATTGGAAAATTTGCAAATGACAAATTCGTTTTTTTTCGTACCATAGCACAAGAACATAGAGCTAGGAAAGAAAATAGAGAGGTCCTTGTATATGCGCAGTAGCGCACAAATGAAGCAGGCTAGAGCGGTGCATCTTGGGATACCTCGGTGCCAGTATGTTATGCGCAGTAGCTCGAAAAACCTGACAGCCCTGCTTCAATTTCTCTCAACTGGTGGACCTCTCTATACCTCCTTCCTACCTCTATGCACAAGACACCACACCGAAACAGAGCAATCTCGTAGACATGTGAGGCATGCGTTGATAAGCTAAACAACCGTGCGCATAGTTGTGGCAAGTTGAAAGGCATGCAATGTTTTCGTTTCGCATGCATGTATAAATTGCGGTGTTTTTGTTGGCAGTGTTGTTGGTGTATGTGTACTCTATGGTATGAACTCTACATTGAAGTTGAAATAGCATAATAGTCGTAAATTTTCAATTTCAGAATTTTCGAGAGAAAGAGAAATAATTTTGATTGTCCAACCAAAAGAGAAAGTTCTCAAGAATTTTCATATTTCAGATATCATTTAAAGCTATGGCCGATGACAGTGAGCAGGTAAAACCTTAAAGTATCAGTTTGGTATTAGAAAATAGAATTTTTTGCTTTTTAAATGTTGGCATTTTAGTATTTCATATTTGTTTGTTAATTGTGGAATAAATTATATTTAGTGTGACGAAGGTTTATAAGCGGGTCTTTGTGACCAATTACACAAGCCTGAAAATAAATGTCTACCTACCAATCTTTTATATTTAGTTTCTAAATTGACTTGTACAATACTTTAATTTTGTCACATAGATACACTTAGTTTATTAACCTCTGTATTCTATAATGCAACTTTTTATTTGAATGTAGCTAAACATATAACTAGATTTATGCGTAAACATATAACTAGATTTATGCGTATTCAATTTCTGACATTTCTTTAAAATAGTACTGTTTAAAAAGTTTCACAAAATGTTTTCTCTTTAGGTGTACCATTTAAGTATACATAATCTCATGCTTCTCCTGTACAGAAATTTAAGATATCCTTCTGTTATTGGATGCGTTATCTTAACTTTTGATGCTTTAGTAAAATAGATTGGTGTAGATGTTGTGTAGGCGCCTCAGGGCTGGATTTAAGATTGTGCTGCTCGCCTTTGACAAACTCGCATTCGAACTTTCTGTTCAAAAGCCAAGTGTATTTTTCTAGAATAGCTGTTGCATTTTCCTTGGAACCAAATTATCTTGTTTACATCAGGCAGAAAAAAAACCCTTGAAATACATCACAGTAGTCAATAAGGATTTGTTGGGGGAAATCACTAAACTCTTCAGAACAACAGCGCATTAGTGGCCCAAGGCCTGTTGTTTCCATTTTAGCTCTCGTGACCAAAGGCTTTAGGTATATGTGATCAACGTCACACGAAACCCCTCAGTTTCCCCATCGACCCACTTACGAAATGAAAGGTTGAGCGAACCTCGCCTAATCCGGGATTCGAATCCCGGAACTATGGCATGGTAGCGAGAAACACTATCATGGTTTGGGAGGCACATTTGGATACCTGGTCTGGGAGTCACATTTGGATGTCCAACCAGTATTGAGTGCTTCATCATGCATATTCATTTGCAACTCATTTAAAGAATTGAACACGCATCTATTAGTGATCAAGAATCTGTGAGTATAGCAACAGTAATTTGAACAGGAGGTCCAGTGGCTTAGGCTTAGCAGGTATGGGGTTATTGTCAATTGTTGAAGTAAATATGATGGTAGTACATTAACTTGAGCCCAAGTGTCCAGTTTAAATAAGACAGGAAAGTTATTCACATAAACTTATTAACCACTGTTATTGTTTCCAGATAATGAACCAATAAAAGCTGAAATAAGCTTTGGTTCATACGTGTAGTGAAGTGAAGAAACCTGATTTGAAGGGCTTTTATGGTGCTTGCTTTTATTGATTTTTTGGTCGACTACACACTTTTTAAAAAAAAATTTAGCATTTGACAATTACTACATGTAAGACAATGTTAGAGTTGATGAAAAGAAACCCATCAGGATTAAGGATGCTTTTGATAACTTGTCTGATGTTTAAGTGTAGTTTCTGTTTGTTTACATGCCGTTTTTTGTTCTTGTTGAATACAGCATTAACTTCCAAATGCGTTGATGGATGCCACAGTCCTTGACAGTTCAGATAGTCGACTAAGTTTAATTGCTTATAATCTTCAGCTCGCTTAGTAACTGCTCTTGTAAAACCTCATCACTCCTTAAAACCTCATCAAAGTAAAAATAAATGTATCTAGGTTTTCTACTAGTTAGATCCCCTGTAAGAATACTTTTTTATGTATATTATATTTCTTCCTAACGAATACTTTAATTAAATTAATCAGGTGGAATTGGATGATAATTAGTGTATAATGTACATTTCAAAAAAATATTCTTTTTAAAAATTTTTAATTAAATTAACTTAAAGGTCTGGTCTTAGGAATATTGTTCTAGATAATAATAAACATGGAAAGTAAAGTGTGTGAAAAAGAAATGTAGCAACTAAAATTATGTGACAAATGGAAGACTCTTCCACAATTTCATTGCATTGGGCTGTTCTGGCTGTAGGAGGGTGATTTAAGTCAATCTTTTTATACATGTATATTATTAATACTATATATATTTTTTTATATTTTAGACTGCAGCCAATGCTGTTGAAGAACCTCTAGACTTAATTCGTCTGAGTTTGGATGAAAAAATTTACGTTAAGATGAGAAATGAAAGGGAATTGCAAGGAAGATTGCATGTAAGTAAACCAAGCAATTTCAATAACATACATAAATAACTAAATATAAAAGTAAAAGTACAAAACCTTATTTGGCATAAAACAAATTATTGAAAAATAACAGCAAAGGAGATTCAGTTGCTTTTTGCAGTTTGAAAGAACTATATACTATTTAGATAAAAAAATGACAGTAAAACAGTTTTTTATGTTATAACAATTTGTTTTAAGAAAATTTGGTTGGAATTTTTAAATAATTTTTTTAATAATGGAAGCAAAAGTAAATGTTTGTCCCCGAAATTAAATCCCAGTATTGTTATAAATAAAAAATTAAACCCATCATTGTGTCGAATCTTCATATTTGATTATACTGTCACTCAATCAACTAATAATCTAAATTTGTCTATGGCATATATACTCTTAAAAAATCTTAATCTTTTTTAAAAAATTGTAGAGTACAAGTTAATAAAGATTGGATTAAAATGCTAATTAAGAGCTTGAACATTATATTTACTAGGTCTAAGTGGTAAAACTCGATTTTTTTCCTTACACGGACATTTGGGAAATAAATTACCAATTACGTAGTTTTGATTAAGCTGGTGCATGAAAGAAAATTGTACAAGATGGGAAAAAAAAGGTAACCTAATTAAATACTGTAACAAGTATTAGAGTAATCAGACTAATATCTATGAATTGCTCTATATTTTTGTCATGAATGAAGACATTGAAGAGTACAAGGGAAAAAAAACCGCTTAATTTCGTAAATAAAATTTCCTCATCAGTTCTTTGGCGATTGAAAGCGAGTCATACGCCTAAACTGTGGAGGAAACGGTTACTCACTTTGTTTTTATCTGCAACAACCATGATTTAGCCAGAGATCAGCAATACAGAGTCACATTTTGGTACGCGAAACGAACCAAGCTGGAAAACAGTTTTTCTCGCAAATGTCCGCAAGCAGATACAATTACGGCACTACTCCTAATAAATAAAGCCGTTCTTCCCCTGTACTCTTCATTTGTGGACTTATCTCCAGTACATCTGTCGGAAAGTCAATGAACAAAGCTTCTGATTTAACTATTCAACCCTAGTCAAGTCAAAGCTTGGCTATGTTTACCAGATTTTTCTGTAAAGTTTGCTGTTTAGAGATAAAAATTGCAAATTCTTATTTTGTTGCAAATTTATTTAATAAATTCAATGCAACACATAACATGTATACAGCATACAGTTCATACAAATATAAACAATTTGTCTTCATAGCAGTAGTAGAATAGTAGCAACTTTTGATTGTGTTTGATGTTTTAAAAACAAAATTTCAAAAGAGACACTGGAAACGTTTGTTAATAATGTGTTCTTCTAATTATAAATAGTATCAAATTTTCTTAATTTTCCCAAATATTCATTCAGAATTAAATATTTTTTGGTATTGGACCCCTTTATTGCATTTTGTGTTGCAGCAGTGATTTGCAAAAGTTGTCAGTTATATTGCATTATACATTTACAATTTGTGTAAAATAGAAATACAACAGTTATACTATAAGTTTAATTTCTTCTAAAAATACTGTTAAGTCAAAGCAAGGAACAAGTCTAGCAATAGATAAAAGGGCGGATACATTAATGAAAAGCCAGCCTAATCTAAATTGGAAGGATTAAACTCACAAAATATGTGTTTCGAAAATCCATACATGTACTAACATAGTATGGATTTGTTCTAGATGGTTCGATGTGTTAAAGGTTTATTCAGCATGGATTTTTTAAGATATCTTATTTTGGTAAATCCATTATAATTTTAAAATTTCCCTTATCTAGGCTTATGATCAGCACTTGAATATGGTTCTTGGAGATGTGGAAGAAACTGTCACAACTGTTGAAATAGATGAAGAAACTTATGAAGAAGTGTATCATGTAAGTTATTTTACTTTTGAACAAATACTGAAACTTTTTAAATCAAAATTTAAAGGTACTTCACCTTAAAAATTCTGTAAAGATGGGTAGGCAGGCACCCTAGATATAACAATCTTCTTTATTGATATGACCTTGATATCAATCTTCTTGAAATATTCTTGTATCTGTGACTTCTATACAATAGATTTATAACAAATCAGGGACCAACCAAATCATATTAGATTGCTACCAATTCTAAAAATATATGCTAATTTATAAAAAAATATATGCTACCCATCTGGATACGTCAGGGAAATGGCGTAATACCTGGAGACAAAAATTTGAGGTTTTGAAATATGCATTTGTTCTTTTTGACAGATTGATATAATTAAAATTCTATTTTTATAAAAAAAATCCTAAAATCTTTCTATTTTAATTGTAAGAAAATATCGTAATTAAAATGCAACAGTTAATAGATTAATACTGCTGATTTTTCTAAAATTTCCATTTAAAAAAAAATCTTTTCGCCCTAGGCGTATTAATTATAAAAATAGGAGGTATTTATCTATGATTGTAAAATAAAAGTGTAATGTTATTGTAAATATGTTGAGGATTAAATGAAGTTTTTATTAGGTGTGAAATACTCAGGTTGAATATTTAATAATTATTGATAAAACCAGCTTAATTTGTTGCAAGGGGAAAAGTGTGTTGTCAGAATGATATCAAACCACTCTGCAAAGATCCTTGCAGTCCTTGTTAACTACTTTTTATGGCCCTGATAATTAAGTGTTTGTTGATCAAATTTATATTTTTGTTTATTTCTATTTTTTCAGACAACAAAGAGAACAGTGCCGATGTTGTTTGTAAGGGGAGATGGAGTTATACTTGTGTCACCAGGTTTAAGAGAAAGAGCATAACATTTGCTTATCCTGTCATACCGATTCATTCATCACATTTCTCCATTCTGAATGACACTTTTTGTACAAAATAAAACAGTGATATTGGATTTCATGTTTTTTTAATTTCATATTTATGTTGTTTATTCATCTTAAAAAGTTTTTTAAAAAAATACTTTCTTATATAGTTAAGAAGTTTAAGTATAACACTGTGTACATTAAAAAAAATAATTTAGAATTATAATTTGAAGTGCTTGATTGAATGTCTATATTTCATGTTTTACAAAGACCTGCCATCCCTATAAATGAAGTTTTTGCCACAACCGAAATCTTCATATACAAAATATTGATAAAAATTAACCTGGCATTGCCTATCATTTCAGTATCCAAGTTACATGAGTTAAACTTAAAAATTACATCCAGAAAGCATAATTGCAGCTAAGGACAGACTGAGCATGATATTCCACTTTCTTTAAACACTAACCAGCAATTCAATATATTTAAATCAGGGATTGGAGTAACGCGTTACTTGTAACGCCGTTACTTGTAGCAGTTACTTTTTTTAGGTAACGTCGTTACATTTTTCAGAAAGTAACCGTAACTTAGTTACTTTTAGCGGTAACAAAGTAACGAAAAATTGCGTTACTTTTCCGTTACTTTCCGAAGGCTGTCTGATGCTTATTTTGAAATTCCACTCCTAAGAGGGGAACATATATATATATTTCCAAACTTTCGCATTCACGAAATATGAGCTTTTCTGGGGAGGGAAAAAGCAAAATGCATTGTCCACTTTGGCTGCTAAAGGCGTGACGACTGCTTTCAGCCAGAATTGTTTAAGTACGAATGTTTCCCCTTGTCTGTTTACCTTTCCAAGTATCACATTTTAAGACCCGTAATTACAGGCTTCTACCTAAAAGAAGGGTTTTGAAATAAATCACACTGACTGTCAAGCAGGTTGTCGTTCGGCAAGTTTCGACCAGTGCAAACCCCTTTGTGTTGCCTGAACCTGAATGGGTTCTACAACAATGACCAACAACAAAGTGTGTGGAGAGAGAGAGAGAGGGGGGCACGTTCACACCTATTTCTTGGATTGAACCAGGATTGAAGTTAAATAAAAAAAATCATTAATTATAATTTCAGCATTTTGTTTGTGCTTATGTTTCGTTAATCGTGGTTTTCTTTGAAAAATGGCCAGTCGGTTAGGCACTCGCCTAGCATGCGAAAGGTCCCAGGTTCGGGTCCGGGCATCGCCAAAATAACTGCCGACCTATAAACGGCCCGTGCAGCCAAAAATGTCCGACGAATAATACCCCGTGAAAGGGAGTGCACGTTATATATTTTTCAAAGTCCTAACGCTGCGTACGATGTCGCCCTTAACGGTTGCGTTGGGTGCCTATTCAGGTATCGGCCCGTCACTTGACTGTGGTTCTAAAATACGACGCCCGTCGCCAATAGCCCTCGTGTAGCTCTAGTGCGACGATAATTCAAACCTAACCTTTGAAAAATGGTAAGATGGCTAAATTTCAATTTTTCTTATAACTTGAAATTTCAAAAAGTAACTGTGAATCGTTACTTTTCGTATTAAGTAACTGTAACGCGTTACTTTTCATATTAAGTAACTGTAACTGTAACAGAGTTACTTTTTAAAAGTAACTTTCCAATCCCTGATTTAGATGTTTTTTTAATAAGCGCCAATTTTATTTCAAATGCTATTCAAAAGTATTTATATTGAATTAAATTACAAGTGCATTGCCAGTTTCACAATTTTTGGAAAGTAACTTTAAAGGAAACAGAACTAGAAATAGTACAGGATAAATAATGCATATTCGTTAAAGAATTTGAAAGTTTGGTTTACATATAAAATAGATAAGCAACATTTTTACTTAAACTCAAGTTTTACTTACTCAATATCTTAAAGTTCCTTTGTTTCCCCGTTTTACAACATTCTACAAACTGATTTATATATAAAAAAGCCTTCTCCTGTAGTTAACAATGACGAAGTCTATGAGATGTATTTTTAGGATCTGATTTTCCTTGTTGACACCCCATTAGTGAGAGTTTGAAAGTTAACAAAGGTGTTTCTTTTTTATTCTTTAACTTATAGAACATAGTCGGTTGCTATATAAATTTCAATGCATATAAACATACAATAAATAGGATTAGGGGCTAAATATGATTAATGACTAAATATTAAACATAGAAATTGAAAAGGATTTAAATACAAGTTGGCTGTCTGAAAATAGGTCAGTCTAATTTAAAAAATTTATTTACTTTTATGTACAAGAATGATACATTCATTTACAATCAATAAGTTTGCCTTTTTATAGATAACGCATATAAAATCACACCTAAAAAAAAATACAAAAATTAGTGCTGTACATTTTCTTATTCCAAGTATTAATTTTTTTATATTTTTGAACTCCTATTTCATGGACTTATTTTGAAACACATGAAAATATTAATTTTATGATATTAATATTAAATTAATGTTTTTTTTGTGATAAAAATTGCCAAACGGCAGTTTTGTTTCTCAATACCAAATACTTAGGATTAATTATTTACTGACAGCTGAGAAATAGTTATTTAGTCATTTTTTGCTTGTTCTTATTTATTATTTTGAAACTTTCTTAAATAACCACACACAATAATACCTGCTGCTACTGAGACATTTAGGGAATCAATTCCTTGATGTAAGGCTTTAGCAGGAGGTATTGAAACAAAGGTATCGCATAAATTCTGAATTTCTGATGATATTCCTTTTCCTTCATTGCCTGTAAATAAATATATAAGCATACATACAAATTATAAAATGCATACATAAACCTTATCATAAAACTTTGTGTTATATTTTTTTTATCTACCAGATAGCATTTGGGCAATTCCATAAAAATGTCAACTTTGATTAAAAAAAAAAGAAAAATTGTATTTTTTGCAAATTAAGCTTAAAAATATATTCCAAGTTTTCAAATTATGGTTTAAGAAAGCAGGACGATAAAGGGCATGTATTCACATTTCCCGAAAAAGAAGATCGATGCCTAGTGGACAAAAATGATTTGTTGGCTCTGCAAATTCAGCCAGCATTTCAACTAGTTTGAAATCGTCCTCGATACGTGTTTGAAAAACCTTTCACATGTGAATAAATGTATATAATGTAATATTTGATATCTTACGAGTATTCTAGATAATAAAAAAATATTAAATTTATTACTTTACACAGTTTTAATATATGTTTATGAAACTTTTATTCATTCCGTCACGTCAAATGACAGTTAATAACTTAAACCATGTTACAGTTAGGTTGCTCTAAATTACAATTTTACATGGCTTATATATCATATTTAAGATATGCATTAGTTTAAAAACTCAATGTATTGTTAATTCACAGAAGTTTATATTTTTAAGTACCAGGATGCAGTCATGGTTGCAAAAATGTCATTCCAACACACAAAAACAAGTTAGTCAAAAATGAAATAATAAAATACTTAACAAAAAATTTCAACTTTTTTATTATCTTTTAATCATTAACAGTAATTGCATATAAACTAAAAAACCAATTTTCCTTTGAAAATAGCTTCGTGGTAATTGTTTTACTTCAATTCTACAATTTCAAAATGTCATTCCGTCACATATGGAATTGCCCATTTAATAATGGATAACATTTCTACATTCTAATAATTTTGCTTAGTATTAAAATAGTGTATTACGTATTAAACTTTTGCACGAAAAGGGGTCTGATTGCTTGAAGATATATTGTGCAGTTACACCATAATTAATATTGTCAAGTATCTTAAAATTTGTTTTAAAAAATATCTAAAATTAACTATAGTTGTTTTTACAAAAGAATTTTTTTTTTAGATGCTACTTTGAGAAATTACTTAATTTTAATAACTCAAACACAAAACAATTATCCTTATTAGGTCAAAATGTAATAATGCAACATATTATATCAATGCAGACTTTTTTTTTTTAAAAATCTGCAAAGTTTGCAATAAAAAACCTCATAGTTTACATAAGCACATTTCTGAAATAAATGAAAAATTACCCAGTAGAAGTATCGTTGGTTTATTAACTTTGAGTTCGGTAACATCTACTACCGGCAATGAGGGTGAACTATTTTCCTCGCAGTAAGCAACTGTCGAGATGATATTCCATCCCTTCATCTTTTTTATCTATTAAAAACAACAAAAAAAATTTAATGAAAAATAAATGTTCCATAAGCAAGAAATGCTAAATCTATGCCAAAAGTATTTTTTTAGACAATTCGAACCAGGGTAATAGATTTTTTTACAAAAGCAGTAACATTCATCATTAATACACATTAGTCATTATTACCTTAATTTGATGACTGGTTAATTAAATTAAAACCACCATACAAGTCAAACCTTAAGCACTATCAAAGTTAAATATCACTCAGTATGCTACAAACATATGCAAAAATAAACTTTCATACAAAAATAGCTTTATATGGTGTTGCACAGTTGTACCCTTAATAACACACCAAACAGCTGTAATAAAGCGACCGTTCTTAATTTGATTTGATGTGCTACGTTTCCAATTAATGTAACTGACAAATCAAATAACCATTCTGCTTCAACAAAATTTGATACATATAGAGAGCTTATTTTAATTTGGCAATGTCACCAATAGCAATCCGATCCACACATTATATCACAGCTGCATCCAAAAAGGAAAATGATTTCCAACTATCCAACTTGCATCAAATGAAAATCCTATTGTTATAATACATTTTAATAGAATTTAAAGTTTTTTGAAATTGGCATATTTAAAAAAAACATCCATCAAGTAACTTGGACAGTTAGTTGTATAGTTATGTTTTGCCCTCACACTGAAATATGTTGAGGAGAAACCCGAAATATAAAAGTAGGAATAGTGATGTTCAGGAAGAAATTGGTTTTTAAACCCACAAAAAAACTACCAACCAAATTCAACTTAGTGTAATAACATAATAAATAAAAAGAATACCAGAAAACCATTGCACAACTTCATCTATCTCTAATTTTTTCTAAGATTTCAAAAATATATTACTAGAAAACAAATTTTTTAAACTAAATTTATAATCGCACACATAAAACTCGCTCTTAAAAACTAAATAATTATTACTTTTGAAACAAAGACGCATAAACTTTTAAAGTAGCAGAATAACTTCTCAGTTACATTCTACATATTTTGACACCTTTCCTATAAACTATACATTTTGTGGTACTGACCGAGATAGATTTCACAGACAAACAAACAAGACACACATTAAAACTGTATATTTCATAAAATCTTAAATAGGTACATTTAGTTTTTAAAAAAATTATCTTTTAATCTTAATAGTTTAAATTTTGCACAATAGGATTTTTTCACACTTGTAATAAAAGTAATTCTAACCTTAATAACATTTGGAAGACTTTCAATGTGAAACATGTTTACAACCTCAAGAGCACCAGAGCTGGCTTTACTCACAGTGGGTGATAATTTACAACTGAAAATAATAATTATTATTGTTATGTTTGAACAGATACATTATTCTATTTAGTATGAAATTGGAATGCAGCCACATTATTTAATATTAGGTAAATTTATACAAATGAAAAGCTGCCCAAATTTGTTTAGTGCCTTTATATAATTAGTGCTTTTAAATTTATTCCAATGAATTTAGTTAGTTATTTATACTCTTACTTTTGATATGCATGATTTTCTATACATTTGTTAGATTTATTTGTAACTGTATTTTTGTATATTTGTAACATACACAAAATAAAAGTTTGTACCCATTGTCTTTAACAACAAAAACTTCACTGATTCCAAAGTAGTATGCTGATCTTATAATAGCTCCAACATTCATTGGATCCTAGAAATTTAAAAAAAAAATTATAATTTAAATTAAGTTTTATATTTTTAAGGCTTCCAAACATTTAAGTTCATTTAGATGTTACAAGATATTACAATTTTCTATAGCTTTGATAAAATATTGCATTTTTATTTCTAAAATATTAATCTAATAGTTTTTTTTTATTATATATATTACAGGCTTAATTAAGCATATCAGTTACTGTATAAAAAAAGTACAACTTATGGTTGAAGTTGGATCTCAATACAAAATGTAAAATGTAGATATTAACAAAACAAATACATTAAATAGTTTATATATTGTGAACAAACAAATGTAACAAAGTATTAAAAAATGGATTGAACTTAAGTACAAAGTGATCCCAAAATAATAATACACAGCACTAAGCATGTATCATTATTTTTGGATAATCCTGTATTTAAGGTTAAAAAACAAACTGCAGCTACATGAAAAACTTAGAAGGAACTATAGTTAAATTTATGCTTTAACCTTTCCCTACATTGTAGATTAATAATTTTTATGATAACATGAATTATAAATTCTTTTATGTGTTTGGTTTGTTTGAGAGTTCTATAATCTCTTTTTTTCGTAATTATAATCAACTCACTGTTTAGAGATATGGACAGGACATCCATGTCAGAGATGGAATTTGTACCTATATATTAGTGACAAGGGTCAGCTGGATTACCAAGGAGCAATTTTTAAATTGAAGAGATTGTCGGCATAGGCTTCTAATAGGGATATTATTTACTCATCTCACCTTCTTATAATAGACTTTCTAAGTGTTAACACTCTTGTTTGAAATAAACAACTGTAACATGGTATTAACAATAAAAGCAAACTTATTTCAAACAAAAAAAAATCAATTGCAAAATATGAACCTACTAGAAGTTCATTCAAAACCAGCCAAATTGGAAAGTGTTTTGCAGATTCTCGGGTCTCATTTTGGCAACTAAAAAAAATTAATGAGAAATTAAGAACATAAAAAGCAAATATAGGATTAGGATTACATAATAAACAATCTATATTAAAATATATAAATATGGGTTATTTTAACTCTTCTAAAAATATATATATACTTAAAAAAAACATTCTTTTCCTTTTTTTAATTATAAGGGAATGGTAAATTGATTAAAAAATATTCTAACAAGTTAAAAGTTTTTTTTTAATATATACTTATTACTTTTGCAGTGTCATTAAGAAAGCTCCAGATCAACATTAATGCAATCAATTTTAGGTTTTCTAACAACTGAGGGATACAGGCACATAACCGTGTCAAGAGAATGTCAGTGTTTTTAGCAACCAAGCATTTTTTTTTTTAATTTCATGAAATACACTTTTGGTCAAAAACTTATCTCTCAGAAAGCTAAAGTTAAATACTTACTCTGCTTCTTGCCATCCTGGCAGGGGCAAAGAACTGACATCCAGGCAAACACCCAATATTAAAACAGAAAAGAATTTTAAAGCAAAAATAACACTTAAATTCATAAATCAACTTTATATTGCTACCAAAAAAACTATTTTACACACATAGAGAGAGACTTTGGCATACCTCAAATTAGCTATTAGTATTTTCTTTAATTTCTTTTAAAATTAAACTTAAGATTTAAAACCATTTGCTAAGTTTATTAGTAAATTTTAAAATAATGAAAAAACATTTATAAAAACAAAATATATTAATGTATTTAGCATGGTTATTGCCCTCAGCCGGGCCAAAAAAAAATTAGTCATAAATTAAATTTCAATTTTTCAATGAAAATCTTTTCATTGGAGTATTATACTTTTATTTAACTCAGAAATCAATAATGTTTTAAGGATTTTTTTCGTGTGGCATGTTGAAACCCTGATTGTACTTTACTTACTTGATGAACCATACCAGGA
This sequence comes from Oedothorax gibbosus, assembly GCA_019343175.1. Lineage (NCBI taxonomy): Eukaryota > Metazoa > Arthropoda > Arachnida > Araneae > Linyphiidae > Oedothorax > Oedothorax gibbosus. The sequence goes on along the minus strand of CM033272.1, from coordinate 23,019,735 downwards.
GCTAAATACTTCATGTCCTTGGAATGAACATGGCATACTGCAATTCCTTGTGCTTTGGCCATGGCTTCAATTTCATCTTTTCGCATCATGTTGCTATTTGCTATGGACTCTTCATTGCTTGTTCTCAGAAATAATTGAAAAATACTTCTCTTCTTTTGCAGCAAGGCAAGGTACACTGGATGGATCCCATACAATATTTCACCTTTGTATTGCAGTGTAGATAATTTCTTTCTAAAATACCAATATGCAGGTTATTGAATAGAGAGTAATGGTTAAAAGACATCTCACTTTTAAGTTCATCATAAAGTTTATAAAGTTCGTCATAAAGTTTGTAAGCCCAAGATAAAGTGCAAAAATTATGTTGTCTGTTTATCTGTCTACATCCACTTTTACAGCCCCCCAAAAAAACTAAATGCTGTCTAATAGCAGTATTAGTGATAATTATTGTGTGAACACCAACTTTTATTGCACCAAAATTAAATTTTTAGTAAACTTAAAATCTAGTAATTTTGAATGTGTAACTACAGTAAACAAACATTCATTTATTTCTTATTTAGAAAACTTGGAATAAAGAAAACACTTATAACTGTTACTTATTTCTCGATGAATTTTTCTTGGATTGTGTGGAAGATGACTTCACAAGTTGGTGGATTTCTGATTTTAAGGTTTCATTACATTTTGGAGCTCTGGTACCAGGATGGATTTTGGGTGCTCTATAAAGAAATAAAGTACAGCCATAAGTTTTACTTTATTAAAACCTTCTGACATCTTAAAAAGCTCTAGCATACACAATTTGGAACATTGCCTTGATTCTTTATGTTTTAATGATGATTTTTAACTTAAGGCTTTCTAAAAATAGGTAATAGAAGTAAACAAAAGCTTAAAAAGATAGGATTACAAGATCAGAATATTTTTTTGCAATTTAGCAACAAATATTGATTTATCATCACCGCAAACGGTGTATACTAGAATTGTACAGTTTGTACACACACATGATGTCTACATTAACACTGACAAATAACAATGGCAAAAAAAGAGCAATGTGATAAAAACAAATTAAAATGAATATTTAAAGACATACTTGAATTTCATTAAAACTTATAACTGAATATTATATTTGGTGTAAACTTTATAAAACTTTTTATCCGAGCGTGTAATTTAATACACAGCTTTTAAGTACTATGGTATAATTGACGTTTTCTTACTTGGTGTCCAATACAGTTGGTTGTTGTTTAACAATTGATTCTGTTTGGCTTTCTTTAACACTTTGAAAATCAGTCCGAAAATTGAAATTATTTTTACGAAAGTTAAATTTTTTAGAAGTTTTTCGCAAATAAGTTGTCCTAAAAATCCTCCAACTAGTTTGCGAATGATTAACATGTTCGAAGGCAGATTTTAAGAAAAGTTTAAGCAAAAGCATGACTAGTCTAAGCTTCGTAGTATTGATATGTATATAACTAGCCTAGCAATATTTCATAAGAACTGTAAAATTCAAACTCTGTCTCAAATTTTGTCTGCGATTCAAACCACTGGCCATCCGGTCTCCGAAATCTAAGTTTGTTTTTGTTTACAAATTACAACTTTGTCAACGGCACGGTTAAAGTTAATAAGGAAAATTAGATCGTATGAGCCACAGGCATTGAGCTAGAAGAAACGTGGGTGAGGTGAATGATTCACAAAGATTCACTGAACAGAAACGAACCGGGCAGAAAACCTAGAAACTTGCCTATTTCGCTATTGGGTTCGTCTTCGCTGGTTCTTAGTTAGTGATCCACATGGTTATTTCTTAAAAAAAGTTGGAATTTAAAGTTAAAGAAAGCTAATTTCTTTCGAACTAAAAATGTTAAAATACATTTAGGAGCCCAAGTCAATATGATAGAGGGGTCTCATACAAGCATTGCATACAAGTGTAGGGAAAATAGTCCTTTTCTGCCCTGTTCGCTCAAAAGGGTGTGAGTGGGTTTTCGGCTCGCTGACACCTCACTCCAGTTTCCCTTCTAGCTCAATGGCCACAGGTATGAGCATTTTACTGGTCTTGAATAGCAACAGTAATACTAAATGAAAATAAATTCTTTCTGAGCCTTGATTAATCAATGCCAAAAAAGGAAAAGGGGATATGGAAGGAATTACTTCCCGTGCATTTCGTGAATGGATGATGTCGATTGTCGATTAAAAGTTAGTTTTAACTAGTTTTAACGGGTTTTTTTTAAATCTGTCCTGACAAAAAAGAGTAGTAATTACATTATGCATAGACGACGATAAAAAGAACTTCTGTAACTTCTCCCAACCACAGACGGAAGTTGAAATGGAAGAATTTTAGTACCCTTTTTAAAATAAAATAATTACAAATCAATTCGTATAAAATTTTCTTTAAAATGATATATCCAACTTTTTTGGGTCGATTTTACGTGGAATGACCCATATGCACATTAAGTTATTGGAATTTATGTTTGAAAGAAAAAGTTTTTAAATAGATAATAGTAATTATTTTATTTTAAAAGGATACTAAAGGCTGAACAAAAATATTTCAATGAACGGTGAGTGAGCGAAGCGAGTTCCCGTGGGTTGGCGAGCGATAGCTAGCAGGAGTTCCCTAGTTAACGAAGCTTATACACTGTGATGCAAAAGTTTTAAACAATGACTTCATTTAGATGTAAAATTTAGAATTGCGATAGTAGAATTACAAAAAAAAACCTAATACCGCAGTTACACTGCCCTGGGCAGCGTCTATTGAGCGATACCTTGGTCGCTGCCCAAGGCACCGCTCAAGGCAATGTAACCCGGGAAATCCAATCCGATGCCAAGGCATCGTCCAGAGCAAGCTTCCCGTTTGGTTTGGGAGTCTTGCGGCGACTTGAAAGGAAAGGGTTACCATAGGTAAAGAGCAGCCATCTTGGCGGGTTTTCTCTTTTTTAAGCGATCCTACATGGTGAAAAATTATATTAAACTTCAGATTGAATTTTATGAGTTTTTCTCAGAGGTTTTACTTAATATATTTTGATTTAAAACAGGACGCATTTATTATTTTTGAAAGTAAAATTAAACATATATATGAATGAAATTCAAAATTTAACACTGTAAAATATGTTGATAATAAATGCTTATATGTTAATAAAAGTATTCGTTCTCTTATAATCTCACCCATAATCAATAAATTTAATTTTTAAACCAGATTTTGCATTAAAATACTAAAACCTGGTTGGAGTGGATAGCTTAATCAGTTATTTTTAATACTAATAATTTCGAAATTTTTGGCAGACAATACTATAAGCACTTTTTTACTTGACTTATTTTATTCAGTAATACTCCGCCATTAAAAGTTAAAAATATAATTACGGAAAAGAATAGTCCCCGAAAACAAAAACGATCAAGAAAAAACACTCTCCTACACACTTTAAAAAAAATTCCCTGTAAAATAATGGGCAGGAACCGGCAGCAGAGTGCCCAGTCATATCCCGTTAAGAAACAGTCATGTTCCGTTAAAAAAACAGTTACGCCCGTTAAAAACATTACAAACAGTTAAAAACTAAAAATACGGAGATTTCCCTAAATTTCTAACAGTCTATGGGATCCGGCCGTTCATTTATTGGGTCAGACTGTTTTCTACCAAATACGGCTGTTGCACTTAAAAATTAAAGGGACTGTAAATTTACACGGTTTTTTTTTCGCAATGTATGGTATAAGTAATTTATTCCAGTAACGGTACCTCTAGATAATTATCTATGCTTTTTAAATGTAAAGCGCAAGCAGCAATCAAAATTTTTCCATCCATAATCTCCGTTGTTTTTCAAACAATGAATAAAATCGAACGCGATATAGAATCACTCGCCAATTTCACCGAAAAAAACCTTTTGGAAATCCTTGGCAAATCCAAGGTCAAATCCAAACCGCGGCTCAAAGCAGCGACCATGGCAGTATAACCGCATGGTAAACATATTAAAAAAATATTTTGAAATGCTATAATTGAAACATAATTGTTTGATTTGCTATAGCAATAATTTTTTTCATAAAATAAACATTTGTATGATGCAAAAGTTTAGACACAAATACGAGATTATACTAATTTAAAGTAGATAATGGCCTAATTTCGTAATTTGATTAATGAAATGTATTTTTTTCATATGATAAATTTAAAAAAAAAACACGATATCCGGTGAACTAAACAGATTTAATAACAATATTGGTTCAATTTTACACCAAACAGACAATATAGCCACTTTAAATCTTTATTCAAATCATATTTGCTTCAAATGTACAATTTAACATCTCTAAATATACGAATCGAATGCCTACCAGTCCATCACCTTAAAGTTTTGGCACGAATTCGTGGATTTAGAGACATGCATTGACCGATTTTCTTGATAAAAAGTGCAGTCTTTCCCATATAAAATCACAAAAATAGTTACATGTTATTTTTTTTTGCACTTTAGTACACGATGCAGAGATAGTCACCTCTTCAAAAACGACAAAAAAAGTCTTCAATTTTAACGTAAATTTACTCCACACCATTACGAAAGTTCCTTCTTTATACAGAAGTTTAAAATTTCTTGAGAAAAACCGGTTTTTGAACTTTGAACCGGTTAAAATTTAACCGGTCTCTTTAGTGCAATGTAAACACATTCGGTTTAACCGAATATTGAAAAATAAGCTTTTGAAAACACCGGTTTTTCCCCTCAAAAACTCTAGCATCAAGGTGGAACGTTTATAATGATGTGGAGCCTTTGAGAGAGCCTTTTTTTTTGTCGGTTTTGAAGAGGTGACTATCTCTGCATTGTACTAAAGTGCAAAAAAGAATAACATGTCGCTATTTTGTGATTTTATATGGGAAAGACTGCACTTTTCATCAAGAAAATCTGTCAATACATGTCTCTAAATCCACGAATTCGTGACAAAACTTTATGGTGATGGACTAGTAGGCATTTGGTTTAGAGATGTTAAATTGTACATTTGAGCAAATATGATTTGAATAAAGATTTAAAGTGTCTATTTTGTCTGATGTTTGGTGTAAAATTGAACCAATAGTGTTATTAAATCCGTTTAGTTCACCGGATATCGTGTTTTTTTTAAATTTATCATATGAAAAAAATACAATCTATAATAATAACAAGAAGTTCTTAAATAACTAAAATAGCCTACTTTCCTGTTACTTAAATACTTACTGAAATTCTAATCGGGAAACAACTAGGTTCCTAACAGTAAATATCATCAACAATCGTTTCTACACTAGATTTATACACATTAGAAAAATAATCGCTAAACACAGTATCCAGCTATAATTTAAACTTCTAAAAGCCAAAATCAAATATTGTCCTTAATATTCTTTACAAATTAACAAATTAACTTCATATTATTTATCGTCTGCTCGATTTATTTGTAGTTCGAAGAAATAAAATAGTTATTAATAAAAAAAATTATGAAACTACTCCAAACTGCTTTTAAAATATAAATGTAAATTAAAACTAAGCAGAATTGTATACAAAAAATATGCCTTGCCGCTTTCTTGGTAAACAATTAATGAACAATCAAAGAATCACATTGCGCTACATTTTATGACGTCTTTCCAAAATGATTCATGAAAAACTTATTTTGCTTCAAATATTTTAAACAAAGTTTCTCATGCCATTGTTGATTTGGCAACAGTGATTTAAATGACTCAAAATTGAATTTCAATGCTAATTCAAAGGAAAATTCGCCGACAGATAGTAGATTTATGTCCGTCCGGACGTACAGGCAGGCGAACAAAAAGTATGAAAGCTGGGTCTCTGAGCTTTCTAACAAAAAAAGAATTTTTAAGATCCGATTGATAGAACCGATTGATAGAAATTTTGGAAAGGGGGTACGGACAGACAGACGGACATAGATCGCATGTCAATGCCTACATTTTCATTTTTTTTAAAAATTCTTTCGAATTGAAAAAAGTAGGCTAAAAATATGCCTTGCCGCTTTCTTAGTAAACCATTAATGAACAATCAAAGAATCACTTTGTGCTACATTTTATGACGTCATTCCAAACTGATTCATGAAAAAATTATTTGGCTTCAAATATTTTTAAATAAATAAAGTTTCGCATGCCATTTTTGATTTGGCAACAGCGATTTAAATGACTTAAAATTAAAATTATATTTCAATGCTAATTCAAAGGGAAATTCGCCGATAGATAGTACATTTATGTCCGTCCGAACGTCCAGATAAGCGGACAAAAAGTATGAAAGTCGGGTCTCTGAGGTCATACCTTTCTAACAAAAAACAAAGAATTTTTAAGATCCAACGCATAGAACCTATTTTTGAAGGGGGGTACGGACATCGACAGCATGTCAATACCTACTTTTTCATTTTTTAAAATTCTTTCGAATTAAAAACAAGAAGTTCTAAAAGAACTAAAATAGCCTACTTTCCTGTTACTTAAATACTACTGAAATCTTATCGGGAAACAAACTAGTTTCGTAACTGTAAGTGTCCAGCTACAACCGTTTCTACATAAAATTTATACACATTAGAATAAATACCAATGAACACAACATCCAGCTACTTCTTAAAGCCAAAATTAACTATTTTCATTAATTTTCTTTCTCAAATAAAATTAATAACACTTATCGTTCTTGATTTATTTATAGTTCTACGAATAATTAAATATTTATTAATAACAAAAAACAAGAAACTACTCCAAAATGAACTAAAAATATAGAAATGTAAATTAAAACTAATCAGGATTAGCCACTTATTTTGTAAACAAATAATAAACAATCTAATAATCACATTCCTGACGTCATTCCAAACTGATTTATGATCAAAATAAATTTTGCTTTAGATAATATTATTTTTTTAATGAACAAAGTTTCTCATGCCACTGTTGAGTTGGCAACAGCGATTTAAATGACTCGAAATTGAATTTTAATGCTAATTCAATGGGAAATTCGCCGACAAATAGTAGATTTATGTCTGTCCTATCGTACAAACAGACGGACAAAAAGTATGAAAGTTGGGTCTCTGAGGTCATACCTTTCTAACAAAAAAGAATTTATAACAAAAAAAAAGAAAGAAAAAAAGAAAAGATCATGATGGATAGAACCGATTTTGGAAGAGGGGTACGGACAGACAGACGGACATCGACAGCATGTCAATACCTACTTTTTCATTTTCTTAAAAATCCTTTCGAATTAAAAAAAAAGAAAAGTGGGCTAAAAAGAAAGTAGGCCAAATCATGAAAAATAGGTACTGACATGCTGACGATGTCCGTCCGTCTGTGCGTCCGTACCTCCCTTCCAAAATCGGTTCTATCCGTTGGATCTTAAAAATCTTTTTTTTTGTTAGAACGGTATGACCTGAGGACACCCAACTTTTATAATTTTTGCCCGTCTGTCTGTACGTCCAGACGGACATCTATCTACAGACGGACATCTACTGTTAGTTGACGAATTTCCCCTTGAATTATAGCATTGCAATTTAATTTCAAGTCATTTAAATCTCTTTTTGCCACATCAAAAATTTTATGAGAAACTTGATTTAAATTTAAAAATGATATAATAGTTATTGGCATGCTAACGATGTCCGTCTGTGGCGTCCGTTCTGTCTGTCCGTCCATAGCTTCCAAATCTGTTCTATCCGTCGGATCTTAAAAATTCTTTTTTTTTTGTTAGAAAGGTATTGACCTCAGAGACCCAACTCAACTTCATACTTTTTGTCCGTCTGTCTGTACGTCCGAGGCGGACATTTGTCTACTGTTTGTCGGCGAATTTCCTAATGAATTAGCATTGAAATTCAATTTTGAGTCATTTAAATCGTTGTTGCAAATCAACAATGACAGGAGAAACTTTTTATTTGAATTAAATTGAATATTAGTATTTGAATTTAATTGGTTTCAAAAAGTAAGTTACGACTGAATGCTGCGTCGTTTTTAGCCTACTTTTCTTTTTTTAATTCGAAAGAATTAAAAAAATGAAAAAGTAGGTATTGACATGCGGTCGATGTCCGTCTGTCTGTCTGTCCGTCTGTCCGTCCGTACCCCCCTTCCAAAATCGGTTCTATCCCTCGGATCTTAAAAATTCTTTTTTTGTTAGAAAAGCTTGACCTCAGATACCCAACTTTCAATACTTTTTGTCCGTCTGTCTGTACGTTCCGGACGGCAATAATCTACTATCTTTCGGCGAATTTCCCATTAAATTAGCATTGAAATTCAATTTTGAGTCATTTAAATCACTTTTACCAAATCAACAATGGCAATGAGAAAATTTATTTATTTAAACATATTTGAAGCAAAATAATATTTTCATGAATTCAGTTTGGAATGACGTCTAAAATGTAGCACAATTTGATTCTTTGATTATTCATTAATTATCTACCAAGAAAGCGGCAAGGCATACTTTTGCATTGCAATTATGCTTAGTTTTAATTTACATTTCTTATTTTTTAATGCAGTTCGGGGTAGTTTCATTACTTTTGTTATTAATAAATATTTAATTATTCTTCGAACTACAAATAAATCACGAGCAGATGATAAATAATATTTAATTAATTTACGAAAGAATATTAAGGAAAATAGTTGATTTTGGCTTTTATAATTTTAAATTATAGCTGGGTGCCGTGTTTCGATTTTTTTTCTAATGTGTATAAATCTAATGTAGAAACGGCTGTTGATAATATTTACTTTAGGAACCTGGTTTTTTTTCCCGATTAGAACTTCAGTAAGTATTTAAGTAACAGGAAAGTAGAGGCTATTTTAGTTCTTTTAGAACTTATTGTTATTTTATGAGAGTTTGCATTATAAAGCATATTTTAAAATTATAAGTTAATATATGGTGCGCTAATTATAAGTTAATATATGGTGCGTTGTGCTTGTTCTACCTTCGAATTTATCGCAGTACTCTCCCATTAACTTGTTCCACGAAATCCGAACTTCTATGCGTTAAGTTAAAGGATTAACAATTGTAGCAATGAATAAAAAAGGATTTTTTTTCATAATACAATATATTTTCTTTCCTTTAATGCCGGTTACATATGGTTCATGATTAGTGTTCGAAATTGGATAAAGAAATTTAGGAGCAATCTTTGCTACTTATTTACAAAAATAGGAGCGAATGCACATCACCTAGGATTGTTAAAAAGAATATATTAAAAACAAGAAGTTCATAAAGAACTAAAATAGCCTACTTTCCTGTTACTTAAATACTTACTGAAGTTCTAATCGGAAAAAAACTAGGTTCCTAAAGTAAATATCATCAACAGCCGTTTTCTACACTAGATTTATACACATTAGAAAAAAAAATCGAAAACACAGCACCAGCTATAATTTAAACTTCTAAAAGTCAAAATCAACTATTTTCCTTAATATTCTTTCGTAAATTAATTAAATATTATTTATCATCTGCTCGTGATTTATTTGTAGGTCGAAGAATAATTAAATATTTATTAATAACAAAAGTAATGAAACTACCCCGAACTGCATTAAAAATAAAAAT